>CM053987.1:8534936-9160120 GCA_028641955.1 Protonibea diacanthus | reverse complement strand
GGGGGGCGGGGGGGGGGGGGGGGGGGGGGGGGGGGGGGGGGGGGGGGGGGGGGGGGGGGGGGGGGGGGGGGGGGGGGGGGGGGGGGGGTGTTATAGCTGCAGACTGTTTGTTCCAATCTAAATCACACATTTTATATCAAATGCAAACAGACTGATGTGATGAATCAACTTTTATACATCAGTTTGTCTTCACTTACAAGAAGTCAACAAGACAGCAGCATATATTTCACTTAAATGGAATCAGTACCTGCACACAATGTGTATCTATGGTGATGTTGATAATAGTGTTTTTTAGGTCTGGAATCAATTCTTACTTCCTGTCAGATAAACAGAACGGAGATGTTCAAAGATTGTATGCTAAAGACCTGCAGTGCTGTATGGGGTCGCGCTTTACCTGATCAATTGGCAGGTCCGCCTTCAACTGGCGGTCTTCCTGCACCTCCGCTGCTCCTGCCATCTCACTTCTTTTGTTTTGTGCATTGAACACGCTGCCCTCTGAGAAAAGTGATTAATCACAATTACCTCATCTGCTGGCAGTCACCGTCTCATTCTTCTGCACACTCCTTCTCTTTCTCTCTTTCTCTCTCTCACTCTCTCTCTCTCTCTCTCTCTAGACCCCACATCCCTCACTGCCCTCCTGTCCTCTCTCTTTGCTTTTTCCTGTTCAACTTCACAAGAGATCAATGTTGCTGTCAAGCCATTTCTTTATTTATTTAGAGCAGTCCCGCAGACCAAAAGGGCCACAGAAAGCCACAGCTGCCCTGCCACAAATATGGCCAGCCAGCATGAACTTTCAGTCCAGGGTTAGTTTCTGACAGTGACAGGTTGCTCTCGATACATACGGGGAATAGCTTATACAGCAACATCACACTCTTTTTCCTTGTAAACAAACTCCTTTTTGTCTGCGGCTGCTGGATATGATACGGGGTGGAATGTGAATAATTGAACACACTATTGAGCTTGAATCTACTTCAATGGCCTTAAGTAATTTCATTTAAATAATAAATAACAAAGCATGGTGGATTAATTAGTGATTACACAAAGGAGAGATGTATAGAAAAATGTATGTGGTTAATAGGTTTAGCTCAAAGAGGCAATTATACAGCTACAGAACAAGCAGACTTTCATTATGTTTTTCAGTCAAGCATTACTTTTGAATCTCTTTCCAGACTTACTCCTGTTAGAAAAGGGCAAAGTAATGGAAGGAATCGGGTGCCAAAAGCTCTGATCATGTACCAGATGATGCTTGTGAACACTACTCAAAGCTATTTCGCCTCTTACAACCAATCACACAGGGCTGTAGAGGGTGATTTGCTTATACAGAAGACTCATGAATTTCATCTTTTTAACTCTGGAGGCATTAGTAGCATGTTTTGTGGGAGGACACCATACTATAGGTACGATCAAGTGCCAAAACTGTGGCCAGGGAGCTGCACTAGCTGCTACAAACGACAGCATCATCATAAGCCCAACAGGAGAAAGTCATAAAGTCACTTCTATTTAGAAATGTCAGCTATCTTGGTTGCAACGTATGAAAGGATGGCAGGCTTCCAACAGTGATAATTAGCCCATCTACGCTAACATATCGTGTCAGGATGAGTCTTTCAAGTTGAGTATTAATGTGCACAGATGGTAAAACAAACACCCATGAAACAACAACTACTAAATAACTGGATAGAGGAAGCAAACACACAATTACTGTGTATTAATGATAAACAGAATATCACTTCTGAACAGCGCAACTGCTGCCATGTTTAAACCCTTCAATCAAAAGGACTATTTTGTCACTTTAATGATGTTTTGTAAACTTTATTTGTGATTAATAACTTATTATCCACTTTGATCCCCCACATCAGGAGAAAATTGGAGCATTTTGTTGTCCCCCCACATAGTTAACACGGCTTTCTGGTTACATACTTAACAAAATGGCGTAAATTCAATTTATCTATAATTTAAGATCCCTTGACAGTGTTTGAAGTCTTGTACCATTTAATATTCACAGAATAAAGACTGCTGCTTCTTTGAAAGAGCAGGGAGTCATGTTCACATAGACACGAGTCTGCATGTGTGCTCAAATATAACAGCACAAATTGTACCTAAACTCGTGTACACACATACAGTACATTTGTCTTCAAAAACCAACAGGTTTTCTTCATATTGTCATAGTGAGAGAGGAGGTGTCGGAGGGGGGAAGGAGGACCGGGGGGGCCAGTGAGAGAAACAGGACTAGAGAGATATTCCTATAGAATTGCTCTGCTTACCCCCTGTCGAGAGCAGAACTGGGTTTCCGGACACCTGCCTCTGTTGTTTAGCTCTCTCCAGCTTGGCTGCGTGTTTCTTCATCTGGCCCCCGGCTGTGTGCTCAAGGTCCTCTCTAAAGCCTGTACGAGCAAACTACATGAAGACACAAAAGAGAGGAGAAGACAGGAGCACAGATTAAGGCGCATTTCCTCAGATTTCTCTGTGATTCATCATCCACTTTTTGCTGTTGTTTTGTGAAGAGGAAGAAGAAAGAAGGACAAAACACATCAGGGCAAAAACTTGTTCCTCCACTCTTTTCAACATTTCTTTTTTTTTTACATTTTCCATTGACCTCAATTTTTCATGAGCTGATATGCTTTGTAGCTCCCCCGTGACTCCTACTGTATTGAATTCATCTGGTTCCAATACATCCCATGCACAACCTATCAATCACTGGGGAGTGTGGCAAACTAATCATTTATTGATGAAATGGGGCAGCCATGAATTTCTAACTGCATTTGTCTTATTTATCAAGCCAGATCAAACAATGAAAATCCAAACAAGCTTAAAGGGAAAGGGAGGGAGTTGTAGGGAATAACTTATTCTTCAGCAGTAGACAGCAGAAGGTTATTGATGGAGAGGGGAGGGAAAAAAAAAAGAGGCTTGGGACTTGAGTTGCATGGTGGGAGAGTGAAGGAGCGAGAGAGGAAGAGAGAGAAAAAGAGAGAGAGCAGTGGGGAGAGTTCAGAGTGATGTTCAGACAGCAGGGTACACATCTGAATTAATGCTTCCACAAAAGGCAATTTTCTCCTCGCAGGCTCCTCATCCCCTCTGTAGGTAGCAAGGTGAGGTATGTCTCCCTTACAGAGAATGAGAGACACAGACACAGAGAGCGGGAGAGAGCAGACTTAATGTTTCTTTTCAGCTACAGTGCTCTTTACTGTAGCTGCCTGGCTGGATCCCTGGGCTGGCTCGGGGGATAGTGTAGTGATCTCAGGCTTCCACCAGAATACACTTCTGGCAATGGTGTTTGCAAGCTCACTAACATGGACTCCGGGGAATAGCGGCGTTGTTTCTTCACTTGTTTGCTTTCTTTAATGCAGAGGCAAAGTCTGTTGATATTCTTTTGAATTTCGACAGCCGTTGGTGGGCCGAGGGAGAAAAATAAAACAACAAAAGGAGGAGTGAAGTTTGCCTGCTATGCTCAGCGAAGGGGAGTTGAAATAGAGTTCACACTCTAGCGCCGTAGTGTCCACATAACCGCACAAGATCAAAGAGAGAGGAGCAGTGGCACTGTCGCAGCGGTAAGCTGTTAATTCGGTTTCGTAACCTCGATTCGTCTGTGAGCGATGTACAACAACTTAGCGATGAAGTTCGGAATCAAAATACATCTGGGCAATCAAAAATTGAACAGCGTGTATTCCTTGTTTACAGCCTGGTGGTGAGATGTAAATAGATCTTATTTAAATCAACAAAGTTAAATCAAGACTGTCTCACTCAGGGAGGGGAAAGCAGAGGACGAGGGGCGCCTCGGAGCCAGGAGAGTACAGTACAAGTAGCAGCGCAACTGGAAACACAGGCAGTGGAAAAGCTGAGGTCATCTAGCCTCTCGTTCTGTATTACATATCTACAGTACTGTGTCCTGTGGGAGCAGACAACTGTGTGTATCAGGAGGCCCCAGAGAGAGAGAGAGAAAGAGAGAGAGACCAAGAGAGAGAGAGAGAAAGAGAGTGCTGGAGTTTGTGTGAAGGGGGCTCAGAGGGACCGAGCAGCAAGTAATCTGCGGCCCTCTCAAGTGGCAGAGAACAGGAGTCAACAAGAGGACAACGCGATATGATAGCCAGGGGGAAAACGGGGGTCCCAACCAATTGAACCGACGAGCCTCCAGCCATACTGGCTGTGCTATCAGCGAGAGCCACTCCCAGAGACGGGTCCTGGGCAGACATGCTGGCAGCAGTGAAGAGGGTATAGTTTTCCACGGGGCATTGCTACTTCCCCTCACCAATGAGATCATCCAGAAACAGCAAAGAAATGGGGAGCAGCAGCGAGTCATCGCTGATGTCAGGGAGAGCAGCTATTAAAAGGTTTAGTCAGCCTTTCTGGGCTATTTGTGCGAAGTACATGTGAAGCACAATTGCACCGCTCATTATTATTACTATGATATAAAGTACTGTGCTTTGATGCACATCATTATTCTCTTTTCTTTCTTTGTCTCTTTGCATTCCTCTACCCCCTATTAATCTTCTCTTTATGCCATGTCTACCTCAAAAGTTTCTACCTCATCATGTCTGCGAACACCTAACTCAGCATATATGTGTGCTTCCGATGGGAACATGGTGTGCTGGAGAGCTTCAATATTACACTCTGCAGAGCCGTCAGTTTAGACTTCAGTGGTTGCTCCAGACCAGATGTCCCATTCAGCAGTGCAGAAACGCTCCGCCGCCGGTGCAGACAGGACAGGAGAGACACCGTTGCCCATACAGCGAGGTTGCAAGAGCAAGGTTATATTTTACACAGCCTGAGTGGGCATGTTTAAAGGATCTTTTTACAGGCATTTCAAACCAGACTGCTGTTGTTTTGTGAGGTCAAACTGAAATTAATGACGGACATGACCCTATAAATGTATGTGTAATCAGTAAGCTAAACAGCTGACAGATCAAGACAGAGTGGGCAATTTTTGTCACATGTATCTTTCCCCTCTGAAAGGTCCTTATTAACTGGTCAAATCATGTTTACAAATTCATGAGGCTCAGACGTAGTGGCAAAGGGAGTAAAATGCGGCAGCACCATGTCCATTGAATGAATAATACTACAATGAGCTGGTAAATGCAAAACACAGCCATGGCTCTGTCTCTGTCTCCACCTCATGGCACTGTGCGAAATGGCAAAGGCTGTGGTCTAAGCAGTGTTGATTCAGACTTTCCTACCTGAAGACTGAGCCTCAGTAAGGCTTCATAACAGTGTGGTTTTCATATATTGTCGTATGCTCGGGTTGTTTTAAATAAGATAAAAACAATCCCGCAAATAAGGCACAATGTCTAAAATGATTCCAATATATAACTAATAAAAATTCATTGTATTTCTTCATATAATCGTAGCCGCAGATGCAGCTAGAGATGAGGCGAAGGCATTTTTCTCCATATGAAAAAAAAAAAAAATTGGCATCTGCCACAGCGTTGTCATCTTTCATGGTTAGAAAAATCAGATGTCAGACACATGTCTCAAAGGGGGCCCCGCCATCTCCACCTGAACCTGCTGACTGGGCATGTTCTCATCTTCACCATGTGATTTGGTGTTCATCTCGGGACCCTCGACAGCGCTGTCCTCATATGGATTCAAAGCACTTCACTGTCTACTTAATCACAATACAAATTGTCCCGGTTCTGGTTTGAATAACAGATTTTTTTTTTTTTGTTTTCAGTCAGTGAAGTCCCCCTTGTGCATATGATGTGTCTATGAGGCTCGGTGCACTTGATCAAGTAGGCCAGCCCGTCTCTGTGGGGATTACCCATCAAAGTGGAAAGCAAAGGTAACTCAATGCCTCCCGCAGACAGTGATTGATGATAGCGCTGTTTCATAACGAATTGCACCCCCACAACAAGTCTCGCACATGGGAAATGTTAATTGAAATGCTGTGTGTGCAAAGATACGCTTTTCAACTGTGATGCTACCAAGGTGTTACAGCAGTTAAACTAGAGGGAATTTAGCATGTCGTGAGAAAGTGAGCGACCAGATGGCAAACTGCACCCAACTCTGAAGCAACAGTACTCACCACATCGTTTGCTCGTCTTGTCTTTCGACTAGCAGGCAGGACACTTTGGCTGCAGGGTCAAAAAATGGAAAATCAAATTGAAAAAACACACATCCCACATCAGAATAGGGATTCAGGTTTTTTTTAAACACATATACAGAAAATACTCAGGTGTCATACTGTTCCAATATGTTGCTTTACCTGATTATATCCCTGCTGGGGATGCACTGCTCATATGGAAGAGCTTTAAACTTTTCAGCACCAACTGCGACATAGTGCTGGTTGTTTTTTAGATAAATGTGGTGGCAGACAGGACGTCCGTCTAATGTGCAAAGCCTGAGAACTCAAATAAAGAAATACCACAAATTGGAGCAACGTTTTCTCTGAACAGTGCTTTGAAGTATGCTTATAAAGATCATAGTTGTGGTTACTGTCTCAAATATTGTTTGAGTGGTTAAATTTAATGTTTTGCATATCTTTAAAAATCCATCAGAGCACTGTTTGGTTGACAAGCTGTTTTGAATTAACTCCTTTGAGGACATCACAACCAGACATGGTGCCATTTGTTGATCAGTTACACAGATTCTCCATTATTTGTGCACTGATTCATAATTGATACAAAAACAGAAGCAAAAAATATGCATTCTTCTACTCCTACTGCAGGTTTACAACTACAAGTTATACCTTTGCTTGCCCTCACTGCTACATAACTAATTTAAAAGGGTTCGTAATGTACTGATGTCGGACGTTACCTGTGCACAGCACCAGTGCGAAGATGGACTTTCTCTGTCACCATGGCTAAAACATTTTCCCAGTTTCTAAGAGTATACTTTGGGATACGTATTCGAGTCGGAGGAACCAAGATCTCTCCGTTGGTAAAGACACTATGGAACACAACAAATAAGACAGAGAGAGATAATCATTACGTTGCTGAAAAGGGAACACAAAGAAAACAATATTTCTTTACTACATAACACACCAAAGGACGGTCTCCTTTTTATGTTCAGGATAACTTTGTATCCAGCTTAAAATCAATACTCACTTTATTGTGCAAGACTCATCTGTGGTTCTCCTCCAGCGAGCAGAAACTATTATTTTGCTGTGAACAACAGGTTGGATCTGAAAAATTTTAAAACCGGGGTTCAGAAAATGGATATGGAATAGTGGAGAATAAGGAATGAGGTGTTTTGAGTTGTGTGAGCCCAATTGATTAGTTGTTTGTTCCAGGAAATGTCAGAAAATGGTGAAAAATATTTCTGTTTCTCGAAGCCCAAGGTGACGTCTCAAAGATATTCAGTTCACGGTCATAGAGAACTAAAGAAACCAGAGAACATTCACATTTGAGAAGCTGCAATCAGACTCAAAAAAAAAAACTCCAAATGATTAATAGGTTACCAAAATAGCTGGCGATTAATTTAATAGCTGACAACTAATCAATTCATTGACTTATCGCTCCACTCTGATGTATGATAATAGGACTTTCGAGTTAATTATTAGTTTGGTTTTGATTATTGTCATTCAGACAACTGTCAGACCTTGTTACACTAGCAGAGTTTAGGCTTCATCCACTGTAACCTCCCACTAAAGAGACTGGCTGTATGGTCACACATCCAGTAATATAGCACCTGAAAATAAAGCTTAGACTTGATGTAATAATTTACACTATGAACAAACACAAAAAGTGGTCTTACCTGCTCTTTTTTCTTATTCTGTGGCTTCTTGGTTGTTATCTCACAATAGCTGGAAGGCATTAGAGAAATTCATGTTAAACATATACAGTTACTGATGATGGAGACGTCTCTACACCTGATAATGCCAATTATAACAAAATACATGGCTATAAAAATGTGCTTTAAGACATTATGCTAAGAAGATGAACGTTATAAGAATAAAACAGCAATAATAGACTGTAAACCAACATTTTGACTGTATTTGAGGTACTGTATGTATAAATATAGCTCCAGCACACATGAAATTGAGACATATTTTAACCCCAGTTAAACGCCCACCCAACAACAGAAGCAAACATTATGGAGCATCCCACCGTGCTTACAAAACACTGCCCGAGATAAATGCACCTAGTCAGGGCAGAGGATGGAGCTCGTCCTCGTTTCACCTCACTCCTCTTACAGACACACACCTTACTTCATAGTACCTACTCCAGCTTTTTGAACTGCTCATTTCCGGCTGCAACATACACACTCCCGTGTTTCAGGTCGTCCAGACGCTGAACTTTGTGGCCCTCTATGGCCGTGTACAGCTTCCTCACGGCGCCAAACGAAGCCTCTAACCCTCCGGTCAAAGAGGTCAAAAAGATGTCAAAGGTCGTCACATGTCGCGGATTCACGACTATTTTCCTTCCGGGAAAGAAAGCGTCGCCATTCCTGTAGACAATTACGGTTTTGGTGGGCGGCAGGTCGCCTCTCCCTGTAGTGGCCGGCATACTTGGCTTACCTACAGCCTGAGAGAAGCGGTTCAAACAATAATGGCGCTTCTTGGTGTCAAAAGTAAATGTGTCACTGGCAGCTGTGGTGAGTGTCTGTAACTGGAGATAGCATCTGATATGGAAACCAATTCTCCCACATGAGAGGTGTAACATTAAGAAACCTATCCACCGTCTGTGTTGTTGTTTGCTCGCTTTTTCTTTGCTGTGTAACGTTAGCTAACGGTAGTGTTTCCAAGGCAACCAGCATAATCAGATCTATATAATAATCTTGACTTGATTAAATTAAACAAACTTTTAGACCTATATTTATTTTTATTCCTGTGTGTGACTTTTTTATTATTTATTTATTTATTTAACAGGTGCTTTGGGAAATTTGGAAAGTTATTATAGGCCTACCTGAACCACTGAACTTCCATAACATAAACTAGATCCACCAGAAGTCCTTGATGATCTGACATTTGCATGGCGTGAGTTTTTCATTTCACCTTATTACTGTATTAAAGTAGCAGTAAATAATATGCCTACAGCATTTTAGCTCTTTGGGAACAGGAAAAAAAAACTCTTATATAAATTTGCATCGCTAATAAATCTTACAAAAGAACCAAACCTCTAGATGTTTTGTGAGTTAAGAAAATAAAAAGCTTATGAGATTATAAAGAAAATAGAAACTAGAGAATATATTTGTCGTCCTGTTTACAGAAAGAAGATATAGCACAAACATCACATCTAACTTTCATTATTTTTAAACATTCCTTCTCATACAGACAAAAATACAAATACAAACATGGTAGGTTGGCACACCACGTCCATCCACTCCCCAGAGGCCATCATCTCAGCACAGTCTGCTATCCTGGCTTAAACAAAGTGACTCTAAATCAATAATGGTTCACCTTTAGTTTGAATTGATATATTTTATATAAAAAAATTATATATTGGTCATTTTCTCCTATTAGAATTTAAGCTTTCTTTCCTAGAGGCGGTCAGCTGATACCTGGATGTTGATGAGAGCCATGGCTACACACCCATATCGACCGACAAAGCTTATTCAAGTTGGCTTGCATAGTGTGACAAGCCAATTGAAGGTTACAGCAGGCCACCTCACCTTTCCCCAACCTCTCTGCCCATCCCCTCCTCTAGAATCCATCACGTGAAATAAGGATGTGAAACACTGGAGTCCACCTCCTCCCTTACAACCCTTTACTACCACTCCCCTTTTCTTTGCACATTCACCAAAAACTAACAACATCCTTGAACCTGGACAAGTTACGTGTTGAATTTTAGTCTGTTTATTGGGAGCACAAGCTAAAACATCACATCTACAGTAGAAAACTGATATTCCCATGCTGTACGTTGAACATCCGACGCAGGGTGTGTGTGTCTTTTTTTCTCATTTTCATGCACTGTAGCTATATCTCTCATTTGCAGGCCATTTTTTTCACCGCAGATTATCTGCGTGCCCACTGTTAGACAGGGCTGTCCAAATTGTTTACCACAAAGGTAACCAGAGATTGCACCAACAATGGCACCTAATTGGTTTATGCCAGACAACTCCTGGTCAATTAAATGCATAATTCATTTCAGCATTAATTATTCATTTCTTAAGGGACTGGTGCTGTGCTTTATTAGAAAAACTGCATCATGCATATTCAAATTCTTCTTCTTAGAGGGACTCAATAGGATATCATCTCAGTTGGGATGCCCATCCTAAAAAACAATAGCAGCCAGGGCTGTAAGACAACTTCTATTAATCACACGACTAAACCATAGAGGATTTACAAAGATGAAAATGTCATATTATCCTTAAATATGTAATGTCTTGTTTTTGTCATTCATAAAACATTATGCTGTCATATTGTTACCAAGTGTAATTAATTAATTATTTTAAACCCTCTTGTGTTTAGATAATGCATTATTTTTTAAATAATAGTTGAACTGTCAGTGTTCATTTAGCTCAACACTATGTGCCATTGTGTTTAGTCCACATCATCGGGTCTCACTCACTGCGTGGATTCCAATATTTTTCTCATAGCGATATAAATATAGATTAATCTCCAACAATTAAATGCAAATATATATCATCTAAAAAACATCACGGCATAGCGTTAATGTGTTGTTTTGCTCAAGTGGTAGCATTTTAGTTATGTTCTGTCATTGTAACACCTCATGTCACATTATGAACTGTGCTCTGGAGGTTAAAGTTACATTTACATTCAGTGTTACTCACCAATTCACCAATCAGCCGAGTGTAACAGTGAGGCCTAACGTGATGAATGCATTTCCTCCATCATAAAACAGTTTTTATTTTCCCTCTTGCTGGAGAAATAACACTTCTTATACAGTATTTATCCAATGACACATAGCAGCTTTGAAAACATAATAACCAATGGAGGTTCAAGCTCAATATTCATTTTTATACCATAGATTTTACCTAATAAAGCACCTTTTACCTTTCACTGAGTGTATTTTACATGGCTGGCTCACTGTCATACCTTATTGGGACACATGTTAATGTTATTAACTGTGCGCTTCCTTCTGTGACGAGGCAAAATGTTCCCAGCAAAAAAAAGGGACGTAGCCACAGACACTAACTTCACATCTTTCTGGAATAAATTCTCCCAGTGCAGTATAACTTTCATTCACTGGGTGGAGGCTGTGCAGGATTTGATTCAGTTGCTGCACTAGATCAGCTCAGGGGCAGAAAATAATGCTCAAACACGCTTTCTTTCATTTTTTTAAAATTATCAGTGAGAATTTATTTTACAACAATCGCCACATAGCTTATCATATGAATATGAATACAGAATGAATATTGTATTCCATTCCTCTGATTAAAAGCAACCAACTGGAACCGAAATCTTACTTTAATTTCATATCTTATGCACAAACTACAGCTTTCTACATTTGCTTATTTGTCTTGTTTGTTGATGGCACTGTTGCAAATATTGCTCAGTGGATAGTTTGCATAACATAAAAACTCAATACATTGTCTGGCATGCTGTTTGAAGCGCTAATGAATCAGAGTATGAGATTAAGAGTGCACTTAAAATAAGTAATCTTACAAAAGAACAAAAACAAGATGCTCTGTGAGTTGAGAAAATAAATAGCTTACACGCTTATAAGGACAATAAAAAGTAGAGAATATACTAGTTTGCCCAACTTGCATGCCATTTTGTCATCCTATTTACACATTAGAAGTTATAGCGCACAACACATCTAACTTTTGTTCCATTATTTGCATACATTCCTTCTCATACAGTCTCTCTCTTTAGCGTAGACTGAACTCAGACACTGTCCTTGTCAAATTCACAAACAAAATACATGGTAGGGTGGCACGCCACGTCCGTCCACTCCCCAGAGGCCGTCATCTCAGCACAGTCCTCATCATCGTAGGCGTTGTTGGGCTCTCCTTTTCTCCACTTGCTGAAAGTGGTCATGGGAGAGAGATCCACGTAGGTGAAAACACCCTCATGGTGCAGGTCATGAACGCCGATGTAGACTCTGCTCAGGCCTGCTTCCATTATGTACCCTGCGACGGCCGCGTTTGCACCCTCATCCTTGGGCATGGCCAGGTGCCCTCCCCGCGTCTGACAGTAGGCCTCCGCGTCGGAGTAGCGCTTCTCCTCCTTCACCAACAGATAGACCTTACTGTCTGTCTCTTTTATGCCAGCAACAGCTGCAGGGGAGGGCAGTGCTGAAAAATGAGCACTTGTATTTCTATAAATTTCACATTGACGTTGGCCAGCATTTGCAGTTCTATGAGGATAACAAGTGGAGCAATCGCTCCAGGATACGAGAAGGTGATGATCATGAAAACTGAATGTCAGAATGTTTTCAAAACACACACAAGTAGAATGAATGAAGAATACTAAGATCATACCATTTTTGATGAATTTCAGCTCAGACGAGAGCTGGGCCACAAGAATGTCCATTTCTCCAATCATCTTTCTCATTGGTGTGCACTCACATGGAACCCCTGATAAGGCAAAAATGTGTGTGGGGGGATTACCACACAGCTGTTTCCATTAGTCCTCAGATTTTGCCAAATGTGTCTGTGGTGCAGGAATCTGTTTGACAAACTGAATAACAGAATATAAAATCTAACCTGGATCTCCATTAGGGCCCCTTGGACCTGGATCCCCCATGTCTCCCTTTACCCCTGAGATATGAAATGTAATTATTTGTAAAACATAAAATCTACTACACTTAATTCATTCTTTAACAGCTGTATTTGAAGGGCAATTTTTAAATTACCTTTCATTCCACTTGGGCCAACTTTTCCATAACGTCCCATTATGCCTTTCTCACCTTTAAGACCAGGTTGACCTGAAAAGGAAAATATTATCTTACCATGCAGTCTATTAAAAAAAGCAATTGCCTCTCTTGTAAAACAGAATATCTGCACCTTTGCATCACCTCATCACAGATTAAAGTTAATGAGAATTAAATTCTCCAATTATTTCCACTAAGGTACATTAATTAAAATGCTGAGTCTGCGTCATCTCCTTTTGAAATAGTATGTGAACACGCTCCACTCCTCATTAAGGTCTTCAGTAAACACTCATCTTTCCTCCTGCAACCTCTCACCCGAATGTAAACACTTGGCCATCTCTGGACGGCCTGGCAGTGATGTAACAGCACATTATCAGCTCAAGAAATGTGATCTTTACCCCAGTTCTTTTTTTCTGGAGATGCATAAGTTTTCCCCTGAGAAGCAAAAAAATATTCTGCAGCTATCTCCCGATGTTGTAAATGCAAATAACTATACCAGTCTCTCCAGGAGGTCCAACTCTTCCTGGTCTCCCTGGTGCTCCCTTTTGTCCTTTCTCTCCTGGTTCACCTTTTGCAGAAGAAGAAAAAATAATAATCAGACAATAAGAATACTGATTCTATTTTTTGTTATCTTTGTGTGCTTTGTTTAAGAAAGTATGCATGCCCTTGAGTCCAGGGACCAGTATCTGAACAGTGCAGGACTCCTCTGCCACGTGCTCTCCATACAACATCTGCAGAGTCACAGACATTAGCATCATGGGCAATAACAGCTTCTCTCCTAACATCCTTTACATGGGCTGGTTGTTGGGCTTTACTAGAGAAACGAGAGAGATCAAGGAGTTACAAATCATTTCACAAGATAACTAAAGAGTGAGTATAGACGTGGAAGCAAAGTCAAAGTTTGTTTCAGCGATGCTGTTAGCACTACGATAGTCATTATTCATTACATTCAGTTTGCAGGCTGCTGAATTCCTGAGGGAACACATCGTACTGCAATAAGTAAACATCCAATTTTAATAAGAATACATGCAGCATCACACATATATACTCCAAAAGAGCTTTACAAAAGGCATTATTTCTTTATCCTGAGAATTATTTTATACCAAAAAACCCACATCAACACTTATAAATGTAAGTTTGAGAAAGAAAATTGTTGTTTCAAATCAATCCATACATATCCTCTAGATGAATTTATGTTGATACAGGAAGGATGGTTGCAAATTTCTGAATCACATTTGCTTAAACCAAAGACACATTTGGCGTTTTTTGTATAAATCTACCAGCCATTTATCAGGAATGTATTTAAGCCTTAAAAAAAAAAACAGTTATCGTGGTTCTAACAGTATAGTTTGTTTCAAAATCTGGATGGCCTACCTGTAGAGGTATTTCCAGACAGACGTAGAGAAGTATTGCCAGCTTGCAAAGACTTGCAGGAGCTTTGAACACTGGTGGTCCTACAGAAACAGTGCATGTTCCTCCACAGGCACCACAGAATGTGTGTGATAGCACTTTCATAAACAGTTCAGAGATAAACTCCAAAGCAGCTGGGGCCCGACAGATAATTGGCTGGGAAAGTAGTCGAGTGATTGACAGCAGAGAGGCGCGATAGATACGCAGACTCAACTTCAAACAGTATCAGATATTTAGACAAGCAAGTTAATCTGCAAAACTTTTGAAATACTTTCAAGGAATCATTCTGACATGTATAATACAGATATCCCATGTATTTTTAGCATTTATATTAACAAGTGGTACGCTGAATTTCAATACCCATGTAACTGTTTCACCTGTGGTTCAGTTTGTTGGAATTCTTCCATTAAAAAAAACTATTTATAATAAGTTGTGCGACAGTGGCCAGTGAAAGTAAAAGTACCAGCTCTTCTAATGTATTCCATGGTCTCTGTAATATGATTACAAACAACTTTACTTTTTATGTTCTTTTAAAATGGACTATATTTTGTAAAGTGCCTGTGAAGTCTATCCTGTCATGTGATTTATTTTGGATTAAATATTTATATAGCCTAAATGGATACACACAAATAAACAATGCACAAGATTAATGATCCCATAGACCTAAATATATAAATATATAAATGAAAGTTTCACTTTGCAGAGCAGTGAGATGTGAAGAGCTTTTCACTGAGACTTTATTCAGGGACTCCTTTGTAACATTATTATTATTATGATCCCTAAGTTGCAGCCTAATATGTGTGTTACTGAGGACCACCGTGAAGTTAAAATGTACATCTCGACCAATTACTGTATTTTCTTTTCTTCTGTAATATGCCGCAACAATTGAATCTACCACAGTAATATTTAGTTGCATAATTTAATTGAGTGTTGCATCATTATGTGTCAAAGCATCAATCCGAGTTTAGGATTTTATATGAATACGATACTTTCTTTGTGAAGCATTTCTGCAGCTATTATTTTACCAGAGTGCGCTGGTTCCTTATGAGGATCAGCTGTCTGGTGTATTTCTCCCTCTTCTCTTTCCTCTTGTCTGCCATCCAGTAAGCAAGTTAATTGGTTGGGGATTTGGCTGCAGATGCACCGACCTGCATGTCCTCTATGTGACCACCTGAGGGAGCCACTGTCCATGCAATTGTACTGTAGGGAGCTTCCAAATGAACTTCTGTTCTAGATATGAAATGTGCAGTTATTCATCCCTTTTTTCTTACAGTACACCAGAATCAATTATTATTATTATTATTATTATTACTGACACAACATCAGTAATTCAGTTACTTTAATAGAGCTAAAGTAAATCCTAATATTTGCCTGTTCATTTATCTTGACCTGAGTAAAAAGGAATAAAAAGATACTGGACGGTGAATAATTTTAATTTATAACTGTTGAACAGTTGTTGTTTATGTTGTTTATGTACTTCAGTATGATCGCCAAAATAAAACATTTCACCATGTGATATGGTCAAGTGGTGCTGGCCTTTGATGTGCATTATTCAGGATGACTTTCAACTTGTGAACAAAAAAAAATGTCCTGTTAATGTTTACATGCTGTCATCTAGCGTCAGTAATCAGATATGCTCCCAATACAGGACTATCAGGTATCCTAATTAGATTTACAAACCCAGTGGTGGCTTTCAATGGGTGGATTGGGTGTCTCCTTCAAAAATCACCCCAAAAGTTTTGGATTACCTGCCTCTCAAATATTCATGACTTTCAAGGCAACATTTGCTGTCGTTTCATTGCCGTTGGTGAAGTAGCTGTGGGTTTTCAGTTTATCTTCTGACATCTAGTTTATGATTACATTTTTAAAAAATGATTATGATTTCTATGATTTATGTGTAGGAAAAATAAACATCCCTCACACTGGCATAGTGGAACATGTATTAACAGTGCAGGTGGTGACATGTGGGTTCAAATACACAGTAACCAGATGTTTTAATGTATGATTTATTCGATATTTTATTGTATCTCACTAGATTTTTTCATTTTTTTTTTTTTTTTTTGAACGACGAGCTGCCGTTTGATTTTTTAGATTCAAACCCAGTCGGTAACAACAAAGAAAAAACAATGAAAAACAAAAGAAAAAAACTACCTGACACGGGGTCTTACGAGCAGCACTTTAACGCACCTTCACTTTGTGTACAGTCAGAGTGACGTCACCTGTGCTCACCGGAGCGCGAGCACAGTCTGTCATCCAGACAGCCTGCAGCTCCGTCCGTCGCCTCCTGTCCCGGGAAGAAAGAGCGAGGAAGTTGGACTACTGAGTACAACGACACATCCGTATGAGGGACTTCACACTCATTCCTGTCGCCCTGAACGTTCATTTGACTGTCTGAAGGATACGAGTTGTAAGTGTGACCCGCTTTGGTCTAACTTTGTAGTTTTTTTTTTTTTTTTTAGCCACAACTTGAGCTACTTTGTGTTGTCTTTACAGTAATATGAATGGAGCGCCGTTGCTGTAGTCTACTGTGTATGCCAACTGGCTTGCCTGCATTAGTGCAGTGTTAGTTTGCTCCTACAGTACACAATGGTTTATTTATAAAGGGCTTAGTACCGTTAGTCTCGTGTGCAGAGGGTGTTGGTATGTATAAATTAATTTTATTAGGAAGTTTTCTTGAACTGACTCGAAAAATTAGATTACAGTATTCTACTTCGTTTCACCTGTGTGACATCATAAAGGTATAACTGTTGTGTCTCAATAGAGACTGATGGTTTTGCTACATTCATACCATCCCTGACACTTGATAACCTAAAAAACTTGGTTACATATGGTTCATTTATTTTTTATTTGACTGTCTAATCCCCTGCGTGCTTAATTCTGGTTATGACATGTTGCACCCTGTCTTCATGAGGCAAAAATCAACCTTGTCAACTATGTTTTGTTTTAAAGATAGCGTCGACCCCTCTGTTGTCGATACCCAATGCATTTTCCATATCCCTGTTTCGCCTGGTAGAGAACAGGAAACAAGAAGCAGGAAACAAGAGGCGTATGTGTGTGTGTGTGTGTGTGTACGTGTGTGTGTGTGTGTGTGTGTGTGTGTGTGTGTGTGTGTGTGTGTGTCCTGCTTTAACTCTGATCCAGTGTCCCTTCATGTGTGTGTTTATATTTCTTTGTCTCTTTCCTGTATGTGTCTCTGTCTTTCATGGGACATGCGACACCCTTCTGATTTGCATTGTCTCGCAGCCCATCACTGACTTAGGCTTAGATCTCACTTGAAGCGTCTCACCTCCCTGCCTGGATTAGGGTCAAACACTAAAAGGATTTAAGGCTGCAGAGTCAAAGTTACTCACGAGGGACCGGTTTGTGTTTTCTTGAGAGGAGTCAGTAAAGCCCTTGGTTCCTTGGTTGATGATGTACGTTTAGGCTGAAGGCCATCTCTCTAAGTGATATACCAGATTGTAGCATGAGAATCCCACAGGTCATCATGGCACACTGAGCAGTGCTGTATATGACAAAGGCAGATAATATAAAATAGAGAGGATATTCCCATGATAGCGAGATGTGTGGAATGATACAGGCTTTTTGGTGGTCATGTAGATTTAAACTGAGTGTATTTCCTCTGAGGACATACTGTAATTAAACTTGGATTGAAGAAGGGAACTGTGGGAAAGCTTTGTGGTTATCAGTCATCTAACAAAGATAGTCTGGATGACGCCCCCAGCCTTGATCTCACACTTGAAGGTTGAAGATAACTCACTTATCCTCCTTCCTTTTGGCACATTTCCCGATTAAGTTTGAATACGTTTTGAATGCATGCGTGTGTTGCGTCAATTCACCACTAACAACCCTACAGTTTGATCAGTGCAAATTTGCATATGGCATGCATGTAGTGTACAAACAGCTTCTGATAGTTGCACGTAGGGCCTTTTCACTTGTTGCAGCCCGCTGTAGTGAATGTTGCCGAATCACTGCGTCAGTTTGAAGACGTTTCATTGGCTCTGCTTTCTACAAGCATGGTTCAAGAATCTTCTAGTCTCTTATTGAATTAAATTTAGCTCTTGGTGGATTGTTTGAGTTTGTTGTGCTACTTTAGGCCTTCACAGTGGGTCAGTCCTTTGATGTGTGAAATCATCTCCCCTGATCGGACGCTGACCCACATTCGGCAAAGACATCCACTATAAACAAAGATTATTACTAGATGGCCGTATAACACTAAACTAAGATAACAACATGACCGCTCATCTTATCTACATTCACCGACAGTTTAGCAGCAAGTTTCATTAGCAGTGGTACATGCTATCTGTAAACACTTATCACACAAGTAAATAAATAATTTTTAAGTACAGTGGTACATGGGAGCCCCCCATAAGTTTCTACATGTTTTTGTCTAGAAATAAAGCATTTAATAAAATGTTATGCAGAAAGTTTTGCTGGAACAAAACTACAAGAGCAACAGTACTTTAACCTCCATTTTAATGGGTTTATCATCCGAGTGTTACAAAGTCCTTACAGTGTGGGGGTGAATGGAAATTACAGTATTTATAAAAGCCAGATGTATTCGTATTGACCGCACACGACGTGTACTTTCTAATGGAGCCGTAAAAGTCTGCCTTATCACTGTGTGCACTAACATGCAAGGCTCATAAAGGAATAAAATATTCAGAAAAGCATTTCAGTTTCCTGTTAACTGAACTGTAGAAGTGATGTCCCCAACAATATCACAATATTATCAAACAGGAAATGTTGATTAATGTAAGATCTTTGGTCTCAGCTAGGTCCAGACAAAGACAGAAAAGCAAAAGTGACGGTCACCACAGGTTAACATGTCCAGTCTTACCCTAAGGTGGATCAACCATTGTGCTGAGTCACTCTACCTGTTACACTTTGAGCTCAAGGCTGCATCAGCATTTTCTAGCAACTATCCTCTCTGGCATTTGACCCCAATCCCTGAAGCTAATGGGATCCTCAAGCATAACGTCAGCACTTTTGCTTTGAAGAATTAACTGTTAGAAGCACACGTGCGAAAACGTAGCTTTCACATTTCACTGAAGACGCTCTGAGATTGTCAGCACAAGATCAAGGCAGAAATTATCCACTTGGTTGTTTCTGCATCTGTCTGAGCCCAACTGCTGCTGTCAGTTACAGAATAAAGTCTTACAATTTTAATATACAGCTGGGTGTATTAAACTGTCTGTTTTGCCAAAATTAACAGTACCTAAGTGTTCCAAATTATGCCCAGATGGTCACTGACTAACTGAGAACATCTAAACTCAACAGGTACACCACAAAATGTGCATTATGTCAAGATTAGCTGCTTTAGCTCGCACACTGCACAGTGCAAACGCACACCAGCACGCTCGAGATGCTTGTTTGGCTGGGCAGTTTATGTCAGGTCACTTGGGGTAGTGTTATCCTCACTACAGATTGGAGGAATCCCTCAGGAGCCGACTCCAGACATGCTCCAGTGGAAAATCCTCTATTACAAGATCAGTAGGGGGAATAACAGGTTAATGGAAAGTGAAGCAGACAGCAGCAGTTGGTCGGGACGGAATCGCATGCAAATCAACGAGAAATGCCGCAGCTTATTGAAAGAAGTCATTCACATCTTTGTTCTATCATTCAAACCCAGCAACTTTTGATATTTATCTCTGTGTCTGGTATGTTTTCATATAAAATATGATTGATTGATGATGATGAATGATTGAAGGTTAAAAGGAGGTCTGTGATGATATGAAGGCGATGTAGGAAAATGCTGCCATGCAAATCAGGATGATATGCTCAACAAAGGAAACAGTGACTCAACTGTATTTCTTAGCTATAAGGAAAAGGTACAATATCTATCATGTAGGTTTACAAGGCTTTGGGAGCAGCCCATGGTAGCTTGGAAGCAAATTCAGTTTGTTTAAAGTAAAAATGCAAAACTGTGTACTGTGCTTTGCATTTCTATTTTAAGCCACATAAGCTTCTCCTTTATTCATGTAGCCTCTCTTCCCCCTTCGGTCTCTTCTCTCCCAGTTGTGTGGTCGTGCTGACTGGAGGTAAGCCATGGAGGATGGGAAGCCAGTGTGGGCGCCCCACCCCACCGACGGGTTCCAGCTGGGCATGATCGTTGACATAGGAGCCGACACGCTCACCATAGAACCACTGAACCAGAAGGGCAAGGTGGGTCATCACACACGGGCACATGCACACACCCCATGCACGGCTTTCCATTTACAGGCATCCTAAGGCCCACTGGGAAAATGGATGAGAGGCTTATTTTCCTTTCATGTGGCTCTGCAAGTTGATGTTAGAATTCCACATTCTTTAGTAATAAACTGGATGTTGTTTGCCTTAATCCCAGGAGTGTCCTCACAATTTTCATAATTTCTTGTACTCATAAGTGCACGTATAAGAAGAAATAAAAATAAAACAAATCTGTAATTCTGTAGCAGTCTGTATAAAGGGAGATTTCAGGTAGAAAGGCGTTGGCATAACAATGTGTAAAATGTGAGAAACATGAGAGACACACATGTACAGAGGCATGAATAAATAAAGCAGAGCAGCAGCAGGTGCGCTGATAGTGTTGCCTAGAGGGAGAGCTGCTCATTAGGAGGTAAAGGCCACCTGTTACACCTGAGCCGTCACGTGTCCCAGCAAGCAGGCCTCGGATGTTGACATGCACTCCAGCAGGTGCCTCTGCATTTGTTTTGTCTGAAGCATTCCATCTTTACCATCTTTCTCACCTTAGACATTTTGGCCAGCTATTAACATCAACGATAGCTCTCAAGTGTCCCAGTAAGTCATGACAGTTTTGCAATGAGCCAGCATGCATAGTACCAGGAGCCTGAAACTGAAGCATCTAAACTGAATTCAGTCATCTTTCGTTTTATTATATATTTTTTGTTATATTTACACCTTTGCAAATATACACCATTGCAGTAAGACAACAGGTATGACACCAGGGCTCTGGCACTGGAGCAGCTAATTGTTAATGTTACACCTGTGTTTGATCAGTCAAATTATCCACTATAAGAACACCCCATTTTTAAATGTAATGATGTCTCTCTGTTAAAAACGGGTCATGTTCATAAGAATGAATTCCTTGCACTGCCAAAATGTCTACCCTCATTAAAATACCAATGCAGTCAGAAAACCCCGTGGTTGCATTGCAGTACAGTCTCACAATTATTCAGAAACTTTTCTGCAGGGTGATTTTTAAATATTTTTAACGTTGATACTGTGTTAAAGCCAATTATAATAATACCCAAATGATATTAAGACTAAATGACTCATACGCTGTACGGCACTGAGCTGGAGAAAGTCTAAATGAATCTCATTTGGAATAGCTCTGAACTTTTGATGCTCATGATCACCCATTGCAAGGCATAAACTCTGTCCCACTCAGCGGCAGAATGAAAGGCCCATTGAGTGTCTTTTTTTTTTTTACTGCTCTGTGGAGCTCATTAGTGCCTGGGCTCAGTATACCAACCCTCAGACTGGCTGTCTCTTCTTCTTTGTCAGTTTTATTGGTTAGGCATTGCTCACATGGTTATTATTGTAGATGGCCATGTCCATATTGAGCCAAGGCACAGTAACGGGCACAAAGCAGATTCTGTTTATGCTTACAGCCACTTCGTGGTAATAAACCATGCATCATAGCACAGGCGGGGTCACACACACAAGCAGTGTTTTGTAGTGAACATGTAACGGCAGATTTTCTTTTTTTTATAGTTGTTTATCTTATTGTTTTATACTATAATTAAGCCATACAGTCATTTGTCTGCTGTAATAATATCACATCGAATGATTGCTCCCTACAGGATCAGCACAGAGCACCACCACCATCTCTTTTGTACCACACACATGCACCGCATACACTCACTTCCTCACTCAGGTGTTCAGATCCGGTTGCTCTCCCACCAAATTATTCATTACTCTGCCATGTCTCCCCTTGTTTCTCTCACAGCCGGCTTGTTCCATTGAGTTTATTTCCATTAACTCAGACTCTTAGACAATAGAGTGGGAATATCAGTAACTAAATTAGCCTGGGAACATGTCACACCAAACATCATTACTGTGATCTTTAAGCATGATGAATGATTCATGTTTATGCATGCTTGCTTAGCTTTTTATGTCTAATATGTCTGCATTTTTGGGTGCTAATAAACATTTGTCATGAGCTTTTCAATGAGCAATAAGTAAACAATGAATAGTCTTGTACATAATATTGGCAAGAATTAATAAACAGTCAGTGCCACTTGAACAAGGAATTTGCATTGCATGAGTGTTAAAATAATAAAAACTATTTGTGTTACAGACCTTTCTTGCTCCGATGAGTCAAGTCTTCCCAGCAGAGGATGATGTCAACAAACATGTAGATGACAACTGTAAGTCAATACACAGTTGGCTGTTTTATTTTTATATCCTTAACCCAGGTGTATTATCTAATAATTTCATTTTATTTCATTTTATTTTATTTAAATTTTTTTTCAGGTTCCCTCATGTACTTGAACGAAGCCACTCTTCTCAACAATGTCAGAGTGCGGTACAGTAAAGACCACATCTATGTATGTTTTCTTCTTCTTCATGACTCAGCATTAGTACAAGTATAAATCCTTTATATACGTGCTCTTGCAATTAAAGTCATCACTATCCAGTTGCATCATACGGAGATACAGTAACAAGTTGGAGGACAGAAGGAGAAAGGATCCCTATCCTTGTTACCCTGGGGGAAAAGTACCAGGTGGTAAAGAGGGAAGGAAAGCTAGAAAAGGGTCATAGTGTCAGACTGGCAAACCCTATCCTGATCCCAGTCACTCACTTAGGAAATGAGGGACAGCTGGTAGATGGGAAAAGCAAGACAGGGAGACAAGTAAAGGTGTGTCTCAGCAGCCTATACCGGGCTCGTTTTCACCTCTGTTGTCTCATTATTAAATATTTTATGTGTCTTTTTCTGCCATTTATTGACTTTCTCTTAATGCAGTGACTCTAATCACGTCTGTATTTACGTCTCTTCCAGACTTATGTGGCCAATATCTTGATAGCTGTGAATCCTTACTATGACATTCCCAAACTGTACGGTCCTGACTGCATCAAGTCGTACCAGGGGAAGTCACTGGGGACGCTGCCACCTCACGTCTATGCTATAGGTGAGAGCTCACACCCTCCGATCACTGTTAAGTAAGCAGGTAATGCTTAAAGAAGAGCAACAGGATTGTATTTGAAACACATTTAATGTCATGGTACTTTCTAAAGAGGCTTTGGTGTTAACCCCAAATAATCTTTTGCCAAACTTGAATGAAAACGTTCATTTCTTTAGAGTTTATTAAAGGGATTGTGTCTTTACATTGTATATTATTATAGTGCCAGGAGTTCCAATTATAATAATTGGAAAGAGGTGGAAACAGTAGTACAAAAAAAGAAACATGAGAAGTCACGTTGTTATTTTGTGAGCCCACTAGTTATGGATTATATATACTTTATATGAAATGTGCTGTTTATTTCAGCATCACATTGTTATTCTTTTTTCTGTCTTAGCCGACAAAGCCTACAGGGACATGAAGGTTCTCAAGATGAGCCAGTCCATCATAGTTTCTGGTGAATCTGGTGCTGGAAAGACTGAAAACACCAAGTTTGTTCTCAGGTATGAGCCATACTGTATAAAGCATAAATGTAGTATCTGTGACATCACCCGCATGTTTCTGAAGAGCGATTATGAAGCTCAGAGTGCCGTGGCTCTGGCCACCACCAACTACACAGCGACAGTTTACTTCTGCTTTGAAGCTGGACATTTTAACATGTGGGTTGTATGTCTAGTAGTGGTTTATCTTACTAAACATTTTCATCATTGTTGAATTGTATCCCCCTTCTGTAGATATCTCACTACAACATATGGAAGTGGTCAAGATATTGACGAGAGAATTGTAGAAGGTAATACAATAACAAACCAAAAACTATCAATATTGTATGTATTGGATGGGGTGTGATCCTGATTCGGTTTTTCCTGTTTTAAATATCAGCAAATCCCCTTCTTGAGGCCTTTGGAAATGCAAAGACAGTCCGGAATAACAACAGTAGTCGTTTTGGGAAGTTTGTGGAAATCCACTTTAATGAGAAGGTAAAGGAAAAATTGTTACTTATTACATTCTAGGTTGGTCTACAAATTGCTGTGTGTGAACCTGGAATTTTAAAATCTGATTCTCGTTTCATGTCACCAGAATGCAGTTGTGGGAGGATTCGTCTCACATTACTTGCTAGAGAAGTCGAGGATCTGCATGCAAAGTAACGACGAGAGGAACTACCACATCTTCTACAGGCTGTGCGCCGGGGCCTCAGACGACATAAAGAAGAAACTGCACCTGGACTCACCGGACAGCTTCAGGGTCAGTGGGCTAAGACAGATAAAAGGGTCTCAGGAAAAGAACATGTTATACTTTGTTGGGAGCCAAGTATATTTCAATTGCATACTTTTAAAGTGAAATGTGAAAGCTGAGGAACTGTGAGACAGAAATCAGCAGTTTGAGCTTTTTTATGTAATTCAAAGGACTTTACTGTGTTTTATTATTATTATTACATGGAAAACACTTTGGTCAGCAGTTCTGTAGAAGCCCACTAGATGTCACATGAGATATGAGCTGAGACACATATTTAGTCATATCAAGGGCTCCTCCCAAGTGAACACAAAATCCCCTTACTAACAACATATTACACAATTGAATTCTTTCCCTTTTGGATGCAATTATCAACTCAGCAAAAGCAAAGTCAGAAAGCATAAAGGTGCTTAGCCCGGCCTTTTGTTTTCTTCTACGAAACAACACTTAACAGAACAACAAGCAGCTCAAGCTGTTCCTCTAGATGTTTATCATAGTGTCATTATATCAGGTCCCTGAGGTGACACCCACATCAACAGAGGCAATTACTTCATGCAATTCACTACTAGTCAGCTGTGGAGCAAAGTAAATCTTTTAGATGATGAAAATCAATACAGTATACAATATCCCCCAGTAGGTTTGCCACTACGAGTGAAATACATTTATACTGGATTTAATTGATCAAAGTACTAATTATGTTTAAATGTTTCAAAGCGTTTCATTTTTTTTTTTTTTTTCTGTTGCAGTACCTGAACCGAGGCTGCACTAGATACTTTGCCAGTAAGGACTCCGATAAACAAATCCTGCAGAATCGCAAGAGTCCTGAGGTAATGTCACATTCTTTCCTGGTTTAGTCGCTCTAATATAATACATGATTGCTTTGGACACTTTAGATTTGTTTACTGTGCGGTAGCATATTATATGTCAAGGAGCAAAGGCAAAGAATATATTGAAATGCAACATTCCTGTGCCATAAAGCCTGGACTGAAAGCAAATCCCAAACTACGATCAAAGAAATCAACCGCAAACATGACATGATAAGCATTCCAATAAATGAGTTCAGGTCTCTGTATTATATGAATTATGTATGCCATGAAAAAGAACCAGTGCCTCGTTGAGTTGCACTGCAAAGCCTGCAGGAGATGTGTAATTAATATCATGAAACAATTAGAGGAATAAGTGTGACATGGTGCTCTCTCAGGGACTAATTATACACGTTCATTTCACTTCTTGTTTTCTAAGATAGAATAATATCTTTTTTTATGTTAATCAAAGTTTGAGGAGAATCAGGTGAGATAAACAAAGGAGTCGCTTTCAGGCCCTCCTAATGGATTTACACGTAATGTGTTTATTTAGCTTGGTTTGTTAAGAGAAGTGCAACAATTGAAATTTGTTCACTGAAATTCACTCATTCTTCAGCTTCTGCATTGAAATATTGTAATACTGATCAATTTTTAGAAGTTCATAGGCAGCTGGTGTTAAATTAGCAGTGCTTTTATAGCCCTATATGTTCATCTTTCAAAACAACATGTCACTTGTAATTTCCTCTTGAAATATTGAATCTTAGTGTGGATAAAAATATTTTCTTTTGTTCCATTTCCCTTCTTCATAATATTTGTTGAACAGTCTTTATTTAACATGCTTACTATGTGCTTAAGAAATCGATAACAGTAATGGTGGGAACGCTGTAAGCTGTGTGGTTGTAAGTACACTGTGTTATTCATTTGTTGCTAATTCATTAATTGTCTGTTCTTCCACGTGTCCGTGTTATACAGGACAATAAGGTGATCTTTCCTTTCTTATCAGGGCCTTTGTGCTCCCTGCTCTTTATCCTGTATTTTTCCTAAAGCAAACACTGAGACTCTCAGGTTTTACATGCTGCTGTTTGTAGTGCAAACAGGAAATAAGAGTGCATGCTTCCCCTTCCTCTGCATGTGTCTGCCAGGTTCGGGGTGGTGCTTAGATAGAAAAATACAAAGGGTCTTTGCTCATTCAGCTTTTTCGTTCAATGCAGCGCTGCACAATTATTGGATATTTTCCATAATTTGCAATTAATGTTTTGTTGTTAAAGACTGACATTTATTTTGAAGGCTCACGGTTTTTGAGTACAATACACAAAAGTGCAATTAATGCATTTTCCCCTCAACACAGTAACTGTGAATGGTCTTCTTGTCTTACAATATAATCAGGAACATAGAATCAGTAATTGTGCAGTTATTTTTCATTATTATTCTGTTTTTTATCAAAAATATTGCTATGTATATTGCTAGTTTTCTTTAATTGTTTAAATACAGACATTTGGAGACACAGCGACTGTAGCAGAGCAGTTTTGGTTCATAGGATGGTGTGCTTGCTGTGTGCTATGGGTGGAGGCTATTTTGACGCATTAATGTCAAATATTTTGGTTGTTACAGTGAACATGTGGCTTTTATAGTTTAGCGTGGGCTGTTGGATTCCCTCTAATTCAATTTAGAATCAGATTTACTCAATATTTAAGGAGAATTTAATGAAATTGCTCAAACATAGAGCATACGCTGCCATGAATTGCTTCTCGTTTGAGTAAATCATGATTTGAATTGAATTCTCACACACGTCTCACGTTTTTCTTCTGATATCGACCTTTTCTGACTAACTCATGTGGTTTGTAGCACCTAAAGGTCGGTGCTCTGAAGGACCCTCTTCTCGACGACCTGGGTGACTTCAACAGGATGTGCGAGGCCATGAAGAGGATTGGTCTGGACGACACTGAGAAGCTGGACCTGTTCAGGGTGGTTGCTGGCGTTCTGCATCTGGGCAACATTGACTTTGAAGAAACAGGGAGCTCCTCAGGTTATACATAGATGCTGTTATTACAAATAGTTACAGCGTTTGTAGAATAATCTGTGAGATTAGGAGAATGTTTTCATACTGGCAAGGACTTTCCTGAGAACAGAAGTGCATTTCCTGTAGTTGGACATTGTGATGTCTTTTTCCATGTCCTTTTCTGACTTTGGGTGGTAAGTAGGTGAAACCATCAAGGTCTTCTATTTTTTAAAGAAAAAACTTTTTAAAAAACTTTTTTTTAAAAAAAATAAAAGTCCTCCTCTGCAGTGGGATTAACAAGGTCAATGTGAAATCTTTTATGCACTAAATATGCAGCCTATTGAAATGGACATAACAGGTGGATAGCAGTCATTTTTGCAATAAATGTTAGTGTGTATAATAGTACATCCTGTAGATCAATATAAAGAATTGAACAATAGGTCCACTGTCCTTGAATATCAAAACCATTTAGTCTCAAACAGTGATAAACAGAACATCCGTTACCTTAGTAACCAACATCCATCTTTTCACTTTCTCTTTTTGTCTCTACAATCAACATCTCCGTAGATACATTAAGTATACTGATACAAAAGGGAAAGGGATGAACTATTTTCAGAGTAAAGTAGGGTGCATAAGGCTTGTGTGTCTATTTCAGGTGGTTGTGTCCTGAAGAATCAGTCAGGCCAGTGTCTGGAGTACTGTGCCGATCTACTGGGCCTGGACCAGGATGATTTGCGTGTCAGCCTCACAACCAGAATCATGCTCACTACAGCAGGGGGCGCCAAAGGAACAGTTATCAAGTGAGTACAACAGCGCTCATTCAAGGATCGTTTACTCTTTGCAACTTATTTTGAAAATGTTTTTGTTGAGGAAAATTATCCTCTTAGCTTCTTTAAGAAATCACCGTTGTTGAGTTAAGGGTTGAGTGGTAAGTCTGAAGTTAGCTAATAAGCCGAGACAGAGATTAACCAACTAGAATTTAATTGACACAGACAGAGGCAGTTGTTGCTGTACTTATCTGTAGTATCCTGCAGAGTATTAAGATGTCTTTATTGTGCAAGACGTTGAGATTAAATCCTGGCATTGACTTAATCCCTTTATGGCCTTATTATAAAAAGTATTACGACGTGTTACTGTTACTTATTCCCCTAAACACCACTGCCAAATCACGCACACCAAACTCCAGTGAAAAAGGGACAGAGAACACATGTAATGGGATTTTTTAGGTATTTCTGTATGAATGTTTGTGGTGCAGTATTGGCACTGCTCTTGTGTACTTTGGTGGTGATGTGGTGTTTGAGTGATGGGGCCAGGTTTGATAGATTAATATTTTAGGAGGGCCAGATGCTGGCCTGGCCTGGAAGTGTTTTCTCCACATAAATAATGCAGCCTGTATCTGAAGAGGCAGGCGAGCATGGCTGCAGTACTGTAAAGGCCCGGTGTCTGGGGAGCAGGTGGAGCAAAGGGGGTCTGGCTTTGTTATTAAGCCCCAGACGGATCTGCCCCTGGGAGGTTGAGGGTTACAGAGGGGGTGGGTGACATGACGGTATCGGGCATGACTGAGCCTCTAACTAGTGTGGATATGAAACATTGCAATGGATAAAAATGCCTGTCACTGAGATGACTGTTCTCTAAGACTAAGACTGCTATTCTGCTGGTTTAATACAACCTTAACCTCAGCATAAGTGGACTCTTCCTGTTTGAAATGGATGAGGGTTTTCCTTTTTTATTATGCATCCAGGGCAGTTGGAATATCAAAGAAAAAAGTGGGTAACGATCTATCATAGCACACGACAGACCTTCATTTCATTTCAGATTCACCTTTGTCCCAGCTGGCACAGCTCAGTTGAACTATAGGTCACTGTGGAACTGCACTTCGTCAACCCCTTTAAATAATTTAAAAATAATTTGTGTTAAAGCGCCATTAGGGAGTCTAGTAGAGTTCAAGGTTCATACTTTAGTTTTAATGCCTCGTCTCTGATTTGGAAACCCTCATTTTAAAACGATTGCCGTGCCTGGATATGGAGATCAGAAGGGGAACGGCACTATGCAGCAAAAAGTGTCACATCAACAAACCTAAAACTTTTGCTGCCAGATGAAAAATGGGTTGATTAGATAAAAAAAAAAAAAAAAAAAAAAAAAAAAAAAGAGGGAGAGAGAGAGGCTTAACAAGAGAATAGCACGTCCCAGTTTCGGACTGTCTCTCACTGTCCCACTTTGTGTTTCCCTCCAGGGTACCTCTAAAGGTGGAACAAGCAAACAATGCCCGGGATGCCTTGGCCAAGGCAGTGTACAGCCGCCTCTTCGATCATGTGGTCACGCGAGTAAACCGGTGTTTCCCCTTTGAGACGTCCTCCAACTTCATCGGGGTGTTGGACATCGCTGGGTTTGGTAATAAAATGCAGTTAGTGTTCAATAAAATTTGGAAGTTTCAATTAAACTTCATGCAGTGTGTAGATTTACAGAAAACTATGATTAATATGAGTAATTTAATATGAAAATATGAGTTTCTGCAGCTTCTTATATTGACTGCATTTTGCCGTGTAAGTGGCACCAATTTTCCATCGGTTGTTTAAAATTTAGTCTACTAAAGAGGCGCCGCTTGTTTCTTAATATAAGTACCCTAATGCATACACACACTTCATTACCAGGGCTCATACTGGAGAATTAATTTCCCCCCGGCTGCCATAATTAACACAGGCTTTGCAAAAAATTTCATTTTGGAAAATTAATTGAAATACACGTTTTTTTTTCTGCTTCTTCTGTTTTTTTCCCTCTCTTAGAGTATTTCGAACATAACAGCTTTGAGCAGTTCTGCATCAACTACTGCAATGAGAAACTACAGCAGTTCTTCAACGAGCGTATTCTGAAAGAGGTGGGTGAGCGGCATAATGTGATTCGGCGTATTCAAACTTGCCACTGTCACTCACAAGCCGAACTTCACTGACTCTTTCACGAGCCAGGAGGAGGTGGTCGGCACACTAAGCTCCTCGGTCTTTCTAGTCTCTGTTTTTCTCACTTATATTTCTCCCCCCGTCTCTCCTGCGCTTCTCTCATTAGAATGCTAATTTCTCAAGGGACATGATGAAGCTTGTTTCTCTCCTGTGATCTCTTAACGTTATTCTCTTCCAAGGTCTCCAATTAATCCGCCACCATTCTGGTTTAGGCCTCTTTCTCATTATCTGAATCGTGTGTTGAAGGGAGCTTTTTTTGTTTGTTTGTTTTTTTGAGTTGGATGATGTTTCGAAGCCACTCAGAAAAATGTAACAAGCAATTTTCAGAATGCTGCCTATACAGTTGTTTTTCATGTCTGTGCAGGAGCAAGAGCTGTATCAGAGGGAAGGGCTGGGAGTGAATGAAGTGCATTATGTTGACAACCAGGACTGCATAGGTAAGTGTTTAAAATGTAACTTTTCAAAATTTCCCTGCAAAATGTCACTGTTAAAAATAAAAAATAACAACTCAATAAAAATCGCATTGTACAAATTTAAAAAAAAGGAAAAAACATAATTCAGGGTTTTGATGATATCTCCTTTTGAAGCTGGTAAGATGTCTGCCTCGAGCAGGTTTAAAATGTCAAAGGTATACATGTGTAGGCGTATGTATATTGATATCTACATGCATCTGTACCTCGGGTGATCTTCAGAAGTGAAAATAGGACCACAGAGTGACACTCAGCGACATCATTAAGATGAAGTGTTACCTTTGAGGACTTGTGCTGCAAAACACAAGATGACTGACAGAGATGTGGCAGTCGATGTTGAACCCACACACCGCAAATGTACTGAGGGTTGGTTCAAGCGTAACATCAGCTCACCCACATGGCATTCATTTGGGCCATTCCTCGTGCTCTGGGCTACACGTCAGAGCAGCGACAATACACCTGTCAGGGGGACAAAAATACCAACTTCTCATTATCCAAGAAGCTGGCATATCCGTGTGTGTAAAGGGAGCAGGCGTAATGAGTATTTGTGGGTTTTATGTCCTCCTTTGGTGCAATGAGAATCCGGAGAAATAATGCCCCCTTATTTTTGTTGTCTCTGTCCTATAATGAATCCTCGAATTAATGGGATGAAGTAGTCAGTGTATCAAGGTGAAGCAGTTTGATTTGTATTTCAAAGGCTGTGATTATTCAGGTGCGGGGTTAACTGACAGCCATGAATAACATTTATGACTTGCAAATGACCGTTTGGGTTGGCCATTAATTCACTCATCAATCTCCAGGATTTATGCACAGGTGCTTCTTCATGCAAATGTTTTTTTTTTTTTTTCTGAGGTCCTTGGCTATTAGATTATATTCCAAACACAGCATCGCGTATGAATAATTCAGATATATGGCTAAATGAGCATCCTGATGAACATGTTTTGTGCTGTGAATATTCACATCCAGAAACAGTAAACAGAGGAAATTTCCAATAAATGTAAAATCCAGACTAAATGCTCATTTTATAACTCCGGCATCATAATGGCCACTATGATTCCCACCTCACCCCTTCCCACCTTTGTCAGGATTTATGTATTTTGTTGTTGTCCTTTGAAAAATGCCTATAAGCATTAGATGAAACTTGCGGATTGTGCAAGTACAAGAAGAAATATTTCAGTTTTTGTCAGCTGGCATCTGAAGCATTGGGATATTACTTTACATACGTATGCTTCTCTGTACATTGTAGTCATCTAGACTTGAATTATAATGTCGATGTTGATGCATATATAATTCTTGTTTCCAGACCTCGTGGAAGCAAAGCTGGTAGGAGTCCTGGATATTTTGGATGAAGAGAACCGTCTTCCTCAGCCCAGCGACCAACACTTTGCACTGGCCGTTCATAGCAAGCATAAAGATCACTTCAGACTGACGGTGAGACCTCTTCAGCCTCTTCAGCTGTGCTCTCTTCCCCTCTCCCTCCCTCTATCTTTTTTTATTATGTTTCTCATTCTCATTCTTCTGCCTTCCCTTTCTCTCCAGTATTCTCCTATTATTTGTTGTATATTAAGTTCCTTTGTGAGCCCTGCACACTGGTTTTGTCATTGTGATCATTTTTACGTTGCCTGTTTGTAACAGCGGTTTTGTGAATGACACACAGTCCCAGTCTCTCCCTCTGTCTTTTGTCATTGTTGCTATTGTTTGTCTCTCTGCAAGCATGAAATCCTTTTAGTGCAGGGAAAAACTGTAGCCTTGACACCGAGCTCAAGATTAGAGGTAGCTGGCTGCAGCCTCATTCTACTGCAGGGAGAGTTATTACTCAAATAAAGACTAGTCTTTACATTTGATCAGCTGAAATACATTCATCTTAATCTCAAGTGCTTGTAGTGTTGTAAACATTTCTGCTATACAGTTTTCACATATTGAGGATAATTTATTGCGGCCAGTTTCACTGATGAAACAAATTAGGTTTAGAAATGTTGGGTGCTATATTTATTTTTTTACCCTCAAGAATAATGCTGGTAATTGATTATTTGAGTCCTTTATAACACATGAGCCAGATAAGATGAATGTGGCATTTAAGAAATATATCTCAACTGTGTGCAGTTGTTGTTTCCTTGTGAATCCAGGCAATTAAACACATTAAATAACAGAATTACGCTGTGCAGAGTTTGTAAAAATATGTCTGTATTTATTTCATAATTACTTGAGCTGGATTTCACTGCACTTCATTGATCCCAATGTGTCGTTCTCCAAACCAGCCGCCCTCATTTAGTAGTTGTGTGTGTGCTGTAGAGATGGTGATGGATTGAATTAGAGGGAAATCAATATATACGTGTTTTTGCACTGTCATTATTTGATTTGCTTTCTTCCTTTCTCACTTAGGTTCCCAGGAAGTCGAAGTTGACCATTCACAGGAATCTCCGGGATGACGAGGGCTTTATCATCAGGCACTTTGCTGGAGCAGTCTGCTATGAAACAGTAATTCTCAACACAGATCTTATTACAGGGCTTTTGGGGTTTGGTAGTAATCACAAAATCCAGTATGCACATGTTAAACCTGCAAAAATGATTAATTTAATTGTTGATTAATCTTTTTATTATATTTGGCATTAATCTATTATTTGCTTGATCAAACAATTTATGTTTAAATTCTTTCCTTCAGTTGACAAAACAGTTAAAAATGACTTAAACTATTAATTGATAATCAAAATCATAGCTAACCGATCTTCTGTCAATCAGCTCATCAATTAATGATGAATCATTCTAGCTCTAACATATGTATCACTCTCATACAAATGTCACAATTGTACGCTGCTTTATTCTTAGGTTGCTGTGGTGATGTGTGTTGTATGCTGCAGGGATTGAAGCTGTTTAAATGAGTCTGTATAAAAGTCTGCCATTACATAAATTTATGCATTTGCGTGCGTGCGTGTGTGTGTGTCTACAGACTCGGTTTGTGGAGAAGAATAATGATGCCCTCCACATGTCTTTGGAGAGTTTAGTGTGTGAATCGAAAGACAAATTTGTTCGAGAGCTGTTTGAGAACTCCAACACCACCAAGGACTCCAAACAGAAGGCAGGCAAACTGGGCTTCATCAGCGTCGGCAACAAGTTCAAGGTCAGAATGGCTGTTAAGAGTTTGTCATTTTTGCTAGGCCTGAATACTAGAGAATAAAAAAATGACATCATTTTTAGTTTTTGATGAAATTAAATGTCATTATTGCAAATAACCATGTAAATTGCATTATTTTATACTAATCCTCTTGCTGCTACAATACTTTATGATATTACAGAGAATGTATTTTGTTGTTTATTAAATGTACTGTTTACTGTACTGTTAGCTTTGTTTCAGACTTTTCTAATCTAATCTCTAGACCTGTTCTATCACTTTTCACCTTTCCACTTTCCCATCCCTCCTTTTCCTCCTTACTGAGTCCCCTTTTCTTAGATTTCTTCCAGTCTCCCTCCTCTTCCCCCTGAGAAAGCCTTCCTTGGTGGAAAAAGCTGGATAAAGTGAGCTTGAGGTATAATATAGAGGGGTTAGAAAAGAGAGGGAGTGAAAAAAACAAGAAAAGAAGAAAAAAACACTCTTCTCTTCACTCGTCTTTCTCACAAAAGTGTGTGTAGTAGTAAGTAAGTAAGTCAGAAGTACACACAACTTTCAGCCGCATGTCTTATATTTCAACAGCAACCAAAAATCCAACTCCAGTCTTATTTCGAGGTTGTCAGAAATGTAGCTTCTTTGCTTCCATTACTAACACACCATAGCTGAACTCAAGTACAGAGATGTTTCATAAAGTCTTTTCTAGCTGTAAAGTTTTATATGGAGTTATGACACTAGTTGTTTATTTTCTTCTGTTTGAAACATATTGGCATAATTCTCTTTTTTATATATACATCTTCTGCTAATGGTCAACACCTCTTCTCTCAGCCTTTATCCCCCAGGCCATGAAAACTGTAGTGATTAAGACACTGTATAAATAAAAATCTAGACATTTCACTAATGAACAGCTGTAGGCCCATATCCAAAATCCCAGCTTTAAGTAAAATTTGTCGAAAGACATTCCTTGCCCTAAACAATAGTTTTGATGTGTTCCAGTCATGATTTTGTCCACAGTACAGCACAGAGACTGCACTTGTTAAGGTCTTGAATGACAACCACTTAAACACAGAGTGGAAAGGTTTCAATCTTAGTACTATCTACTTTGTATTTCAGTGCTGACAACAAAGATTTATATAACTTCACTAGGTGACTATGGCCCCATACAAGCACTGAGAAAGTGCATCAAACAAATCACTGATTCTGCCAAAATTTTCTCAAGTTAGCTTCAGTTGCTAACATTAAAGACTACAAACCAAGCTGGAAAATGATGGTGTGTTCATGGACTCACTAAATGAACTTAATTTTACAAAAACTTGTTCATACCTTTATCTTTAGTAGGCTCGACTACTTAAACTGTAACTCTAAAAAGCTGCGGCTGACTCAGTCCTGATCCTAACCATGAGACTGGATCACTGAATCAGTCCAGTTCTCAGATCTTTACACTGGCTTTAAAATTCTACTTTTGGTTTATAAAGCACAGAATGCTGTAGGGCCAAAACTCATTTCTGATCTGCTGCTCCTCTATGAAGCCTCTCATATTGTCTGTCCCCAGAGTCAAAACTAAACAAGAAGAAGCAGCATTCAGTTTTTATGCTCCACACATCTGGAACAAACTCCCAGAAAACTTGAGCTCTTATTCAACTCTCGGCTGAAGACTTTAGACCTAAGACTTAGAACTATTTCATATCTTGCACTGTAATTTTCTGTTTTATTTTATTTTAATCTTCTGTGTTACTTAATGCATTTAAATGAAATGTATGCATGTGTTTTTATATTACATTGGGTTTCTTCTGTATCTTTCCTTAAAGCCTTTTATATCCTATCTAAAGCGCTTTGAATTGGCGCATTGTCGAGAGATGCTATACAAATATATTTGCCTTCCCTTTGTCCTTGCATGACTGTTCGCTGTGGCCGCTCCCTTCTCTCACCTGTGTCGAGGATGTGTCACCGCGGCTTCATTTGAAACGTCTGTCTGGGCTACCGTCATCACCAACAACAAAAACAAATCATTAAACATTTCCTTTTTGTCACAGACCCAACTGAACCTGCTGCTGGAAAAGCTTCGCAGTACCGTGAGTGATTCATTTTCTGTTTTCCAGAAAACTTTTTTGCTTTCCTGTTCAGTATTAACCAGTAACATTTATGTAGAGTCTGTTATCTTATTACATAACTTCTTCTACATATATGTTGCTATCCACCTGCCAATTATAAAGATAGCAGACAAACTGAGTAGTAGTGTGCAGAGACAGGTCAGTTTTCCTGATTACTCTTTGTGTGTGTAGGGCTCAAGTTTCATCCGATGTGTGAAACCCAACCTGAAGATGGTCAGCCACCAGTTCGAAGGAGCTCTGATTCTGTCACAGCTGCAGTGCTCAGGTAGATCCAAAAACACGATTTACAATATTTGCTGTGAAGGTTTTTAAAAGCTGCTGTATTCACAATTTATGATCATGAATATATTAAAGGTACATTACTTAGAGAACAACAGAATAGTTCATGCTGTGTGTAAATAACACCTTCAGTAATGCACATTTTACATTTTGATGTCATTCTTCAGGCAGTCATGTTTCTCTTTAATATTTTTTTTTTCTTGATTAGGAATGGTGTCTGTGTTGGACCTGATGCAGGGCGGCTTCCCCTCCCGAGCCCCCTTCCATGAGCTCTACAACATGTATAAACAGTTCATGCCTGCCAAGCTCACGCGCCTGAATCCACGACTCTTCTGCAAGGTGGGATCATATAAATCAAATAGTTTTCTCCTTTCCTGGAGAAATCCAAAGGGTCTTGTTAGGTTTAAATATTTAGCTAACCTCTTTAAATAAATTATAAATTATGAGTGAAAAAAAATCCTATGGCAACAGTGTTTTCTCTGGAAACTCATTAATCAACTAGCAGTCAAGTGCCCTACATTCTTACCACATATACAATGTTGCTGTGTTTCTGAATGTGTATTTGTTGCTCTGTAGGCTTTGTTCAAAGCTCTGGGACTAAATGACAATGACTTCAAGTTCGGACTGACCAGAGTGTTCTTCCGCCCTGGAAAGGTACACATAGGTCAAGAGATAACACATTAATGTTGCAGGTCTTCATGCACAACTCTAGAGAACACAGATATGTGCCTTAAACTACAAGGATCATAGCTTAATTTGTGTTTTTGTGCCTGTGTGTGCATCAGTTTGCTGAGTTTGATCAGATCATGAAGTCTGATCCAGACCACCTCGCAGAACTGCTGAAGAAAGTCAACACGTGGTTGGTGTACAGCCTCTGGAAGAAGGTCCAGTGGTGCACCCTGTCTGTCATCAAACGTAGGTTGAATCCATTTCTCCAATGGGAACTATTTTTTTGTCTTTTAGGATTGAGATCATTTATGTCGTGATTGCGCTTACATCTTTTTAGATTTTAGCACTTATATTGTGTGTCTGTCATCATGGTGCCATATGGCGCTTGGCCTGACTCAGTCCTTTCTAACACGAGTAATAAAACCACTTCTGTCCCCATATTGGACAATCAGCCACATCACTTGAGACTTCTATAGGAAAAACTGCAAATGAATCAAAAAATGAATAATTGAAGAAATGCCAGTAGCACAACTTATTTTTCTTAGTTAAGCTGTTTTACTTTCCAGTGAATGACTATGAGATGCTTTGTCATTTCCTCAAAGTTTATTATTCAGCTTTGATAGCTGTACTAAATCATATTTCACACTTTTTCAATCAATCTGAATATTGAAAGCAGCAGCCTCTGGCAATATGGAATAGTGCTCTAAAAGCAGTTTCCTGAACCATTACACTCCGTGCTAAGTTATCGATTTCCACCATATAACAAAGTGCAGGGGCCCTTCTGTTTATTTGTTTAAAAGCATCAAATGAAATTACACTAGAGTCATACAAGAACACAGCCTCTGCTGCACCACACGTTTCTTGTCTAAGTGACCTGAGGACTTTTACGGCCATTCATTTCCTTCAACATTTCACTTATTATCACAGAGTGTATGTGAGAGAGCAAGAAATGTATACACAATATTCTGCACTGCTTATTTATGTGCATGCCTGATCAATAGTACCCATTATAGCAATGTATACATAGCTTTGTTATTTAACTTTACAGGTATATTTTTTCATACTTTTCTGACAGTTATCTGTTAAATTAAAGTTTTTTTATAGTGTGTTATCATTTTTTAAGGCTCCATAATAAACAAGAATAAAAAATATTTGCCAGTTTGTTTTGTTCCTCATCACGACCATACATCTGATACGATGTTTAAGCACTGGAGCTGCGTGTGCCCGATAGTTTTCACGATTGCTCAACTATTTGCTCAGCTTTTTGTAGATGAGCATCTTCCTGCACCAAAGAACAAATAAGTATGTAAATGATATAAGAGTTAAGAAGTGATTTCAAGTCTAGGAGTTGTGCAGATGCATATGTGTGTCATCTTTTAAGTGTTAGAGAGACATAATAGAGAAATGTTAGGAAATAAGGGGAGAGAGAGAGAGGTTGCGGTTCATAATCGGCAACCTAATCCCTCAGCCACTAAAAGTACGTTTATACATCTTCGCTTGAATCCACTTTTTTTTCTCTTCCAACAGTTCGGAACAAGATGAGTTACAGAGCTTTGGCCTGCATTAAGATTCAGAAGACTGTACGCATGTGGTTGTGTAAGAAGAAGCATAAGCCACGGTGAGTGTCCTCCTGGTTCTGGTACTAAACACACACACACACACAGACTGACACACATGCATCATTTTTTACCATCTTTCTATCTGTCTGCGCCTCTCTGCTCTCTTATTATTTTGTTTCACCCTGTACTCTCTGTGTGCTTTTTATTTAAACTGATTCACGCTCGGTGGGTTTTGATGGCTTTCCCACATTGTGCATTTAGAGTTCAAATCAATCTAGAAAGTCATCTGTAGAGAAATGATCTCTCACTGTACTGGTGTAGGAAATGCCGCATGTCTTGCTGTATTGGGTTGCATTTTTTTTGAAAAATGGCTCTGGTGAAAGCAGCCATCCAGATGATGGGTTTTCAGATCAGAATCAGATTTTGATTGTCAGTGGCAGGAGGTGTGTGGATGCATGTGGAAATGTTTTATACCAGCATACACACAATATGAAGGCTGTTATTCCTAACAGTAATATATCGATTGTTGGTGAACAAGGTACCTAAGCTGTCTTTGAAATGTATAAAGGCCAACAGATTTTTTTTTAAAGCCGCAGTGGAACGGATGCGTAATGCAGAATATGTGGTCAGGAAGCTACAGAGGGGATTTGAATCGCTCGATAGGTGGAATGACTTGGCAAATACAGAGTGATACAGGACTGTCGACCTCCACCCATACCTCCCTCAGCCGCATTACAGCCAGAAGCTGGAGGGGGAAATTAATAAATTAAAACATCACCTCTCTCTCTTGGAACTGCGCTGTAAACAAAGTTTTTTGCCAAACACACACCTCTGATCCGTGATGTTGCTCTGGTAGCTACTATGACCCCAACAGTCAAAGTGTGATTATCTATGACGGGTGAAGTTAGCTTGTCATCCCAAATTATTTAATATATGCATGTATAAAACGTTAAATATTTTATGTTTAGCCTGTGAGTTCAAGGTGAGTCCTCAAAAATGTTTAATGTTTTACAGGAGGAGAAAAGGACAGGAATTCTGATCAGGACATATTTTTGGTCTTATATAAGACGTAACTGAATATTAACACAAGCACACTGGATGAGGAAGATGTATACTTTTTTGTCTCAGTCACAGTTATTGTCATGTTTTTGAATGATACAAATTAACTTTTTTTACATATTGAAGTATCTGTTTGCATTTTTCACTCCTCTCACAGCATCGACGGCATGGTGAAGGTCCGAAAGCTGAAGAAACACATGGAGCGGTTCAACGAGGTGGTGAACGGGCTGAAGGAGGGCAAGCAGGAGATGGCCAAACAGGTTCAGGAGCTGGCCGCCGCCATAGATGCTCTGTCGGCAAAGATAAAGGTGAGTCACTGATCGGTCGTTGAGCAGGCCCACCTCCTTCATATGAAGATTATCGCTTTAGTATGCCGCTGAAACATTTTGCTCTTGTGTTTATCAACGGAAGATTTCTCACGGCGTGCCTGCCTCTGATTTATGCGGTTCTCTACATTCACACCTGTAGCTCTCCAACACCTCCACTCTCATGTTGTTCACTATGCCCTTTACTAAATGTGCTGTGCCCTTTTCTCATCCCCACTCTGAGAATCAATATTTCCAATCACCTCAGGATAAAGAGAAGAGCTAGGTGAAGAAGAAATCCTCTCCTCTCCGATAATATAATTTAGTGAGGCTGCTTTGCTCTAAATTATCAACCTTGGTTAGTGAAATCCCAGCTCTCCCTGTGCAATAAGCACCCATCTTATTGGACCCTGTAGGTACAGCAAATCATCACAGATGCTTCCACATGCTATCCCGACACCAACACTCTGTTACCTGTTTGCAGTCAACAGGTATGATTAGAGTGCTCATAGGTCCCTTGAGATATCCTAATTGACACACGAGGCACCCGTGACACCTGACCCTGCCTCTCCCCGCTACCACAATCAGCCTCTCCACCTCTCCCATATTCCTCTGTTAGCCTATTAGCAGCCCCACTGTTGACACCCGTGGCGTCCTGAGTGCTTAGAAACTGCTCCTGGCAAGGCGTCTCCGGGTGAATAATGCATGAGATGCCAGTGGCTGTCATTCAGACCACCATACGTCAGGGACAAGACCTTGTCATCTTCCCTCCCCGAGTCACCGTTATAGACTGACTCTAATGAATCTTCACAATACGGTGACCTCTTCTCCGCCCGCTGATTGTCTGACAAGTATAGTGGGGGAATTGAGCCTTGTGGCTGCTGTGTGCAAGTGACAGGCACAGTGTCAGTCAGTGTATTCCCTTGTTGCCACATGGGAAGGTTGTGCCATTGTAATAGTGGAGTGTTTGCCAAGTCATGGCATAAGTGCACTTGGTGTCACTTCTCAAATATATTCTCTCACCTGACAGAAAGTTGGCAAAGGACGAAATTTCATTAAAACAAACTGGAGAACAGCCAGGCCTTGTCTACTCTGAAGGAATCTCATCTGTTTTTTTAACAATAAACACCTTGTATTAATGGTGTAACCAGCTCATAGCGTTCAACTGATTGAGCAGAAAGTATTTCTTTATTTTGTGACCATGATCTGCCGTCCTGATTCATTCTTCCGAACCCCGTAGGCCACAGTGATGACCTGGAAGGAGATTGACACAGAGTACCAGGGGCTGGTGAAACGCTCGGAGCAGCTGCTCTCCTCAATGCAAAAGAAGAAGCAGGAGGAGGAAGAGAGTGAGAGGCTGAAGCACATCGAGGAGGAGATGGAGAAAGAGAAGAAGAGGAGGGAGAAGGAGGAGCAACGACGCAAACAGGAAGAAGAGGAGAGAAGACTGTAAGTGATGGCGGGTCGGGGTGGCGGGTTATCAGTAAAAAAGTGGATGCAGTGTAAAAGGTTTAAAAGTTTTAAATTTTTACTTTCTCCAAACATTTTAGGAAAGCAGAGATGGAGCTGAAGAGGAAGCAGGAGGAGGAGGATAGAAAAAAGAGGGAGGAGGAAGAGAAAGTGATGCAGGTTTGGAAAATCCCTGAAAACTACCATTTGAATATCACATTGTGCTTACTGTAAACACTTTTTTAGCTTGTAATGAGTCCCTGCAGACTTTTCTGAACTTCTTCTTTCCGTCTCATTCACTGCTGCAACCATTATTAATCACATTTAAAGATGGTTTCCTAGACTTAGTCCTAATCCTACACTGAGCAGACCATTGTGTCAGTTTCTCCAGTATAATCTGCAGTATTATTTCTAGAAAACTGAGGACTATTACTGAATAATTATTCATTATTATTTCCATGTTAAACACATAAACTGAGTGATGTACTGGGTTTACCACAAGTTCAAACAATGAAATATGTTTCAGAGTGTGTGATTGTATATAGAACACTGACATTTAAGATGCAACAATTATTTTCTCTTCGTTTTGAGACTCAACAAAGTTTTTCACCGAAATCTTCTGACTTTTTTATAGATCAAAAAGGTTAATCAATATAATCAAAATATTAACTGACAGTGAGAATAAATGATGATCATTAGTTACACAGTAATTGAAGTGGGGAGTTGAAGTAAGCTCCGGAGACTTCAGAATCATTTGTTGCCAGCTTTGCATTCAGGAGCTGCGATACATTATGTTGCAGGAAAATCAATCTCTGAAGTCAAACAGTGAGCAAACATGGGCTGCAACTTTTTTAATAAGCATCGAACACAACGAGAATGTTTTCACAGCAGCCTGTTTGCAACAGCATACCGATAATTTAACTTGAAGATACCATAGTAGCTTAACAAATTAATCCCATGGCTTTCAAGGACGCAGTGTAAGGTATGTGTGTTTTGTAGGTAATGAGCACTGGAAAAAAAAAAAATGATACGATGGGTTTCTAGTGTTTCCTCTCAGAGGCAGACCTCGCCTGCTCTCCCCTCTGTGAAACGTTCTTTAGCTCCCTGGTCTCCCACGGCAACGGCCGGGTCATGACACCGGTCAGATTCCCCGAGGGTTGTCCTCAGGGTCCTGATTGATGAGTCCACTTTGTGCCGAGTTTCTCTTCTTCAAGCACTTCATCCCTCTGTGCATTCTCCTGTGTCATCATTATCATCCGCACTTTGTCACCTTTATCCATCTCTGCCTCACCTTTCCTAACCATCCATTCATCCATCTGTTACACGTGTATCACACATTTTGCACATCTAAAACTTTTTATTCACCCGAGGCCAGTTGTACATTTGCATGCTGTCATTTTTTTTCTCTTTCTAGTAGCGACAGTTGACACCAGGCTGTCATGAGCCGCACGTCTCAGGAGACTTTGCAAAGTTTGTTTATCCGCAGCTCCAAAGCTGAAAGCTCTCTCAGGGTGTCTGCTGTGACTCCGATCTATTGTGTTCTTTGCTATTTTCTGCCATGTCAAAGGTTAGTCTGGCACTGTGTACTGTTCCCTTCAAACTTTGGATCTCAATGTCTTTCATCCTAACCTTATTTACTGCACACCATCCAGTCTTCAACTCTGCGGTATTTATTTTCTTAAAGGGGAACACCCCTCTCCTCCGAGTAGAAATATGAGTAAGGGCTTTATTTTGAAAACAATACATTTGATTTGACTTTTTTTTTTTTTTTGAAAAGATGAACATTAGAAGTATAACAAGAGAGATTTCGGGGTTTAGCGTAAAATAGCTGCTTCAGAACTGGTAAATCTGTGTAATAAACCTATTTTGGGCTTAATTCATGGGTGGCTGCACTATCTGCTGTAGAAGCTGCTGCTTAAGTTTCATACTGAAGCCATCACAATTTAGAGTTTCGGTGCCCATGCATCATCCTGGCCATGTGTCACACACTGCTGAATAGACAGTCTTATAGTATGAATAATATATTCTTAACTGGAAAGCCATTCATATTTAAAGATCCTCAGAGAAAAGTATCCATTGTGGACTTCATTAGCGGCTTTATATAAGGAGACAGGAGATGGATATGTTGGAGATGGAGTTTGAATCTGGGTCAAATCCTTGAAATTGTTTCTACTGATTGTTGTGTCTAGACAAATGACTAGGAAGGCTTTATTAGCACACTACAACCTGGATAAACTTGTCTAATCAGGTTTGGGTACGCAACAGAGCTCTGATTGTTCTAAAGGATCTGGCACAGAGGGCAAGTGTTTAGACAGGATGTAGGTTTGCATAGATTTTATAAAGTCACGCTAAAAGATGATGTGTTTGTGTTTGTGTGTGTGTGTGTGTTCACAGGCGGAGTTGGAGGTTCAGCTCGCTCTGGAGCGTGAGGAGCAAGCCCAACGCACCACCATATTAGAGCAGGAGAGAAGAGACAGGGAGTTAGCCATGAGAATCGCACAGAGCGAGGCAGAGCTCATCACCGAGGAGGGGCAGATAGACGCAGGCCTGCGCAGGTACAGTAATGCACACGTGAACCTGATGCATGCCTTGGATTTGAACTGCAGTGAACAATAACCTCCAGGTTAAACAAGATGTCAGCATGCGTGTGTAACTGCATTTTTCCTGTCGCTGTGTTCTCTCCCAGTGATGACCCTTTTTCAGATCTTCCTATCTCTGCATCCTCTTCCAGAGACATGTAAGATATCAGCACAGGTCTCTCTTACTGCCCGTGTCCAAGTGTAGTTAACGCCGACAATAATCATCCACTCACTCCCTCACTGTCTGTCTTAATCTCTGCTGTAGTCCTTAATGTTTCAGCTCCTTTAAATAGATCCAGTAACGCAAAGCCGACATAAAAATCCTTTGATTTCAAATCACCAGTCAAATTTAGATGTAGCTATAATACGCATTTTGTGTGGCGTGAAACATAAGGTAGGGGATAATCATGTGTGATCACTGATTACTCAGAAATGAAGACAGCACACCGAATCATCAGGAGGTGGATGAGAATGTGCAGTATGTGATCTTTTTTGTTTCTTAATTGGCTCTGCATGTGTCTGTTCAAGCCTGTCTGGATCCTTTACGTGCTGTCTCACACATTTCTACAAATCCATGTCCTCTGGATACACGTATAGTTTATAGCTGATAATTACATAAGAAATATCATTGAAGGTCTTACCTCACTCACTCTACTGTACACGGAGGTTTAATCTCATTGATAACATCAGTGGCTTTTAATTACCAGAGTCTTAGCTATCAGTGAAGAGAGCTGTTGGCAAATATTTATTCCCAGACAAATGTTCCAACCGCTGTGATAAAACATCCAAAGTACAATATTTATAATTGTAGAGAATTGTACTGTATTTATTCACTGGAGTTGAAAGTGAGCTCAGCACTAGTGTTGACATACTCTACTGTGCGCGAGTGAATACAACACAAGGTGTCCTGACAGAGATAAAAATAACTGGCATCTACATCAGGAGTACATTATTAAGTTCCTACAACCCAGATTCCAAAAAAAGTTGGGACGCTGTTTAGGACATAAATAAAAAAAAAAAAAAAAAGAGGATCCTTCAAAATCAGCATGAGGGCATCTTTCCAAAAAATGAATGAATCAAGTTTAAATATCTATATCTAACATTAAATATCTTGTTTTTGTACTGCGTTCAATTAGATATAATTCAGGAGGGATTTGCATTCTGTTTTTATTCATGTTTTACACTGTAGAGTTCAGAATTTTTTTAAATTAAGGTGGTATGGCCGCTTACCACAGACAAAAAGAAGAGCACCTAAAGGTACCTAACCATTTTGGCTTAAGATGTCTACTTGTCGTGGCACTTCGCTCAGTCAGTAGAGCGGCCGCCCCATATGCGAAAGGCTCGCTGCGGCTGGCCCGGGTTTGAGTCCCTTTCCCGCATGTCATTCCCCATCTCTCTCCCCACATTTCCTGTCACTGTTCAGCTGTCTCTATCAATAAAGCTTGGAAAGGCCAAAAAAATCATTTTTAAAATTAAAAAAAAAGATGTCTGCTTGTGATGCCTCATGGCCTCAGTGTGAATGTGAGGTGTGAGCACATGAACCAAAGATGATTTTTCCTGCTCAAACTGTTTCATTTAAAGGACTTTCAGAGGCCTGAATAGGTAAACAAATTAAACGAATGAAACAAACATTAACACACAGAAAAAAATAATAATGACACTTAATTAGAAGAAATAGCTATAGTGGTACTCTATATATTCTATAGTGTAGACTGTTGGATAACAATGTTTAAACTGCTGACCTATACTATTTTATGTTCACTGTATAGCTCATTACTTCATGCCTTCATCTTAATTTGAACTCCAGCGTGTAAGTGGGACTAAATTTACATAAACCCCACTCTGTGTTTAAAGCCTACATGGACCGTATCTGCATGTCCCGTGAGCACAAAATTACATTCAATCCAATAGGCTGTAATCTTGTCAGCGTTGGCTCGGGCATCTGGGGGTCCACGTTGTACATCTCCAGTCAGCTGAGCCAAATCTCTTGCCAAGATAGATGCTCCAAAGGCAACATGTGCGTGTTACATGTGCACCACAGAGCTTAAGTGCATGAAAGCATGCCTGCAGTAGAGATATACACACTGGCTGGCATTGCTGGCATAGTAGCTAGAGGACCACTTCCCTCTTCCTACAAGCATCCATTTCCTGTTCAGCAAAGATCTGGCCATCGCTTCACTTCCACTTCTTTTTTTTTTCTCTGGGCGCAGCTAAAGTAAAGCCTCAGCTCTAGTTCACCCATCACACACTGGCACACGTCTCAGCCGGAATGACGATGATCCTGAATCAGTTTCATCTTTCCAGTCAGTATGAATTATAAATGGTAATCTGGCTAATGATTCAGAGATCAGTAATCCTCTCAGAGACATTAGCAGCTATGCCGACTGTAAATAGAGGAGTTAAATCCTTCGTATTATTGAATTAGCAGCCTCAACTCAGCAGGGAAGCTGGAGACGCGGATTGCGAGAGCTCAGACTTCCTGCAGCATTTAAGTAGCTCAAAACTATGCACCATCGGTTAGATTCATATATCAAAGTGCTGCATCATTTCACCTTTGTTTTCAAGGCCATCTCTCATTCCTGTTAAAAATTTAACAAAAACGCTCAGAATGCCAGCAGACGTACGCTGGCATCTGGTTGTAACATTAGAAGAGCTTTGCATCATTTTAAGTGGAGTTGAAGCTGCAACGATGTGGACAAACTCTGCTCTCCAGCTCCCCCGCTGACTGGCCTCTAATGTGAATTTAATCAGCTGAGACAATGAGAAGGGCTGAAAGAAGAGAGGCATCTGTTTTCATTTCTCACTGAGGGCGGTAGTTTTAATAAATCCTGTTTTGTTTTAATACGCATTCGCCTGCCATCACAATTCCACTTCACACTTATTAGAGCCAGTATAATTACACGTGCTGCTTTACTGTCTATAATTTGCTGTGTAAATTTTGTTTCAAGTAAGTAAAGCTCTTAGTTTTATGTCTCTTTCTGCTGTTCTTTTAGAAATTAACACCTCCCCGATTTGTGAATCATATTCAGTGTTGAAAAACAAACTCTCTGCTACTCCCACCTTGTCACAGTCTCACCTGTCTGCAAGCTCACCTTCTTTGTCTTACACCTACGTTCGTCTGTTCCACACTCTAGGGGTCCTCAGGTGCAGGCAACGAAAGCTGCTGCCGGCGTGAAAAAGTATGACCTCAGCAAGTGGAAGTACGCTGAGCTGCGAGATGTCATCAACACATCCTGTGGTGAGAAATGCCGAACACTGCCAAGTTCAGCCCGATTCCACCTCTGTCGACTAAACAGAGTGTGTGTGTGTGCATTGTGTGCCTTTATAAACAGATCAAAATGGTAGAGCTCTTAGAGGAATGCATGATATAGCTCTTTTCCCTCCTTCATTCATAATTTCATAATAAATGATTCAGCAGTGACTCGTGTTTTGGCACTTTTGGTACCCGAAATCGCACGGCACCCTCTCCATACAAGTTTTTCATCTCCCCTTGTGTCATTTCTCTCTCCGTCGTGTTTTTGAGTAGCCAAAGTGACTGCTAAAAGGCTGTGACTGCAGCTGTACAGAGTGTGGACACAAGATGTCATGCCTGAAAAGTCAAAAGACCGATCTGTGGATGTTCCCACAGCTGCCGCGGCTCATCAGCATGCGTTTTAGTGGCGGAGAGAGGAAATTATCGCCATTATGGAGGATGGCAGACTTCTGCTCTTCCTAGTCATTCCCAGCCAACCCTCTCCTCAGTCAGCATGAAAGCAGATGCCTTTCTGCTTGGACTCTTGTCCATGCCTTTATAATTGCGACTGTATACAGTACTCTGATCAGTGTTAGGGACTCTTGATATCCCCCGTGGGATTTCAAGGACATCTGGCTGACTGATTATAGTCTTATGTTAAAAGCGCTGTATGGGAATGCTTTCTTTGTGTTTCGTCATCAGGAAGAAAACACAGCGTAAGAACCTAAACTCCTCATTATATATCTGCATTACATTTTAAGCTGAAGTTCCAATCCGATTTAAACATGTTGCACAACTCGTTTCCAGCTTTATTTCCATGCTTTTAACTATTTAGCCTTCATCAAAGGAAGTATTTGAGGTTGTTTGCTTTAGTTCTTTACTTTTTTTAGTCACTTCCACATCACTACACCAAATATTGTAAACAATATCATCGCCCTTTTCAAAGAGGTTTCACAGAGAGTTAGATGAGAGGATCAATACCACTCTCATAACCAAAAGCGGTATCGATCTTCTCATCTAACTCCCTGTAAGAAAGCGAAAATGTTGAACACTTAGTGTTTAGAAAAGTTTGGATATCTCAGCCTCTGATGCTTTAATTTTAATTCTTTGTTTTTAATGTGTTTCTTGTGAGCCACTGAACTTTATGCAGAACTAAATGAATAAAAACAAGATGTCAAATAATGCACTTTATTTGGATGCATATATCACATTTTACTGGTCCAGAGCTGGACCGCTCTTTAAACAAGTCAACATAAGGTTGGAATGTACTCGTATGTTCTGCGTCTAACCATGTTGCTGTTAGTCTTTGCCTGGTTCATTTATTTGAGTACTCACTGGTGCCACGTTGTGTGTGTGGACAGACATTGAGCTGCTGGCGGCCTGCAGAGAGGAGTTCCACCGTCGTCTGAAGGTCTATCACGCATGGAAGTCCAAGAACAAGAAGCGCAACGATGACGGAAGTGATCAGAGGGCTCCTAAGTCTGTCACCGACTACGGTTAGTGGAGAGGTTATTCCCTGTGCTCTGAAGTACTTTCACTTAAATGCACAAATCTGCATATCTACATAAACATACTGTACATTTCTCACATGCACGCATCACCCCGGGCACAACAGGTTGCAAGTGACAAGCATTTAGTTCCTCCGCTCTTCGCCTCTCGCTGTCATTGGCAGGGACGAATTACCTGCACACAAATAACCCACCCGTGTTTCATAACATTCAATTAGCCGACGAAACGCCAGGGCTTAAAAATGCGGCCGCCTTCTGTCTGGCTGTCTGTCACAAATATTTGCCCTAATTAGCAAATAACTGCCAGCCATGCCTTGTCAGGTTCAGTAGCAAGTTTGCTCAGTTCATTCTCAACTCAGCTAAGCACGGTCGGTGCCAAACAAATGTTATTTAGCTGCTTGAAAAGCTCACCAGTGCTCTGTATTTCTCTTCTTTTTCATCTTAAAAACAAATATTAAATTTGCTGTGGAATGGGGACATTATATTCGCTATATTTACTCACCTTAGTCTTTTGATATGATAGCTCCTGAAAGCCGTACTCGCTGTGCTTTGTTTGTCTTATGTTTAGATCCTGTTCTTGGGTCTTATCAGGGCCATTTTAGAAGAGGCTAAAAGCTGCTTTACCTGGCTTTTCCATGTGATATTTTCCAGGTTCACTTTGATCTTGTATGTTTTGAAAGCTTTATACTTTGTTTTCTGCCTCACTCGGTGTATTCTCTGCTGTTACATACAAAAACATGAGTATGAGAAGGTTACATTTATTAAAGACCGAATGATGCTTTGAATCCTCTCCACTTTGAGTACAAACCTCATTTTCTGACGATCACACTGCAGCCGAACAGAACCCAGCTCCTGCGATGACAGCCCAGCATCAGGAAGTGGCCATGAACCGCCAGCAGCGATATTTCCGCATTCCCTTCATCCGGCCCGCCGACCAGTACAAAGACCCCCAGAATAAAAAGAAGGGCTGGTGGTACGCTCACTTCGATGGGCCGTGGATAGCCAGACAGATGGAGCTTCACCCAGACAAACGGCCTATTGTGTTGGTCGCAGGTGAGTCAGCAGTTTCTCTCGAAACTCCAGCTTGTGCATTGTTTACTATCATTTGTATTATTGCTTAAAATGGTTTTTCAATAATCATTTAGTCCACTGGTTCCTTCCCTTCTTGACTTGTGACCACTTTAAATTAAATTTTTTGACTTGTGGGTTCCCAATCCTTAGACGCTGCTGGTTTGATCTAAACAGTCCAAAACGCAAAGATATCCATACATTTCTAATGATATATAAATGACAAGAAAGCAATAAAATCCTTACATTTAAGAGCATGTCAGTCAAATAATTGTTTTAGCGCTGCTTTGTCTGTTTTATTTAAAGGTGTTTGTTGAATAAATGGATGACTCTGGCTTCAGATGTTTGTGATCACGATGCAGAAGTACACGTCCTTTCAGTAAACCTCTGTTTGTACTTTCCCACTCAGGGAAAGACGATATGGAGATGTGCGAGCTGAGTCTAGAGGAGACGGGTCTGACCAGAAAGAGGGGTGCGGAGATTCTGCCTAGGCAGTTTGAGGAAATCTGGGAACGCTGCGATGGAATTCAGTACCTCAAGAAAGCCATTGAGAACAAGCAGGCCCGGCCGACGCACGCCACCGCCATGCTTCAGAGTCTGCTCAAGTGAAACCAGAGCAGCAAGATGAGAACACAACCTCGAGTTTGGTCCTTGAAAACATGACACTGATACACAGACTGACAAACATGCACACTGGAGGGCGGCACTGTGTACCTGTGGTTTGTGGGATGAAAAGAAGTAACCACAGTCTCACTGTAGGCACTCCGTGTTTCATTCACTGATTCATCTCCTTTTTAAATACCTGTACGTTGTTGTTGTTGTTGTTGTTGTTGTTGTTGTTGTTTTTCACTTTTTATATCTTTATTTTGCCGTGTGACACCTTGTCGGTGTAGCATTTGTGTTCAGTCTTCTTCTCAATCTATGCTTGAATGGAAAAAGTCCACTGCGAGGCCTTAAAATGCAATATAACTGCAGTACACCAAGAAAGTCTTAAAAGGTGCGTAGCCTCTCGAGCTATTAGCCTGAAACCTTAATGGGACAATAAAAATAGGCTTTTAGAGAAAGTATGTAGAGATGCTTTTAATAGTGTGTAACAATCTTGTATTTGAAGTCATGCTTTATGCTTTTTTGGATATTAAGACTTGTTACATCTGTTACATCTTCTGATTTGATTAGTAAGAATATAAATTTTTCATACACCAGACTAAAAAGGGATGACAAGAAAAAGCTTCTCTTCCTCAGTTTTGCTTCAAGTACTTAAAAGATGACTAATCATGAATTTATAACATTATATTTTTAAATCTAATATACATATTTATGTAATTACATTACACTGCTAAATATAAAAGTTATATATTAATCCTCCATCTACTACAAGTTTCGCACACGCTAAATAAAAGCCCACAGAGTCGTAGAAGACAACAAAGATCAATTCATTTAAAGAAGTGCTGGTTTTGTTAGCATCTTAGAAGTTTCATCTTTTTATCCATCCGTTATTTTCTTGCTCTTCTTCATATATACCCAGCTATTTTACTGCAACTCATCTAATTCATAAAAAAAAAATAACCTTTTTTTGTATTGTTGTTTATTTCTTATGCAAGACGGAAATGTAGAAGTTTGTTTTCACGTTTGCTGTTCTGTGGGTTTTGGGGTTGTTTTACAGACAATAATGTAATTTGTGTGTGTGTGTGTGTGTTGTGTGTGTGTTTTTGTTCATGTAATATTTGATTACTTGACTCCTGGAATATTTCAATAATCTCATTGGACGATCATGTACCTTCATTTAGGCTCAGACTTACTTACCGAAAGATACAGCAGCCGACTGTAACTGAAGGATTCACTCTCAAATGTTAGCTGAATGCTGGCCTTTGCACTGGAACACTGTAGAAAATAAATGTGCACCCCCACGTTCGTGATTGCTTTTTGTTGCTAAGTTGCTATAGATAGATGACAAGTGAGAATAATTTAGCTAATTCACAAATTTAGTTGAAGATTGCTGTCAGTGGTCAGTGCTGTGTAACTGGATCTGACATCCTAATGGTAAGAGCAGCTAATGAGATTAGAGCATGGATTAATTAAACAACAAAGGCTAATGTACTACTGATGTCATCGCTGAGCTGTGGCTCACTCCCATTAAGTGATCAACTGGATTAAAACGGACTTAAAGGTTCAGTGTGTAACTTTTAGGGTGATCTGTTTACAGAAGTGGAATATAATATGCATAAGTATGTTTTCAGCTATATGTAATCACTAAAAATTGTGTTGTTATTACCTTAAAATTAGCCTTTTATATGGCTATATATTTTATAGGCTGATATCATTAAATCTGACCATGTAAAACAGGGGGAACGCATCCTGACAGCTTGGAATATTACTGTCAGATACTGTTCCCCCTCTGCTCAATATGAAAGGAGGCTCACACATCTTTCAAATTCATACTGCTGACTACTTTCCCCACAACAGGTCCTGTGATTTTCAGGCTGGTATCATTAAATTTGACCATTTAAAACAGAGGGAACGCATCCTGACAGCTTGGAATATTATTGTTGAAGATGGATACAAAGTGTTTGCTGAATCTGGCTAGCTGTAATTTGTTTTGTTAGAAGTTTGAGAAGTTAATCACACATCACACTTATTATTTAGCGCAAGAAAAGCCTTGGGAGCAGGAATATTTGCTTTGTTTTACATCTAACTACATACAATTTATAAATATATGTATCTAAAGGAACTTCAATCACTTCAACAGGCTACTCATGCAGGTGTGACGATGATGTCTTTTGGCACATGAGGGCCACCGTAGCACACTTAGAATGGGAGGGGTAAGCGGGGGGGGGAGTTGAATTGATTGCAGTTTGCAGTCTTACCACTAGGTGCCACTAAATCTTACACACTGTACCTTTAAGGTTCTCATGCTTAGATATTTTTTTCTGCTTTAACTAAACTAAAACTAACAAACAGTAAAAACTAATTTATTTTGATTGGATAGCAAACATATTTGTGTCTTTGTACCGGTCAGTGAAAAACACAAAACGAAAATCATATTTTTCATTCAAAAAAAAAACATTTTATTCTTTGCTTTTAAATGCAAAATGTGTAAAAAACATAAAGTCCAAATCTCAAAAGACAAATGATTAGTGGGAAGAGTTGTTTTGAGTAGGACAGACAATATTTCTAGAAACAATATGTCATGACCCAAAGTCAACAACTTCATTCATTCACTACATTCATTCACGTTTTGGGACACGACAGTGGTTGAGCATTAAAATAAACATTTTACAGTCTAAGCTTAAGATACGACCACGTGTATCAGCTTGTAAATAATAAATACCTCATTGTGAGGAAAGAACAACCTTTGCCAAGGGTATACAGGAAATGTTCCTACCATTCAATATATGAAATAAATATTAGGTTCCACTTTAAGACAACCTAAGTCCACCTTAATATCCATAGCTCTCTGTCTAACGAGACACAATCACTATGAACGACACATCAACCATTTTGACTGGTCTACTGCACCATACATCCCGTATATACGGTTAAACAGCGACTTCTGGCTTCGCTCCTCCGACGAACAAGGTGCCATCAAAGAACTGTTACTTCAAAACATTCGTTATCTGATGCCCTTAAAACACAGCATGTTCTGTATTCACTCGGCCCCCGCCACGTCTGGAAAGAGACAAGAAAGAGAATAAAAAATCACTAATTTCAGGTGTGAATTACACAGAAAAATGACAGAATACCCTTGTAACTATCTACAAGATATTTGTTTTGTATAAATCAATCACTTAAAGGGACTTATATTTTTCAACATATAAAGATCATTTCAAGGTTAATATTCAATCATTTCCCCAAAATGTATTTTCTATTTGGAGTTAGAGCTATTGCTCAAAGGCCAACAGTGATTTGGTTTGTAAGTGTGAAATCAAAGGCTACATGCACAGATGTTTTACCTTTGCACACATCAAAGCGCTGTAGAATATTTGATGTAAAGGTTATTGAATATCAGCAACACCATACAGCAGGATAAAATGCATATTAAAGCACAGAAGATACTTTAGTGTCCCATTTTGGTACTGACTGTTTCATCAAAGTGTCCCCAGATGTTCTCCCTGGTAGGACGTTTTGAAATTTGGGGCTGGGAGTATGTCTCTTTGGTCCTCACCTCATTGTGTGGTATACAGTGATGAAAGTCCACCATTTCTGAGACTAACTTTTCTGATCTGGTTGTGTAGAGTTGTCTGGGGATCTGTGGAGACAGAGAGCTCAGTGTTTACAGTGTGCCTCATTAATATATTATAGAACCGGAGGCACTTGTGCATGCAATGTGAATAGAAATGTTGGAATATATGCGAGAAGGATCTGCAAGAGAGAAAGATCTACAACAGAAGACTATAGCTAGAGCAGAGTTCATTGTTGTAACTATACGCCTTTGTTGGATTTGACATAAAGCCCCCTGTGTTCAAAGGTCTGAAGTGTGTTTGATCCTGTGGAGGCATCTGAGCAACTACTGAAGGTACCCAAGGACCTTGATCTACATTTAATTACAATTAAAGTCACATTGAACAGTTTCAAGCGTTAGGTATTCGCCAAGAGTTTGTTAGAGTGGATTAGTTGATATCACCGTTGAGGTTAGTTGGTTTAGTCTTTTGTGCCGTGCGGCACGGCGTACCTCAATACTCAGATGTATATTTTCAATTGAGGCAAAATGTTCTTGTTCAGACTGTTGTGATTGGGAAGAAGCGGAACTTGAAGGATATGGCAATGTGGACACCTGAGTTAAGACACCGTCATCATTCTCAAATACTGGGTTCACCCTCAAAGTGTTCTCAAAGGCATAGGGAGCAAGGGCATGCCTACAATGTGGAGGAGATGAGGTGAAGGAAACACATCACAAATCACAGCAAAGGCAACAACGCCCTGTAACAAAAATGATTCATGGGGTTCATACTTACACCAAAGTTACAGCCTTTCTGGTGTTCATACATTTCTTGTTAATGAACATCAAAATGCCAAGGACGGCACAAACAAGGCAGAGACTTCCCACGAGGCAGGTTATGATTAGCGGAGGGTCCACCGGCACTGACACCAGCTCGCTGCAGCGCTCTCCATGGTAGTGCCAGTATTTACCTACAGGGCATCTGAAAGAGATAACATAAGAAAAAAAACATACAAATTAATATAAAAGTTAGAGACAAGAAAGCCGAGACACGGAGGAATACCAAGAAATGTAGGCTACAGAATTATTACTTCTCCTTTCTGGAAAATAGTGTTCAATGAATATTTCATGATGTGTCATACATAAAATTGCCAACCTATTAAATCCTGGCATATTTTTTCTCACAATTCCAGTTTTTCAAATTCAAATAAAAACACATTCCTAGGCAGATTTAACTGAACTGAAGTCGAACCGAAGTCTCTTGAGAAAACAGGAAAGTGAGATGAATCTCCAGATGTTTTTTCATTGTGTCTTTACCAACAAGAAGCACTGCGGCTGCAAGCTAATCAGACCAAGCAACCTCTCTGGCTGTGTGAAGTGAAGCCAATGCAGAAGTGCCAAAAACTGCAGTTCCTCAAGTGGCCACTTGAGGCTGGCTACAGAACGAGTCAGTCTCCATAAGTCCCCATGTTAAAATGTCCAACTTCACAGCAGAAATAAACATGTTTACAGTCTGGTACAAAAAACAGTTTTGGTCTCTATAGCTAATTTCCCTGTTCATGACATCTCACCAGTTCATATTATATTAATAATCAGTATTAGTTATGCATAATTAAGAGCATAGCCTCTTTGACTGACAGGTACTGTCTCAGGTGGCTTGTTTGAGCAACCAGGCTTCATTGGCTCATTCTACGGTAACAAAAACAATGATTCTTATTTACAGGTGATTATACACCAATGAAAACATACTTATGCACATTATATTTCATTACATTACATTACATTATATTTGAATGGAGTCACATAAATCTTACACACTGGACATTTCTAAAAGCTGAGGTCATGTTTTCTTTCATTCGTCAGCTTTCGTGTACCTGCAGGTGGCTCCGTGCCCTGGGATTATTTCACACAGGCCTCCATTCTGGCAGTAGTCTGGATACACAGTGCAGGTGCTCTGACATGGCAGGTCGCCCACGGTGCTGTAGCCCGGATCACACAGACACTCGGCCTCGTCGGTCCAACTGTTTACCACGCAGCGCGAAAACTCATTGCAGGCCAGGAACTTACAGGGGTCTGCTTGGTCAGCTGAAAGCAGACGAGGAAGAGGAGAGGTGTGGTACAGACCAGAGAGGTGATACCTCATTAACATTAATGCAGTGTCCAAGTGCCTACAGAGTCAGAGGAGAAATTAAAGGACATTTTGATTGATGCGAATGAAGGTGCTGCTTTCGGGTAAGGTGTGTTTAATGTGTGAGGTCACATAGTGGCATCAAGTCTGCCAAGCAAAAAAGATGCATCAGATTTATACTGCAGCTCGCTGACAGGCTGTAAAAGACAGCTGAGTGAGGACGCGGTGTGGACAGGCACTCTGACCTTGTAGCGTGAATGAGCATGTCACTGCGAGAACAGATCATGAGGCATCCTGTAATCGTACTGCACCTTTTTACGTCAGCCTTTTACAAATGTATCTATTTCCTACAGAGATTATACGCTGATCTATAAGACAGTTCACCTGGTTCGACTTCCAAGGAACGGCTGTCAATCTCAATGTCAAGCCGTTTAGATGCTGCACTGCAGAAGTCCTCGAGCACGCAGTGAACAGCTTCTGTCACGTTATAAGGTACCGGTTTGTCCAGTTTCATCCTGCTGTTTACCACAACGCTGCCGTTCCTGAAGTTGAGAATTTCCAGCTGCTTAAATCCGGTCAAATTGGACTGTAGATACGGCAGAAGCTGTGGGGAAAGAAGAGGAAGGCAGATGAGTTTATATTTAATTTATCAGAAGATATATAGTGGATTTTCTCATTTTAAAAAGATAAGTTTTCTGTTCGGTTAGTGATCAGTGAGAAAAAACTGTTTGCAGCATCAATACGGAGTCAAGTGTTCCTGGAAAGCAACACTCGGGAATCACTCTTGATCCTGAGATGACAAAGATTTCTACTTAGATGTTTAAGCTAATTAAATGATGTTAGTGTCAAGATCCAGTAAAGACCCGTGTCCTCCTTGGAGGAAGACCAGGCCAGCAGAGACAACATCTACCTGTAGTTTTACTACCACAATGACAGGACTGAGGTTGTTGTAACACGGCTGATTTTGAATTATTCAGGTCACATTTTACAGCGTGAATGCTATGAATAGTTCATAATTAAATTTTGATGCAAGTGTGAAATTCTGCCATTACTGCTCTGACTGTGTAATCAGATCCAGAACAAAATTAGGGTTAGGTTTGGATGAGGATGAGAGTACGAGAACACAGAATGTGCTAGTCACCAAAGAGCCTGAGAACGCACGATGAAAAGATCAGACACTTGCATGACATCAAAGATATCTCAAGTCCAAAAGAAATCTATAATACATGTTGTTTGGTAAAGGCTTTTATGTTAAGTGCCTAACAGATAACATAGGCATGTTATATTGATGGGTCAAGTAGCTCTCCATCCCACCCACCCACACTGCCCTACAAAGCCGAAACACAGTAACCAAGTTAGTAAAAACTGACTTCAGACCAGCATCTTTAAATTTATTATGTGTTTTTATCACATATTAAGTATTATGTCATTATAAAGTGGATGTTTTGGGGGAAAAGAATAAAAAACTATAGTGGCACTTTCAGGCTAGCTGGTGAGCTAGGAGCTAATTTAGCTAATTCCCGGTTTCCTGTAATTGAAAAATCTTTTTTGATGCTCCAACATCTTTCTAATTGAGTTTGTTACATCACATAAATAAGGCAGAAGCAAAATCTAATACTTATGGAGTAAAACAAGTAACAATAGAGAGACTAATCCTGCTAAAACTAGCCTAGCTTAGCCGAGTAGGATCTGCCATCTCTGCATCCTCTAGAGTTGTAATTACTATGATTTGATGTTGTTTAATCAAACTTAAATTAATGTTCTAAGCCCATTAATCCAAACAGAAAGGAAGACTGCAGTAGGTATATGTTTAGATTTTGTGTCAAGACTGTGACATTGATTAATAATCATCCAAGAAAAGGGGATAAAACTGAGGCTTTGCAACTCATATACTGCCTTTGTAAAAGTTTGGCTGAGAGCCTTGAAGCGTCAGTTTCTGTAGTTGCTCTCTGCCTTTGTAAGGAAGCATAGTACGCACCATCAATAGGTTAAAAAAAACATCTGTGCAGTAACACATTTATCTATGCAGACACATTTAAGCTCATATCTTACAATGGTTCAAATTGTTGCATTACTTATTCCCACAGACTCAGCTCACGGCTCGGATAACTGTGGAACCAATTTATTAAAACTATGGGCTTGGACTGATGACAGTGATATTTAGGCAGGGAGGAAGTCAACCAGCTCAAGTAATTGCCCCGTATCAATGTTCATCGATCTGAGCCGCTCTTCTTTCAGCCACTTCACATTCACTACAGATGAGGCAAACATCACACAGCCGCAGTGTGAGAGGGAGAGATTACAATGCTTTAGCTGGCCTGGCTGTCCAACAGGAGATAAGAGACCTTAAGGAGCTCTGCACTGATCGGGTTACTTCACTTATCACTGGCAGACAGTTTACTGAAGGCTAGTTCCCTATAGCTAATAGTCTTTGAGAACAGAGTCCAACATCCCGAACAAATGGGCAACAGCCTGCAGTACAACTGGACGCGCAGCTTGCTCTTTGGTCATCCATTTGTCTCAATACAGAACATCAAGCGTTACATGTACACTGAAGATTAGATACCAATCTGTGGTTCTATTGCCTTCCACCCAAGGTCAAAGCCGAGTTTTTTCACAACAAACCTCAGTGCAGTCTGTATTGTGGACTAAGGAACAATAAAGATACCATAGATTTATTTCTCACTTGTAGACAGCATGGCACAAACACAACCATAATTTCAGTCTTTGACACAATCACACATGCTTCTCTGAGGTTACACATGTATCTACTGGTTCTTGTTTTGGTAAACCTTATGAAACATCCCTTCTCTTGTGTTGAAAAAAAAAAAAAAAGAAAAGGTCACAAAAAAATCTTACGCTTCCATGAAAATAAAGTAATTCCAACCTCCATGTCCAATTTTATTGGTTGCTTCACAAACCAGTAGGTACAGGAGTAATGGAGGAGTGTGGCAAAGGCAAACAGGGGGATCTGCAAGCCACTGGGGCTAATGGTTCATATGTATGTATTTATATATAAGGTACAGCATCACAAACGGGGTCCAATATCCAGCAAAACATTACATTATGTCCATTTAAATGGGCTGCAGAATGTATATAATTTGCCATTTCTTCATTTCTATTTTTCAGCGATTCATAAACCATTTTTCCGCAACAATGTTTGTCCCCTTTTCTACCCAAATAGCCCATTTAAAGGAAAATATGGTGACTATTCCTAATGGAATAGAGACAACAGACGGTAAATACTTACCAGTTCAAACATCTGACCACATTAGTTTTGCCAGGAAGCTAAATACATCGATTAATGAGGAGAACTGAAGAAACCACGGTTTGGGCAACCATTAAAGATTGGAAATGGAGTGTTATTTTCATTATTGCCTGTAATATGTATGTGTGCAGGACATTTGTGTTCCTACTAGTTTATATTGCATTCCCTGATCCAGTGCAGACATTAATTATCACTATATCAGCCATGAGAATAGCCTAAAATGTTATTTCAGAATCCAAAATCAAAACTTGCATATAACTACTATTACAAATAAGTGAAAAATATTGAGAATTGTCAAAAACACATTATCAGCAACAACAACAACAACAATTTATCCTCACCCAGAAGGCTTATTCTTATCTACCAGTAAACTAAGCCCACATGCTCCAGTAGCTCACGTTCCCTCTGCTCTTTGGCATCTCAGCAAACACACAATCCAATTTGTATCGATGCACCTCTTCAGTTTGAAGCTGAGGCCTTTATGTAACACACAGAGCGCGGGGCACCTCTGAGCAAGCCTAAAAATATGTCCCTCCCATCAGCCTTCGGGGCAAGCCTTGAAACTAAATAGGGATGTCAAGTGATGCCTCTTGCTTTAATGTTCGCTAATAAGTGCAGGTTTAAAGAGACAACGGTCCTGACCTGCTTGCGAGCAGCTAATTCAAATTTAAAGCTCTTATTTAGAGAAAAAAGGGAACAAATTGGACAAAATGAGACATCCCAGCATTGATTGGAGTGCGTGCATTGGGTGAACACACAAATGCTCCAAAACAAAACGACCTTGAGCGATCTGAGATTTTATTTCATCATCTTGTTGCCCGTCGTGTGAAATAGAAATTGTATGTCTGTAATACCAGATGCAGCAAAGCCATGCATCATGCATACAGATGTCCACACGAACCTGACTGATGTCGCACTAATCAGATTTGAACCGTTAATAGCACGTGTGTGTGGAAACCGACCCGAATTACTTAAAGCTTCTTACCACAAGTCACAAACCTCTGAGTCCTACAATGACTAAGGCAGGCCCAGGTCTCGTGATTCAGACTACCCCAGGCTAGTTTGCACTCTGCCATGTACATAGTGATACAGTTTTAGCAACGCAAAATGCATAAAGCTGCACGACTTTGCTATTAGATTTATTAAGCCTATTATCACATTTTTCTACTCCACACATCAATTCATTTATTCATTGATTTGCGCTGCGAGTTTATCTTTAAGGCTTCCAGCATTCACAAACACTCTGGTCAATGCTGCAACACATATATAAGCAACAAATGTACAAAAATAAATACTTTGGTGAGAAACTAACTAGCCCAACTAGACTTCAATTGTACATAAACACAAACTTGCGTGCTACATGGTAATACAAAGTGACTTTGATGAGCAGCATCTCCACAGTTTCATATCAGAGAGCTTGTCTGTTCAAAGAAATGACAACAAATGGGTCGCCTACGATGTTGTTTGTTAAAAATACTGTTCAGCATTTTGGGAAATGCGCGCATTTGCTTTCTACAAATTTTGAACGCACAAGTGCATGTAAAGTCAGTGAAACGATGTGAGTGGGCGCAACGAGTCACAAATTTGCCCGAGGTGGTACAAACTGAGGCGGCAGAGGTGCTTCTGTCTTAGTTGGAACTTATCCCATTATGAATCCAGCTCTGTTTCAATGTAGCTATCAAATGGTCCAGTGGTCACATTTGCACACATAACACAAGGAAAAATATTTGCTTCACTCTCTGCCTGGACGCGTCGACTCTCTTCTCGGAAGAATGAGAATAGGCATATTTCCCAAAATGGTGAACGATTTATCATCTTAACCTTTCATGGTTCTCAAAACATTTAAACATTTAAATTTCTACAATCTCATGGCCAAGACAAGATTTTGGACAGATCCCTTGCTGACACAATTCTTTCAAGAGTAAAACAGCCAAAACCTGAGCACAATGCAAATAAAATTAAGGCAAAACACACAAGAACAAGCAATATTAGGAAAAGACTCACAGATAAAATCAGACTACACGTTAATGTAAAGACTGAAGCAAAGCTGAAAACTAAAGCGGAGTACTTGAGAAATGTTAGGTGCATTCAGATTGTTAGATACTGCATTTTAAGTAAGGTTAGTTAAGAAATGGAAAGGTCATGCTCTCTCTGAGGCATTGGAGAGGTAGTTCCAATATGGCAAAAAATAAAAATACCGGTATGGAGGCTAAAGTCGTCTGTCTCCTAAGCCCAGATTTACTGGAAGCTCCGGGGTTTGGCGAGTTTCTGGACCCAGAGTGCTGTGTCTGAGTGAAACAGAATAATTCTTTATACTGCTGACCCAACGGCTCCTCTGACATTAAAGCATTAGCATAGAGCAGATTTGATCAAGAATTTGGCGATTGCTCAAAACCATACCGCATTTGAACATTCTCATAAAAAAATAAGGTGTATTGAAGAAAAAAAATATATAAAATTATAAATTACTTTCACGAAAACAGCAGTGAGGAGGCCTGCTGAGAAGAACATCCTCATTTGTGCAGGACAACAGAATTTAGATTTAAGCACCAACTAAACAACCAACTTACTAAGGGATCTAAAAAAAATAGTTTAACAGTATATGTTGCACACATGTACTTCTATCATGTATTTCAGCTTGGACTACAAAATCAAATACGAGAATGAAGCATGCAAAAACACAATATCCAACACAAAAGCTTGTGTACCTACCAGTTCAAGAAAGGTATTCTCCAGTGATTTATACTCGGGGGAGCTCTTGTTGAACAGGTCATCAGAAAACATCATGTTAGTGACCCTCAAGCTAAAGAAAACCACTAACTCTTTGTTCTTATCCACTACGGTCACCAGAGGGGTGCTGGCTTGTCTCATCGCCGGGCCAGCTGTGGACTCGTACGGGCGTTCATCATACTCTGAGGGGAATCGCCCGCTGCTCTCTTCTTGCAGGGTTTCAGTCACTTCTGCATCCGTCGTGTTCTCACTCGACCCTACATCCTCTTGAATGTCTGAGTTCTCAGGAGGCAGGTCTGTCGTAACCGGGGTTGCTCCACTGTGCCCTCCACTAGCTTCGTCTCCGTCCTCGGATGCTTCACCGCTCCCTGTTGGGGATGGCAAAGGCTCCATGTCTGTTTCTGGTTCAGTGCCTTGGACAGCATCCTCATGAGCTGGCGTGGTGGAGACCGTCACTGCTGCTTCTATTACAGATATCTCAGTAACTGTGGGATCTGTAGACTCTGGAGGGTCATGGTAAACCACAGTAGGTGTATCAGGAAGTTCTTGTTCTGGTTGGGAGTCTGGAGTTGCCAAGGGAAGGTCTTCATTTTGTTCCTCAGGGATGCCATCAGCAGATTCCGGTTCTTGTAAAATAAAATGTATCAGAAAAGAGGTTTTATAAGCATATACAGTTATTTTGTGCATCATTTTATGCTGTTTCAGCTGATAGGTAGCCTACCAGAACCAAATCTCACTGCTTTGATGACTTGACCTCCACTGTAGCCATTGTGCCATGTTTTCCACGTTGACCCTTTGACACAGTTTCACCCTTTTGTTTCCCTTTTAACTTATAGTTCTGGGCTCTGGCTTCATGTTTAATCAATGGACATAAGTGGTGTTAATCTTCTCATTTAACTCTTGCAAAGAAAGATAGAAAGGAATAGACTTTCCTTCTAATAATCTCATATCTCGCCGTCTGACAGTATAATTTATTCTCTATCAGGTTGTTCCGACTCTTCATTTAAGGCCGTATGATGTTAACAGTGAAATATTTAATACACAAGATGCATCAGTCCATCAGGTTTGAACAAAGTTTGGCTGCACAGCATGAGTCTGTAATGACTTCAGCCATCAGCAGGCGGCTGCTTGTTAATAGGTTTTAATATAATGCATTGCCTCAGCAGGGTGCATCTCCATGTACTAAACCGAACCGCCAAGTCTAATTGTACTTCCGTTTTCTATAAGAGGTGATTGTTCTGTGCAGAAGAAAAAAAAAAACATAGGTCACTGCTTATTTGGACAGTCGTGTAAAGATTGAAGTGTTTTTAATGTAACGAGAAAGTGTGCAAAAAAGTTACAGTAGCTAACAATATTGTGAAGACAAAAAGGGAAACATACTTTTTCAACAGCCGTTGAGTGTGGATCCAAGTTTTGTTAAATGAAGTACAGTTTAAATTCAGTGAGATTCATTTAATTATTTTCCTCTAATATTTCATTCTCGGCTCTTTCTTTTAATACGTTGTCTCTTTTCTGTTTTCTTGCTTTTATCCAATTTCTTTAGATCTTTGGTCATTTCTGTCCTTTGGTTTGGCCTCATCTACTCAGGTAAGTTTACGATCGATCGGAGATGTGTTGTTTTTATATTTATCTATTCCGGTATGTTGTGTCTCCTGCTCATAACAGCAATGAGCTCATCCTCCCACTGCTCAGAGTCAAGGCCTTGAAAGCAAACCGTGACGGTGAATTGTGGGTTTTCGTCAATAGCACTCAACGTCTCCACACCTCAGTGTTTGGTTTGAGTTCCTAAACGTGTCTTTCCTGACTGAACTTCAACATCCTGGTTCAAAAACAATCTGAAGTGTCACCTCATTAGGTTCAGCCTCACCTCCGTCATCAGGCTCAGTTGGCGGCACCTCCTCCACCTCTGGCTCCACTTCCTCTACCTGCTCTGTGATAGTTTCCAAATATGTGTCTGGCGTTATAATGTCACTGGGCTCCTCAGCAGTACCTTCTGTGGATTCCTCCTCTACTCCTGCCATTAGAGGGGTCTCATCTGTGACGACAGGTGTGGCTTCTGGGAGGATGTTTGGGATGAAAGGCACGGAGGTGTGCGTTTCTGCTTTGAACGTAGAAGCTTCCAAAGAGTTTTCTATCACCGCCACAGTTGGGAGGAAACCTTGGGTGGAGGTATCGTCCTCTGTGGGCCTCTGTGTGGTGTCATCTGCATGGTTTATGCCAAGCTCCGCATAAGAATAAACAGTAGTAACTGAAAAGGAGAGACATTTTTACAGGCTTAAAATCCCATTCTGAGCACTAACATAATATTTTATTAGAAAGGTCAACACAATAATACGCTTGCCAGTCTCAAAGCTGAGTGTCTGTATGTCCAGCGGTAGTGACGGTTCCTGTTTTAAGGCCTTTGTGATGATGCGCTTCAGTTTCGGCGCGTTTACATCCCCGCCTGGCTCCTCAAGACTGTCAAACTCATCACTGAGCTCCGTTTCTCCATTAAAGACTACAGCGTAACGCACAGACAAGTCCTCTGAGCTGATGAAGACAACAAATAGAGAAATAAAACACTTTAATAAAATCTATTGCAGCAGAGCAGTATCAGATTTATATTTTGTGTCTTATTTACTGTTTTGTCAAAATTAATAATTATTACAAAGCAGAGTTATAGTGCCAAACGTTTAATAAAACCTTTAATAAGTTGATTGAACTCACTGAAATCCCAGAACACGTATCTCCTTGAACCCTGGAACTCTTTCAAACACATGAAGTATCTGTACAAAGAAAAAGAGAGTCAGAAATATGAAATAAATGTGAAAGAAACATGAACATTTTCTCTCTCTCTTGCACTATTAGGATTTGCTGTTCAGTATAAACTGTCTCTCTGTTATGAATGAATTATACAAGAAATGCATGGTCACAAACCTTACTACAGGGCTGTTTCTTATTTCATGAAAAGTTGACATCATATGTCTTCATTGGACAGTAACAGAGCGCCCAATAAAAACAACAGTGGATATTTTCTGCATTATTTACTGAAGAGAGCTGCAACAAGTGGGGGACTAATTGATAATTTGTTTGACAGATAATGGCAAACATTCCCAATTTTCAAACATGAGAATTTTGTCATTTTGTCAGTGAATACCTTTGGGTTAAAGACTTTTGGTTGGACAAAACAATCACCTTGTACTACAGGAAATTACAATTTACTGTATGATTTTTCAGCATTTTCTAATAATATCCTATTAATAAAGGGAATAATTTAGATATTTAGACATTAATCAATGATGAAAATAATCTTTAGTTTATGCTTATATGTGGCAGAAAAGGCTCAGTGTTGCAGGTAATGGACCTACACACATTTACTTAGAAGCAGACTAGATTGATGTGTACAAAATAAAAAAAAAATAAAAAATAGTTTGCAGAGAGGTCATAAATCCACACAGGAAAACTAAAAACTGGGGAAAGTCCAAAAAGGCAGACATATGGTCATAACAAACAGGCTAAACATTGAAACAAAAAGCAAACGGAAGAACCAGAGAAGATGAAGAAAGTCACGCGTCGTGACTTCAGAGAGCTAATTAGGGGATTGGGAACAGGTGTGTATTGGGTGTGGAGGTCAGGTGATGGCTAAAGGTGGAAACACTGAAGACTCCTGCAGAGCTGGAGGAGGGCGGGAAGTCGGCTCTGAAATGACGGGAAGAATTAAGGGCTGGCAAACCTACAAACTGGCAACAGGTATGGCGATGTAAGTGATATTAAGTGTTGGCCTTGACTTGTTGTAATCTAACAGGATGATACTGTGACTATACTGAAAAAAACACATCAGGATGTGTTCATGTGATTATTTCACTTTCAGAGTGTCACTGTTTAATTCTTACATTCATTAAAAAAAGAAGAAATTATATACTAATGGTTTCATACCATTCATGCCATGCACACCAGTACAGCACGCTTCTCCAGTCACATCTACAGCCAACACCGTCTTAGTCTGAGATAATCTATACGATTAGATTTGACTATTTCGGGCTTGTAGTCATTTAGGAGTCTTACCTAAAGTCCCTTGGTGGGAACCTTAAAGCTGTTTTGTGCTTAACAATACAATGCCATAGAAAGGGGCGATCACGTTGAACTCGCTGTAAGACATCCTGCATAATGATTCAGCACTGCTGTGACAGAGTGGTTTTGTTTTGAAGGGACGATTATACGCCAAGACAGAGGAGGATATTCTGTCAGTGAAGATGAAGGTGACAAAACAGCTGGTGAACTTTTCACCACAGTTGCTACTTTTCCGTTCAGAGTTTCAGGGTTTCACTGCCATGAGTAACAGCTTTTAAAACACAGCTCTGCTGTAAAGGGGCCTCCTTGTGTTTGTAGAAAGGTAAAGCAGACTGCTAACATTTGCTGTTGGTCTGCAAACACTGGGCTCTCACCTTGTCTGTGAGCTCTTGCGCAATGTCACTGTACTGTGGAGTCTCCGGGTCGCTGAGCATCTTGCTGTACGTCGGATCCACGATGGTGATGCTGAACTCAACAATGTACTCCTCGTAGTTCTCTTTTATCATGTTGGGGTCCTCTGGGATCTGGCATAGAAAAGACAAATGACATTGTCATGAGACTTGTGCGGCCTGATTCTGTGCATGTCTGGACTGTTTAAATATTTAAAACGGTCACACGGTCCTGAAACTTTGGGTTGGGTTGACTTACTGCATCATCCTCAGTCGGCAGCAGGATCATTGGGGGTGTCCAGGTGCCTGAGACAAAACGGGTGACTCAGCAGTTAATTTATGAGGTTATAATGAAAACGTATTGATAGCTGATGTGGTCATAAAGTAATTCAGTGAAGAGTATTGATGCACTCACATTCCCTTTCTGGATTTGGAGTTCCTTCGATAGCTCTGGAAATAAGAGATTTGTCCATTAGAGATTTAATTATCCACGACATTTGCTGTACTTAACTTGTGAGTTATTTAAAACTTATTATGCTGAAAATCAATATTTATTTTTAGCTAGTTATTTTGCTTTAGTGTTGCAAAGATTTAGTTGCTTTGAACAACTTTTGACCGTTTTTAGCCGAGGTGTTAAAGCTCCTCTGATCTGATCTCTCAATGAAATAATTACTCAACAGTTATGTATCACTTTGCATTGTTAACAGACAACAAATGTTTCCTAAGAGCACATTTTGGTTTTCTAAAGTATCTAAAAAAGAATTATCAGCATACAGGAAGCTCACAAAATGTAAAAAGAAGGTTTGCACTTACTCTTCAACTTCACCTTGTTCGGCTACTCTCTGGAAATAAGAAACAAGATGTCAACTTTCACAGATTTACACAAGAAAGCATAAAACGTAGTCATTAAAAGAATTGTCAGTGAAAGTATTTCAAGCATGTCGGTGCTGGACTCACTCTGGCCACCAGGTCCAAATGCTCCTGAGAGCTGCTGAAGTTCTGGGCCAGATCGTCCATGCAGAGGTTTTCATGCTGGCAGGTGTAAACCCAGGCTCTGTACTCCTCTGAGTTGGGGACTCTGTCCAAGAAGATCCGAAATGCTTCCCAAATCGCTTCCTGACAAACTGCACAAATCACACAGTTCTGTTGATGTTTTCTCTCGACTTTTCTCAGAAAAATGTTTTAAGAAAACACATCAAATATAAACCATCGCCTAATCTCATGTGAGGAAAAACATAAAAGAGATGACTAGACATGGCATTTCATGTATTTGCAACAAGGGCAGGCAGGATGGAAATAACAGAATGGAGATAATCAAATATCAAGGATAAACAGGATTGTTGGTCTTGGCATGTCTTCATGTGGGGAGTTTGCTGTGATTTAGCTATAAGATTAGCTGCTTATTCCCCTCTGAGAGACATTTCAGCGAGGCCTTACATACGAACACACAGCACATAACGCCGCTACACTGCTACAATAAATCACAAAACATATTTAACATGATATGATTGGGACGGCGCAAGGAGGTAGTAACGCCTGTTTCGGTAAATGTCAAACTGTATATTTAAGTCGCTGCATGCCCGTGACATTTTTGTGGATATTAAAATCATGAGCACAAAGACCCCCTGAAGCTACAGTGTGTTTTATCTGCCTCTGTGGGGGAAACAAGTACCACATTGTCCAATACCTTGATGCCTGTGGGAAATTTATTCTCCCACAAACTCATTTCTGTAGTGACGCGATTACCTCCAATACACCAAATTAATCTGCCTCATTTTAAACTCATACTCCACCAGCAGCTGTCGGGGAATAATTCGAATTACTAAGCAGTTGTAACAGCCAAGGTGGCAAGCGATGCCCACTGACAATCCATCTCTCTTGGACAAAGGATATTTGCATATAACATCATTATATAAAGTGTTTCACTGTGTGTGTGTGTCTAAAGTCAATGTATGTACATTCCCTGATAAGATTTGGATACATTACATATAATTAAGAGGATTAAAACATCTTTTCCTCTTTGCAAAAAGTTTCAACTGCCAAAAACATCAAAGCAGATACTGTGTATCAAACTACTAAGACACTGACACACAGTTAGTGTTTTAGCAAAGGCTTATTCAAGTCACCGTAAGATGTTCAGTCATAATTACCTCTGAGTTTGTAATAGGCCCGATGGCTGCCGATGACCGCTTTTATGGTCTCCTGGGGACACACTTTGACCCCTGTGGTGAAGAGCGCCGACCTCTTTGTCCGATGGCCGTCCGGAGCTTTGATGTTTGCGGTGTGTCTGATTGGTCTGGACGCCGCTAGAAAGTGTCTGTACTTCACATCCCTGAGTCCAGAAAAACCGTGGTCAGGAAGGTCTGCAAGAGTAGTCAGTGAAGTTATAAGTTTAGGAAACAAACATAATAACATGGCCTGAGGATTCAGCACATGAAATCTGAGTAAATGTAAAACATGTGAGCGCTTCATGATAAGTAGCTGAAATTTTGTTGACTGCAAGTGTGAGATTTCTCACTCAAGTGGCACAAAGTGTTTCTGTGGATGATTGTTTTAACAACCGATGGATGACAACACAAAGCCAAAGCACTCTTAATTCCTTTGTGGTTAGTGACAAACTGTACTTGAAGTAAATTGAAAGATTTGTGTTAGCTCGTAGTTTCAGATTTACAAATTGAATTACTTGCAAGCACAAAAATCCTTCTCATCTAACTAAGGATAGATTCTGCAACAGATATTGCCTTTGCCGTTATGAAAAGAAATTAAAACCACAATTATACAAATAGTATTTGCTGGAAACAGAGGGTAACAATTCATATTATGGTGTTAGTGAATATACAGTGAGGGCCTCCTAAGATTCTTATTAACATTGATATGTTAGTTAGCTCTATAAATGGTAAAACAGCACCATAAACAGATTTATGTTTGCGTATAAGACATTTATAGCACTTGAGACAAATGTTACAAACATGTATTTAGTTTATCTTTAGTGTAATTTTTAAACTTTTACTGAGCTTTTGTTGTTGCTTTCTTAAGACTCCTACATAGACTTAATTATGCATTTGTTAACAGTTACCTATGCAATTGTAAAAAACTAACCCGGGTTAATAAATCCTTAAATGTGCACGGTCACACAGGAGGGGATGATGTGCAGCAAAGCACTGCAATCAAATCTGCTGTAAGAAGACGCTGACATGCTTTACCAGGCGCTTTATCGCAGCTCATCTGTCTGGAATGACCACTGCGTGTTGTCAAGACTGATACTGACTATATAATTACATATAAATATAATGTTTTAGGCGGTGAAGCACCAAAACAGACTTTAAGGCTCTTTTTAGTTTGTTCCATCACTTTAACATAAATGGCAGCTACATGCAGAAACAAACAGTGTTTTATAAATCCAGCCCTTTGCTGCACGCCATAACCTCCTGTGCACATTTAAGGCTTTATTAACCTTAATAAGCTTCTTCGGTCATAAAAATCTGGTACCACTATATATGCAGAAATCTTAGTTTAGTTGTAAGCTGTACTATACTTATTTATACTTATATCCCAGATGACTTTGGGTGAGAGGCGGGGAACTCATGATGAAGAAATTCTAAGACTTTTATTAATATTCCCAAGCAGTAGTAGTTTCTTAAAGTGCCAATAAACGTTTTAAACAGTGAATTTGCTCTTTTTAACACTTATATAATCTTTATATGTATCATCTGATAAGTACCTTATTCTTCAAACAAAAATCAGTTATATTGTCACAAGCAGCACTGATCATCCTGTGGAAACACCCTGATGATGTCACCATGGTCATCTCAGATTGAGATCTTAATTGAACGTCTGTTTTATTAACTGGGGTTGTGGCATTAACCAGGCATGTTGGGTGGTCTTATGAAACTTGCTAGCATTAACCACCATTGCTACAGTGCAGCACCGTACACTTGATGTGCTCTTCTCGTCCCCAAAACTGTGCAAGTGCCATTAAGGAGTGACATTGAATGTGACATACTTAATTCGCCATGTTATCTAATGGCATCTTTCTGCTGACTTTGCAGTACATCATACATAGAGGGTGTCTGAGAGCCCATTTTGGGACAATTTAGCAGAAACAAATCCTCTGTATGTATCTCTTTAAGGATTTATTTGAGCCTTTAAATTCACTGTAGTGTAAAAACGTCCACAGCCTGAAGATTTGAGGTGCTGATTTGTGACCGGGAGGATATCATTCTGAATGCTGGTAAAGTGCACAGATGTGTAGAGAGAGAGCAAATGAGTAACACCGTCCTCTCTCTGTGGAACGGCTGCCTGAGATGCCCTTGGGCGACTTGACCTACGCTGCATCACTGGAGCAGTTGTAACAGTGTAAGGATGTGTTTGTACTGGAGAGCTTCCAGGTGTGAATGTGCAGGAACGCACACATGTGGATTACGGTTGAAAAAAAAAAAAAAAAAGATGTGCGTGCACAGCAAACCTTTAAAGAGATTAAAGTAAGTTATAGATGTACAACCATCTGATTTTAGTCATTTTAAAAACAAGCCTCCACGGGAAACCATTCAAGCCATAACACAGGCGGGGTATATTTCCATAAATTATATGACTGAGATGCTGCACATGCTGCCCTAAATTTCTGATCACCTTAGTAAAGAAAACAAGCTCAGCCACCCCGGTGAGGCATTACAGGAAGTAATTCCACACCATTACACAAGCCACTGTGCCAGCACGCTCTCTAACACAGTCACCCCATTGAATAAAGCTATTTTAGAAGAAAGGCAGTCATTGTGATGCCAGGTGGCAAACCTCAGGGGACTTTTTAAGACAATAAGCCAGGATTTATGAGCCCCAAAACACAGACTTAAGGTCATTGGACCCAAATAACAAACTGTGCCTCCTTCAGATTAGGGAACAGGATGAAGGTTACAGAAGAATGAAAAAGAGCAAGTGAGTGTAAATAAGATAATCACTGTTACACTGGCATCAGACACACAGCTTTTTGGAGGAGAGGCTGAATTTTTAAGATAAACAAGACATAAAGCGACATCTTCACGCATTAATACTGAATCTCTAAGACTGATATTAACTCGTGCTTACTGAACATAGTTGTGTCAGCATGGTGGACCAACGCTGGACGAACAGGAAGAGTCCAGAAAGTGTCAAGCAAGAGCATGTTGCAAGCTGCAAGTGCGTATTTGAACGACACAGTATCAAACATGTATGCAAGCTAATGCAACATGTGAGCATTGCAACACTGACTAATACATGCAGGATTAAATGTGTATTTCCATGTAAAACATTCATAAAAGAGTAGTACTGACTAATCTTAATTTATTGTTAAAACATTTGCAAAAACTCTGTTTAAAATCAACTGTTGGTCCCAAAAAAGACCAACAAATGTGTAAATATCAACTTTGGGGCATAGTTTACTGTAGTTGCTGCATTGCATTATATACCATACATATCTTATATAATGGCATAGTAGGAATGTGCATGCGTGCTGCACTACTAATCATTATTTAGGAATTAATAATAAACCACAAATTAAAATTCGCCCACAAAGGAAGCTCAAAGGAGGCATTCATTGATGTAAATGCCAGAGAAAAAAAAAGGTTAATCACTGCATTACCCATAAATAATCTCTACAATGAACAATATTGTTTCCCTCAAATCCAAATTTGGCCCAACACCAAGACCATGCAAAGAATGTGTGATCGCTAACATTGGTAGGCTGTAGCTTGTCAGGCAGAACCAGTCACCCAACAAATGTTCCCCTTCCAAATATTTCTGCAGCTCAGAAGGTGGTTTGAAGTTTAGCCAAATCATTTGTGTTTCGATCAACACTAACTCGACCAAGACAACATTTGAATGGGTTTTTTGGGGTTGTAACCGGTAAGCTTGAAGCCTGACGTGCACATGCAGAGACACGGGGGTCTGGGTGTGTTTGAGTGGGCCTTAATGCCCAGTGCAGCCGCAGTACGGCCTCAAAGCAGAATTACAAGCCAGAAAAGATTAGCGTCCTGCGACACTGGGAACAGAATGGCTTTTGTTTCCTTCAGGATAATGAGCTCACCCGGGCACATCACACTGAACAAGACGACCAGTGTGGACGCAAATGTTATCACTGGTGAAATGATGCTATCTTTGTCAGTGAACATCTATTGTACGTCTCTGCTCATTTAATTCATGGTGAATATTGATGAACTTAAGTGTCACACTGGCTGCTTGATATTTTTCTGAAAATCAAAAGATCTGTTCGAGGATGACTGGAGGATTTTGTGGTTTGCAGGGGGAGCTAAATAAAGTCACACACCTTTCAAACTGAAAAAACCTGTTGCCCTTGACACTTTAAGTCTCCTGTCATGCAGTAAAACCTCACCGATAGAAAACCTGCAGAAAGGTCTTTACACCGAAGGATAATCTGTCATCAACTAAACCTAAAGCCATGTGGACAGCGACCTTTCTTCTTTCTTTCTTTTCTAAATTTCGGTCCCTCTTGAGAAGATTCTTAAAGAGTTACATTGTTGCAAAAGAGTTGTCCAGCACTTACATGTGCACGTATTCAAACAAACAGGATCTTTTTATGCAATCGTACTACAAAGACAATAACCAAAAGAAAAATCTCAAAAATAATCAAAGCAAGCACAAGCCTATCTGCAGGATTCTTACCTATTTGACTTGCTTGGATGGTAAACAGACACAAAGTGAAGAACAGTCCTGACATCAAATGCATGATGGGCAAATTTATGTGGTTTTCAAGCCTGAAGTTGTCATTTGTATGGAGACTGTTGCAAACAGCAATCAAATCCGGAATCTCTCTTTATCTTGAGTTCACGAGCAGAGTGTGCAAAAGTGTCGTCATCAGTGCTGACAAGATGCTCAGCTTGTCCGGTCCACTCCACTATCTGCTCAGTCGTTCAACAGCGAGTTAGTTCCTGGATGCTGGTGGGTCCCTGTAGACCACAGAGGAGGCTGCATGGATGGATGGGCAGAGGGAACGAGGGAGGGAGGAGAGGTGGAGGAACGAGGAACAGTGACCTGATAGAGTTTTGGCTCAGGAGTTTCCTCCTGCGCTGTCAGTGTGACAACAGTGACGAGGTTAAAAAAGCAGGCTGTGTTTTTGAGTCTAATCTCTTTACCTTCTTCTTGCTGCTTGTAATCCCCGTGGGGCCATGTGCCCTCATCCTGTTAGCCACCTTCTGGTCACTCAGCTGTCAGCTAAACAAACTTGGGGATCTACGAACCAGCCCAGACCGGATAACTACTCCCCCACAGTCGCCCCAAGTTTGATCACTGACACCGAGCCTCTTTGTTTGTCCGCTCTATATGTCATTGTCTGGCTGCCAAACTCTTCATCTTTTCTCTCTCATTTTAGATTCCTCGCCTCAGGCCAGCGATTCTGGGTGCCAAGTGTGGTCAGGACTGCAGTTTTGTTGTGTGCTCTACACTCAGCTACCGGTTAAACAATGTGCCTCATTCTTACTCCAGCTGCCCAGCCAAGCTCAGGCCTTTTCCTGGTTCTGTACATCTACCTTTTCCTTTCTTCTGTGCGAGGTTGCACTCGTTTGATCCTCCTCCTCTGTTACTGGTGAGATGGGAGGACACTTCTTATTCCACATTCACCATGAATAAGGTTCTTCTTCTCTTGTCCCATTCACAGATATTTTGATTAACAGATATACATTGCTTCAAAGAAAGAAAGAAAGAAAAAAAGGCCAGGATTCGTCTTCGTCCTCTCCTCTCTCTGCAGCTGTGGTTTGTAGTGAGTAGAGACAGTGGAGGCCTCTCTTGTTATGGTGTATCGGGGTGGGAAGGCTCCATGTTGTTAGTCTCCACCCTCACCTCTTTCTTTGAAGAGGATTAGCTGCCCTTGTCGGTTGTTAACTATTTGCTGAAGTAAATAAGCCTCTTCAAGAGCAACATAATCCATCCAGGCGGTTTTCTGAAGAACCTGAATTTTGAATTAATGACAGTATTTGGGGAAAGAGCTCTGCAACAACCTGAACATCACACACACAGTTTTTCATATTACCATCTTACATTGTGTTAGCAAATGATTGTCTGCCTGTGTTACACATCCAGCAGATATTAAGCAACATTAGTTTTAATTTGGAGTTGTGTTTCTGGCAGCCAGATGAATTAAAGTCGAATATTCAAAATGTTTTTTAGATTAGATTAGATATACTTTATTAGCCCTGCTGGGAAATTTGGCTTGGGCAACCGTGTTGCACACAGCTGCAATCAACTTAATTACACCAACACGACCACATGTACTGTAGTACACCAAAGACAATAATAAAAACACAAGAAGACACAAGACACGCAAGAAGAAAAGAAGGAGATTTGAATATGAATTGCGAGATAAAAGATATAAAAACAACAAATTAAAATGTAATGTTTAGGGATTAAGCAGGTTGTTTGTTGAATAGACATTAAAGCGATGTTTTCACATCACTTTAGAAGAACCTGCCTGAAGGTAATAGTTCATATTCAGGGTACAGAATCTGTGACGAATCCTTCAGATTTCTGTTTACTTGTCAGACGACCTTAGTTTCATAGGTAGTGTTGAAGGACAGTGAGAGTGGAAAAAAAAAAAACAGTCAAGTTGTGGGTAGTAAAATAAAAACGAGACAAAAAAAATGAGCTAAAAGATGTCCATAACCTCTGCAGAGTCAGATAATTATCTGCGGGTTTATCACTTGAAGCAACGCCTTTCACATTACAAATATCATCGATTAGTGCAGCTTTAACTTTTGACTATCAAACAGTCACATTAAAAAGAGAAGCTGCTCAATGTTTTTTTAAGGAAGCTCTGTGCTTGAAGGCTTTTTTTGCATATTGTCTTCGTCTCGTATGTTGAAGAATTATTGCGTGCACAAGCTGAGCAAATTAACTTTTTTTTTTTTTTTGCTCTGAGCAGCTTCCCTCCTGTTTTATTTTTGTTCCAGGCGACGTGATTGGGAAACCTACTCAGTTACTACATCCAGTGAATTCAAGATCACGTCATATTCAATATATTTTGTAGTACTGTGTTAATTACTGAGGTCAGTCAGGGTCATTACTGTCTTCTGCAGTTACTGCATATGCATCCATGAGGCAAAAACAATGGAAAAAGGTTTTTAAGAGGTCCACCGTGTAGAATTTAGTGGCATCTAGCAGTGTAGCTGCAGATTGGATTTTATATTTCATTTCTGCCCTGTTCTGTAAATCTTTCACACTGTGGACCTTTAAAACTTTTGTTGCATTATGTTTTGTTGTGAACAGTTTGTGGATGCCAGACTTTGACACAAAAGCAGTCCAAAGAACTGCTGGATCAAATGAATTCCTCTCTGCAAAGCATGGCCGGTCACTGAGACTTTTTTTTTTTTTTTTTTATGCCGTCTTCTTTTTTGCATACATAACATTCAAGCCATAACCTCAGCCTAAATTAGTCTGAACATTTCCATTTAATTATTCATGTTTAAACATAAGACTGCTGAGTCCACTCTTGTACATTTTGCATGTTGTATAATCAAACCTGACCATTCCAGTAAGTGACCCTGACCCCAATCCTTCAGGATTAAGTTCAGGGTCACAGTTCAGGTATTGCAGTCAAGCTTAAGTCAAAGACTTTTAGTTCAGGTTGAGGATTAAGCATGCATTTGACATTCAGCCCTAAGTGTTATTATCAAATTGAAGTCTAAAATGACCTGACACTAATGCAACATCATTGAATCTGAGCATAATTTATGTATAAAACCAGCCTAATCATGTATCTGAGTGTTGTAGATTAATAATGTATTTTTGGGTTCACTGTATATTCATGAGTCATTTTGCCATTTTTCCCTCCCAGAGATAAACAAATCCTTGTCAGGCTCAGCCAGCATTTTATTCCAGACAAGCTTGACCTTCTCCCACTGGCTGATGACTTGAATCTTTGTCCAATTAGAGGGGTCAGTTTAAATTATGCAACAAAGGGAAAGTGGTACTTGCCATCTGTCAGAAGGGGTTATTTCATTAGGGACACAGACACGGCGTCTCTGGCTGGCAGGGTCCAGCACAGCAAAAGACACCTCTGCTGTTACATCCATCATCTGTAGGCACTATGTACTCTGTGTGTGTGCATGTGACTGTGAATACCTGTATGTGTGCATGACGTATTGCTGCCATTACACTATTGTAATGATTGTTTTATGTGTTTTTTTTCTTTTAAATCCAGTGCCTCATGTGCTAAGGTTGAGTCCTTACCAAAGTGGTTTGGGTTTGATCCCAGCCCGCTGCATGTCATCCCCTCTCTTCATCTTTGGCTGACTCTATCCAAAATAAAAAGGTATAAAATAGAAACACAACGGGCTGTCCGCCAAAGCCAAAACACTTTTTTAGATTAGATAAGATTCAACTTGTCATTGCACAAAGTACAAGTACTAAGACAATGAAATAGCATCTAACCAGAAGTCTAAAAGGCAGGAAAGTGCAGAGTAATATGTATGCAGATGGTTAAGTAACTTTGGAGTTGTTTCAGCATCAACTCAAATGTATAATTTCTATAAAAATAGCATGTAAAGACAGACAGAAACTAGACTTGTTAAAGCAGGAGGGATATATTGAGTGAAAAGTTAGCTGGAGAGTTAGCCACAGCCAGCTTTAGGTAATATTAAACTAAACTAAACTAAACTACGCATGTAAACAAGGAAATAAGAGGAAGGACCCGTGTGCAGATGCTAGAAGCACAGCCAAAGCAGTTCAATGATTTATTTAACAAAAGTCAAAGAACAAGGCTTACGGGGTGGTGAAGCAGACAAGGGTCAAAACCAGGAAAGCAGGTCGACACAGGCAAATTAATCCAAAGGAGCAGCCACACAAGTGAATGCAGGCGGAGAAACCACAGGTGAAAACTAATCAGGTGAAACTAATCAGGGCAGAACATTTAAAACTGACTGAGGAAACACAAAGGTGGGAAGTAAAGCTTCAGGAGAGAATTACAAAATAAAACACTAAACACAAAACCTTTTTTCTTATATGCCACCTGTAATTTAAAATATTTATGTTGATGAATCAACATCTTGGTAATTAAGTTTAGTATTAACTATGTAGGACAGCTTGTAATTTCCAAAACCTAAAAGCTAAAGCATCTTTCCTCAGTTTTACTGATTGTGTACTGCTCTCTAGCTTTTTATAGCATCTCCACTCCTCTGCAAAAACCTCAAAAGATTTCAGCACATCAACATAAAAACCCGTGTGATATATTTCCCAGTGAGGTCTCGTCTTTTAACCTTCCTTTGGAGAGCTGAGAAAGACGAGCGCCTCAGGGCTATGCGGTCTAATATTAGTCATGTTTGTCGTAATGCTCCTGTTTGGGAAAATCCACTCTGGGCTGATTATCAGTGTGATCCACTCTACTAGACCTGCAGCGGTGAAAGTGCCGTTGCTAGTGTGAAGTCCAACATCAGCTGTGTGACCTGGTACTAGATCTCATGCATGAGGATGTTTTTAGTCTTCTCTATGACAAAGATCTGCTCATAACTGTGGTAACCTTGAGATGCCATGCCGCTAAAACTTGTGACAGCCTTCAACCCGTTAACATGTAGACACATATTAACTGTGTGGACGTGAAAACTGAAGGTCAGTTCTGGCTACATTTATTTATGGATCAGGGTGTACAGCTGATGCACTGACATTAACATATCTGAGACGTGGTGGCTAAAATACTTTTTTTTTAACCTGCATTCAGGGGCTTAAAGAGTGAAAGTTGTATCTTTGAGACCTGTAAGAAGGATTTTCATAATCTTAGCCTGAGCTTTAGGTAGGTCGGAGCAAATGGATTGCAGAGATTCAATGAACTGCTCAAGAAAGCATCACAAGAGCAAAACTTATTTAAGCAAAAATGTTATAATAATCTGACTAAATCAGCAAATATTTGATGAAAGAATAATTAAACAAGATTCATCTTACCTAACATTTGATGGACAATACTCAAAAGGGTTTTGACTCCTTCCAGCTTTATTTCTGGCAGTTCAGAGAAAGTTTGTAGCAACATTTAAAGATCTTCATGTTGAATTTATGGGGAATCATTTTCATTTACAGTTAACTAAATCATAAAATATGAAACATCAAAATAATTAAGGGGGGGTGAAGAAACGAGGTGACCAGGATTCATGATCTCAGTACTTCTTCTAAAATCCTGGCTGCAGCCCTGCTCATGCAAGAGATTGAGTAAGTTATACTCCAGTGTTAGTGTATTACAGAGGGTTTAAATGTGTCCCATTCATGGCGTTGAGCCCCAGTGCCTTTCACTTTGCCAAAAACACCAACAGAGGGCAGCATGTTGAACTGTCCTGACTGGAGGCAAAACCCCAACCGTCTGAAATCCGCAAGGAGGAAAAGCATGTCCTGATTGATGGAAAATATTTGTTTTAAGATGTATGTGATGAAAGTTTTATGTCCTGTGTAAAAGTATGTTTGTACTCATTAGAGTCTAACTCTCTGCGGTAGCCCAAAACTGATATGATTGGTGTTATCCCTGAAGCTCTAGGACAAGTAATGGATCAGGTTCAGTAGGAGACTCTGAGTGTTGATCAGAGATACTTCCAGATGTGGAGTCTGCCAAACGTATATCAGGGCTGTATCTTTCTATGTTGAACAAGATTGTGACCGAAAATGTGACTCCATGGAGAATCTGAGAGTACGTGCTGACAAGATGAAGTAGTTAAGAGCCTATAGCAATGCATTTTTGGTATTTCCTTCACTTTAACGTATACTGCTTATGGAAATGTGGTGGTTAATGATACATACGCAAGTGTGTGCATGCAGTATTTCTTTCTTTATTTATTTTGCCTTCTTAGAGAGTTTATGATAGAGAGGTAACAGAAAGCGAGGGAAGAGAAAGGGTGAGGTTACATGCAGTCCATGTCTGGACTGAAAATGGGGATGTTGTGATCACATTAACTATCTTAAGCCTAAAAAGATGCATCCATTCTGACGGGCTTGATGATGATGGTCACAGTTGTTGGTAAAAGCCGTTTGTGGATGTTTTAAAATTCAATCTGTCCGCCGTTTTACGAGGCACACTGTAGCATTTAAAATCTAAAATGTCTTTTCCCTCTTCCTCCAGGCAGCCTGTAGCATCTGCTGATTTCACTTCGACCAACTGTTCAAGATTTGAAACACAAAGTTTCAAACCGAGTGTGCAACTTTACTAACGACTGACTTTCACGCCATGCCATATATTCATACCGTACAAAATTTTAATGGAAACCAAATGTTCTCTGGGATATGTAAAGACCGAACGACTCAGTTAATAGTCAATTTCCTCCTTAAATGCACTCTAAATACTGAAGCACTATGAGCACAATATATTCTGTCCTGTGGAGAGCTAACAACCTCAAACTGTGATAACTGAGAGTCTTGCCATTCACAACACTTCCTTACAATCACTTGTCTTCCACATTCACACTGTTCCACGCAGAGTTGTTTTGTTTTTCCAGACAAATAATTTCTTGTGTTTCTTCTTCTATATATATATATATATATATATATAAATTTTTTTTTTTTTTTTTTTTTTTTTTAAACAAAAGAGTGCCCACGAGAATTCTCCATGCAATTTTGGCACCTATCTTGCTTCCACCACCCACTATTTCAAAATGAACAACTTGAAATCAGCACCCACTGCATTACAAGCTGGAAACAATGCATACATGCATACATATACTGTATGTAGAAATCACCAGAGGTGACTGACAAAGTCCAAAGAAACCGGTCTCAAGTGGTACTGAATGGAGGATTTGTTATCAAAGCTCGCATTCATAAGCGATCTCAGGTTCGGACATGCTGTAGCATTTGTTGGTTCAGTCTGTTTTGGTAGTCAGTAGTCAAGTAAGTACTGAGAATGTGTAAAGTATCGTTATTTCTAATAATAGGCTCAGAAACACAAGCTGTCTGGCGGTATATGTAAATAGGCCAGCTGGATAATGAAACGTATACGAGTCTAAAGAGTATTGTGTTATGCAGCACGTCAACATGTTGACATCCGCTCCATGGGTACTCCGTAGTCATTACTATATTATGACATGAGTAGTCATGAGTAATGTATTAAAGACTGCATTATTACATGAGTAGGCCACTGTGTACTCATTATCTTTACATTGGTAAAAACAAATGCTGTTTTATTCCAGTTTGCAGCTTCCCTAATTAACCTATGTACACATATCATGTGCATCTTATACAATCCGCCCATCCATTTTCCATAACCACTTATCCAGGGTTGTGGGGGGGGGGGGCTGGAGTCGATCCCTGCTGACACTGGGTGATAGGCGGGCTACACAGCAGGGTGCACCCTGCTCATCACATCCAACTTATCACAGAGAGACACATATAGAGACCATTCATACTCATATTCACGCTAATGGGCAATTTAGAGTCACCAGTTAACCTATAAACCTGCACGTCTTTGAACTGTGGAAGGAAGCTGGAGTACCCGGAGAGAGCTCGCACAGTCACGGGCAAAAACATGCCGACTCCAGGCTGACAGGTTAAACTCACTTACAGGCGTCAAAATCACAATAAATCTTTAAATCAAGAGACGTACAGCGTCGTCTTTATAAGATCTGTTCAAAACAGCACGGAAGACCAAGTCTCCAGACAGGATGTCAAGATGAATGCTCGTGATGATGCTGCATAAGGATGAATCACGCAGGGATACACTGCAAGCAAGCAAGTGGAGAATATCAATCACAGATTGGATTAAATATTTATAGGACAATGATGACATCAAGTCATACATCATCTCTCTTAAAGAGAAAATAATTGCGCCATCTACATATCATACGTGTGATGGAACATCAGATTGAGGTGGCTTTAAGTTGGCTTTAAATGACCTATTAAAGATGTCACATGCAATGAGAGCTTTAAAAGGCTCATGGCTCTGTGGGGAATTATGTCCAACGCTCTGACAGGTAGAAGTCTGGAGATTAATCGCTCACGTCTTTGTTCTCCGTTAGAGTTGCCAGTGTAGATGCCCCCGGAGGGTTTCCTCCAGCTGTCCGAGCTGAATGGGAGTTAAAAGGCTGCGTTCCCATGCTGGTACAATGAAGATGGAACTGACTCTCGGTGTCCAGTGAAATGGAGCCTGTTCATCATGTTCCCCAAGGGCAGGCTTGATTTTATGTAGCAGGAAGGGAGTAAAAGCAGCAGGAAAGACAGTGATAGACGGCAGGCGGGGAGAAGGCATGAGCGAGCCGATGACATGAAGAAATTGGAGGAGAAACGGGGAGGAGGAAGACACATGAGGGGGGGGAAAGGATGTGGAGGAGAAAAGACATGGAGGGAGGAGAAGATGGAAAAATATTGGGATGAATCTGGAGAAACAGTGCTGCATGGCAGAGGAACAGAGAGGGGAAGAGAGTGAGAAGCGGAGAAGGAGGTCAGGTCGATTGACAGCACATCGGGGATGCACTTTTGTCTGTCTGTATATTAATCCACACCTGGTTACAGCTCACTGCAGCATGACAGAGGCAGCACGGAAACCATGACTAAATCCACCGCAGAATATAAACCTGTCAAAAGTGCATCCGCCACAGACCAACACGTGTCGCCACGGTGTGGTGTGTGGTTTTTGACAGGCTTGATTACAGCAACCATAAAAAAGTCATGAAGATACGAAGCAAATTTAGAGATTGATGTTATGCCAGTCAACACAGACAATGTAGAAGCACGCACCTGATCTAAGAATGGCATGAAGGTTATCTACACGCTCTCGTTCATGTGTGCATTTGCTTTGAGGTTAAGTGGATCGGACATATTTAATCATGTCAGCGCGGCTTTGCTGAGAGTCGAGAGCTCTCGCTTTGTCTGTAAATGTGCAGCTTTCTCACTGCATTCAGATTTTGAATGGTGAAATGGCTAATATGGTATGCCCTAAATAATTACTGGATATTTATACCATATCGCAGCATCTACCACAATAAGACTCAAAGCTTTGTGAGAACAAGACCCCTTTTTGGATTTAGCTTTAGCCTAAGTTGACCTTTTGAGCTGCTGTTTTACTGCTCGATCCATGTAATAACCCTACCCTGACAGTCATGAGGTCGAATCAGAAGGTTTAACATATTTACTCCTATCTTTTCTCATTTCCTAATAGCCTGAAGGAGCACCAGAGTTGGCAAGTTAAAATTCAAGTGAGGCCGGTTAACTTCTCTGACCCCTGCTGGACACCATCCCTGCAGGTAAATTGGGCTGAAATTAGTTTTCTCTGCAGTGTGAGCTGGCCTCAGTCTAATCAGAGAGGACCTGCACCTCCACAATGGAGACACAAGGTTTAAAATGGCTTGGCATCAAGTAAGGATGAACATATGGACCTCTAGAATGAGAGGAAGTTGACCTGGATAAGCTGCAGATGGATGGATGGATGGATGGATGGATGGATGGATGGATGGATGGATGGACGGACGGACACACGGACGGATCCAAAGACAGGGAGATTGTGTTTTTTTTGCTATTATATCGAACTTGTAGGTGGCGGTATGGTTGCTCAGGTGTGTGATGGTGATGGCTCAGCCACATTCACATCCACCGTTTGAACTCTTCATTTAATGGAGCTGTGAGTCCATGCAGCTGCACTTGCTTCAATAGACACAATATTTTCCATATGATCTAACACTAACAGATATAATTCATGCTTCATTTAATGATTTCCCGACAGTCAGTTCTGTTTTTATGGCCGTAAACCAGCTAAATTTAATTCATGGGATTTGATCCAGTGCAAAAAAAAGAAAAACATAGACTGTATCAATCAGAAATGTGTCAAAAGGGTTCATCAGAGGGACAATATGTGGATTTAAAAAGCTTCATCTAGTCTGCTCTATAAAGGCAGTTGAGAAAATGTAGTTAAAAGTTTTGTAGTAAACTGTAACAGATATATTTTCTTCATTTTATGTCTTTTTATCTTTATTATTTTACAACAAAAAATGTATTTAAACCATTGGAAATACGTAATGGAGTGAGACAAATGTAACATAAAAAATGAAAACTGAAAAAATGAAAACTCTTGAAATGAAAAAGCTCTTTCAGCTTCGCATCTACAATCTGTTAATAATTATCTTCAAATGAATTAATTTACACTTAATAAAATGTATTTAAATGCAAATTAAAAGTGGAAAAACTCATAGAAAACTAGAGTCAGGATAATTTTCTTTTTAGTAGAACTAGTTTAGTTATTTTTACTCTGTGGATTTGAATTTAGATGTTCTGGGGTAACAGTCAAAAAATAAGCTTTAATTAAGGTGAGTTATCTCTTGCTTAAACTCGATTTGGCTCTGTTGCTTTAGCTAGATGACTGTTAAAGGTCTGTATAACATGGCAGAAATTTAACATAAAATTTAACTTGTTTTCGTTAGCTTAAAATGAGTTCTTCTTATCTACAGAGGAAGTGGTTCCTCCATGTTGAACCGCCATGTTTCCAGCCTCTAAACACTGATTCTATTGGGCCTGTCACATTTTTGGGAGTTTCACAGCCATCATAGGTTCTTCGTCGTGTTCAGAAGGGCAGGGTGGCAGTCATCCTCTTCTTCTCTTCACCTCTGCCTTCCTCTGCCACTAATAAGTGAGTGAGTGGGCAACATAGCACACAGCTATGTTGCCCACTCACTGGGCTCCGGTGTCACTCCTCACTACCATCTCTTTCCAGTCGTCCAAAACAGCCATGGTACTAGTGTAAATACTAACACTCCCCCTGTGGTCTGAGCTCACAGTCCAGCTAATCAAGTTAACAGTAGCTAACAGCAGCTACATTCTGCAGCAGGTTACTGCCTATCAGGAAAAACCTTGGATCTTCTTGCTGTGAGGTGACAATGCTAACCCTTGCACCACCATGCAGCCCCATTACAAGCTAGTGTGGCACCAAAATTATTTAAAATCTGTTATTTTAAGGTAGAAATGTTATATAATGCTGCTTTAATTCAGGTTTGAATTCACTTTAAGGCCTCTCTGTCCTGTTCTTTCCTCTAAGGGAAGCAGAGAAAAAAAACTAAAAGGTTGGTGGTGGATGTAAGTAAAGGTAAAAACCTGGGTTAAACTGTGTGACATGGGCAGGAAGCTCGTTTTAAAGCGAGGTCGGGGTTACAGGAGGGGGTCTGTGAGAAGAAAGTTGCTCATTAGACTGACAAGAAGCTCGGGGGTTTGTAGACGAGGAAAAAAGGGCTGAATTAGGTTGTGTCAAGTAAATTTCATGCTAATAGCTTCAGTGACATTTTGTGTTCTTATTGCTTGTGAAAATGGAAAATTACAAACATGCTAGTCAAGTTTCCATTTCAATGCACCTTCTCATGCTTAATGTGAAAAGGTTAATAGACAATATGTAAATTATCCCCGAGGTGAGGGAAAACCCTCATTTATATTCTTCAAGGCTCTTGATGAAACAGAAATCCATCTTTGAGTGATGTTTTTATTCACTAATATATTGCTTTATTATTGCGGGAATTTTACCTCTGACAAAATTACCAATCAATGCAGCCTAATAGTTTTAACACAAAAAATTATTTGTGTGTGTGACTGTATGTGGATTTTTAATGTCACTTAGAATAGTCCTTTTATACCAAACAAATGTATCACATCAGTATATGTCAGGTTTAGTGCTGCAGAAGGGAAAGAGGAGATATACAGAGAAATAAAATGGCCTGTGTTCAGCTGCCACCTTCTCTTTTGGGGCGGTCTCTGCACTCTGCCTCTTAACGAGGACTGTTAAAAGTTTAGAGTGCTTGACCTCTGAGCAGCAGCATCTCCAGTTCAGCATGTCAGCCAAGAACAAGACACCAACATCCACCAGCTCCTTATTAGACTGTTTACTCTTCTCTCTGACTTTCAGCTTTGTGTGTGCCTCTAAAGTAAAGGAAAGATTCAACAGCACGAGTAGCAGCAGGATATTTGTTAAAGGTAGCAAATTAAGCTCCATAAACAGGTGACGTACACATAAGATCTGATTTTGGGATGTTTTATTGCTTTAAGCCTTAAAGGTCCAGTGGCATCTAGCAGTTAGGTTGTAGACTGAAACCAATTGAATGCTGCTCACCTCACCCACCAACTGCAGTTCCTCAATTGTCCACTTGAGGCTGGCTACAGAACAAGTTAATCTCCATAAGCCCCCATGTTAAAACGTCTAACCTCACAGCAGAAAGAAACATGTTTACAGCCTGGTACAAAAATGGTTTTGGTCTCTGTAGTTAGTCTCTGTGTTCATGACAACTGTACTGAGTGTGAATTTCCATATAACTGACTTGTTCAGGTTATTTTTTTATACATAATTAAGAGTGGGGCTGCTTTGATTGTCAGGTGGGAGCCATCAGGTTGGTTGAACACACAGGCATCATTCAGCCTGCCTCACGTCCACCGATGATCCACGTCTCTGCCCGTTTTTCAATTAGCACACACTCCACCACACTGATGTCCATATTTATACTGTTTATGGATGCAAATTAAATAAAGGACTAATCCTAAAATAACAAAAACACAACAATTCTTATTCCAGGTCAGTCTATGACAAAGTTATGAGTTCCCCTAAATCATAACACATTCCTTTAAGTTTAAGGAATAATTAGCCAAACTTAGAGGGCTAGTTTCTGTGCTTATTACTGGTTGGACATTAAGACTGGAAACAGGGAGAAACAGCTAGCCTAACTCTGTCTAAAGAGAGTACCTCTAAAGCTCACTGATAAATTGTATTACTAAGTTAGTTAGTAAGCTTTAGAGGTCTTGGTAGGTGCATTTTGAAGAGGACAAGGTTAGTTGTTTCCTCCTTTTTTACAGTCTTTATGCTAAGCTAGGCTAATCACCTCCCACCTCCAGCTCCACGAATAGACATAAGAGTGGTATTTATCTGTTTCTTTTCATTGAAACCACTCTGTAATGTTTGCATTTTGATATCGAGCATCACATTGTTTTTCCGCTGAAAGGGCAAAGTCTCCTTGAGTATAAATTTATTGCGTCCAGACTAACAATGACACAGTATGTGCGTGTATATCTTAGCATGTTATACAGCACATGTGGCCTTCCTTCTCTTACTGGAGAGCACCTAGCACCTATTACCAGTGGTGAACATGTAGTGTAGATGGATGGACCATATAACAAACAGCAGAGCACACGCCTCCTGTACCACCACTATACTATATAACTGCCTAATTTGGTGGTATATTGCTTGTCAAGCCAGAGTGGATGTTAAGTGTGATAGATGCACCAAGCTCCACTAGTGACTGTCTCCAACATATGCATACCCAGCCAGTCGATCACTAGCATGGTCAGATTATTTTTCTCAATTATATGATTTTCTTGCTAAACGCAGTGTGTCTGCGGGAGAATCCCATTTTATGACGCAGAATAGCAGAGAAATAAATTATTGGATACAGAGGTGAGCTGGAGGAGAAGCTAATGCAAAGTGCCGTGAACCTTTAAACTAACCCACTTTGTTGAAAGGCAGAGAAACTGCTTGTGGCGATGGGTCTGCTGTGAAGCAAGGAAAAGAACATGCATGACTGAAGGCTGTGATTTAACACACACACACACACACATTCACGGTAACATACAGTGTGAAAAACCTTCCACACATGAGCTGTGGTGCGTTTGGTGTTTGTGGACACAGTGAATTGCTCTACGTTTCACTCCGCTGTCCAATTTTAGGTCCATATCATGCTGGGATCGCCAGATATTGATGAAAGCAGAACATGGATGTATAGTTCTGCCAATATGTATTGATTACAATTGTTTTCATATGATTCATTTCCACACGGTATACACACTGTTCTGTCTGTGCAGTTATAACATGCCTGCAATGCAAGTGAATTGGATTAACCATACAAAAATAACAGTAATTCAGTGGCCAACATTTGAAGAAAGATACATAATATGAAAAACTACAGTATACGTAAGTGAAAGAAATAAACCCATGTGCTAAATATAACGCTATAAATAAAAATAATGCTAACTCTTAGCATCAGAACGAGGATTGCTAAAAACTAATATCAGAACTCCTAATTGTTATTCACCCTCAATCTCCTCATCTTCCCATGTTGCCTAATAGATGACTTGCTGACTCGTTTTCCTTCCTGTCAAGGTCAATTGTTATCACCTTAGTAAGGTAATTTATTAATAGCAGATGGGCCCTCATGCCTCCATTTTTCGGGTGATGAATGCTACGAACCTTCTCCGACCACAAAGGGTGAAACAATAAAAACTGTTAACCCAAACTGTATTCAGCGATAGAATATTTTATAGCTTCATTATCATTGTGTTCAGCCTGGCTAGGCAGCGTCCTTCGCTCCACAGGAGTCCTGTGGTAAACCAGCACATTCAGCTGGTTGTATAATTAATGTATTTGTTTGCACAATGCAATCATCCCGTGTCAACAATATGATAATGTGTACTGTTCTGCAGCTGGAGCTACGGCACTGTTACCTACATGAGCCATGCAATACTGCTTTGGATACATAGATCGTGTTTGTTAAACATCAAGAACCTCCCCTCCATGAAATATTTATCTGGTCCATTATGGATCAACCTCATCGTCCAGCATTCAGAAGGACTGTGTGATAACTACAGGATCTGTGGCGATGGAAAAAAAATATTCAAGCTTCCAAAAGAAATTTTCTCATGAGAATCTGTCGCATGTGGGAAAATAGTTGCAGAAAGCTTTTTGTGGCTCCAGAATGACCTGCACAATGTCTAAATACATTCTCTCATGTTTGAGTCAACGCTGATTGGGAATTGAAGACTACAAGTTTGAAAATAAAAAAAAGAAGTTGTGGTTAGAAAGAAGTGAGCTTGCCAGACCTCCGTGGCCAACTGTTCATCTCTGCTGCAGGCTAACAGCTCCAGGCTACATTAGCTGCTACTAACATAACACACTTCAATCTCAGACTGTCGGTGGTTTCATATAACGACCTGTAGAAAAACTGTCGACCAGATATACATTTGGAACGATTGTTAACCTGTTTATCAGCAGTACATCCGGTTTCATTTAAGACATTATGCATTGTGTGTACAAAGACTTTGTAGGACAAAAGATTGCATTCGAATTTTGGCAGCTCGAGGAGTGCGCACACAGACACGCACGCTATCCAAATTCTTTGAGAGGAAAAGAAATATATATTATCTTCTTGTGAAGGTCAACCGCAAATGCAAATTACACACCACTTACTAGTTCTGTTGATTCACTTTCGTCTTTTGAATCTCAGATGATCGCATTTTGAAGTGTTTGTTTCATTTTGTTTCTCATTATGCAGTGTGATTTAGAGAAAAAAGGGTTTCTAATAAGTCTTTGCGAAACCTTTCTTTCGTTCTTTAGGCTGATAATTAAACATTAAGTACTGTACAAATGCTTGCTTCCACACTTTATAGTAGACTGTCTGCAAGGAGTTTGAATCTGTGACTCACTTTAGGTTTTAGGACCATTGCTATCACTGTCCAAGAGAGGATTCTGATACAGTATACCGTGTGTATATTATAGATCATATATCATATATACTGCCACAGAAAATCCTGGAAATGCTCTGCTTTAAATGTCTGCTTGCTCAGGTGTACTCATCTGTCATGCATGATGAGCCATAAACAAATGAATGTATGGAAAGCCAAAGGTGGGGGTGTGTGGGTGTGTGTGTGTGTGTGTTTGCATGTGTGTTGACAACATAAGTGGCCCTTTCTGTGCGTGTGAAGTACACTAGAAGAGCATCGCTCACTGTCAGCCTTCATGACTTACACAGATCATGTCCTCCTCCGCCTGCAGGAAGGCAGCAAAGCGACGCAAAGGGCAGGAAGACGGCAGAAAGTTCAGACCTTAGTGAGACTCTCAGCCACAACAGAATCTCGTCCTGTCGTTAGAGAGAGACAGCATCTGTTTAATCCTCTGCCACGTCTGCGAGTGCCTCATACGCTGTTGCCTATAATCTAATCTCTCGTTGCATTTCATTGTAACAGCAGCGATAAAACACCATGTCGTATGTCAGATTGTCTGTGCTGCTTTCATCGGGGCAACAGTGTATGAATATTTACTTCAGATCTGGAAGAATCTTGATTTATATGGACACTCTCACTCACAGAACGACTGTGCCAAACAAATACTTTAAAGCCTTTATTACATCTCTGAATGGGAACAGATAAATTCCGAGAACAACATACCTTTATTTCACGCAAGGCTGATAAATCCTCAGCATTATTTCTATAGCTCTGCAGGCCACTTCTCTTCTATTCAACTCAGTCTCTTTAGCCATGAGACGGCAAACCATTTCACACATAACATACTGTAGATACAGATTTGATGTAGCAGCAAACAGACCCACACACACACACACACACACACACAGTAAAACAAGGTGCTGTTTGTTCTGTGAAATTGAACTTATGATCAGCTTTCAGCTCTGCTGGGTAAATATCAGCTACAGTTTCTTTGTTTGACGTTGATATGAATCTTTTCTTTCTTTCTTTTTTCAGCTGTATGAGTGTGCCTTTATGAATAAAAAAAGATAACCATATAGGGTAGCAGCAAGCCCATAATAAAAAATATACTATACTACTGTTATCTTTTCTCTGAATACATTGCTGAGTTTTAAAAAATAAAATTATATTTATACACATAATGCAAAAAGAATCCACAGTTTTATATTTTCGATTTGTCAGTGTGATCTCTGCTGCTTATACTCATAATAATAGTCAGCCGTTGCATGGTAATAAACGTGTTGTGCGTTGCTTTAATATACTGTGCCATCCAAAAAAAAAAAAAAAAAGACTCCATAGAGAATACTAACAACCCATCGATGAAGGTCTCCAACAACAGAGCAAATTTGCCCCTGGGAGATGACCAGTTTAAGAGATTTTGTGTGGTGCGTAAAGTTGGATTTCACGTTACATTTATGTTCGATAATAATCAAAATGAGCTTTTTTTTTGCTTAGTATTGTGCTGAGCTTTAAATCCATGGACATTATGTGGAACAAGTTCAGTCCAGGTTTTCTTTTTTTGTTTATAAAAACATTTTAAATCTTCATTCTGGACCGAATTACCAAAAATGTCTTCTGCATGCACAACTTATAATGTCTGTAAGTCCCAGAAATTATATTGTTTATGGTCTTCTTACTATTTTATATTCTCGTACATCTTTTTTTAGAACTTGATATCCAAAAATAAATACATCCGTAAGTCCCTCTTGGAGACTAAATGGACACTCGCTCATGACCTGCAGCATCTGAAGCGCACAAGTTTATGAAAAGCTTTTTTGAAGTCCTCGTTGGACATGGTGTATATGATCGGGTTGATGAGAGAGTTCAGATATCCCAACCAGGTGAAAAAGTCAAATAACTCGGGGTTAAAACATGTTTCACATGTGGCCACCACTAATGTGTAAATGAAAAACGGCAACCAGCAAACAATATACGCGCCGAGGATTATCCCCAAAGTCTTTGTCGCTTTTCTTTCTCTGGCTGCTGAAATGCGTTTTTTCTCCAAAAGCGCGTCCGACACCGTCACTTTCACCTGGTTCTCGCTTGTTGAGGACCCGGTGTCGCTGGATTGGGTGTCGTGCCTCCCGCACTGCAGAGACGTCGTGGACGCCACGGATCCAGGGGAGTTGGTGACCAGGTGCGCCGAGGTGAGTCTCTTCCCCACCTTCTTGGGGGACTGCTTCAGGATCCGTTTCCGAGCCTCGACGTATATCCGTCCGTACAGGACAATAAGCAGCAAAGTGGGGATGTAGAAAGCCCCAAAGGTCGAGTAGATGGTGTAGAAGATATGATCCGTGTTGACGCTGCAGCTGGTCAGCTCCTCCGCCTTCACTTGCCTCCAGAAGAGAGGAGGCAGGGAGATGGAGATGGCGATGACCCAGGCTGTGGCCACCATCCCGGCCGCGCGTCCCATCGTGCGTTTTTTGGAGTACTCCACCGCGTCCGTGATGGCCCAGTACCTATCCAAAGCAATTACGCACAGATGGAGGATAGACGCCGTGCAACACGTTATGTCCGAGGAGAGCCAAATGTCGCACACGATTTGCCCCAACGTCCAGGTGTGGATGACCGTGTACAGGACGCAGATGGGCATCACCAGAATGGACACCAGGAGGTCGGTGATGGCCAGAGAGGCGATTAGGAAGTTCGCAGGAGTTTGCAGTTTCTTCGACTGGGAGATTGTTGCAATGACGAACGCGTTGGATAAAGTGGTGGCGAGTGTTATAACGGAGAGAATCACCGCCAGACTGATCTGATAGACGAGACTATCTGCGCTCACATCCACAGTGGATGAATCTGCAATTAAACTGTCGTTTGTGGCGTTCACCGGCTGAGTTGGCTCGACTTGACCGGAGCTCTCCATAACTTTTAATCACTTTTTGTCATATTTTATGTCACCCTCTGAGATGTCTGACATTTAAGGTGCCCCTTTCTCTTGATGGACGTCGCCTTATCCGTGCCATACGGTCAGATAACTGACACAATCAGCCTGAAATATAAAAATTGATCCCTTCCTTCCTCATTTTCTTCTGTTTCAATGTGCAGGTGCCAAAATATGGAGGCAAATATCCATTCTCCACTGCTCAGACCTTTCCGTTTTGTAGCCATAAAAGCTTCTTAACTGTTGTGCACAACATATAAGACAGAAGAAAAGGTTGGTGCGTAAATGATGAGCGGCGCGTCCTGATGTCCCAACATCTGGGAAGATGTCACAGATAATCCGCATGTAGGGCAGAAGTTCTCCAGAGCTGCGTCTCCTCAGGCCCCCTGTGGTTGAATGGTGAGCCAACCCAAAGTCTCAGTTTTATACAGACTCTGACATCAAACAAGCACCACTGATCACAGCCTTGTGTTTTTTTCTCTCTCTCGATGAAGAGTGGGCTATCTGCTGGGTCATAGTGCCCAGTGTTTCTCATTTGTCACATTATTATGCACCTTAAGGATTTGAGTTGAAAAAAATACCTTCTTTTATATAAATGCAAAAAAGTCACTTACCATACTGGTAATAATTCACCATTTATAAAGGTTAACTTGTAACTAATGTATTTATTAACTGTACCAATGATTTTTATTATAAACAGCTGAGAAGAGCAACCTTTGGTTGTAAAAATTCTCAGTTACTAAAGTCATTTATAAAGAGTCAAAGGTTTCTGTGGTTACAAGTGTTAATAAAGCAATAATAAAGGATAATAAACACCCATATGCATTTACTGTGTCACATGTCTTTACTCTAAAGCAACACGGCATAACGCGTCTACCGTAAAATAACAGATTTTAAATCGTGTTCATGCTACATCGACTTGTAATCAGGTGAACGGTGTCATTCCCATTCTGCACCCCGTACATCTGTTCTTGCACTATGCAACTTTAACTGTAGCTGCTGTTAGCTAGTGTTAGCTCAGTATGTTAGCCGGGCTGCCCGGACTGCGAGCTCAGAGTGCTGGGGGAGTGTTAGTGTTTGTACCACAAGTGTTTAGCACCGCGGGGAAGAGGAGGTTTTCAGGTGTGGTGTAATGCAGATTGGGAGTGGAGCTGGTGTAGTGCCAGAACTGGAGCTGGTGGAGCGGCGCTTAGCTCAGTCGGTAGCGCGGCCGCCCCATATGCGAAGGCTCGCTGCGGCTGGCCCGGGTTCGAGTCCCGACCTGTGGCCCTTTACCATATGTCATTCCCCATCTCTCTCTCCCCACATTTCCTGTCACTCTTCAGCTGTCTCTATCAAAATAAATAAATAAGAACTGGAGCTGGCAATAAAACTGCAGCCTCTATGAAAACAATGACAGCGGCGGAGAGACTGAAGAGGACGATGGAGGAAGCTAAGAAGAGAAAAGCAAAGAGTGACAGAGCAAGAAGCTGCCGGACAAGAATTAACCTGGGACTGACTTGTAGTTGTTGGTGAGAGCTTGGCGAAATAAAAGGCTGAAAGACGGCCAGCTAGGCTTCTTGCTGTCGGATTAGTAAGTGATATTAGCTGACTGCTAAGTCTGTTTGATGTTTGGCTGCTACTAGTTTTTGATCATAAGAAATATAATCATTATAATCGTAGTAATACATGTGTACAAATGTTTTCACAACAGTGGCATTGCACTCTGAAAGTAAGGACACAAAAATACTGTTTTCTTTTTCTTTAAGTTGTCCGCTCTAGTGTTTATAATCAGCATATAAATAGTTAATAAATGTTACATAACGCTAGACTCTAGTTGTTTGCAGCTACAACATTTTTAATGTAGACATGACACTATAACATTTATGTTATTACCTGTTTATACACCGGCCTTCATCTATGAACATACAGGAGAAGTTACAGTTGCTGAAAAATACATTAACAAACACTTTATTACATGTTATAAAATACTTATGAACGCTAATGAGGGGAGCTTATGAAGCGTTGCTGTATTTTCACTGGAGTTCACACGGTTTGTACAATTGTTTGCTTCGGTTCTCATTAAATTAAAGTCAGTACAAAGGAACGCAGAACACCATGAACCTACAAGAATCATCATCATCATCATCATCATCATCATCATCATCATTTGAGTTGATGTACATTATCAAGTTTGTCCTTCAGAGCAAACCTGAAGGTGGTTCTGTTGTTTCCAGTGTTGTAATTAAAGCTGCGTTGCTGTTATTAAGCTGCACCGCAGTCCAAGGCTGCATTTACAAGTGTTAATTAAGTTATTAATAAAAGTGATTTTTTTTCCCATCTTTAATAAGCCAACAGCAAATGTTAGTGCGTTGAATGCAATTATAAATGTTAAGAAGTCATTGATAGAAGCTTCCAATAATCCAAGTCTGTAGCTGTAAATGTCAATAAGTTGTAGGTATTATTTTAGTCCATGTTTCCTGCAGCAATTTTGCAGACAGTCAGAGGTCAAACTGATGGACTACAAAGCTTAATAAATGAGGATAAACACCAGCAACAACCCAAACATGTATACCTGCAGCATGAAGTATTTGTAAATGATTAATAAATGACCTTATAAACCTTTTATAACAGGGGCATTATTAGAAATCGGTGCCACTATACCTCACACCCTAACATCATGGGAGTTCACACGCAGTGAATCCTGCCATTTCTGGCACGTCTGATGTGTGAAAACAACTGTCACTGATATTGACATTGGGTCAGTGGCAGTTACACATGAGGCTGTGAATCTCTCACTCATCCAGTGTATGATGGCAGTTCTCAAGTTCACCCATTGCCTTCACTGAGGCTGCAACAGACCAATAATCTATTCAAGAGTCTGATCGTGTTTGTGAAATTAAATTTTAGTCTCGTCGGAAATATATAAATTATGCAATTACGCACACACCAAGACGATGTCCATTTTCCAAACTGAGGAACTGAAATGAGTCTGAGTGATGAATTTGCCGTTATATATCTCTTCTCATCTCATGCTGCTGCAGCAATCATATCTCACCTTCCACTTTTATTCATTTCTTCATCAGAAACTTTTAATTGAAATTGACTTGAGTGAGTTTAAAAATCAAACTTTATTGTCACATCTGTGGTGCTCAGCTGGTTTTGTTAACTTAAAATTTATAGTTTGAAAGTTTCAAGGCGATATTTTCACACAAACCATCTTACTCGTGGGTGTTATTAGTTATAAAGTTTAAAATTCAAGGTAAGGATTCAAACACAGTTTCATCTATAAACAAGATTTAGGTGACCAGGATTTCATGCAATGAAAATGACATGTGTTTAAGGTATACTTAGGGTGGTTAAGAATGTTTATTACCAGGGAGCAGTGCCTACCTGTCTAAACTTTGAACCCTAAAGGCTTACCCTTATCAGGGCTGCAGGGGCCTGGAGTGACTCACAACTGACCTTGGGCGAAAGGTAGCATACACCCTGGACAAGTCAGCCAGTTCATCACAGTGCTGACGCATAGAGACAAGGAACAATTCAGCTGAATTAAATTGTATGAGTTGTAGCTTTTTTTCTTGATGGTTTCCAGCTACATACAGTTTGTTTGTTGTTGAATCAGGACCACGGAGAGCTCCTTCTCTTTTTCCCCTCACCTGTAAATGTGTAAATTCAACGCCACGTATGTGCTACAACTTCTGTTTGATTTGGAAAAACTTCTATTGAACTGGTTACCTGCTGATTTTAATGAGAAATTGTGTTTTGTTGATTATCTCTGGAGACTTTCCAGAACAGCGGCCAATCAAATTTCCTAAAAAATTACATGAATATGAATATAATGTCAGATCAGATCATAGCACATGCATGTAATACTTTGGTATTCATACTTATATCCACTGCAGATAAATCTTCATTAACGGTGTCTATTATACATATTTTGGGTGAAACACTCCATAATTCTTGCATGGAAATATATTAGATATATTGCATAATATTTATATACAGTTGTCTTATGTTGTGACCAATCATATGTCATAGCCACATGAGTCTTGTGAAGTCATGTGGATGAATCTGAACACACAGAAGGTTTTTTTTCCACAAATATATAGGTCAATAGGTCGTTCTGGGGTCAGTAGGTCATGCACAACCACATGTTCAGGCCACATACGTACATGCACAGTGATGCAAAAAAAACAAGCATCTTGTGATGAGGATGCGTGTCTAAAACAATGACACATTATGAGGATGTTATTTGCTAATGGGCAAAGGTGCAGAGGTGAGGTCTGTTGTTTTCTACATGAATGAATGAGTCGAAAAAAAGATCATCAACAACCGCCTGATAAAGAAAAAACAGATCACAGCAGCACCTGATTCATACAGTGTGATCAGAGCCTCTGTAGTCCTCATCCCGGGCATGCTGTACCTTCACCCTGAAGGTAAACTTGCACATCTGTGTAGTGGAGGGTGCAGTGGCTCTGCTATGACCTAAATAAATCATGGCCTGTCATGTAAGTAATACTGCAAATTAGTTCACCGCTTATCTTGCCACCCACTTCAATGACGCTGTCCAGTTTGCCCCTGTTTGCGGAACAAGACTGGACGCATGAAAAATGAGCAGTATGAGCTCTTTGTTAGATACAGAAGTGTTATTATCACAAAAGAAACATTAGAAATCATCAGTATGATGATAGTGACTAGACTTGTAAAGGCATTATGCTGATACATTACAGTAATCTAAACATAACAGCATTATTCCTTTATTATGAAAAACTACTAAACACTGTAAATCCACAGCAAATATACAGTCATTCATTACAGTGCACTGTGACTTTTATTTTCCACATTAACATGATTCTTCCGATGAAGAAATATCGAATAATATTTTATCAGCCTAAAAATAGTTTAATTTAAATATAGAGAATATAAAAAAACACTGGAATTATCCCTATAAAATATCCAGCAAGTGTTTTTAATCAGAGATTTGAAGAAATCCTCCTCCGTGATGTACAGACGACATGATCTCAGTGTCCTGAAGGATTTCTGCGGCCCTGTTCGCTGGTCATCTGTTAAATTGACCTCTTTGATGTTAATGAAAAAACTTCTGAACAGCCCATTAAAAAGCTAGCAAGAGCGTTTGTGTCAAACGGTTTGGCATCATTTAGAGGTTGATGTAGCATGAAGGTATTTCGCTGAGGTGCAAATTAATGATGCGTTCATCTGAGTTTCAACAAATAATCAGTGGCAGGAAAACGACAGTGCACCGTCAAAGTCTCTCAAAGACTTTTTGTTATTGAGGGTGAACGTAGCTGCAGAATAACGGCATCAGTGGTCTCTTTTCATTTTACACGAGGGTTAACGTATTATTATCTTTTCCTTCATATAATCTTGAGTTTATACCAGCAGTTGTGCATAAAGATATACATTTACAGAGTAAATTATTAGCACATTAGCAATGTGCTTTTTCTCCATTTCCAGGTAATTAATTATAGTGTTAATGCTGCTTTCTGGGGAGACTGCATCTGTTGCAACAACTCAACTTCAACTTTGTTATAAAACATAGTTATTTCGTCACGTTGGACACCCCAAACAGTTAAGTTTTCAGTGAAGTCAACATATATTTCTTCAGCGACTTCTATGACTGTCTTTTTACACTCGAACTCCCCTGCAGACAGTGACAAACAGTTGCTCTGTTTCTGTATCCAAGCTCAGCAGAGAGTATCGGCAGACAGGACTCAGTGAAACACACCCTCCTGTGAGTCCATGATTGCACCCCTTGACTGACCATGACTGTCTGGCGGGGCAAATACACAAGCACCGGGCACGACACAGCCACCATTACCAACCACAAAAACACATGTTCTTTTCTGGTTCACGCCCAGATTGAGTTTCTGTTCAGGTGGTGTCGTTGCATATTCGGATTTTGAGAGATGTTGCGAGCTGAAAGAAGTTGGAAGAGTGTGGCTAAATTATACGGAAAACACATGCACCACTCATATATCATGAAATGCTGAATAAAATGATGTTATCCTCGTGTGCTACTTTGTTTTCTAGTTGTAGTTTTTGTGCGGAAAGGCTTCAGCGTGAGTGACCCAGTTCAGTGGTGGCAGCAGCAGCAGCACAGAGCAATTTGTGTGACTGTGTTTCTGTTATCTCCACTCATCTCTGAACACATTGCAGCACTGCACAGTAGCTGGCTGCATCCAATCTCACACTGGCCCTGAAGGTCCTATTTTTAGGTGTGTAATAAGGTATCCAGCAAGCTTTAAAGTTGATACATTATACCGCATGCAAGCATGAGATGATCTGGATTTCTTTGTTTTTTTTTCTTTACAATGTGAGGAATGTTACATGAATATTAAAATGAATCGTTGAATAGTTTTGTTCCACAATAAAATCTTGCACTGACGTCTTCTTTTTCATAGAAAGTTCTGTGTTAGTTGACATAAATTAGAGATGATAACTAGAGTTACTTGCATTTTAATTCATCCTCTTGAGCTGATTTGGATAATAAATTATTAATCAAAATGATAATTTAGTTGTCTCTGTAGAGTTTTTGTCTTAAATACTGGTTGTCGGCAGGGGAAAATCATCTTTGTTCAACTCTTTTTTTAGGAAACTGCGTAGGTCAATCTGAGTAGGTGAGTCAGTAAACAGATCGAGATGTGTGTGGAATATCATCTGTTGTAGGTCTGCAGTACTGTTCAAGATGTCTAAGAATTGTAAAGTACATGTGTGTGTGTTTCAGGTTGTAAGACTCACATTTCTCTAAAAACAACTCTGGCAACATAAACTGTATTACAGCTTAAACCTGCATTAATACGTTTTTGGCCACTTGGGTGCAGTGACGTGTTAGCAAACAGCTGCATTTGGTTCTGGGCAGGTAGCATGCTCTGGGTATACTCAGCTGCATGCCTGACTCCTAATATTCACTTAACAACTTAACTTCACTTGCATTAATTTGCATTTTCTTCTGCAGGTTTTCTAGAAATGTGGTTCAAATCTGAGCAATATTTGGGTGAGAAAATAAAGCAAAATGCTCCACTATGTTCACCAGCTAGTCACTAACTTTGTCCATCTGATTATTTGGTGCTATGCAGGTTGCACAGTGGGTTTAACAGAAAATGAGCTGAAACTGCAGAGTCACTGTGGGTCACATATTTTCAGATCGCAATCCTTCGTTCACATCAAAAATTGAGTAGTGCAGCTTTAAAATGATAGCAACGAATCACAAAGGTGAGTTTTTTTTTATATTACATACACCTCCTCTGGCTAAAGTTTTTGGGGTGACCTTTCAGTTATTGTGAATATCTACTCGTGATAACTGACAGCTGTAGAAACTGATACCAAATAGGGCAAACCCAAATCAGGGCAGATCCCTTGTTGTTATGATTAAATCATCCCTCTCCACCTACCCAAAACTCCTTATCAAAGTGTTTATGAGACATGGGAGGAATGACTGAGCCGAGCAGCTAGGTCACTCATGTTTGGATCCTAAATGTGTACAGCTGTCAAGCTGTAGGAAGTCTGCATTTAAACAGTGAAGGCGCGCTGTCATTTAGATTTCTATGTACAGAATCAGTTTCATGTTATTACAAGAGCTGACATGCATCTGGAGGCTGCATAAAACTGTTTATCATTAATGTCATAATCACACAATGAACTTCATAATATGATATATTAACACAGATTACCTACCTGGCAGTCTATAGATGAATTAAAATTAGCTTCACCAGCTACAACATTCAAAGTTTTATACATCAGAGTCTGTTAATAGGTGTGATGGTAAACGGACTGTACTCAAAGCGCTTTTGATATATCACATATCTCATTCACCCATTCGTAGCATCGAATGCCATGCAAGCAATCACCAGTTTCTGGGCTAACTATTCATATGCATTCACAAACTGATGGCACAGCACTTCAACACGCAGTCTGAACAACTTGGACTACTACATTTTTTGTTAAAATATGTATGCACATTTCAAATATTCTGCATACTTTTACCTCTTGGACATTACCTGGCAAATACTTGCACATTCCTGCACACACTGTGCAGCTCTTTTCATTGAAAAAACATATTGTACAAAACAATATTTCTACTACAAATTTTACTTTCTATAATTAAATACATTTTGTGGGTAATGTTTCTGTACTGCTTAAGTTAAATTTTAATACAGGGCCTTTACTTGTAATAGAGTACTTTTACAGTATGTAGTGGTACTGCTACTTTTACTTCAGTACAGGATCTACTTGGTGGAAGAATACTTCCCCCACCACTGTGTATAATCTGAAGGCTGCATTAAAGTACAATGAAAGAATCAAATATAGGACACATGTTGAGTTGCAGAAGCCGTCCCCTCGCTAGGTCTGATGGCATATGGTGCCTTCTGCTTCGCCAGTCAGCTCTCGAAGGCCTCCAGCTAAAAATGTATCAGCAGAGATATGGGCTACTATTTACATTCTATCTGATGATCATATAAAGGAGCTGGTGCCACCACGTACGGGGACTGTGCCCCGTTTTTGGAAGTCTCGTGCCCCATTTTTGGTAGATATTCCTCGCCAGGAGTATCGTGTGGCTCACTCGAGTAAAGGGACGCTCGCTTGGAGAGCGTTTCACCTCCGAGGAATGAGAGGAGAGGAAGTGAATGCTAAATGCAGTGCGAGAGGGTTAGGTTTTATTCCCCGGAGAGAAACACGTGACAGGAAGTGGGCTAAGTGCTGATGATTACTGCTGATTGATAACAGCCCCTGTGTTACTGCGGTCAGACTCATTTTGGTTTGAGTGCAAGTGGACGACTCCATTTAGAGGCTAAATGGTCAGAAACTGACTGCAGGCAGTTATGAGTCCTATCAGCATTTTTGAGAGCTGGAGCTGGTCCAGAGTTTGAGGAGAAAAAGGCAAGCGTGGAATTGATTTATGAGGCTTAGGCAGGCGGTGATACTGCAGTGATACCATTGTGTCAGTCACTGAGGTTTCCTTGTATAATGCATATCATTCTCTCCTTAAAAATACTCACAGCATGCAGCTATAGCATCGCAGATGGCTTCATTTTACCAGTTAAAGGCAGATTACCCGGTGGTATAGATTGCAAACATCGTAATTGACATACTGCTCTGAGATATGAGGACCTGATTATGTGAGTGTGTGAGATGAGACTTGATTTACAGCCTCCTGGAGGTATGAGCTGTCTGATTCAGTGTGTGCCTGTTTGCCTACATGCCGTATGTGTGAGGTTTGTGTGCTAAAAAGTGACAGAGGGTGATAGCGAGAGGAGGCAACCGGCCTAATCTTCAGTGGGCAGACGCGTGCTAATAGCACACATCAGCGCTGGTGTGGGTGATGGCTCATGGAGTGTGAAAAGGAGAGGCTATTGAGTTGAGAGGGTTGATGATAGGAACAAGCACTGAAACGCATCACCCTGTCAGCGATATCTAAAAATCAAGGCTGTGGATAATCCTGGAGAAACATCATATCGTTATGTGTATAATGTAAATGTTAGAAGCGTAGGATCGTGGTTGCAGCTGCTGCTTCATTTCAGCGCTTCTCATCTCACTGCCCACGAACACTTGTTCCTATCAAGGATAGCAGAAAGTTATCACAGAAGTTTCTTCGACATAAAAGATTATGTTATTACAGGAAGCGTCTGAACAATTAAGTACTGCTATCCCCCCCCCCAAAGGAGCACTAAACAGGAGGAAGCAGAAGACAAGGGGATCCAGTGTTCCTCAAAGGCTGAAGAAACCCAATATCGCTGTGTGTGTGAAGAGTGTTTACGCTTTAGCTTCACAAGTACACGGCCATCTGTCTAACTGTGTCAACTCCTGTCAGACTGCACAAGTTGCAATCTTTGGCAGTTTTGTGGACTGTTATGCACCAAACACCACGAGCCATTGCAGGTCAAGACTACCCCTTAGTGTGCTGTTTAATCTAGTTAAACTGCACTGGAAAGTAACTAAGTACTTTTACTCACGTCATTCACTTTGAGGTGCTTTGAGTATTTCCATTTTATGCTACTTAAAACTACGTTTCAGAATGGAATGTTACACTTTAAACTGCATTATTTATTTATCTTCATTTATTATGTATTATTTATTTATGTGACAGCCAGTTATCAATCGCTTCACTGTGTAAGCCAATCAGAGGAAGGTGAGAGTAGTGCGGGTCATAACTTTGCTCTGCTGGGAAAAATAATTGGTATCTGTAACCCTGTGAAATAGCCACAGTTCTGTACCTTTTCAAGATAAAAGTGCACATTTTATTAGTGACTTTTATTGTGACACGTCCGAGTTGCCTCTGTGTCACAGTCAAGCTGTTTAATCAGCAACTTTATATGCCGAACCTGTCAGTTTGGTTCACTAATGTGTATTTTTATTAAATTTGTGAACAAAGTTTGAGAGAAACTTGAAAATGAAAGACAAAGTGTTTAACAAACTTTAATTTCAATTCACCTTTATTTATATAGCACCGTATCATAACAAAAGTTATCATAGACTTCTCTGTGTCTGAATCCAAATAATAAATAATAATTGGACTCAGTTCACTAAAAAAACAAACAAACAGGAAGTCAAATCAAACATAGCTGCCAAACCTTCAAAATAAAATAAAATAAAATAAAATAAAATAATGAGCTGAGTGCAGCACGGAACCTTTAAACTCTAAATCTAAATCTGTTTTACTTCAACTCATGAAAAACAGAAGCTGTTGGCTTTATTTTGTAGTTTTATTTTGAATGCATGACTTTAACTTGTAACAGAGTATTTCTAAACTGTGATATTACTACTTTAACCAAACAAAACCAGTGAATAACAACAACTTCCAACATCTTCGACACATCTGTTAAAGGTACCTTGTAGAGTTTTTGACCACTAGTGGCACTATAGAGTAAAGTTTTGATGAACAGGCCTCATGAGTATTGCTCCACAATGATGCATATTGATACATAAACACAGAGGAGAACAGACCCACATAACTCTGTGTCATGCTCTTCCAATGTTTGACAGTTGCTGCCAAGAAGCATAGCAGTGTACCGGCAAAAAGGCTGGGAAACATCAACGAGGAAGCGGGCATGGTTAGATTCCCCAAGGGGAGGTGTCAGAGTTCAATAGACAACTGGCCTTATTATGGAGGTTACCCTTCTCCAATTTGTTCTACAACTACGGCAGCACATAGGTCAGCCAGAGGGGAGCTGCTTGGAGGCTGGAACAACATGTGTGCGGGGTCATGAAGGATTTTACTGGCCTTCTGCTTGAATCTGTTGGCCGGAGACCCGAACGGGAGATCCATGGTCTTGGAACATGTACTGTTCTTGGTGGCAAAAGGCTGATGTAAAGACTAACACCAAATGAGTTAAGCCTCCTCAGAAAGTCTTGGTGCTTCTCATGAAAAACTGAACCTAGGTACTAGAATTTTTTCCACTGCCTCAACTGACTACCTGTGATGTTTGCTGGAGGAAAAAAAAGAGATTTAAAGCCATTTATGTCTCTAAAAACTTTCAATCTTTGGTCGCTGTCCATGGTTACTGAAGGTTCTTCTTTGACCGAGATGAGTTCTCCAGTATGTTCCTGATTTTGGACCTCCTCCTCCATCCTTCCCTCAGCAACCTCCTCCAGGCTGTCAAGGCGCTCTCCTACAACAGAGCTCACCTTCCTGATCAGTTTATTGAGTCTGTTTGCATGATAAGCCATAACACTTCCTCCTCAACACACAAGACCAAAAAAACAAGGAGTGCCCTGGTCACCATTGTTTCATAAAACATGCCAATCAGCCTGTTGTATACACTGAATGATCTGAACCTCATGAGCTGTGCATACGGGCAGGGCTGGGCCAGGTTGTACCAGTCTTTCTTGGTATTCCTGATATGCAGTCTCTGCAGAAACAAATCTGCAGTGATGGTGTTTCACTTTCTATTATGATGTTTTTTCAAGCAAAGATTTTTAGATTTCTTCTGGAATCCTTGTCGTTTACTTAGCTTCTTTATAAGTTAATTTAGTATGCTACATATGGGGTTTACACAGGGTCAAACATATGTCTTGAGGTTACTGGGGGGAGTGTTAATTCTCAGATTGTTATGGGGATACTGCCTTCTCTCAGAGCAGCTGTATGTTCGTGTTTAGGAAAGCATTCACCATTTTGACCGGGCTGATGTCACAGCAGATGGCTGAATAACGTAGAGGCTCTACATGGTCAGATAACAACGTTAAGGGTGAACATATTTCTTTATTTGTAGACTAATGAACATTTAGGGACACAGAGTGGAGTGGTGGTACTATTCTGAGGGCATATACACGAGCCAGAGAGGACGACTTCTTCAGAGGCGCCGTCATGTCATGACGAGTGTATCACAGATCCTCCTTTGTCCTTCAACTTCAATAAACCTTTGATCATCAAGACATCTTGAACTCCTGTGCATGTTCTCCCCACTGAGTGAAAATAATACTTTGGAGCTACAATGCTTCTCTTTGAGCAACCTTGATGAACTTGTTCTAGTCTTGTCTCTCCACTAAGGGGTGCTGCTGCATGAGGGGCACCATATTCAATAAAACAGGCAGATCAGCGTGCACCCCGTTACTCCATATAGATTGTAGAGATGGACAATATTTTGTATTTGACCTATTACTATGATTTGAGAAAAACAAACAAATGAAAGTGATAAAAAAAACTAGAAATGACTGGGAAAAAAATAGAATTATGAGTAGCTAAATCAGAATTATCACACACTGACTCAAAATTGAGATGGCATTCTTTCACTTAATTTTTATCTAATTATTATTATTATTACTCTCACTTTCACTGTTAGTCAATGTTCTTTAATGAAATTTGTTTATCAGGCACCGTGTGAAAACATTCATGTGTATTGAAGAGGAGAGATGCTGTTGTATGTCCCATCCCTTCTCAAAGTATATTATCTGGGTATCCACTAGATTTTATTTCATTCTTTTTCCTGTAAGTTTTACTGTGAAAACAGCCACATTGTGTGAAATAGTACTTGAAAAACATACATGTTTCCATATGTGTTGGACAGCAATCATGTCTCTTTGTCAGGACTTCATTTTCTGGTCACCAGGAGAACAAATATGTCATGGTTCATAGTGATCAATCATTATCTCCCTAAACAGCGTTTCTTTAAGGAGGGAAAGGACGGTCCCCTCCACATACTAGTAATTTTCACACAGTCCCTAATAAAAAAAAAACAAATTTGGGGGTTACCTGGTTGTGGTATTTTTCTCCCTTTTTTTATTTGACGAAATTATAAATGTTTGTAATCATCAATAAATACTTAATATTTTATCAAACCGGATTTAGTTGAGATCCTCCTGTAGCAGTTTATTATGCAATTCGTTTTTCTCACAGCCTGACAAAAGTTGTTCTTATTAACCACTAAAAACGGACTTAAACACAAGAATACATTTATTTATTAACCATTAAAGTTTATTAACCAACTCCTCAGTTAGAGCTTTCAACCCCTCTAAAACCTTCTCCAACGTTTCCTCTCTTTTTTTTTCTGATTTTCCATACACTGCCCACAGAATCTTAACAACACATAGACAGGAAAAGCCCACGCCTTATTCATGTATAGCCTTCTTTCTTGCTCACTGGTGCGCATTTACGCACAGTGACAGGATGAGCGTCTGGATTTCCCTGCGCGCTCTCTTAACCACTCTCTGCCTCTCTCTGCTTTTAAACTGTCCCGGCACAGTGTCGACTTTTGAAGTGACACTGCTTCACACCAACGACAACCATGCAAGGATCGAGGAGACCAGCGTGGACTCGGGAAAGTGTTCACCCAGCCGCCCTTGCTTCGCTGGGGTCGCCAGGAGGTTCACTAAAGTGTCGGAGATCCGGAGAAAGGAGAAGAATGTGTTGTTTCTGGATGCAGGAGACCAGTTTCAAGGAACTGTCTGGTTCAACTACTACAAAGGCGCCGAAGCTGCGCACTTCATGAACAAACTTGGTTATGATGTTATGGTAAATAATCTTTTTTGTAATATTTCTTTTAGAACACAGCAAAATTTGGCCATAGAGATGTTTGATTTAATTAAATCACTGGAGTCCACTTACTAAAATATACATTCTTTTATATTTAAGGCTTTTGGAAATCATGAGTTTGACAACGGGGTGGAGGGTCTAATCCAGCCCTTCCTCCGGAATGTAAATTGCTCTGTGGTGAGTGCCAACATAAAGGCTGACCAGACTCTGGCCGCAAACCTCAGTGGTTACTACCAGCCTTACACAGTCCTAAACGTGGGGTCAGAGAAAGTGGCTGTGGTGGGCTACACCACTAAAGAAACCCCCTTCTTATCCATGCCAGGTAAAAGCATCCATTGTTTGACTGATGTATCTTTTGATGTCTTTACTGGCACTTCTTTTCATGCAGCATTTCATGTGTTGAGTGAGCACAGACCACGCACTTAATCAGATTTGAATTTAAAACACTGTCTAGGGCTTTTCCCACTGTGGTCAGTTTTCTTATGCACTACACAGAGCTTATACTACTTACTTATACAGTACCTTACAAATGTATTTACCCCCCTTGGCATTTTTCGTGTCTTGTTGCTTCACAGCCAGGAATTAACATGGATTGTTTGAGGATTTGTATCATTAGATTCACAGAACCAAATAGGACAAAGTAACAGAAAAGGTCAATAGGCATAACTATTCACCCCCCTAAAATCAATACTTTGTAGAGGCACCTTTTGCGGCAATTACAGCTCCAAGTTGCTTTGGATAAGTCTCTATGAGCTTGCTACATCTTACCACTGGGATTTTTGCATTCCTTCTTGCAAAAAGCTCCTTCACGTTGGATGGTTTGCACTTGTGAACAGCAATCTTTAAGTCTGACCACAGATTTTCTATTGGATTGAGGTCTGGGCTTTGACCAGGCCATTCCAACACATTTACATGTTTCCCCTTAAGCCACTTAAGCGTTGCTTTAGCAGTGTGTTTGGGGTCATTGTCCTGCTGGAAGGTGAACCTCCATCCTAGCCTCAAATCATGCACACAGTGGTACAGGTTTTGCTCAAGAATATCCCTGTGTTTAGCACCATCCATCTTTCCCCCTTCGCTGCTGAAAAACATCCCCACAGCATGATGCTGCTGCTGCTGATGGTGTTCTTTGGGTGATGTGATGTTTTGGGTTTGTGCCAGACATAGCGTTGATGGCCGAAAAGCTCAATTTTGGTCTCATCAGACCAGAGCACCTTCCTCCATACATTTTGGGAGTCTCCCACATGCCTTTTCGCAAACTCAAAACATGCCTTTTTGTTTTTTGCTGAAAGTAATGTCTTTCTTCTGGCCACTCTGCCATAAAGCCCAACTCTATAGAGCGTACGGCTTTTTGTCGTCCTATGTAAAGATACTCCAGTCTCTGCTGCAGAACTCTGCAGCTCCTCCAGGGTTTCCTTAGGTCTCTGTGCTGCCTCTCTGATTAATTCCCTTCTTGCCCAGTTCGTGAGTTTTGGTGGGCGGCTGTCTCTTGGCAGGTTTGCTGTTGTGCCATGTGCTTTCCATTTGGTTATGATAGATTTGATGGTGCTCCTGGGGAACATCAAAGATCTGACCCTGACTTGTACTTCTCAACAACACTGTCCCTTACTTGTTTGGAGAGTTCCTTGGTCTTCATGGCAGTGTTTGGTTAGTATTGCCTCTCTGCAGGTGTTGCATCCTCTGGGGCTGCAAAGGTGTGTATATGTACTACACTTAGATTGCACACAGGTGGACATCATTTCGGTTATTATGTGACTTCTGAAGGTAATTGGTTGCACCAGAGCTTTTTATGGGCTTCATAACAAAGGGGGTGAATACATATGCACATGCCAATTTTCAGGTTTTTATTTCTAAAAAACAGTTTTATGTATATATTTTTCTCATTTCACTTCACCAACTTAGACTATTGTGTTCTGATCCATCACATACAATTCGGATTACAAAAATATTGAATTACAGATTGTAATGTAACAAAATAGCTAAGGGGGGTGAATACTTTTGCAAGGTACTGTATGTTTTATTTACACCTTCTTGTCTGATTGTAATCATATTTTTCCCCCTGTGTGTCAGGCGCACACCTAAAGTTTGAGGATGAGGTGGCAACACTTCAGGTTCAGGTTAATAAACTGGAAACTATGGGCTACAATAAGATCATAGCCTTGGGACACTCTGGTTTTGACGTGGATCAAGACATCGCCAAGCGTGTGAGAGGGGTTGATGTTGTTATCGGAGGACATACCAACACATTCCTCTATACTGGTATTTTATCCTATTTTAACAGATCAACTTACTATGTTTCATAACGTAATTTAACATATTTCTATTATTGTTTTTATTAAATTAGACTGTAGATGTCTGTCTTTCTTTTAGCAAAGCCACAGTTTTACCTCCACAATGTAACAAGAAGTCAGTCCAACCACAAACCTCAAAATGTCTTTTTCTGCAGGAAAGCCCCCATCCACTGAAGTACCAGCAGGTCCATATCCTGTCATGGTGAGGTCTAACGATGGGAGGGATGTGCCGGTGGTCCAGGCTTATGCTTTTGGGAAATACCTTGGACACCTGAAGGTTACCTTTGATGAGGCTGGAAATGTGATAAAGGCTGTTGGAAACCCCATCCTAATGGACAACAGCATACCTCAAGGTATTTTCTTTTCTCAGTGTCAAAATTCAATGAACCCGTCTCATATTTTTGTAAATATTTAATATTTCTAACTTTCTCAGACCCGGGTTTCCTAGCTGACATTGAGAAGTGGAAGAAAGACCTGGCTCAGTACTCCTCACAGTATGTCGGACAAACCTTAGTATACCTCAATGGGACGTTTGAAGAGTGCCGATTTCGAGAGTGTAACCTTGGGAACCTGATCTGTGACGCTATGGTAATAACTACAGTAGCAGTAGTTGCTTCCGCTATTGTTCAGTTTATTTACCCCTGAGACAAAACACATGAATCTCAACTTCCTACTAGGTATAACCTCAGAGCTTGTCTGTGCATGGTCAGCATTACGTGGGAATTTGTGCAAGGGTTTGGAGGAGACTGACATAAACACCACTTTGTCCGCTGTAATAATAAGTTAGTCTCCACAAACACAGGAGACCAACTCTTTCCAGGAAATTTGACTAGCTTTCTCTCCTTTTTGCATTGCCAGATTTATTACAATCTAAAGGAATCAGGCGATCTGCCGTGGAATCATGTGGGCATATGTATGGTGAATAGCGGTGCCATACGGACAGCTATAGATGAGCGCTACAGAAATGGTACTTCTGTTTTTTGTGCTTCATTACAAAGGCCACGTTATGTGCAGTTGCAGTTTCTCTTTTTAATGCCATGGTATTTTCCCTTTCTTTTAGGTTCCATAACTATGGAAGAGATCATGACCGTCTTACCGTTTGGAGGAACCTTTGACTTGGTCCAGTTAAAAGGATCAACAGTGAAAAAGGCTTTTGAACACTCCATTCACAGATATGGATCCATGTCTGGAGAGTTTCTTCAAGTCTCAGGTCTGTCCTCTGGCTGTGGTGCTTCTCTACAGTACAAACACATAATTTGACATTTTGGTAAATATACCAGGATAAGAAGACTCTCAGATGTCTGAAGTTCTGAGAGTCTGTCCAGTAAATTATTTATATGAACCTACTCCCAGGAGATTAGTCTAGCATAAAGACTGGAAATGGGGAACAGCTAAACTGTCTCTGTGCAAAGATATCAAAATCTGAATCAGAAAAGTTTCACTTCTAAAGTTCAATTATTAACAGCGATGGACAAGTTAATTGAAAACTGTAATAATTTAATAGTTACATAATGATTTAAGTTTATATTACTTAGTAATTACAAGTTAATTATTACTTTAACGTTAAACAAGCAGCCTACCAGCAAGAGGTACCGAACATCAATGCAAATGATGCAAAATCTTAACCCTGGTAACCGACCACACTTCAGAGAGGTGCTGTCCGCAACTAAAGGCTCACTAGCCAAATATAACCAAAGTTACTGGTGGATAGCTGGAAGTTAAACAGACACAGCATGTAAATTATACAACTTTTGAGGAAGTTTCCAGAAGTACAATCATTTTTGTAAAGGCTAGCTGCTGCTTTGGTCAAGCTAACGCGACTACGTCAAGCTAACGCATCCCACGTAGCCTGCCCTCCGAGTAACATAACGCTGCTAAATTAACATTATGTCTTATTTGGTTAATCTCTACGTGTAAAAATATCAATTTGTGGTGATAGCAGCAGCTATAGAGATACTGTTCGGCAAACTTTGTTAGCTTTCGACAGAGCTTGTTGCTCCCATCTTTATGCTAAGCTAAGTGGCTACTGGTAATAGCTTCATTTTCACAGAAACGACAGAGTGTATTAATATTCTCATCTCAAGTCATTAAGAATTAATATTTCCCAAAAGCCTGTTGTTACTGATGTCCACACTCTAGCAAACATAACATTTTCCCTCTTTTTCTCTTGGATATTTCCAGGCATCCACGTAGAGTATGACCTCTCCAAACCAGTGAACCAGCGTGTAGTGTCTTTGTCCATGCTCTGCACTGAGTGCCGTGTGCCCAAGTACGAACCTTTAGACCTGGAGAAGAAGTACACTGTGGTCATGCCTTCATACATGGTGAACGGAGGTGATGGCTATGCCATGATTAAGGACGAGTTACTCAAGCATAACACAGGTAGGCAGTAGAGGTTTTTTCGTAATTACTTTCACTGACTGATGTTTCTGAAGTTCACTTAACTTCCTGTTGTTTTAATGATACGATTGCCTAAGAGGCAATCATATGCCAAAAAAAACTTCCTACTTTCGGTATCTTGTAAAACATCTTGAAAACACACTGCAAACTATCAGCCCTAAATACCTCTAATCTTACCCTGTTTTTCTGCAGTAGGCTGAAAAACGACTCAAAAATCTCTCACAGACTTTTTGGAGCACTGCATGCATGTACTGAAATTGTATTATTCCAAAGACCCACATGGTCTAGTAAAAATAGTGCAGAACCTGGAATAATGACTATCAATTAAGTGAGTCAGTCAAAAGATGTGTTACGATCCAGCTTGTGTAGGAATGCAATGAAGGAAGAGAAGGAAGAAGGAAGTAACATAAAACCAGTTGTACTGTAAGTTATTTATTGCCAGAAATTAGTAACAAAAAGAGGTGAGTTAGAAGGTACACAAAGGGGCGAGCTGATGCTGTTCAAACAAAGGAAATGATAAATAAAAAAAAAAATCAGGGTCTGAACTACCTACATCATCTGGTGCTTTATGTTTGCTTCATTTTTTTTTTTTTTTTTTTTTAAAGACCCAATTTTAGTTGAGAACATCATCATGAACAGGAATGGGTGATAGTGTTTGTGACAGTTATCATTGAAAAGTGCTCTCTCAGCTCGTCTGTGGTTTAGGGGATCATCCAGTCTGCATGTCGAAGTGTCGTTGAGCGAGATACTGAACCCCAAATTATTCCCGAAGGCTGCGACATCGGTGTATGATTGCGTATGATTGGTACGCTCCAAAAAACTGATGAACAGTTGGCACCTTGTATGAATGGGTAAATGAGATATGTAGTGTAATATAAGCACAGTCCATTTACCAAAAAGTCGTATCCAAACCAGTTTCCTATCATCTCTGTAGCTGAGCGTCTCAGACCTCCTCACATCCCATCAATGCCCCTGGGCCAGACACACATCGCCCTGAGTTAGTCTGTATTATAATAGAGTAGTTGAGGCGCAGCCGCTGCTTATAGCTTGAAGACATTGAGTCCAATCCCCAAAATAACAAGATCATCAGAATGTGTTGAGAGCAGACGTTTTCTGTTGAGAGGTAATATGGGAGTCTATGGGCAGTATGGGCTGGCACTCCCATCACTTTTAAGCTGAGAGCGCAAAAAAGTGTGAGACCATTGGATTGGAAGTATACGTGACAGACAAGGACGACATAGAGCAAGTTTAAGAGAAGGTTTTTAGAGGTGTTAGAGCTGCTGTCCACATGGGTTACAGTTACTTTAAAACACACACACACACACACACACACACACACGTATATAGAAGAATAAGTGTTATAAGAATGAGAAATAATATTAGCACAGAGGAGAAAGAGAGGAAATCACACAAAAGGCAGGATGTTGCCCTGGGAAGAGCGCCAAAGTTAAAACACCAAAGCAATTGTGATAATTGGTGACAATGAGTCACTTTATTATACAGTTATCAGCAGGTTGTCATCGTAGCATGTTAGCATGTTGATGTCGGAAGCTCAAAGCAAAATACAGCCTCACAGCACTTAGCACTGTGCGATAACTGACAGTAATATGATAGTAGTATGTTGTGCATTGGCTTTCCCTCTTTCATTTATACATTCAGATGTCTTCCAGTGTATTTCTCTTGATGTGAATGCCAGGGCTTTGTGACTGCAGCTGTTAGCAAGGCACTGAAGGGTGCAGTTTATCCATCACTGAGTCCCAGTCCACTTATTTAAATCCTATTTAGTGGTCATATATATATGTTCTGGGCTCTATAGGGAATGATTTATAAAAACAAATATGTTGTGCAGCTGTCTCTATAGCTCACACGCATACGGGGAACAGATGTTTTGTGCATGGGCTGCTTGGAGAAAAAGAAAAGACCCAACCAAATAATAACCAAGCTGTAATTTTTCCACTTCTTGCAGGCGATATGGATATTGCAGTCTTATCCAAATACATCTCGGACATGAAGCGCGTGTACCCGGCAGTGGAGAGTCGGATCACGTTCAGGAACTCAGCTGTGTTCACAGCCCACAGCCTTGTTTTGTTGCTGCTGAGTTTATGTCTGTCCCTGATCCTCTGATTGGCTTTGTACACTTTAAGGAAACTGAAAGGGAAACCTACAAGGCAAGTTTGGCAGCTTGGGAACTCCTCTGGGACTTGGTTAATTGGCCTTTCATGTCAGTGGCTTCGAGGATAACTAGATGGTATCAGGATTGCAGGTTCAGCCTCGGGGTAGATTCAGTATCAAGGCAGGATATCTGTATAATAAAATTTTACTCAAGAAGACAGTAAATATGTATTCAAAATTACAGTTAAATTACAATTAAAGTGCATGTAAGTCATTTTTACTATGAATGTGTTTTCTTCTTGAGAATCCAAATGAATGTATGCAAAGGACAATGCTTCAGTCTTTGTCTCTGAATCGCAATGGATGAAAACAAGCCAAAATTTATTTCTGCACCTGAATGTGCCTATACACAGTTTGACTGCACTTTTGTTTGTCTTCAGCCTTAAAGTCCATTTCCAGCACATATTCAGATACACGACAACATTTTTATTAAAGGATTGCATTGTTCTGTTTGAGTTAGGCATGAATGTATTGTTACAGAAATATATTGTAGATATGATCTGTAAATACGCCATCGTTTTTTGTTGTTGCTCTCTTCACCTTCACCTTTCTGAGCCTCCGCCTCAATGCTTTAGTCGGCATCTTCATCTACGCATAGAAAAAGCACCCTGAGATGATAAAACACAGATCTTCTGTAAGATCGTACTGCTGTTTCTGTCATCACACCTGCTTGCTCCAAGAGATCTCTGTAGACATTTTAAAAAATACATATCTTTTTACCCTTTTATGTATTTTATTTTTGTTATCCGTTTTGCTATTCATTGTTGTCTATTTCTGTTTGATTTTTGCTCTGTGAAGCACTTTGGGCTCCATGAAATATACTATACAAGTAAATAAAGTTTGAGTTTGGAATTGAAAATCTCAATGAACATTGTGACACTCTTTCTTTTACACATAGAAGCAACAATGATTAAACAATGACAATGATTAGTGATGGTAAGATAAACTAATCAAATCAACTGAGAATCAGAACCAGAATCAAGCAGCAGTCCACCACCAGCAGTAGTAAATAACTGGAGACCACCACCCCAGTGCTTCTTCCTACCTCATGTGCATTTATCGTTAAGAATAGTTACACAAGGACCATTGTTATATTATTTATTTAATTTATCATACAACTTATTTACAAAGGTAATGACACATGAAGTTCAGCAGGAGAATCCTTCTGTGTGTCTCTCTTCTTGCTATGGCAGGTATTCAAATGAGATGCTGTGACTACATGCGATCTAGATGTTAGTTCCATGTAACCACAACAACAAAAGGAGGCTTAGCTCAATGCCTCATAAGCATGTCAGCTCATGTTCATTGAATTCTTGATTTTACATCCATGGAGCCATCATAGAGGTCTCCTTCTGCCCCTGCTGCGGAAACACAAACAGAGAAAGCACAAAATTAGAGGATCTTAGTCGTCAAGGAGGTGTATACTAGACAGTGTATCACTTACAGCTACAGGTAATATGTTATACATTTAATTTCTGTAACTGCTTCTCATGGATGGCTGAAGCCTATCCCAGCTGACAGTGGGCAAGAGGCTGGGTACACACGGAACAAGTCATTGTTTAATTAGACGGCACACAGAGACAATCATTCATGCTGACATACACACCTATGGCAAATTTAAAGTCACCAATCAAGCTTTTAAGTCTTAGTCTCAGTCTTTGGAGTGTGAGAGAGGAAGCTGAAGTACCCAAGGAGAATCAAAAGCATGCAAAATAATGTATAAAACACAAGACATTTCGCAAATACTCAATTGTCTGTAACGTAAGTTTGTGATTTCTTCCTGTTTTTCAGTTGCTGTAAGAAAATCAGATTTTTTTTCTCACAGTTTCTGAGATTGTATCACTACAGCCAATTTTGGTTCCGGCACCTTAGCTGGATATAACTGTGTCAGAACAACAGATGATTTCTCCATTTCCAAATCCTCTGCAGGTTAATAACAGCCACATTTTACAACGTATGATGGAAGTGATAGGAACTACAGAGTTGAAACCAATTCTATCTTTAAATAAAGACTTTGCGTTTCATAAAAGAACAATCATCGTGACATGTATGCATAGATAATCTCTTACAGGAATATCTTATCTCTTACATGTCCATCTTGTAAGACAGGACAATAGATGACTCTCTTATTTTGCTCAGTCTTTGACCATCAGGTGAGGCCTTAACAGATTGCTCTTTGCCCTGAAGTCAGCCTTCCCATTTTATCACAGTACAAAGTACAAAGAAGATAATGGTGTGACATGAGTGTTACATGACTAAGGTGTCATGTATATACATAATGAATGGATGAATGGATATTGAGGAACTATACTTCTTTGGAAAACCAAGGTGAGAATCTGTTTACCTTGTTTAGCTCAGGAAAAAGTTCTTGAATGGCGATGTCTAACAGCACATACGTCAACTGAGGAAGACAAAAAGCAGGGAGAAGATGAAATCTTCTCTTTCATTACCTGTCACATCATCTCTTTTCTCTTGACGAGAGGTTTTCCAGCAGTGAAATACAAATGAAAACAAGGACTGTGTTCCATATGCTGTGTGTGTGTGACTGTCTTCGTGTTCGTGTACCTGTTTGTTGAGAATAGGCTGTTGCAGTCCATCGAAGAGGAGACGTACTCCTTCATACTTGGCCTCGTCTCCGATACATTTCCCCAGAAAGTCTAAAGATAAATAGCTTATGAACATCCCAGCTGAGACATTAAACCAACCACTTGTTTTCACAACTGTAGATTCGTCTTGTGGAATATGGAAATGTTGGCTGAGGTGGCCTACAAACCACAAAACACTCATTTGTAGAGGTGAATGAATACCTGGAATGTAGGACATCATCTCCTCAAAGGTCTTCTTTGCCCTCTTCTGCTTGTCTTGAGGCGAGCGAGGCGGACTGCTCTCACAGAAAACTGTGTCTAGAAGGGCAAAGATTATGTACATAAGCATGTTTAAAGGACAACAGGACACATACATCAAGTTATTTTCATTTCCAAGGATCAGATGGGGTAGATCAACACCGCTTTGTCGAACTCGCTTTGTCTCTGAACTAACTGCTGTGTACCTCTAAGCAGAGTGATGAGCGAGACTAGCCGGTGTTCCTGGACCACCTGGTCGAGTTTGTACTGAAGGTAGTAATCTGTGTAGGCTTCCAGTGTGTTCTTGAACAGGATCCGGCCAGTCATTAGCAGGTGATGCAGCCAGTCGGGGATGTGGAAGATGACTCGGCCTGACAACCATGAAGAAGGAGGGGAAAGAGGAGGAAAGACAGAGAGACTTTAAGAGGGAATAATGGGCTCTGTGTCAGGTCATGGTGTCATGGTAGTGCGCATGTTCAGTATTTAATTAACTTTTACTTCTGTTAGTGTAAAACAATTTGTAACTTTGTTTTTGAATAGCGTTATGTAAATAAAATTATTATTATTACTAGATTTAACTCGTCAGAAAATTATTAAAATATAATTATTGCATTGTTTCATGATTTAAATGTACACTTCTACATGTAATATGGCATTTGATTTTTCATTTTAGTAATGCTAAAATCTTTTATATTTACTCAATGTAAGCTTATTTTTGTATTCTGTTTTAAAAAAATCTCAATTTTGAGATGATTTTTACACATTTTCAAACTGAAAAATAACTTTGAGATCCAGAACAGAGTTACAGCCGCCGCTCACAACTTCAGTGACTGTTGTGATGAGCATGTCGTGCAAATTAACAAGCTCTTACTCACCCACATACATTAAGTAATCATACACTCCTTCAACAGTGATCATTTCCATGAAGTAATTCTGATTGTGTCTCTTCTCAGTCATCTCTGATCGGTTGGCATTGTTTTTGAAGAGGTCATTGAAGAGCTAGGAGAGAAGGATTTACATCTGTGTTTGAGACTAAAGCACTTTTAAGACAATAATGGCGCTACTGTTCTCTTAAACCTTTTTCTGTTCTGGGCGACTGACAAAATGTTGCAACAGAAGTCTTTAACTGCACGACAAGGTGTGTGTTTATTTTGAAGTGATAACATATTTGTTCAAGTACTGCAGTGAAGGAGACGTTCATATTACATCAGTCAGAAACTGCTTACATTGCATTCAAATAGGTCAAGGCTTGTGAAACCTCTCATCTCACTAATTCAGCCTCTTGCAATTCGTCAAGTTAAATACCTTGGCCAACAAAAAGGGAGTATGAAAGTACTCACATAGTTATCTACTTGAACCTCCCTTTATTTTAAGGCAGTTGCACCAATGGAATATTTCAAAATAAGTGACATTATCACGACAGCACACAGAAACAATACAACAGTGTAAACAATTCCTATAATGAAGTCTTGGTGGATGCGTGACTTTGCGCTGAAAGTTATCTTTCCATAATCGTAGAGCTCCACTGGATTGTGGGTTTTCAACCACCAAACAATAAATGGCAACCCTCCAATGTAAACAACTATTCAACTGCCGTATATCTGAGCTTCAGCTGGGACTTCAATTATACTCAAAGGATAACATTTCCTGGGGCTTAGCAGACAAGAAAGAGAGGGAGAGAACGAGTATAAAAAAAGACTTCCCAAACCTTTTTATCATTTTCCGAGGTGGGGCTTAGGATGGTGAGCTCAGGGCGACTGGGTTTGGGTTTGGGAGATTCACAGGAGTTGAAGAATGACTGGATGAAAGGCTCCAGATGCTGCCCTTTCTGACAGAGAAAGCACAGGATACAATGACTATCATTTCTCTTGGAGATGTATTTGTCATTTAAACATGTTTAATGGACTGCCCAACACAGGACTGACAAGTGGCAGCTTAAATTTGGAGTGATTTCATTGTATTGTAGAAACCACACCACATAGGAGTGTATTTCTTACCTCTTTTATGAGTTTGCTGGGGACTGACTTAATGATTTTCCCTGTGAAACATAAACACGTTATCTGAGTGATGTATGGCTCTGTCACATTTTGTCTCTGTCTGAAACACAAACATCTTTCCACCGCAACGCACGAGGTCAGGCTGACCAAACAGTTTCACGGTGTGTTTGTCATGTTTGCTGCTCAAACATAATCCATCACACTGGTCTTTGGCTCGCTCATACTGTACCCAGGTTCACGTCAGGTAACATCTTGTCCAGGAACTGAGACTCCATACTGTGAGGTGACAAGAAGTCAGCGAGGAGCTGACTGTTGCTCAGCTCCGGGTGCTGCAGAAGTTTCTGCAAAGAAAGCGCGTTTGTTTTAAGTTCTGTAGTGAAACTTCAATCAGTGCTGTGGCTTTTAAATATATTTGACTAAAACTGAGTAAATGCTGGTACAGTACATTATTCAGGTTGCCATGTGGACAGTCACATACAGTATATTTTACTCATTTTGTACAGACAGAACAGACTGTGGTTTTGTATGTTTTATATCTACAGAGTTTATGTTGTTGCATACTATTTTCCTCAAAAAAACATACGTTCATGATGCACTTAAACCATTTAAAAATCTTTCCTTGGTGGAGTGCTCAAGGACACTCCAGTTGCAACACATCTGGTATTTGTGAATGAACTGCTGAAAACTCCACAAACTCATGCACAATGTTTCATGAAATAAATCTCAGAAGCCAGTTTGTCTATAAATGTTTGGCAGCCAAGTATCAAATCTCAACACAGAGTGCTTGAATGAATAACAAAAACAAAGTGGACCCTGAATACAACTGCAGAGTCTGAACTGTGTTTTGAAAAGCTGCAGCTGCCGCATGGACAGCCAAATGAGACAGACAGAGATTATTTATTCCCCTTTTTACATCTGTGATTTAACCCGTTGATGGTCCTGACATACAGCATCCTCTGTTCTTCACAATTCAATAACGATCACTTGTATTTCCTGAAACTAGAGGTGCTGTTTTTCTGGGACAAATGCATAACAATTCAGACCTAGTCCCAGTTCGATCTTGATGTCTGGTCACTCGAGTGAGCCGCCAGATGCATTGAGTAGAAAGATTTGTTTGGAGAACTGTGTGTTTGTGTGTGTGTGTGTGGGCTCTGAGCATGAGAGAAAGTGAAATTAAGGCACTTATTTCAAACAAGTAATAACAAAATGTCTCTCTGACTCTTAGGTCAGGGCACTGCTTTCTACTTGAGGGATTTAAGAGGACATTAGCGGCTGGTTTGAAGCCATCTAGTCTATTTATACATGCAGAGGACGTGAGATTTATTCCACACTTTAATTGACCAGTGTGTAGAGTCCAGCTGTGTATTTAAATAATGTTCACATGGCTCATCTCGAGACCCATCAATCTATATTTAGTACATGTTTTACGGACATCTACCTGAAGGTACTCCTGGAACTCCTCCCGCTTCGATGTAAGGAACTCATAATTCTTGGGACCGATGATTCTCTTTGAAGGCAACTGTGCATCTGGAAATGAGCCTACAGAGGGTGTAAGATTTTACAGAAAGGAAAAAAAAAAGATGTACGTTGTGTGGTTTCCAAAGTCTCTAAATAATACAATTACACCTTACTTAACCTAACCTAATATAACTTTCGTGGGTAATTCCTTCCTTACGGCAGTGAATGAAAAAATAATAGTACACGGGTCACGTAATGCAAACTAGAGCAACAATATACAGAAACCTTACCGTGAAACTCGGTGAGTTTTGATTCAAGAACGTAGAACTCCAGATATCTTCTGTACACAGACCAGTGCTCTGTCTCATGTCCCACTGCAGGAAAGCACAAACGGGAAAAACATACAGTAAGGTTAGTAAGTTAGATCTGCTCTCAGTTAGCATCGCTGCCATCCAAGGAAACATCAAAAGGCAATGAGAAAGTACAGAAAGTGAGTGAAACTGATGAGTGGAGTGACAGCAAAATGTTCCATATTTGTGTTATGTGATTTCAGTTTTTTTGCAGTTTTTTCTGCAGCTGTTACTCTTATTTTGATTTTTGTCAATTTGAGCCTTGATTTGGGGGAAACAAGAGCAGGGTGGGTCATGACTTTGTCATGCTAAGTTGTCATCTAGTATTGCTCATTGACCACTTCCTGGAGTCTTCGGTTAGGTTACCATGTAAACAAATGAGAGTCATAGAGTGACTCCTCCGGAAAACGCTGGAACACTGTGAAAACACAACTTGTCATTTTTACACACATGAATGAAATATAACAAATGAATTAGTGATTAGAGAGGTCTATTACCTTTAGACAGAGCCAGGCTTGCTGTTTCCTGCTGTTCTAGTTTGTGTTATGTTGTGGGTGTTTCATTCACAGTACAGATATCGAGAAACTATTAAACAAAACAATTTCATTTCTACAACAATACAGCCTTGAGGAGGCAGATTAACTCAGTTTATGAGGGTTAAATATACATTTTTAATGTCAGAGAGAATACTTAAGATTTAAAAAGCAACTTTTCAAGGACTTTAATCATGTCTGTGAACAAAAACTTACAGTAATATCACATAACTGGTCAAATATTTTATATCATACAGAAACAGATGCCATCTCTCAGATGGGAGCGAGTGTGACAGAATCACGGGCCTGTTAAGTCTCACCAGCCTTCCGGTCGTTGCGCTCTACATCGATACAGAACACAGGAATCCTCTCCCTTTTCACATCGTCATCATAGAAGTCAATGTACGGGATGGTGATGTTCCAGGCTGAGAGGTTTCTAGGGGTGCTTGGGGTGGAAGCTGCCTCCATGGGGGAGTCATCCTCCAGAACCATAATGGCTTCCTCCACCTTGAATGGAAAGAAGTGAGAGAGGTTAAGGTCAAGGAAGGAGAAAATCTGAAGAAATAGGTCATGGTCAAAACTGCTACTGTTGAAGTGCAAAACACTGTGAAGTCTTCTTAAGATCACGCCTCGAGAGCTGTCTTTTAATTCTTGGATATCTTTTGTGCTTCAATTTAATTTAAGTTTATTTCTCACTCAAGTGTGCTCATCTGTCTCACCTATATTTTGCATACAGTATCCACCAATCAAATTTACTATGAAGTAATCAATCTAGAGAAAAGAAGGTTGGCTGGGACTCACAAATAAAGGAATGCACACATAGCATTATCTTCTTACACTAAGTACAGGAAGAGCAATTCTATTTCCAAGCTGCTGTTTTACTGCACCAGCTATGGAGGCAGCTCATTGTCTGTACTCATACTGTACATGTACTGTACATATTTTCCCATAACCTTGTGTGTAAAAGAGGCACACTCACTTAGTAAAATAGAGTACAGAAACTGTAACAACAGTACACAACAGTCGCAGTTCTCTCAATCAAAGCAGAAGTTGAGTTATTTTCAAAAGCCACACCTGTTTTCTCAAAAAAGTATGTGCTCCTTTGACCGTACACAGTCCTCTGTCAAACTTGTGATGTGCAGACAAACATTGGTTTTGTTTTGATTCAATCTGCAGCCCTCAAAAATGCATTTTAATCACGGACTGAACATAATTGCTAAAGCTTCAATGGAGCACCGGACAAGATGATACACTGTATTTGATTATGACTAAACAGTGTGCAGAAAATATTTTGGTAAACTAGGCAACAAAACTCCAGGAAGCCCTGAGAAGAGCCCTGTTTCAGACTTCTGCTTTGCTGCATGACGTTTCAGAAAACACCAACATATGGCAGGCAGATTTACAGTAATGGACAGCGTGGCTTTCCTTTCTTTACTCACCAACGCCCCCAAGTGGTTATCCACAGTGACAGAATAGAGGAGTGCTTTAGTTTGAATTTAACTTTTTGTAGTGGCCTAATTTGTTACGAAAAATCCAAAAAGGACAAAAAATCTGGAATTACATTTTCTTATTTTGAAGTATTGCATTAAAGCACATGCAGTGTGAATCATCCGTAAGAATGAGAATAAACACAGGACTGTTTGATTTGTGTTTCAATCTAGACTCCACTGGAAACTATCCGCCTGTTAGTGTCATAACAAACACTTTAAATCATCTAAAAATGAAGGTTTGGAATATTTTAAATCAACCACACCATATCGTCTTCTCCCTCCACCAGCCCATAAGATGGCAGCATGGCTCCCTCCATGGTTGTGCTCTTGAACACTCCTTTGATCTTACTGCCAATGCGGCTGATCCCAAAGGACTCGCCCCTCTTTGACGTGTTCCTGCAGGCCCAAACAGAGCGGCTTTAAGACAATGTGTGATGAAGGAGATGCGCATGGCTTCAGCACAGCGCATACAGCTTGAGAGAAGTGACAGGGAGGGAAATGTAAGCAAGGAGCAGGGCACATAGCAATCAGTATCATGACTGTACAACGGGGAGTATAAGCTAAGGTAGCCAAACCCAGAGTCACAGCCATCTCACAATGAAATGCCTGGGTTCTTGTTTAAAGGCCAAAAGCAGACAGAGCACACAGCAGTGAGCAGTGATTTCATGAACAGAAGGAGATCACAAATTGTGATGATTGCAAAAAAAAAAAAAATTTGTATGATCAGTTACCAGTCAACCAGAACAGGCACACAACATCACAGGTGCTCTGTGCCTTAAATTTGACTAAGTGACATAAAAATCACCCGGTGATATACCCCATTACACGACAAACTGAACATTGAAAAGTCACTGCATTGTCAAAAACAACAGACAAGGTTTCGGCCTAAACAACACAAGTTGAAGTTGAAGGACACATGACAAATAAAAAAAACAGGATCCCATGCATCGGTCCCACCATGCAGGCGTCTGGTTGGGACTGGGGTGACGTACGAGGAAAGTGGACAGCATGACATCACACTGAGTGACCTGTGACACACGGATGGACCCTGACTTACTTGGGTGATGAGTGGCGGTGGGATAGCGAGCCGTATGGGAAAGTTGTGAACGTGGACTGGGCATGGAGGGAGTTAAAAGATGCAGGTGAAGAGCTGCCAGAGGCGGTGAACAGTGAGGATGGGGACTCGGGGCTCCAGTCCCAGGAACTATAAGCAGAACAGGGTCACGTCCCCACGGGCAAGAGGAGGGAGAGGACCGTGGATCATACCAGGGCAGGCAGTATGGTGGTTACAGAATCAGAGTGGACATACAGTCACAGACAGAGCATGGTGGTGGCATTACATAGATGGAGTAAAGGGTGGACAGACGGGCAGAGTGGAAGGGGAGTTACTGAACTGCAAACATGGAGGGGGGCTCCTAGTTGGTCAGTGTTAACGAGATGGAGTGCCACTAAGAGCCATTATCTTCTATCTCCTCCGAGAAGCATAATTCATGCTGCTTTGAAAACTGCTTTGATTGATTCCTTAACCAGAAACATAAAAGCAACCAACATCTTTCCTGAAGTTCCCCTGATGTTGAATTCTGTCATTTTGGGAGCGAGCAAACCTCGTCTGAATAATTTAATGAGGAAAATCACAAATCAAATCAAAAAATAAAACCTAAACCTTCCAAAACAAAGAATTTGTATTGCATGTGTTCAGCAGCATGATTCATGATTAGCTTGATTAACATATGATTAACATATTAATGATGAGTCATGCTAAGATTAACTCGATTAGCTGATTAAGGCCGGTTTTCTCAATCTTCTCTCATTTGCATTTACAGCACAGGCGCCAAATAAAACAGAGGTGAAATTAGATTAACGATAAAATAATATATCATTGTCGCATTATGAACTAGTACTCATGCCCTGATTGCAGCGGGCCCAGAGCACAGTGAATTTGTTAAAAAAAAAAAAAAAAAAGGGGGCATGTTCTTCTGTAGACCAGTCAGGACAGAATGACGTGTCATTTGTATCTTGCGTGCAGCAGCACTGCTCAGCCAGCCACTGGTTTGATCAGCACACTGATGTCTTGATACTCACCGAATGTCATCCAAACTGAGGCTATTTCTGGAACAATATGCACAAGGAGTTAGTGGCAGGGCCCCGTGGCCACATACACACCATACCCCGTGATAGAAACATGACAGTTGATCCCTGGGCTCAGGTCACTTCTAATTTAAGTTTCATTAAACTGCAAAGTAAAGAACTTTTTTTTATTTTTTTATTGCTCATTTACAGCTTTATTTCAGGCTTTTTGATGCAGCTGGCACAGACTATATTCTGCCTTCATAATGCAGTGGCTATTGGGATACAGGGAGTTGTGACCAGTGAAATCCAAACAGATTAAAGGAACTTGGGTTGCATGTGCATGCAGACAGAGCCTAAAAAATGAACTACCAATGAGGAATTCTCTGATTTTCTGTGGCTAGATTATCTTCTTGTCAAATACTAACTAATGAATCAGTATACTAGTAAACATTACGAGTTAAACATTAATTTTGTTAAACACAAACACAAATATTAGTTAAGTGAAACCTACCTGCTCATCCTGGAATTCCTCGCAGGGGATTCGGCCCCCCGAAGAAGCTGACGGAAGTACTGAAAAATGTTATGGAAAGAGTAAATAAATAAATAAATGTAAATGTCAGGTCAGTCAAACACAGCATATGCAGCTCTGCAATTCTGTGCCAGTATATGAGCAACGCTAAAGGATGTATCGAGTGACCTTTTTATGTCTTCATAATAATCATGACTAAACTGTTTATTTTGGAGCAGGAACAGGAGTGGCAGCAAAATATCAAATTATATAATTATTCTCCAGACACACTATTCATGCAGGGCAGTGGCCTGCTGTGGACAATGGCTGAGCACTGGTCCACCCAGCTGTATTCAGTGAAAAAGCCTCTGAGGGGTGAAATTCGGCTTGGCAGCTTGGCATAGCGCCAGTCTCGGCTCATTGGCCAGTTGCGCGTCTGGTATTGATGACACGGCTGATAGTGGTTGGTGGCTGAGAGATCGGAAGAGGATAGCGCAAGTGAGTCAATAAATTCCAACCCGACTCTATTTCCAGCATTTGGCAGATATAGTTTTGTTACTGTTCCGATGCAAACAAATTAACATTAATGCTGAGTGTGAGTGTGTGTGTGTGTGTGTGTTTGTGTGTGTGTGTTAGAACAGCCATGTTTTAAAAGGACTGTACTTAGAAATCAGGGCATGACGGACAGATGCAGTACAGATAGGTGATTCATAAATTGGGCTGAACGTCAGGTATGTATGTGTGTATATCAAGCTGGGTGACAGTGAGTTGAGTGACTTATTTCTTGGTGGAGACGCTAACCTCATCACTATGACAAAACATGGGGGTGAAAACATTCTCCAGGAGGGACAGGACGTGCTCGTAGGCTTCAAACAAACACCTCATGGTCTGCAGTTTCACTACCTCTGGATATGGGCCTTCTGCAACTGGGAAGTAAAACAAGAACCACATACATGTTAATAGCATACATACTTATTGAGGTGAGTGCAGTAGGTAATTATATGATTCTAGAAAGATCCCTGTCACATACTGTTGCGTATTTCTTCCACTATAAATGGGTCGAAGCGGATCTTGTCAACGCTCTCGTCCAAACAGTAGGTCTCGTAGATCTTCTTCACCTCCTCATGAAGCATCATCTTCTCTGAGTCAGACAGCTCTGGGCACAGTATCCTGTCGTTGAATTCCTCTGAGAAGATAAATGAGTCAGACATCTCAGTCTCACTGTGTCAGGACGTTTAAGAATGCATCGCTGTGCTATCCATGAGTGTCAAGACAATGAACACTCTTTAGTGAGTTTTGCTGATGATTTCAGACTGACTGTGTGTGGCTGAGGGGTGAGAGAATGGCTAGAGTTGGGTTGTCTTTATTGAATTGTTCTGCTTGGATACTAAAAATTATGAGCAATCACTCAAAAAAGCAGAATCAGACTACTTACTTTACCTGAGTTGTATAACAAATTTTTAGGAGCATTTCACATTGAAAAAAGCCGGATTATGTGCAAGTAAAAGTAGCCAAAGTATCTTTTGATGACTGGTTTGGGACGGTTCGAGACACGCTTACCGACTGCAAGGCAAAACTGGAGCACATGGACAGCCCCTTCTTGTTTCAGGAAGTTCATGAAACGGAAAAGGAGGTCTTGCTGTTCTCTGATTTCCTTCAACTCCAGCTTTAGTACCTGATGAGTGACAGAGTGCATGTAGAGAATAGAAATCAGTGCTCTTTAAACAGTTCAGAGATGTTATTTACACTTCTTGTTTAGTTTGGTGAGACCTGATATAGCAGCCTAAAACACACAGTGGCTTGTTGTGGCGGTAGTACACTTACAGAGGGCTTTTTGTTGCGTGTATCAGAGTACTTTTGCAGGAAAGGAACCAGTGTTGAGGTGGGCTCTGTGGCTCGTTCAGGCTAGAGCAACAGGAGCAGATGGAAAACATCTTTATCCTATTCACCCATGAATAACATACACTCTGCAGCAATATGTTAAAACACAGATGATCCGTTAACGGTTCAACACGCACTTACAGGGGAGTTGTCGATGAATATCAAAAGCAAATGATTTACTGTGTCCTAAAATAGGAAGAAAAAAAAGCAGTCAGTAAAACACACGTAGATCACTCTAAGCACTTTTGATGTTCTGTAAAATACATATCTTTGCCTTCCATTTGCATAATTGACATGCAGAAGGCTCCAGGTGCAGTTCTGGATACAGAAAATTGGGCCTTAACGTGTCTACACTCACAGGATCAGCCAAGTAGTCCATTGAAGGAAGGAAGACAGAGCCAGCCAAGACTTCCCTTATCAGGAGAGTAAGAGATCTGAGAGGAACGAAGAGATAAGGCAGCAGGAAATAAGAAAATGAGAGTAAAGAGTGATCCTTATCTACTTCTGTATATTATCAATGCTGTCAGACTTTCTCCTCGGGGAACACTGATGCCGTGATGTTTTTTGACAAATATATGAAGGCACTGCAGCTCCTTCAAATGAAACACAACTGGGTTACCTGCAGTCTGTAGCTTTGGGTGGCAGGATGTAAGGGAAGAGCATTTCAGTCAACTTCCTGAGGTAGAGGAGCTCATCTCTGCGACTGCGAAGGGCTACGTGGAGATCAGGTCCATATTCTTCCAGGGCAGCTTGTTGAAGAAACTCTGTGTTCTTTACTACAGAGGAGAGCAAGCGAGAAGAGTGGTGTGTTGCTTTTTTATGGTGTACACAAAGAAAAGACTGAAAAGTGGCTTATACATGTGAGCAGTACCTTTTTGTCTTGCTTTGCTGATTATTTCAATGTGCTTCATGGAAACTTTAAGAAGCTTTTGTGTGATGAGGGATGCCACGTCCACCTGAGAGAGAAAGAAAGAATTTTAAAACAACTCAGATCAGCACCCAAAGATTTTAATTCCACTCAGTCTTTATCTGTCACCTTCTGTGTGCGGCGGACCAACACAGCTGCAAAAAAGCGCAAAGTCACCCTGAGCTCGTCCACAAACGCCTCATCATCCGTGATGTCTCTGAAAAGAAACACAGTGCAGCTACAGCTGTCACTACATATAACATATCACACCACTTCATTTTATATTATGACATTATGACATGCAAAAGGAGGATGGAAAAATGTCTCACCTATACCAAGGATACACAAAGTTTTCCAAAACAAGCTCCAGAATCTTAAAAAAAAAATAAAACAGAAAAGGAGTATGAGATCATTTGATTTATTTAATAAAAATATGTTTACCCCATGCATGTATTACCTCTGAAAGAGACGCATCCACCTTGGAGGGAACTTTCAGGTCGAGCCATGGTTGATAGTTTTCCAGTAACAAAGTCGGCCTATCATTAAATAAATAAAAAGCCAACCCAAAACAAATAAGTCACACAGTCATGGAGTGAAGGGGAAGAGTCCTTTCTGACCACTAGAGAGCAGTGTAACCATATCTTGGTGATAAACAATAGTGTTATTGAGCACATGAATCCAAATATAATAAATTAATCTATAATGTCTTCAATTAAATCAGATCACTGCATCACTGTTTGCTTCACAAATAATCACTTTGTTTGATTAGCATGGTAACATACACAGTCACAGGGAACATCCCTTTTGTGTATGTGGGCATAAAGAGTTTACCTTGTCAGTATAACTACTGTTGACACATGATGATAAGGTTACAACGCAACCATTTCCTCAACTACCACTGCACCAAAACATAACCAGGAATCTCACCTGTGCCTTTTGCATTTGATTTTTCCACAAACGGCACAGCTGTGGCCCAGTGGAAACAGCTCCTGTTGGTACGACTGCAACAGAAAGTTAACACCTTTTACATGGGATCCTTCCCATCATTCACTGCAGCTGCAAGGGTGCCTTAATCATGGGAAATGTTGTGTCCAGTTAACTGATATGTAATTTGTGTATCCAGTAAGTGTTAACAGGATCTGTGGATCTGCGGAACTCCACCTCTGTGTATATGTTTTTTTAAAAATTCTTTTTATCTTTTTATCTATTTTGCTAAATTCTATTTGTTTTTGTCTATTTCTGTTTTTATTTTTTGCTCTGTGAAGCATCGCACTGCATGTTAGCATGAAAAGGTGCTATAAATAAACATTGACTGGTCATTTGGTCACACTGAATATCTGTATACTGTTGTGATATTGTATAATATTTTCTACAGAGATCACTATAAACAAGTTCAGATTTTTAACTGTGTCAGTTGTATTCAGTAATTTTTGCTTTCTGACCTACCTTAGTCCTTGGTTTTATGGAGACAAAGATGTTGGGAAGCAGAGACTCTGGTCCCAAAGAGCAGTAGAAAGTGACGACTCCAGCCAAGAAGGACCAGAACACCATTATGATGTGTATATATCTGCCAAAACAGAAGAAGATACTGTTATTAACACATAAATTGATTAGATGAGGGTGTCAGGGATGCCACAGATGAAGTAGCACTGATGGAGTAACTATAGGCTACCTGTTTAAAAGCACAGTGGACATAAGCAGGACCAGCAGCAGAAAGCAGAAGACGGGATACTGTCGGCCCAGCTCTCTGAACCGGTCTACCTTCATCCTGCGTTTTATTTTCTGCAGACAAGCCCCGATGCAACCCATCTTCGTCCCTGTGAGAGGCTATTGCATATTACTGTAAAAATAAATAAATAAACAAGACCACCATGGAGCGACTGTCAATAACAATAAATAAGGGCGTATAGCAGGTATACACATAACAGCGTCAGCTCAAAATCGTATCATCTTGTGCTGCTTCTTTGTTTTACATACCAAGCAAGTTGCAATTATTTTTATTTATCCACTCCAGCATGTTATGGGCCATTTTTCACTGTAGTCCTGCAGCGACACCATCATGAATTTGCAGAATAAATACGCAGACTGACTTGTTTGTAGGATCAGCGTAGCAGAGGCGAGGTGCCGCACACAGCTGTAAACCACAGCAGGATTAGAGGTAATTAAGCAGCAACATCTGCGTACAGATTATCCATTTAAAACAATAAACTAAACTGGTACTGTTTTAGCTAATGGCTGCTGCGCTCTTAGCTGTCATTTGTGTCCATTGAGGGAGGGGGGCAACGGCTGTCGCCTGGTTGTCAGCGCCGGAGACGCGTGATGTCACCTCCGCTGTGCTCACGGTAAAGCGGCGGCAGCCTCTTGTAACATGCTGGTTACTGTAGTTTACAGACAAACAAGCGGCTAACGTTGTATCAGCACACGCCCTCAAATAAATAATAAAATACACGAGGTGTCTCCGTTTGAGGGGTCGACGCAGCGGTGGGTGTGGCGCCGCTCCGCCATGTCGAGTCATTTTCATAGAAAATAACGGTTATAAATACATTAGCGTTGATATTAGTTTGTGTTTCATAGTATACCACGACAATTTTAGTCAATAAAACTATACAGGTTAACTGAAAATACATGTTTGTTTGTTTTTTTTCTGGCAGGCTAACGAACAACGAATACTAGAGTTAGCATAACCGCCAATTAATTAGTTCCGCTGTAGTAGCCACATCAATGCTGTTGCTATGGCAACCCGCAGATTTTTTTTTTTTTTTTTTAAACCTGTGACTAATAATGTTGAGCGGGACCGTGTGACTGAGGTCACCGGCCAGCTAACGGTTACCTTATTTTTCAGAGTAAACGTGCCTCTACTTTGCCACATATTTACAGTTTTACAGTGGCAAAACGCTTTATTCGAATCGGTTACGCCTTAAATGTGACTTTAGACCCCTTGTGATGAAGAGAAACACCAAAAATAGCGGCTCATTGGTAGTCTACAGGGGCTAACTGTGAAGTCAAAGTGAAAGAAACCAAAGTCTAATACATACAACAAAGCCAAAGCTGTATGATTTTGGTCTATACTTAGTTAGTTAGTTCCTTTAAAGACTTTTCACTGCAGCCTTTTTTAAGTGTCATAAGAGAAAATCATGTCTAAGTTCCTAACAACGCACAATTTCATTTTCTGTTTCAGGGCTGCAGTGTTGAGAATGACTTGCTCATTGTTACTTATGTATTACTTATACCTGCTTTTACCTCTTTGACTGGAAATGTCAACAATTTATGAATGTAACAGGAAAATACACACCGGTCTGTTTGTTTAAACCTCCTACTGTGTCATTTTTCAATATACATTTCTTCCACTTGCGCTTGTTCCTCAATGTGCATCCTTTTTAAGCAATGAGACGAGCATAAGTGTCTTCACATCAGATGAAGTTTCACAATCACATCACAAATAACACACACAAAAAAGAAAAGACAGACTTGTTACCAAACTGAAGCAAACACCAGCCGATTTGCATCTCATGAAGATTTTATCCAAAGAGTAAGACACAGATAGAAATCAAAAACTTTATTACAAAAATAAGTTACACTCACCTCCATTTTACAGTATAAAACAATTTATTTGCAGGAATGCAAAAAACGTTGTTGGCCACCAACAATAGTTTAAAACTGCTAACATCTTTTTTTCAAAAGGTGGTTGTTATGATTTTATTGAGGGAGTTAACTGTATAGAAAACTGGGATTGACGAGCAGTTTCCTTTTTGCTATACCCGGAAATAGAAATCATTCACTGCAGTATCCCTTCTACCACTATGCGACTATGATCCCTCACCAAGTCATGGCAGCTAACGTTAGGCACACATGCTCACTGGCTGGGCATTATGGCAATTCAGTCATCCATCAAGATTAACTCGAAAGATCTTCGTACTACATAGTTGCTGTCTTTGGGAGCTGGGAAGGGATCATTCAAGATTAACATGATTTTATATGATGAAAGATTTGATTAGGTTGTTTTACATTATTCTGACGTTTGAAAATGTACTGTATCAATATAAAAAACAAACCCACTGGAATAATACAGTGGCACAAAAGGGACACTGCAGGGCTTTATTTTTGTTTTTCTTTTTTTTTCTTTTTTTTTTTTAATCAAAGGCAGTTGGATGCCTGTGATGTTGATGCCTTTACAAAAGTAACATTTCATCCGAAAAACTATACAACCAGTAACTACATACTCTGAAGAAGCAAGGCGGCTAATTCAGTTCAAAATAGGATAAAAGCAGGGCTTGTTCAGACTCATCATATGAGATTGTTTTGCATGCCCAGTTTGACTGTTTGCAGTGTCAGAGCTGCAGCTGAAATGACTATATTACATTAAGTACATCGTTTTTGCGCCGCAGCTCTTGTGCATATTTTGTATGAAAACAAGCCCTGCTTTCATCAATATAGTTTCCCTATTTACAGTACAGGCCGGGTAGTTTAGTCCTCTGTACTGAGGTAGTCAACCAACCCTTTAAAGACAAGTTCTGAAAAGAACCACTTTCCTGGAATGCCTGACTTATCCATGCCAGGTGGGTACACCCTAAAAACCTGCAAATGTTCTGTCAAACATCCAGATCAAACGATTAAGATTAACATGGATATTCCGACGATAAAAATTGCGATTAGCACAAAAATATACAATAGCATCAAGCTCCTTTGAGCCACTTCAAACCTAAGAACTTAAAAAGTGCAATTTCTTCAATAATTATTTAAAAAAAATGGCATGTTCAGGGACAGGGAAGGGGTAGATTGTAAGGGCAATACATAGAGCCCTGTATATCAGGGCTGGGTACAAGGGCTCAGGGGCGGGGGGGGAAAAAAAAGAGGCTGTGGCGAGTATTCAGAATCCTCCGGTCATCTTTTTAAGGTGGCAGTTTCAGAAATAAATGAAAATAAAATAAAGTTAAAAAAACATGGGGGGAGGGGGGAGATGCTTCTTCTGTAAGGCTGGAATTTCATTGGACCTTTTTGTCGTGCTCTTTTTTTTTGTTTGTTTTCTTTAACATCCATTGCAGCTTACGGTGTAACCCCACACATCAAGTCAGTATCCACTGTGACAGGTCAGGATCGCCCTCGGCCCCGTTTCCCTGCTGGACCAATGAGAGGAAAGATAAAATTAGTACAGAATTTGAAGGGGGTGGAGGTGGGGGTGGTGGTGGTGGGGTACAGACACCGACACTACACACATTTCCCATCAATTAGCATACCAACAGATTAATGGAACTCCACTAAAATCTACATGGAGGACTCTTTTGCCACGAGGGTGGGAGCCAGCTGGCCTCTTTAAAAATATAGCATGTTGTAGATGACCTTTGTCTGCTGGCAAACAAGCTGACTGCTCTGAAAGATGACACCTGTCAGGGGTTATTTATGAGGCCAATAAGCAGGTGGAACTTTGCGCAGCCTTATAATTATTACCAACATCATTTTGAGACAATCAAATGTTCAGCTTTCCATTTTCCAAACTGCAGCTGCTTTCATCTTGCTTTTATCTTATTACACCTCTTCCATTCAAGTCATTCCTCTGAACCGTGTTGCTTTGATAAGCGGCTCACACAACATGGCAGCAGAGGCCGAGCCAAGCGCACGTTAGTTTTTTCCTGTGATATTCTAGACTTCTAAAAAAAAAAAAAAAAAAAAAAAAAAAAAAAAAAAAAACACTGAGCCACTTTGCACAAGTTCTTTTTCACTAGAGAGCGGTGATGAAAAAATACGCTTTGTTAGTCACCACAGTGTGACTGATTTGATCTGTATCCGGCGTCACAACAAAGTTTTAATTCACCTCTGCTTGTTCCAGGGCCTCCTCGCTGGGAGAAGCTCAACCGGCCCCTCGGTGTGATGGCACCGCGGCCCCTGGTCTGACTGGCACCGCCACGGACTCCTCCCCTCCCTCCTCGTCCTCTTCCAGAGCCTTGGAAGTCGTCATAGCCATAGTACGGATCATCATAGCCGCCCCGGTAGTTGTGGTAGTCGTATCCATAGTAATCGTAATAGTCTTCATAGCCGTAATAGTCAGGAGGGTAAGAATAACCTCCTCGTCCACCGCGGCCTCGGCCTCTTGTGGGTGGCGGCATATGGGGAGGCCCGTAATAATAGTATTCATCATACCTGGAAGATGATACACAGATTGAATATAAACATGGCGTCCTGCTTCAAGTCTAAAAAAGGTCACAGGTTTGAGTTGCATTCTCTTCCTTACATTTGTGTTTTAGCGGCTTGTCTCTGCGCTTTGCGCTCTTTCCTCTTCTGGTCAGGGGGCTTGGCGAAGACTATTTCAATGTGCTCTCCCTCGAGGTCTTTGCCATTGAGATCAGCCAAAGCCTGTGAAATTGATCAAAATGATACAATTATGTTTTCACTGCAAATTACAAACAAGTCATAACATCATAAATCACTGTCCAAGTTTTTTTTTAACATACCTTCACAGCACCATCTCTTTCCTCAAAGTGGATGAAGGCATAGTCTTTCAATTTCTTCACCCGCTCCAGCTTGCCAAACTGACTGAACGCCTTTTCGAGTATCTCCTCCGTGACAGTGCTAGCTAAGTTCCTCACAAATAGCACCTTGACCTGGAAATAGAATCACACGGTTCCATTTTTTTTTTTTCTTTGCAGAAAGGGGAACAAATACAACAGCAGGAGACTGTCACAATGGAAACTTGCGCCTTACCTTGGCCATGACCTCTGGGTCTGGGTCCTCAATGGGATCAGCCCACTCCACGGTGACCACATTGCCCCACACCTTCACTTTGCCGCTCATCAGCCGGCGGCGGGCCTGAGCTGCCGTCTTGTGGTCTTCATACTCCAGGAAGCAAAAGCCCCGATTCTTCTTCTTGTCGTCTGGCTGGTGGTACAATATGACATCGTTTAGACCCTCTGCAGAGACAGGAAACGTGGAGAGAGGTGGGGAAGAGATGGAACATGGTTAACTGGAGTTATTCAACAGAAATCACATCACATGATCTCAAAACAACCACATTTGAAGGCTTGGGTAAAAAAAAATGTTTCATTTTAGTTTTAAGTAGCTACAAAGAGAATCAAGGACATTAATAAGGATAAAAAGTTTTTTCTCCTGTCACTCACAAGAGACACCTAACCTCGAGTACAATAAACATTTAGTGTCCAGTCAGATCTTAGCGGTAAACCATCACAGTAACGTGAGTCACTTCGGCTTAGTAATGGGGTCATCATGTGGACACAAACAGGAAATGCTTGTCAAAGCTTCAGCCTGATTTTTTCATAAACAAATCTTCAACACTGAACAGATCTTATCAAAATAAACTAACAGACAAAAAGTAAGCCACGTTAAAATGGAGGAATGAAGACGTGAAGGGTGGTGCAGACTCACCTGTGACTTTTGCAAATTCTTCAACAATCTGCTCTTTTGTTTTACTCTTGGGGATGGAGCCAACAAACAGTCTATTATTGGCCACAGAGATACACACTCCGATGTGTTTACCTGGTCGAATTTCATTGTTGTTGCACTGCAAAAGTACGGAGAACAGCACAAATAAGACGAAGAACAAAAGGCAACAGGATCAACATGATGGGAGTCTACGGCAACTTGTTAATATTATCACTATTAACAGACAGGTTTCTATCTTAAGAATAGCGTGTGCTACGTTAGCCTGTGTTCATAGTTGCAGCAGAGTGGGCATACCAATTTGACAGCCTGCTGTGCAGCTTCTTTAGTGCAGAAAGTGACAAAGGCGTAGCCTCTGTTCAGGCCACTGAGAGGATCCATCATCAGGCGCAAGTCCCAGATGGGGCCAGCTTTCTCAAACAGCGGAACCAGCTCATCCTCAAAAAGGTCTCTGGGGATTTTGCCTACAAATATCTGCCAGGTTGAGAGAGAAGAGAAATATAGTGCATGAGAGCAACTCTTTGAATCTGACATGCATGGTAGTATTTCGATAGAAAGTATCCAGTCAGCTCTTAGCGGTAAACTATCAGTGTAACCGTGGTTACTACAGAGGATTTTTAAAAAGTTTCATCATTTGGACACCTCATTAAACCTAAATTCACTTGAAAACTGGTCTAACTTGAGACAGGCTTTGTACCTCTGTACCGATGGTTGGCTGTGCCCCTGAGTGGGCGGACTCTGGTGGGGGACCTCCATACTTCCTCTGGCCTGTTGTCACATCGAGTGTGTAGCCAGTTCTCTCCAGCAAAGCCTGATCACCATGGCAAAGAAAGGAGGAGTGTTCAACAGCCGTGAATCAAACAAATCAAAGCCTTTTAAATATCTCTCGAGTAAACTTAATTATGAAGAAAACAATTCTTTTTTTTGGACATGGGACTAGTTCTCACTTTGATTTTGGCTTCATCTGGTCCTTTATTGGTGTCTGACACTTTGGTCCCTTGTTTCTCTCTCTGTCTGTACGTCTTCATCACGCCACAAAGAAAGGCACTTTTGTTCTGAAAGGGGAAAACAAAAAAATACTGAGTACTATCAAACGATAATTAAAGACATGCCATCATTAGGACAACTTCTGATTCTTGGCTCTACGAATAAAGAGCAAGCTGTGACAAGACAGCAACCATCCTGTAGAAATTATCAACGATATCTAAAAGCTATTGTGCAACCACAATCCTACGAGATAATGCCATTATACGTCATTACGCTGCACGGAAGACAATCAGTCACTTTGTATGGCCCGACGTATCTAAACAATACGTCAACAGTGCCGCACGCATACCTGAACATGTGAGAGGTCACTGTCCTTAAATTGCAAAAGGACTTGCAAAGCACCTTCCTCGTTGAATTCTTTCAGAGCCTCGATCGCTCGATCATCTAAGTCACTGTGTGACACCGAACCTGGAGGAGGGAGGGGACAACAGAGAGAGAAAAGATGAGCTATTCCCAAGAAAGAAAGTTTCACGAAATTCAAGCACAACTAAAATGAGCAAAGAAGAATTTTCATGCAAGTCCATAACAAATAGTTTAAACTGCGTATTGGATAATGATCACTACAATTAGGAGCAAGGGGCAGGAGCAGCCTAATCTAATAGAACTGTATTCGGTAGTCAGGCTGCACTTTACTCTGCTACCAGCACGTTTTTTTGCAGAACTAATCACAACAGATGTGACAGTGCAACTCGATATGCCAGTGCCCCTCTATAGTGTGGCTGGGAGTTTCTAATGAGCCGGTCTACATTCTCCTTTATGGAGGGGCCATCACCTGTCCCAGGCAGCCACACACCAGACAGCTGCTGCCATTGTTTCTGCCTCACTCCCATCTGGCTGAAAGGGCCAGACCAGTACTTTTCTAGATCTGACCGACCAAACAAGTCCTAAAATGACCCCCCAAAAACTTTGTCACTCAACTCACCCCGTACAAGCTTGTGAAGAACTGACAAATGCAACAGCTACTCGAGCTGTAACTAACATCATACTTACTACAAACTACATCCATCCCTCTGCATTAATTTTATGGCATGCAGAGAAATTTCATAGGAGTGAATGGCGAGACGGGACAGGCTCACGAAGACACTCCCAGGAAGAGGACTATGCATTCGCCCTGACACCAGTGATCATACAACCATGTTGGGAATGCAAATGCTGCAATCATTTACACATTTTCACACTGGTAATGTGTAATTATAATTTTTTTTTGTAGCACTGCAGTACCCATTTTGGTAGGAAACCACAAAAAGTTGCTTCAGGATCCCAATTCCCACATTCAAAAAGGTGATAAAATGACAATACATGCAAGAAATTGATAAACATAGAAAAAAATTGCATATTTGAATATGCAAGTATATTCATTGTGCCTTACCTGCTATGTAAATTTCATCTAGTTTTTCAGCAACTTTCTGTGGTAAACCAGCTTCTAATAAAGTCTGGAAGTGCTCAGAATGGGTAACTGCAGCAGAGGTGTCCATTGGTTCTTCTGGACCATTTCCATTAATATGTTCTGTGGCCATGTCTCCAGAAATCTGTGTAAATGCAATGAGCCAAATTAATCCTGGGTCAAGGGCAAGACTTGGGATTTGTTCAGAAGAGTGCAAAGTCTCAGACTTGGCAAAAAAATTTAAAATTAAAAAAACATACAAAAAAATATGCAAAAAATGGTTTATGAGTTTGAAAACAGGGTGACTTTTATACCATTAAGCACAGATTATCAATAAAGAGGGGATGCTGCTGTGTTCACAAACAAAGTTAACATGGTTATGTGGCGCTTCAGTTTGGAGACTTTTCACTGTTCTGAGTCAACGCTTGCAGCTCTCAGCTTGCATGAAGTAGAAGCCCAGAAACCTGCATATATAGGCATCTGACAGATGTTTCAACATTGCGCCCAAAGACAAAAATCAAACGAAAAGGCATGTCTTGTTTAAAAAAAAAAAAAAAAAAAAAACGGCTCGCGTCCATGTGGCAGTATTTTTTTTTTTTCCTTTTACATTCTGGTTTGTCCTGGGTTTAGTAGTTTGTGCAAATGGAGCCAAGTTCACTTGCTAACTTGCCTGTATCACAGCCCTCTCTGTCGCTGCTGCTGCTGCTGCTGCTGCTGGTGGTGCAGAAGCCTGGTCTGCTTTGGTCTCTAAATTACATGTTAGCTTACCTTCTCACTGCTGACTTCAGCACAGGCTAGATAGCTGATACACGTGTTCCATCAGAGAGTGAGTCCCGGTTTCCGGTGGCTGACCAAGTATGCACCCTTTAGCCTTTTAGTTTCTTGACACTTTGACAGCACATATTGTGACACCCGAAGGTAAATACTCCCAAATTATCACGCCGATGGCCAACCCAATCATTGCTCCACATGTGTTTGCATCGGCAAAAACGGGATGAGCGTGAACTTGTGGCAAAGCAGCGATCTGGCTGTTCAATGAATCCAGCAATGTTGACGACAATCGTCTGTTTTTGGCCTGGCCGTTAACTTCAGCTCACGTTAGCCCCAATCTAAACGTATATAATGCAACCTTTTATCTCGTAGTGTCTGCTAATCAATCTCATATTGGTAAGCACGTGTTTTCTCTGTGGTTAAAAACATTTCTGTAACTGTGAAAAAGCCTCGTGCAAAACAACGCTACACCTTTAAATCTGTAACATTCACCAAAATCTTCGGGGGTACGTTATTTTTATCGGATGTTAACGGTAACGTTAGATTTTAGCGGGGAGGGACTGACTCGCACACGTTGAGGCTAGCTCAGCTAGTTAGCCAGCCAGCTAGCGGGGCTAGTTTGCAACGGCTAACGTTACAACAAGCAAGCGAGCGAGCTAACCTTCATTGGGGACAATAACATGACGCGCCAGCGTGCTTTTTCTATGAATGCATCTGCGTTTTATATTGTAGTGGGCGGGGAGCGTGTCAGTTGCCACAATAGTAACGCCGGGCTCGAACAATCTTGCCGAGATTAACTGGCTTTTTTTCCGCTTTAGCCTTTAGCCCGCTGTTAGCACACGATGACAATGAGCATGTCAACTCCATGATCTGTCAAAATAGGCTAGCTCCTCTGAGCTAGCATGCTAATTCGGACGGGATTTCAGTGAGGGCCATTGTTACAACGTCATGTGTCGGCACGGTGCTTTCACCAAATTGCCCAAAAAGTATGGCTTTAAATTTTAATTAGATCCAGCGAGGCCTTGAGAGCTAAGAGGTTTAGCCTGCTGGATGCGTGGTTTGTCAACGTGCCGCCATGTAGGAAGAGTCCATTTTCAAAAAGCCGGTCTGGAGAACTCGTTCCCAACCACCACCACCACCAGTTTCCACATTGTTTGAAACAGCACCCCACGATTCAAAGACTTTTTTTTAGCAATCAATTAAGCAACAATCACGTGACCAAAACAGTAGCATTCGCCCTACCTGCCGCTGGATCACCAACGTGTATGGTGTTGATTATTTAGGAAGATAAATGTGATATTTAAAAGACAGAAAAAGTGTAAAACTCCCGGCACTGATCCGGCTTCAGTCATTCACTCTTGATGATGTAAAATGGCTGCCACGTTCACGCCTCGAGTTTTGTCTCGTCGATGGGGTTTCTTGGACAGTCCTGCACGGGCTTGCCTTGTATGCATTTTACAGAAGAGCACCAGGTCATCCACAGCATCCATCATAATTACCAACGATGAGTAATTTCATGACAGCAGCACCGTTTATTTCACGTATACGAGAGAACAGATCAAGTCTGAGTTAGAAAAACAAAATGCAGGCACCAAAAAAAAACAGAAATTAACTTAAATAAAACAGTAAATATTGAGCTAAAACAAGAAAATATGACAATGAGCCCAATTAACATGTTATTAATAATTTACTAATAACACACTACCAAAAAATAACAATATAAAATGTTTTAAATATGTTCTGTATTCTCAGATAAAATGATATCAATGCCAGTCCACATATATTTAAATCTAAAACTGCATCCTGTGTGTGTGACCTAAACAGACATAACATTGTATTTTATATTTTCCAGTTATTGAGCCTGAGTGCTTGACTGGAAGTGGTGAGGTAGATTCCACTTTCCGCCACACCGTGTCACTCTTCTCATAGGTTTAACACTCCTGCATGAACAAAAGAATATGTCAGAGTGTGAGTATGTGTGCAGAAAACAGTGCGGAATCGTACAAATAATAAATGTCCAACAACCAAACTTATTTGTACAACGGATACAAGAAGAAGTAAAAGTTCTTTAACTGTATGATTAAACTATACAATGCAAAATTATCACTAATTTTGTAAAGGATTGTCAGCATGATTTGAAATTAAAGTTATATTTGCCGCCATGCATGCATTATAAACTTGATCTCACACAAACACATGTCTATATTTGTTTGTAAACAATATATATTTTTTCTAGTATCTTACAATGGGTTGACAGTGAGTGTCAATTGCAAAGTTGTGAGTAAAATAACAGGTCAAATTGAACTTCCATCCATCCATCATTTTTTAGGGGGTTGAGTTTAGCATGATGTTCCAGACGTTCCTCTCCTCAGCAACACATTCCAGCTCCTCCTGAGATGTTCCCAGGCCACATGAGCTATATTGTCCCCTCTTGCGGGTTCTGGGTCTCCCACCTTCGAAGGAAGGCAGCCAGGAGGCATCCTAATCAGATGTCTGTGCCACCTCAACTGGCTCCTTTCAAATCAAACTTGTTTGTATCTTTTAAAAAACTTTGCAGTGACTATACAATGCATGTTCTGAATGTTGGGTTGGATTATCTGCTATAGTCATCACAAACAGGGTGATTCATGAGCTTAATGTCTGGCTCATGGCTAAAATAATAACATTTTAGCAGGTAACTGATTCCAGCAACCCCCACAGGTATAACGTGTTAACAGCTGGATGATGGTGGCTGGAAGATTTAGATGAAGAACTTATGCAGCTGTTGAGGAACAGAGCCGTAGAATGATTTCCTGTCACATTTTCTGCTGCTGCTACATGTGTAATCCAAGGTCTGCTGAAGTTTTACGAAGAAATGCAACAAGCACAAACATGTTGAATTATTATATTGTAACTTATTGTAACTTCAATATTTTGAAGTTACAACAATAAATGTAACAGTAACCACAATAAGTTTATTTCTCATGCCTCTGAAGGGTCATCAGAGGTCAAACCATTAACATAGCTCTGACAGACGTTCTAGTACAAAACAATTGGTTCAGAAAGCCTTGCGTTCAGCTGTAAAACTAACTAAACTAGGCATTTTCAGGTATATTAGCTCAAAGCATGTCTGTAAAATTAGAGATCCTAAATCATAGAATTGTAAAAGTCAAATGAAGCCATCATTATATTTACTGTATAGAGTTAGATCTCCTTAGATTTTAATAAAGAGGAAATTCTAAATTGAAAACTGAGTGCAGATGACAGCAATGTTGCTCATTGCTCCAAGGGGCCAAAAACCTAATTTGCAGAGATAATGATTTCCAATATTTTCAGGTAAAAACAGCTCCAGAATCTATGAGGATTTAGGTTTAAACTGGTAACTTTTGACACGCTACAATGAAAATGTTTGAGAAGTAAACAAGGTCTTTATTGACATCACATGACGTCTTTAACACAGAATAAATACAGTGTTCCATATCATGATATAATAGTTTTTTGTCATTTACAACCATATTAAATATGAATGCTTATGAGAACATTATGACTTAGCCTGTCTCTGACAATGTCTGCTTTGTTTCCAATGATAAACAGTAACTACAGTATGATACGGTCTGATGACCAGCAGAGCTTCTGTTCTCTCGAATGAGATAAAGGCCGTTACTGTTGCTGGATTACGGATCTCTCATGCCACCGTGTGGAGAGAGTGTCTCTGTGTGCTCATCAACCAAAGCAAAATTATCTTTTCCTGAACAACTTGGCAGAAACTCTTCATCACTTTCAGTGTTTTGTATCCAATTCTTGCACTCACGTTGAAGATGAACTTTATTAACCCTTCAATGAGAAATTAATTTTTCACTCACAGTTTTTACTCCAGACACAACCAGACACACACACAAAGAGGTCTTATATACATTATAATAATATCATAAAGTAAAACTACATAAGAGCTACTCAAAACACAGAGTGCAACATTTTAATATCCACAAAAACAAACATATAAGGCATCTTCTGGTTAGTTCATAAGACCAAATATATATTAAATATGACCAAAAGGTCTTTCTTTTAATGAATATATATCATCAGCTCTGAGCTGGGAGTGAGCCAGGATCATAAACATGCTCAGACTTGATAGTTCTCAGCTAATTATGTAATTTGTTGTCTGCTGTCACTCACTTATCGGTGGTTATCTTGATGATGCCACACAGAGCTCCTTGGATTTCAGCTGCACAGAGCCTGGCTGAGAATAAACATGACCTGCTAACTTCACTATGTCTCCTTTGCCCTCTCCTCGACAGTGACAGTGGCAGCGTTGACACCAGAGCCCCTGAGAATATAGTTCCATGGAGCATGACCGTGTAAGCTACGCTGTTTACTCTGCACACCTTTACAACTACACCCTTGCACAACTGTGTGATTCTCATCCTCATCCAGCCAGATCAATGTACCGTGCAAAGAGAGAGAGTCTGAGCATCTTGGCCTTGCTACCTGCAGAACATAAGAAACTCAGCAGCACTTCTTGTTTCATAAATCAGGAGGCTGTGAAGCAGGCCGAGAAGAGAATACAAACATAAACTCATCCTTTGGTTGCCTTTTTTTAAATCAATGAACTTCTGTTGGCTGTAAATACAACTAATAACTTAAACACCTCATCTCTCCCAGCTTAGATCTAGAAGTCTGATGTTATGTAAGAGTCGCAGACAAATAAGCATGATATGATTAAAAATCCAAGATTTTCAGAGATCTGATGTTTTTCAGTCTTATCAGTTGACATATGAGATTATGTTTTTATGCTAAAAAAAAAAAATACAAAATGTCAGACATATTGTTTGATGTCAGTAAAATCACACAGCAAAAGCAACAACACAGTCTTATCAGCAGGAATGACAATTAGTACCACAGTGTTTTAGGAAAATCGGTACAAATGCTATGACACATCTCTGTGATTTAATCATCTCGTCTTCCACACTTATTGAATTTCGAGTATTAGGCCAAGGATTTATCACCAGCACAACCAAGGACACAGGGCATGGGCTCTAAAGTAAACAGACAAATGAAATACAAAATAAATCAATATTCATCCTTGACATTTCAGATGTTGGAGCCGGACAGATGCATATTCATTTACAGCTATCTCCAGTTTTGAAGGAGCCACGGCACTGAAAGGAATTTTGCCTCAACATACAGTGAAAATAATATTCACAAACACGTTATTCATGTAATGTATGTTTATGATTATGATTGTTAATATTTGTGAATAAAATGTGTTATTTTTAAAGCAAACATGACATATGGCAGCATTTCAGTATATAGTTCACTGGTCTGATACAGGGCACCAATACGCACTACAGCACTGTAAGTACATTAATACAGTGCCCAACATACCAAGATTAGTGTGTATATGTGTTTTCTGATTAATTTATTAATGGCGTAATCTATTAAATTAAAACAAAACAAACAAAAAAATGTGGTGGAAAAATTACAATATCCCAAAGTTCTGGGTGACGTCTTCGGATGTTTTGTGACGTCCAACCAAAGGTCCAAAAGGCAACAATATTCACATTATATTTTATTCTATACGACGAGGAAAACATATCAAATGTTGGAGTCAAAAATAACTGAAATGAATTATCAGTTATCAAAGTATTTGCCTGTCAGATAATCAGTTAACTGACTAATCTTTTCAGATCTACACTGATGTAAAAATATAGATTTTGAGATTAACTGGAGGTCCCAGATCATTTATTTCATATATTTTTTGCCACTCAGAAGCAGACACTCAGTACACTGGAAGATCATGGGTTTCCCAATCAGGGTATGTCCGTCTGGAAAGCAATGAATGTTGTTTACATTTATTTAATTAGATTTGTATACATATTTGGGGTACTGCAACTCTGAGGAGGATAAGTGGTTTTGGAAAATGGATGGATGGGCTAATGTTTGGGAGAAAATACAGATCATGTCATGATAGAAACATGCTAAACATATATAAATGCTGAATAATATTAATAATATATGATGCTATTATTTGGAACACTGAAGAGACAAGCAAATCCAACAACTGCATCAACAAGTTTGTGACTCCTGGAGTGAGGACATTACTTTAAAAAGTGAAAAAAATTTCATTACACTTATTATTCAAACACACTTCCAGGCCACTTACGGCCTACAAATGATCTTGTGCAGTAAACCAAAAGAGAAATCTAAACTATTGACCCTTACTTTGCTCTGACATGACAAATAATAACAACCCCCCAGTTACTAAGTAACAAAAACCCAGGGATTAAATCCAGCATCCATAGTCAGGATGGAAGGATGGTAGATGTACGTTTTGACTTTCCGCTGTTTCTGTCTTATCATTTTGTGCATTAAAGGGGATTATGAGAAAGGTTGCAAACTGTCCAGTGAATCAGTGAGATAAGGTTGGTACGTTCCACTTAATCCAGGAAGTCGTCACAGACTGAGGGACGGTGGTATAAATCGACCTGGAATGAAGCTGAATTCCTCAATAAAAAGCCGTCCTGCCCTGAGACACAATGAAGAGGGAACTTTGTCTCAGCATGGTAATACTCTTGTCTCTATCTCAGACTTACTCGTGCTTTGATTCAACAGATTTCTGATTTATTTTGTCTCTCTGTATTTTTAGGTAACTCCTGCGACCACAATGGGCTCAGTGAAATCAGCCGGACTGTCTCTTCTTCTGTTGTCTTTTCTTATTTATGTAGCTGACTCTTACCCCAACATTGAATTATCAAACAGTAAGATTTGCTATAATGCTATTGTGTTAAGTACTCTTGTCTTAAATCTTACCGCTTCAAATGTAAATGTAATGTGATTGCACAAACCAAGGATTTCCTTCATCAAATTAGCACCATCTGCTTCTATTTCTCTCTCGTCACAAACTCACACTGTGGCTTTAATCTCAGTTCTCAAATGTGCGCTGACACTGTATCACAAGCTGCCCATGATCAATAGTTTGTGATTCTAGTTGTAAAGCCTGTATCGTCTTTCTCCAGTGGGCTGTGAAGAGTGCACACTGAGAAAGAACAGTGTTTTCTCGAGGGATCGTCCAGTCTATCAGTGCATGGGCTGCTGCTTCTCCAGAGCGTATCCAACACCTCTCAAGGCCATGAAGACGATGACGATCCCAAAGAACATCACCTCGGAGGCGACATGCTGTGTCGCAAAGCACAGCTACGAGGTACAAGTGCAGACGAAGGACAGACAGGCAAACTTTTCTTTAAATGCTGTGAATGTTTACTGTGCATTGTAGATGTTACTGTGGGATTATGAAGAGGGGACATCCTGAAAACCTAAAGATCTACATCCTCGCCCCAAATCTATCTGGGCTCTCTTGTTGCATCCCCTTCTCTCTCCCAATGGGTCCCATCTGTCACTACTATTGCTCACAGTAAGGGATAAGATGTCTTGAAAAAAATGGATTTGACAGGAAACTACATGCCTTATGCTGATAAAATATTTTCCAGTATCTGCAGATAAAATACTACAGTTTGGAAACAGTCTAAAATATTGTTAGGTTTTATCCTATGTTTAGTTTAGTTTAAGGGTCAGTGGATTTGGTCAGCAGTAGTGGGAAGAAACAACATTTACATTTACTTCAGTTCAATTTTGAGGTAAATAATTACACTCTTTTTTACTCTACTTCAATTCTGTACTGTATTTTTTTACTCCACGGAAGCTTTAGTTACTCTTTACTTTGCATTTTACATAACAAACAAACTTTGAATGGATTGGTTCCACTTACAGAAACGCAATGTCATATTTCCGATGTCTGTGAGTTGTTCACAATCGCACCAAAGTTGCACCATTTCCCCTCAAACCTCTCAGACACTCTCATGTAAGTATTTGTTCGGTGTCCTTAACTGTTCAATATTTCACCCACTATATATAAAAATAGATTTGTCTAACATTAATCATCTCACCCCCCTTGGTTTATCTCATATGAGATGTTGGAGGAACCTGACCACTGGTTTGGGAACCAGATAATAATGTAATATATGATAACAGTAGTCAGGTACCCGTTTTGACAGTGAAACATGCCTCCTGTTCATAGTAAACATAAACATGTTCCTGTCTGATATAATTACAGTGTAAGTGATAGGAGATACAGTGCACAGTCCATTCTCGGTGCACAAATGCATCCAAAAGTTTACCTAAATTAATTTTATTTATTGTCCTTTTAGGTCAAACTTTTGAAGGTATCCGCTTGATTTGTTACCTCATATTAACTTCAGATGAACGCTGGTCGGTGGACTTTGTCCACTTGTCCACTGTCACTTATATTGAAAGTGATTTAGGCGGTGTTGTTTTCAGACTTAAACAACTGTTACCCGATCCTTTGAGTAAATTTAGCTGATAATACTTCTGTATTGGATGACTTTAAGTGCAGTACTTTTTCTTTTAATGGGGTATTTTTACATTGTGGTATTGGTACTTTTAGTACTTCTATTGTTTCTTCCGATGTTTGGTTTATTTCAGTTCTGGTTTCTGATTTTTTTTTTTTTGACTCCTCATGTTGCTAAAAAGGACATTTGATCGTACATATTTGCTGCTGTACATTGATGTAGTTTTGACTAACGTTCACCGTTGCTTCCTCCTTCTCCTCTGTTCCTCTTTCAGATTGAGGTGGCCGGCATAAGGGTGAGAAACCACACAGACTGCCACTGCAGCACCTGCTATTTTCACAAGATATGACAGAACTGTAGACCGGCGCACTCAGCTTGGCAACACATTGTGTTTCTCTTAATATGTACGAACCTTTCTCTGTTTAAAAAAACACTGTTCTTGTGTTGTCAAATAATATTTTTGTAGCAACCCTGTGTCTGTGATGTGTAATTAGCCTATGTATTTGCATTGATAAATGTGTATGATTGAGTGTAGATTGAAAAGCAATTAAAATGTGCACATGTTGCATTTTCATGAATGTGTCTTACATCGTGCGTGACAGGAGCAAGTCTTTGGGAGTGTTTGTAAGTTGCTTTGGACAAATGTGTCTGTTAATGTAATACAGGGGTTAATTATTAGCTTGTGCCTTTTAAAAACTGATTCTCTAATCAGAGCTGGCAGCCAAAATATATGTCAAGTAGCCAATAAACAAGTGAACTGTGAATTAAAGCCGGCATCAGAGCACAAAAAAAAGGGAGAAATATGGTGCTTTTAACCTCTGCAAGCCCAGAAAACTTCATCCAGACATGATCAAATGCTCCACAATTTAAATTATATTTGAAATTAAATGTTTTTATGCTGCACGCCAAAATAAAAATGCAGTTTCTGGTGTATATTGCAGGGTAAATCCATCAGTTTATTTGTGAGAGTCAACATATACTTCCACACATATTATAATATAGTAAGGACTATAGCTGGATACATTTCAGCATCACTCTTTTTGTGCTCTACAAACACAATCACAAAGTGTTTTACACCACTCGCAACATGCTAAGTTACATGTTGCCTTTTAGATTTGGGTGATTAATCTGCTGTTAGTGAACATCTGTGCTGCTCAAGTGTCCCTGACCAAGCCACACTGATTTTTGTCGGAGATGACCGTGGCGTGCACTCGTTCCCACCCCGGAGGAACGAGAAAGACGAGAATATCTCGCCTTGGGGATGTTTTTTTTTTTTTTTTTTTTTGGAGGTTGTTTGTCCACTGATGCTGCTGGAGGTCATAGCTGACCTGCAGAGTATCTGTGCGTAGACGGAGGATGAAGACAGACATGCTGCAAACATTTGTGTGACTGTAAGGTCATTGAAGCTTTGTTGACACCAGGGGTGTATTATGTATATATATATATATATATATATATATATATATGTATATAAGTGTGTGAATGTGTGTGTGGAGCACACTATGTGCTCCCCCCACCTACCTACCCACCCACCCTCCACCACCACCACCACCACCACCCCCCCCTTCCTGCGTGCGCGTGCGTGTGCGAGTCTGGCAGCGTAACATCTGTGCGTACGCGGTCGTGATTGTTGTGAAGATGGCGGAGGGGGAGACAGAGAAGGAATATGACACACGGAAAGCTATCGAGGAGCTCCGAGAGCGGTTCCAGGGTTTGACCACGGCTTTGAAGGAGAGCTCCCAGTCTCCGCTGGAAGCCTCGCTGCATTTCTGCCAGGAGTTTTGCCAGGTTAGCCCCCCGTTCTCCTGCTGCTCATCTCTCCCGGGCAGCCTGCAAAGCCCCTCTGGCTTCCTGGCCGAGGATGCGCGTCTACGTTTGCTACAACAATGTAGCTAAAGGGGGCTAGCTGCTTGAGCTAGCTGCCTTGGCATTTCAAGATGGGGGTGAAAAAAAAACCGCTCCTCGGTGGTTTTCAGCCGTCCTCTCTAAGATGTTCGCCCGTGGCTTGAACTTATATGCAAAGTGTGACTATCCAGTCGCACCAATGTATGCGCACTGTGCATGTATTACTCGTATTTTCCAGGCCAGATGGCTAATAGCAGATGGATGTTGCTAGCTCGGTATGCAGGGTCCCCCTGTCCTGTGCAGTGGTCATGCTGTGCAAAAAAAAAAAAAAAAAAAAAAATGGATAGCTACGTTAGCGAGATTTTATTGCATTGATGTGCACTGAATTAAATGACTCTAACTCTCCGTTATAAACGCCAATCAAGCGTTTATAACGCCGCATCTTCATGCTCGGTGAAGTTTTCGCTTTGGTGTTACCAAAAAAAGGGGGGATACTTTTTGTTGAAGCAGTTTTATCGTACGGAAAGATCAATGATTTTTTTTTCCCCCAAAAGGTGCTAGCCCAGGCCTTGTGCAACTAATTAATCCAGCACACCACATCAACGGTGAGGCTTGTTATTAATAATTATACAGCGAAGCAATCGGGAAATAAAGATGTTAGATTGATGCCAAGCCGATGTTGCATGCATGCAATGCAGCTGGCTGTGATTTAAAAAGAAAAAGGGAAAGTGTGGCAGTGGTCACTGACTCCATTACACATCCTCCTCATTAATTTGTCCTGACCACGTAAATATCATGCGAGCTCTCTTGATGTCTCATTAATGCTGCACGGATTTGCTGCCATTGCACCAAATTAGTGTGTTTATTAGTGTGTGTGTGTGTGTGACATTGTAACCGGCTTTCAACTTTAAAGTTATTTGAGGGAAGAAAAAAGGAAGAAAGAGAGAGAGAAAGGGGGAGGACGAGGCTCGGACTGTGTGTGCTGTGAAACCATGATGGAGATTTATCTCATAAGAACTGCAGGAATAATAAAGTCAGTCAGGGTGAAATGGATCTGCATGGATATTGTGTGTGTGTGTGTGTGTGTGTGTGTGTGTGGAAGAAATGGAGGGACTTTTCAGAGATGAAGGTTAGGCGTTACTTGAGCTGAGTAAGAAGAAAAAAAAAAAGAGGGAGGATATAAAAAATTTTTTTTGCAGAGCACCACATAACTTTAGTGCTTTGTTTGGTGTCCACATCTTGACTGAATTATGTAATCAGTATATAATAACATAGTAAATATGGAGCCTTTTTTTCTTTTTTTTGTTTCATCTTTAATAGTTTGTGAGTTTGACTTTTTTTTTTAAAAATCAGAGCGAACCACAAAGTTTCACTTATTTTTACTGCAGTCACATCTTTGTATTCAGGCCTGTTTCAGAGGAATGTCATCTTTATTCATTCATTTTTGATTTTGACACCCTCCGTGATTGTAACGCCTACATTTTGTCTTTTACTATCAAGCATGCTTGGGGTGTATTATTCATAAAATGAAACAGGGCTAATTATTTTCTTCATTTATTAATCTGTCAGTGACAATAGTGACAAATATAATAGTGGCAGCAATGCCTTTTTTTCCTCTTCATCTAAAAGTTAGCTGTAGTTTTTTCACATCTTTGTGTTCAGTCCTGGTACAGAGGAATCACCATCTTTATTCACTCACGTTTGATTTTGATCTTTTACTATCAAGCATGCTTGCTGTGTATTATCGACATTTGCATATACATTATTACACCTATACAGCTGCTTTGGTACACTGAGTTTAAAAGAGTATAAATAAAGCCAAACATTCTGAAACCATCTATTATTTTCTTTAGTAGAGTTTAAAATTGTTAAATAGCCTATCACAGTGTCCCGGTGTCAAAGGTGATGTCTCCAAATTGGTGTTACTTTTTTTTCTTCACCTAGAAGTTAGCTGTCAGCTGTAAGTCAGCTTTTTTAAATTATTATTATTATTGTTTTTTAAATCATAGTGAACTACAAAGTTTTTCTCATTACACTGATCCTGATCTGCCCTCACATCTTTGAATTCAGTCCGAGTTCACATTTGATGTGTTTATAACGCCTACATTTTGTCACATTACTATCAAGCATGCTTGGCGTGTATTATTAATCAAATTTGTCTATATGTAATTACACTTATACACATAAATAAAGCGAAACAAGGCTGAAACCAGCTATTATTTTCTTTATTAATTAATCTGTCAGTTAATTTTGAGACTATAAAATGTCGGTACGATAGTGACAAACACACCAGACGGTAGTAAAAAAGTGAAGTGGTATTAGTGAACTTGTTAAAAAGCCTATTAGCCTACAGTTTCCCAGTGTCAAACGTGATGTCTCCACATTAGTTGCTTTATCCTGGCAGTTGGCCAAAATCCTCCAAAATTCAATTTGCATTGATGTAACATAGAGACAAGCCAGGAAACAGAGAATGTTCTGCTTTGATTAAAGACTCTAGATGCATTGATTAAATGTTTCAGCACTAAATAAACATATTTGTAATTTATCCAAACTTTGATTTTTATTTTTTCCACACCGTCCAGTCTTTCTTCAGCATTGGCTTCAACCTGTTCAGCCTTAAAAAGACAAAAACAAACAGTCCAGCTGTCAGTGGGTTCATTCTAATTGTAGTGTTTGTGTGTACTTTCCAGGTCCTTGTGGAACATGCTGGCCGTTGGAAAACTGACGAGGATCCACTGCCTTTGCTGGAGGTCTACACTGTGGCCATCCTCAGCTTTGCTAAGGCTGCCTCCTGTCTCTCCGCCGAATGTGAAAACGTGCCGCTCCTACTTGAAAAGTTAGCACTGTGAGTAGAAACGCAAAGTCTTCAGATGAACTTTTTCTAAATCCTTATTGTCCTTATTCTTCTAAACATCATATATATTATAAACGTTCAGTATGTTACACATTAATGTCTCACAGGTATTGGACATTCACATAACAGTAGACCAAACGTTGTTTTTCTTTGCAGTTGTGTAGTTTAGTCTCTGGCCGACAGTGATCTCTTTAGATATTACCTGAAAGAATAAAATAAAACAAAACACATCCAAATCCCAAAGGAAATTTAATAACATGAAAAGTTTGGCAGTACTCTGCTGACAGTATTCAGTAGCTGTTCAGCTATTCACACAATGTGCTCTTGAAGTAGTTGTGGAGGCAAAGTCCTTGAGGCTGTAATACAGAATAGAAATGTAGGCTACCTCTTGGGGAGCTTCGACATATTTGGGATGAGCTACAGAGTATGTTTTGCACACGGAGGTGCAGTGCATCCACAAAATGAAGGGAGCCGAGGCAACAGTTATTAATGTCAAGGATGTAACTATTAATCATTGATCACAATTAAAGATGCGGCCATTCCGAGCTGTTTTTCATTTCATATGGAAAAGTGATTATTGAATACTTACTTACTGATACTTTAACACTTACGCCTACATTAATCCATGAGCAAGAGTCTCCCTGCTGCTGGTTTACACCGCCCGTGTCTCCTGTTTGTCATCTGTATCTCCAAAATGCCAGCCTGACTTTACAGCGCCACACGTTGTGAATAGTTATTCGTGTATGGTTACCCTTAATTTGTGAAGTGTGCGCACATCCTTGACCTAAATGTGGCTTTAACAAATGGCTGTGTTGGATTCGCAGGAGCTGTGCGGAGCTGCTGCTCTTACTGCCCCAGCATGTCCCTGGTGCCTTATGGGAGGAGTTTCAGTCCTCCATGAAGGTCAGTATCCCCAGGGCTGTTTTTTTCTGTTTTTCCTTCGGAGGCTTATCTTTGCAGCGATATGCGACGAAAATTTGTTTAGTAATTAAAATGCGTTTGGTTTAGGTCATCGTTGAAAAGTAATGAAAACAAATGAGCTGAATGTTTGGATCTCTAGGTTCTCTCGGCAAGAACAACACTCAGTTCACGGCTGCTTTTGAAAAAATGTAAACACCCGAACGGTGACACTAATTCACTACAGTAACACTGTTATAACATTCACTTTAGACACTTGACTGTCTTAACATTTAAAGTATGACTCACTGAGGTTTTAGTAATTCATTTACTACACATTTATTTATCTTCTCTTGCAGTTGGCACACAGCCTTTTGCAAGAAAGTGGGAGCACACAGCTTTGCCTGCTCTCAGTTTTGGCTCAGCAGGGTGGCGTCTGGTCCAACACCACATTAAGCAGCATCCTATCCAATCAAAACCCTCAAACTGAGCAAGGTTAGTTCTCACGTGCACAGTTGTAACTACATGAAATTCGAATTGTCCAGAGTGTGTATGCAGTTTCTTATCTTACGTCTCCTTCTCTGTTCTTTACCATTTGTTTCTTAGTTCACGAGTATCTTGAGTTGGAAGGTCCCACACTTCTGAACATGAGAATAAAGCACCTAATCAAAGTGGACAGTGTTGATAAAGCAGCTGTCCTCGCAAAGATGTGCTCAGAGTATCCAGGGTATGAAGGAAAAGGAAACTTCAAACAAACCTACTTGCTTTGCATCTGCATGACAAAAAGTCAGGAGCAGCTAATGGAAGAGGTAAGAAACGGCACACACAGGCACCACATTTAACACTCGAACAAGTACTTACTAAAGTTTTTATAACCTTAAACCCTGCAAATTGCACCAGTCTGCGTCAATAAACACATGAACTTGAATCTAACCCAGTACTCACTCTGTACTTAATATTTAACGATAAAACATCCCAACAGTGTGCCAGATAGTTATTTGACTTCTTTCTTTTCACCCCTTCTAGATTGCATCAATAGACTGTAAAGATGCTCTTGAAATGATCTGCAACTTGGAGTCAGAGGGAGATGAGAAAGGAGCTCTCTGCTTATGTTCTGCCTTTCTCAAGCGACAGCTTCTCCAAGGAGATGTTTATTGTGCCTGGTGAGTGTTTCTGTTTGTGTCAGATAAATACTCTTATAACACTTACAAGATTACTCTCGGGAATACAATGGTGATGCAACCGATTAATTATGCAATTGACTTTTATCCAAACTGGAGCAATCTCTCTCTGGAACAAACTTGTGGACAAAGATATCATCACTGTTGAGCAGATACAGTTTTAAGGTCCATGTAGCCTAACACTCGAATGAATGATTAAGAATATAAATGACTTACTCTCTTTAATGCAGCCGTCTAGTTAACACTGCAAATACACTTAAAGATTTGTGGTTATCTGTAATCTGAACGTTTTAATTTCAAGCAGAGCTGCAACACTAAGTTTGTTTATTTGTAATATTTGTAATATTTGATGGTTCTGATATGTGATATTATCATAAAGTCTGTATTTTGTTACTTTTGGTCCCAACAAAACCAAACATATGATGAGGTCATCTTGAGATTTAGGACTTTGTGGTGGCTGTTATGGCTATTTCAAATGTTTTATAGGCCAAATGATTATTAAACAATGAAAATAATGGTCAGTTGTGTTTGTGACGTTTGTGTTTCCAGGGAACTCACACTGTTCTGGAGTAAGCTACTCATGCGTTTAGAGTCATCAGCTGATGCATTCCTTGGACACAGCAAAGAGATGGCTCTTCTCTGTAGGAGCGTCTGTCATATTCTGTTTCTAATCAAAGTAATCCAAAATGAGGTAAGAAAAATAGTCTACAAATTTGTAGCTGATATCATAACCATGACTCATAACCATTCACAATAACAATGACTCATAGGCTACTTACTACATCTGTTAAAGGGACCGTACACTGAAATTCTTGGCATTCATGTTACATTTGTATTTCCATAGGTTGGAGAGGTGGGGCTTCCAGTGTGCGTGGAAATGTGCATTCAAGCTCTGAAAATGACCTCCAGTGACCATAAGGATAGCAAGTCTACCATCTGCAAGACTATTTCCTGCCTCTTGCCAACTGATCTAGAGGTTAAGCGTGCGTGCCAGCTGACCGAGTTCCTCCTCCAGCCTACCATTGACTCGTATTATGCTGTGGAGTCACTGTACAACGAACCTGACCAAAAGCCAGAGGAGGACGGGAGTCTACCAGTGCCCAATTCTTTACGCTGCGAGTTACTGCTGGCCTTGAAGACACAGTGGCCTTTTGATCCAGAGTTCTGGGACTGGAAAACACTGAAACGCAACTGCTTGGCACTGATGGGCGAGGAGGCAGCTATTGTGTCATCTATTGACACACTCAATGACACAGACGAACAGGAGGTGGAAAGTGCACTTGGCAAACACCCCGAATACAGAGACCTGGAGGATTTTCTGTTAACCACTACAAATGAACTGAACGAAATCACGGATGAAAGAGAAAAAAACAGAGAGGCTAAAAAACTTCGGGAGCAGGGTTTTGTGTCTGCTCGGTTCAGAAATTGGCGAGCCTACATGCAGTATTGTGTTTTGTGTGACAAGGAGTTCTTGGGTCACAGAATTGTTCGTCACGCACAGAAGCATTTCAAAGATGGAGTTTATCTTTGTCCAATTTGTGCAGACAGCTTTGAAAGTAGGGAGGTTTTAGAGCCACATGTAGCATCGCATGTAAAGCAATCCTGCAAAGAAAGGCTAGCTGCAATGAAAGCTGCTAGGAAGGTAACCAAACCACCTCAGTCCCCAAAAAGTCCATCAAAAAATTCTAAAGTTGCTGCAAAGATGAGCATTAGTCCCGTTAAAGTTGAATCTCAAATTGGTGAGCAATTGGCATCTCCTGTTAAGTTAGAACAAACTACATCTGACACAAACATAAGTCAAGACTGTTTCTGTCCTGTCAAAAACTGTTCCAAGGCTTTCAAGTTTTTCCGTAACCTCATGGCCCATGTTAGATCTCACAAGGATGACGAAGAGGCCATGAGGTTTTTGGAAATACAGAAACAGAAAGTCGTGTGCCAGTATTGCAGGCGGCAGTTTGTTAATGTCAGACATCTTAATGATCATTTGCAGATGCACTGTGGCACTAAACCGTACATCTGCATACAGCTGGATTGCAAGGCCAACTTTAACTCCAATTCTGAGCTTCTCATGCATAGAAAAACACACCCTGAATTTAAGGCCCAGTGTATGTTCCCCAACTGTGGCAAAGTTTTCAGTGAGGCTTACTTGTTGTATGATCATGAGGCTCAGCATTACCTTACCTACACCTGCCAAACTGAAAACTGTGGCAAAATATTCTACTCACAGTCTCAATTCTTGTCTCACCAAGAGAATCATGCAACAAATGATGCAGTAAACAGTTTGCCCATCACAAATCAAAACCCTCCTGTCACTCCACAAGTACAACCACCACTCGAGAGCACCCCAGGCAAAGAAGACTCATGTCCTCCAGGTGTCTGCCTTGAAAGGATTAATACAGATCCATATATGAAGGAGGCATCGATGGCAAACACTTCACCATGCACATTACTAGAGGCAGGTAAAGAAGTTGGTCCTGTGAGAGTCAAACACTCGATTGAAAGCATGCTGAATCCTGGGGCAGCTCATGAAATAGAAGAACGGGAGAAATGCTACACTCCTCTGACAAACCCCACTCCAGCACCAGCTGATGTGAAACCAGCAGCCGAAGCTCCTCATACGCTCCCAAATGTCGCTGGGCAAGGTGAGATCGCTCCGGTATATCCTGTACCCTGTGCCATGAATCCTGTGGCAAGCCAACAGGGAGAGGGGCTTAACAATGTCCAAGGCAGTGAAATTCCACAAGTGGTTCCACAAATAATTTCTCCAAGTCAGATCAAGACAGAAATTCCTTCTTCGCTGCAAGGCTATCCTTCCAGCACGCCTGCTGTAACTGCTGGCAATGAGGAGAACCTGCATTGCTGTCCATATAATGACTGTACAAGGGCATACAGTACAAACAAAAGTCTGTCTAGGCATGTAAAGAAGCAACATCCAGAAATATTTGAAGACTGGAAATTGGCAAAGAAATATAACAAAGTGGCCAAAATTACAGTAAAAAAGGCACCGAGTGGGCCAGCTTCACCTAATCAGTCTCAGAACATTAAGAACAGGCCTTCAAACCAGCCAGGAATACTATGCAACAAACCTGGGATGCAGCAAATGGATTACCCAACGGGATGTTCAACCTCACCTGCCCAGTGTTATCCTGGATCAATGGAGCCCGTGCCTATCACTCCAATGGTGAACCCCACACTGTATCCAACATGGGGAAGCCCAAATAATCCCAGCGGAATGATGCAGTCAGACATGTCCCAGTCGTGGTCTTCACCCCCCATGAATAACTGCTATCCAGATGCCTTCAACATGCATGAGTACCCTCCTCGGAGTTATCCTCATTGGCAGGCAGACCCTTATCAAACAACAGCGTCTCTCCCATCTGATAGAGATCATTCAATGGCAGCTATGCATGGTCCTACTACATCACACGCTCCTTCAGATTCAAGTTTGATGTCCCAGTATGTGTCCAGTTCTCTGATGCTTGACAATGGAGGGCAAATACATAATGGAGGACATCAGTATGGACTAATGCATCCCGAAAGCAGTGGAGACAGCGTAGATGTGAGAAAAGGCAGTGCAAGTATGACAGGCCAGCTGGATAATGGAAACAGTATCTCAACAATTGAAAGCCTCCCTGAAGGAACTTATCACACTCCATATGCTCAGAGTGAAAACTCCTGTCATACTCAAGGCTCCTCAGTTGATATTCCCCTGAAGTGTCTGAGTCCAGAGGCCCAAATTCCAATAAAAGCTACAAATGAAATCGTTAAAACGGAGAATATTTCCACTCCTGGTTATGAACCAATGGACAACTCTGTGGATGGCATGCTCAGTCCACACAGTGTCACTCACACAGATTTCCCTTACGAAGAGGAGTGTCCTAATGCCGACTGTGAGGCTAACCCTACAGATGAGAAGGCAAGTGACCCTGACATGCAGAAAGGAAAACGAGGCAGGTTAAGCAAGCGAACCAAATGGCCAGCCATCATTAAGGATGGCAAGGTCATCTGCAGGAGATGCTTCAGAGAGTTCACAAGCACCAAGTCTCTCGGGGGTCATTTGTCTAAACGCTCACAGTGCAGGCCTGTAGATGAAATTGACCTAACGGCTGATTTGCCAACATCTTTTCTTGATTTTCTCAATGATCCCCACGTCCCTGACACAAACGGAGCAATATACAATGTGTCAAATGGAGATTTCTCACAGGAATCTTGTAGTCTGACTACTTTGACTTCACCAATGGTGTTGAAACAGGAGCCCCAAAATACAAATATAATGGAGTATTCAAATTCAAACTTAACTGTTTCTCCTGAAAACCAGCAAGAGAAGCCTGTAGAGTTGGCTAACCCAGCCCTCACTGCACCTTATCAAGAGGATCACTTGATGGAAATTTCACATGCCTTTCAAAGGCTGGATTTGATTGAAGCTGCACAAGAGAAGATGCGAAGCGCTCTGGCACTAGAGCAAAATGTCAGTCATTGTGTTACCACCACTGACATTGAAAAAAGTAAAATAGTGAGTAAAAGTGATGACAAGCCCCCTGAAAAGGTACCCAAACCTTTTAAATGTGACCAGGATGACTGTGAGTACTCATTCATGACAAAGGAGGCACTATTCAAACACTTAACTAAAATGCACGATTACACTAATGAGATGATAGAAGAACTAAAGAGAACGCCATCCAAACTGTCTCCGTATCCTTGTCAGATTTGCCCCAAGACATTCACGAGAACGACAGGTTTGAGAATTCACTATGAAAAAGTCCATCGACTGTCAAAGACAGAAATGCAGAAACTAAGGATCAGTGCTCGAAACAGGCGTGCATTTAGGCTTAACAAAGATGATGGGGTAATTAGCCGTGCAGCCGCCAATCCAAATAGCAGTAGCACAACGCTATCTCCAGTGGTATTACCTGCTATCAAACAAGAACCTCTTGACATTGCAATTGCACCTCAAACAGATAGTGATAACAATCTAGAAGTTCCTCAAGTCACCTCACCGGGGGATGCAGTTACACAGGGCTTCACCCCTGAGGTATCAACTGTTACACAACTACCATCACCTCACAGCTACTTGACTGATAGGTCGTTCGAAGAAGTGGCACCATCAGCTTATGAAAAAGCCCCAGAGCAACCCAAAGTGGCTGTTGAAAACAAAAGTCCGGATGTGAAACAAAAATCCAGTTTACAAAAGAAACTCAGTCCGGTTGGCAAAGCAAAGGAACAGCAAGGAACATCAGATGCATCAAGCAAAGTAAAAGAGCCAAAGTCCAGCCCTCCGACTACATCTGCTTCATCTTCCCCAGAGAAACCTGGCAGCTCTAAAAACACGCCAACGAAGGATGATCCCCAGAGGAAAGAAAAAGTTCAGAAAAGGTTAAGCCTCAAAATGTGTGATACAGACAATGCCTACAGTCCATATAGACCATATCGCTGTGTTCATGAAGGATGTACTGCCGCGTTCACCATCCAGCAAAATCTGATTCTCCATTACAGGGCCATGCATCAGGCATCCTTACCCCCCAGCAAATCTGAAAGTGAGACTGAAAAGACTAGTGTGCAAAATGGAGAGGAGTTCAATGAGAGCATCAGCAAAGATAATGAAGTCAGGTGTCAAGTGAAAGACTGTTCAAGGGTGTTCATGGGAATCACAAGGTTAGTGCAGCATTACCTCTTACTTCACAAGTTTACCCGTGACAAAGCCACCGCCATGATGGCCAGCATGACCATAGGGACTTTCAACTGTGATCGGCCGGAGTGTGCTCTCCCTTTCAACTCTGTGGAAAAGTACATTGAGCACATTAAGAATTTCCACAAGGAAATCGCAATCTCTGAGAGTGGATCAGTCGATCCAACTTTCAGGTGCGAGTATGAGGCATGTGACCGCGTATACACTACGAAATCAAACCTCCTCCGTCACCTGATAAAAAAGCATGATTATGTTTATGATCCTAAAACAAGTGACGGAAGAAGGACTAAATCAGTTGGGCTCTTTCCGGGTGTCAACGGGAAAGAGAATATGGAAAATAAATTCAAAGTGAAGAAGAAAAACACTAAAAAGAAAGATGGGAAGTCCATTGAACACTGGACTAGTTTTGGAAAGCCTACACTAAAATCCCACGAGGAGGCATCCGCCATGTGCATCAAGAAGTCCGCCCTGCAGTACCCATGCATGATAATAGGCTGTGATGCTGTGGAGCGGGCTGAAAGAAGTATATTTAAGCATTACACCACTCATGGCCTCACAGAAAGATACATTGAAGACCAGAGAAGCCAGTTCATTTTCTGCAAAAAGTACTCGCGCGCCAGATTCAAAGACTCAAACAAATCAGAGGGCGCTTCAAGCTCATCTTCTGAGGAGACAGAGCCAGAAGACAGCGAAAAGCCCAGTGACCAGAAAACAGATGAGCTGATGGATAGAATAGGCCAAGAAAACAGCAAGCTGTCCAACGACGATAGTGCAGAATCTCAAGCTTCCACTGGGACAGAAGGAGGAATTAAAAGAGGCCGTCCCAGAAAACCTGCACATCCTACACCAGCTTGTCCAGAGAGGATGCAGACCCTTAGGAATCGTTCGACTGTTAACAGTTCAAGAGAGAACTCAAATCCTGGTACCCCTACAGCCCAAGAACAACGTGACGACGGGGTTGCGCCAGGGTCTTTCAAGCCTTTGGGACTTGAGGACTCTTTTCTTAAGTTCTTGGAAACCTCAGAGTCAACACAAACTTCCAAACGTAAATTAAATGACAAATCTAGTGCTGAACTGCCGTCCAAAAGACAACAAACTCACAAACAGAAATCTGCTATAAAAAGTAAAATAACTGGTTGTGAAAATCTTGTAGACTTCAGAAATCCTCTTAATCTCAAATCAGTAAACAATGTCAAGATTGTCATGGATAAAACATTTTCAGACGGTGCTGATCTTTTGCTAAAACAGCTACAAGACATGAAGCCCATAGTCATAATAAAAAAGTGGCTTTATAGCGGATCATAGCCCAATATTTTATTTTCAACTCAATCTCACTCAGGATTTGAGAAGTTATGCTGCAGAATGGTTTATTAACGCATCAGATTTCCACCTGATAACAGTCATGGTCACAGTTAACGATGAAATGGCCTATTTTGTACTTAATGAAATAATGTCTTGGATGATTTTAAGTATGTATGTTAGTTATAATAACCAGGTAATCTATAGGGCATAGATTTTAGAATCATGTTTGTATTTATGCTTAGTACTGAAGATGTTTTTTTTTCTTTTGCTAAATGGAGACTTTTAAAGAAAAACAATGTTTTTATATATCCCTATGGGATTTAAAGTTCTGTTTGTATTTATTTCATCCTTTTTCAACACTAGTAGACCTATCTGTAATATTTACATGTCTTCCACAAAGTGTTCAATAAAATGTTACTGGTTCTTTTTGTAAAGTATTGTCTGCAGATGTTTTTGTGTTGCAATGTTTTTTTTTTTCTTACATATTTTTACAGAGTTTAGCTGACACAGTCCCATGCATTGTTCTACATTTACAATGACACAATTATAAATAAAAAATGACAGCCAACTTAGAGTAAGATCACTTCAATTAATCATTTGAAGTTGCTGATTTTTTTTACACACGACTTACACATTTACTGGACTTGATTTACATTAGAAAAATATACTTTCTGCTTTAGTCCTGGCCAGGTCCATGTTGTTGAAAGACATATATTATGACATCCATTAACATAGCTTAATATTAAATATGCCATATTACAAAAATATATAAATCAAACAAACTGATATAAAGGGATTTGTTGATGATAAATCAATAAATCCCTTTATTGACGATAAATCCCTTTATATCAGTTAACTTTACTAGTATAACATGCACTGAATGCATGTTATGTATTATATGTTTATATCCAGATATCTTCCTTGATGTTTGATTGATAGTTGAATTGATTCGGTTCAATTGATTGATGTAACTTACCATATGAAATTAGAAGATTTAATATTAACAAATGACTCCTGTACAGATCTTTTTTTTCATAATAAGGACAAACATCTCTTTCCTGTAGGCCAGAGATGTCCAAAGTACGGCCTGTGGTCAGATTTCATGTAGCCCAAAGCTTCATTTTTATAATATATTATTTATGGCCTGCTTGGATTGTCGGATACTGTATGGCTGAAAGATTTGGCTTTTTTGCTTGACATAACGGAGCATTTGAACCTACATAACTGCTGGTGTTATTATGTTAGCTGTAACACGAAATATTACTTTCTGAATGATTTTGTTAAAGACGATGAAGAGTGACACGTTTTAAACTTAAATGTTAACAGACTTTGCATTACTCATAATAAGTCATGTTTAGAATGAACATGAGGTTCAGATTTGTATCAACTTCATGCAAGTTTAACACGTTCCATACTCCAGATGTGAAAGAAAGGAAGAACTGGTTTTTAGATTTGTTCACGCCTGATTGGTTTAGATTTGGTTACATTGTCATTTTTTAAAAATATATCATTTTTTTCATTTTTAAAATTGCCAGATTTGACAATGCATCTCCACATTGTCAGATCTGGCCCTGTTTTAAAGAAGTTTGGACACCAGCTGCAGGCAGCAGGAAACAGACCTGGAGCTGCAGAGAGGCCACATCAGGGGGAGCGTGGATGCTTTAATCCGTCGGGGGTGTTCAAGATCAGCAATGATTAGAAAAAAACACTCCGCGGCTGCTAAAACCTGAGAGAGGAATTAATATACTTCAACCAAGAGCGTGTTTTAAAGTTTAACATTTGTCTTTTAAAATGTGACTATAGCTGTCAGAGTATATCTTTTATATCATACTGAATGACTTCAAACTTTTACCGAGCTATGAACACATCGTGTAACCGCTGAACACAACCTCGTCCGTAAACGTCACACTGGCGGGAAGTGGCTACTTCGTAACACAGAGCACAAGCAACATTTTAAACTGTTATTTCACCTTTAGACAGACTTATACCACCGACTGAACCACCCTAAATATAAAACCACGGTTACATTTATTTATTGCTGAGATGTCTACTTCATCTGTGTCCAAGGTAACGTGATATTCAGACGTTTTTTGTACATTTATGCGTCATAAAGCTCATGAAACTAGACTGGAAAACAAAGTTTGGGCTCTTTATTTATCATCTAACTTGATATTTCAGGGCTGCTTTGTGTTCAAGCCGAGTGCTAAGAAGAAGAAGACACTCAAAAAAGACTCTTTAGGTGAGTTATGTTCATGTTTAGGAGGCTATCTTCACTTAACTACCACTAAATGAGCTGCCTGATAGGTTAATACTGTATATTTGTCCACAGAGGATTATTTCTCTCATGGCTGTGAGGAGGCTGAAAACAGTGAAATACGATTTAAACTTTGTCAAGACTTGTGGGACAAGATTAAAACCGACACAGAGGTGAGAACACGTTTTAATAAGGCGGTGTCATGATTTGCTTACATTTGTAAACACTGTATGTGTTTTTAAGCTTTGCAAAGCCCATTTATTGGTGTAAAAATAACATATATAATACAAAACCAAAGCTGTGTTTTACTTTGTTTCGTCCTTGTTAGTCGGGTAAACAATATCCTTCAAATATTAAACTGTAGACGTGGTCTCAAGCAGTTTTCAGGTTTGAATTTGTTTAACAAAAATGTGTCTGTCTGTTTTTTCACCAGGTTTTACAGGATGAACTCAACAGGAAAATCTTGGACAGCTTGCTGGACTTCACCAGGAAGTGCTCGTCCACTCGCCAACACAGCGACTGGGCGTCACAGATGAGAGCCAGTGAGATCCCCACGGCGGCTCTTGTGCTCGGTACGAAATTTTCTTTCAACTGAAACAAACCATCTCTACTCTCATTTTTATCGTCTTTTAAAGCCTAATCTGACATAGTCTATCATACACCCGACACAGGTGTGAACGTGCCAGACCATGACATGACCTTCCAGAGTTTGTCTGAGCTTCTCCAGCAGTCTGTCAGTCCTCATGTGGCCTCAGTGCAAGCCAAAGAGTGCGGAGGTAAGAGCCTTCTAATCTTAGAGTTGTAATGGTAATCGTCTGTCTTGTACCGTCACTACAGGTCTTTATATTGTCTGCTTTATCATGTCAGCTTTGAAGCACTTGATGAAGAGAGTCCTGGAGAGGTTGATGGGCGCTGTTGTGACTGTGGATGATGAAGAAGAGGAGGAGGCTGAGCAGACCGGTACTCAGCTTCACAAGAGCGTGCACTGCTCCCTCAATACACTCTGTGATTGGTACTATACAAAAACAAAGGTGGGATCATGAAGTGTAGCTATTGAACACGATTTTACATTTCCGTTTGATTGCGTTTGATCACCTGAAAATACTTTTCTCCCCTGTATTTCAGAAATCCAACACTGTCAGTCCTGGAAAAAAGCGAAGTTCTCCTGTCCGAGACGATCCACAGCAACCTCCTCTTGTCGTTATTTTCAAAGATTTGGAGGCTTTCAACCCAAAAGTTCTTCAGGACTTCATACTCATCTGCAGGTAACACAAACTCTGAGTTGAAAAATCCAATTTTTCAGTTTTGTAAGCTAAAATTTTAAAATGGTACCTCTGCGAACTCTTTCTCTTTTCCACAGCCGCTACATCGAACGTCTTCCGCTGATGTTCATCTTTGGCATCGCCACATCACCCAGCACCATTCAACACATGCTGCCCCACTCTGTGTCCTCCCTGCTGTGTATAGAGCTCTTCCAGTCCCTGTCCTGTACACAGCACCTGGCCACAGTCATAGACAAGGTACTTTCACTCTCACTCTTATAGCTGTAGACACCTGTAGTAGTAGAGATCGGCCTTAAGATCACTTTTTGAACGTCTTAGTGTCATCTCAGAATCAACCACATTTTCAATCTCTCAGATCTCAGTCAAAGAGGATTCTGGGGTGTCTAAATTGCATTGTCTTTTTTATTTACTGTAACAATAACACATTCACTCATTTCCAATTGGAAATTTTTGTTACTGTTGGTAGTCGCCCCTTCCGTCTCCGCCCGCCTTCACAGGAGCTACAGAAAAGTGAATGTGGGAGACGAGAGAAGAAGCTGTGCCTCTCTGAGAGGAGATATCCAAATCCTCTATCATAAAATTTGGCTAACTAAACCACAAAGAGATTTGACGAATATTATCTGTACCTTGTTGAGGTTCTGAAATTGTAATTTATCATAAAGCTGGTAATTTCATTTCTTTTAGTATGTACAGATATTAAGTTACACCTTATACCAGCCTAATCTGACACCTTTTGAAATGAAATCCCATCAAGTAAACTGTATTTTCATTTATTTGGTCTTCTCTGTTTCCAGTTGATCCTGACACCTCAGTTCCCTTTTAAACTCAACGGTAAAGTGATGCAGGTGCTGATCAGCATCTTCCTCTATCACGATTTCTCAGTGAGAAACTTCATCAAGGGCGTTCAGGTACAGAGTAGCTTCCACATACTTCATCCGTGATGTGTCTCTCTGTCTGTAGATCTAATCCAGATATGCAGTCAACAAACTCTTTGTGCTCGTCCCGCTGCAGCTGGCTCTGCTGGAGCACTTTCACTCTCAGCCTCTTAGTGCACTGTGCTGTAAGAAAAAGGAGGCTCTGCTCAATGTGATGCAGCTCAGTAACCGCCACCTGGAGAGGATCAGGCATCTGCCGTCCTTCAAGAGGTACAGTACACAAACACCATTTGTTTTTCACATGTGCGATGAGTTACTTTCTAAATACTTTCTACGTCACAAAAAAAGCCTGTAAAATGTGTCATTAGGCCGGCTGCTTGGAGTAACTTAAATTAAGGGCTTAAAATTGAGTCTAATCTGTGTGTTTCTCACAGGTATGTAGAGAAGCAGGAACCTCAGGAACAGGTGAATCTGTTGACGGATGACGCTCATTTAAAGGTATGTTCTTTGTGTTATCTCTACACCTCAGGCATTAGCCAATAATGAGTGTGTATACCTATGTTTTTGTTTTGTTTTTTTTGTTTTTTAGGACGTGTGTCAGAAGCTGATAAAAGACCTGCGCAAATACCACAAGAACTATTATCCCGTCCTGAGGTGTCTCCACACTCTGACCTCGTCGTTACCTCGGTATCCCCTCGGAAAACAGGCAAGCAACGACCGCTTTAAGTCAAAAGTTCAAAACGACGTTGTCAGATTGTTTTCAGACTGGCTCGGTGTAACGCTGAATTGTGTGTAACAGGTCAGAGAGCTCCATTTAATATGTCTAGAGAAGAATGTATGGGAGACTGAGGATTACCAGACAGCCTTGAAGCTTCTCAGGTAAGTCTGTGTGTTTAAGCTGTATGTCGACAAATGTTAAAATATCGAATTAATACACTTCATCCATCTTCATTTACACGTTTTTACCACCAGAATGTAACACATCCAGGGATGTTTGGAGGATTATTGCTCCTCCTGGTGGCCAAACAGACATTAATATACAGTCAAATAGTACTGTGTCTTTTGTTGTTGGACATTGATTTAAATCATAAACTTCATGTGGTTTCCCTTCCAGGATGCTGGCTAAAGACGAGCTGATTGCTCTGCTGCAGAGATGTGTGGAGACTCTGCAGCATGTCAAGTCAAAGAAGATGAAGAGCGCTCTCGTCCAGTTAAAGGACCTGCTCACCAAATTAAAGCAGTTGGACAGTAAGTAGTAAAAATGAAGCACAGAACTATTTTCTCTTTATATACATGTTCTTACGTCTTGCATCAGGCAGTGGAAATGTAACACACATGCAACCCTCCTTGAAGTTCTTGTCTTTCGTCTTGTTCTTAACAGCAGTAGCTGCTGAAACTCCCCCCTGCGTGGAGGACTGCATCACCTCTCCAGTGAAAAACCTACAAAAGAAAACGGATCTGTTCCAGCTGCAGAAGGTTTTTATGGTTTTATGAAGAGTCGTATCATCACAGCATTTCTGTGAAGAGAACATCTCCACCTTGCTGATGTGTTGTAACACTCTGATTGATGTATTCAGACGCTGCTGGAGATGAACGAGTCTCGACGAGCCAAGAAGTTGAGTCCGTTCGAAGTCTTGCGAAATGAAGCTCTCGAGTTCATTGACAGCTTAGTGAAGTAAGCCGTTAACCTTCTTGCTCTGTGCTGCAACACTTTGATACAATCAAATGACATTTTTGGGAATTCCTCTTAACGTTTCTCTCCCACGCAGAAGTCACCTGTCTCCCCCCGAGACGCAGACGCTCTATGAAGTCTGCTACTACACTTCTTCTGCCACTGTGAGACGCCACCTCAACGCAACACCTCGCACCTCCATCCAGGCTGCGCTCAGCAGTCCCTACTATTATCTCCAGGTACATGTGACGAATATTATCAAGATTGTAACTGTTAACATGAGCTGATTGAAACTGATTGTGTGAACACCTCTTCCTTCTGACTCTGCTCGTAGAATGAGAGCCTGAAGACCGAGGATGGGACCGTCTCTAATGCTGCTCCTGATATCTGCATTGCATACAAACTCCACCTGGAGTGCGGCAGGCTGATTAACCTCTACGACTGGCTAGAAGTGAGTTTATATACTGAACTTCTTCATATTTGGCCAATGACGAACACAAACGTTCAACTTTTCCCTACAAACTTTGATGATTGGAGAGTTTGTTTTTCACTCTTTGGAGGAGGATTTACTGATCCTGAGGATCAATGTGTCGCCTTTATTGATCTGAAAATCAAATATTGGCCCAGAGTGGACCGACAGTGATGAGAATGAAAACCTGTGTTTGTTTTCAGGCATATGCCACCGTGGTCTCTGCTGCTGAGGGAAACCATCCGGATTCTGATCATTTCGGGAAAGTGGAGGAAGTCAAACAGTATCCTTACCAACATGTTTTCCCGTCGTAGTGGGGTTGTATGAAGTACATCTATAATCAGTGTGTTACCTACAGTGGACACACAGTCAGCACATCCCCAGTTTGGAGAGGCAGACGTGGATCCCAGCACAGAAACAGAGCTGTGCTCTGCGGTGGACAGGGTCAGCAGAAACAATTAGTTTAAAAAGGCCCATCCAAAAAAAGACATCTATTTAAGTCTATACTATATTAAGAATATTTTCAGCACTTAACACTGACACTGCCTGTCAGCCTCGTCCTTGTACAACTTTCTTAAATTGAAACTTTCTGACTCAAAGATGATGCATGTTTGCATTTATCTGGCTGCTTTGCTGTAACTGAAACAGTTACTGTAGGTAACACACTAAATAAAGTACCTCAGACAGTCCCACTTTAAAATACACAAACTGTTCCTTTTTAATACTTGTTTTCTGTTGTGATGAGTTCTTGACAACTGACAGATGGAAGATAAAAGGTTTGGAGTAGTTATTTTATATAAAACATTTTACTGTTTGACTGAATATGATCCACATTTAAGAAACTTTGTTCCTCAGCTTGCTCTCTAGTGCTCGTTTCATCCGATCTGTGTCTGAACTCGAATTTCTGGGCTTCATCAAGTCCACCAAGCAGAAGACCGACCACGTGGCTCGACTCACCTGGGGCGGATGCTGACCGATCCAAACACACACACAACTCTGGCTGCCGTCTCCTCCATCTATATTTAAGCGCTTATTAAATTTGACTTGGATCTATATTTTGCATTTCCCTCGAATAAAATGTGTCAGATAATCATGGACATGTTTATTTTTATTTGTAGCTGTATATTAAAGAAAACATTGTACGTCCATCATGTCAGCAGCTGTATGTTCCAGCAAACCTTGGTAGTTTTTATCTGTAGTGACTCAACTGAGCCAATATGTTGTTCGACTGAAGGCACAGCTCAAATACAGATGCAGAGTTAACTGAAAATTAACTATTTTTTCTTCATAAAATGTAGTGAATAAAAATAACAAGCTTTGCAGCAGTCAATCATTCACCAAAGAGACATCTTTATGGAAACGTCTGACCTCAAACTCTTGGAGGATCAGGATTTCTTTGTGTAATTTATGTCATGCTGCTCACTAAACACAGATGTATCAAAGCAATTCTGAACTCTTAAAAGATTTTTATTGTTTTGTCCAATAAGTACATTGGTTTCAAAGTGATACCAGCAAAACAAAAGTCAAAAATAAATAAAACATTGGTAGGGAGAACAAAAAAATAAAAAAAAAATCAAATCAAATTAGCCAACTGTATGCTCAATTTAAAAATCAACAAACAGAGAACAAACTGCAAACATCCCCTCTGTTCAACTGTGTTTCTTCCACTTCCTCTCAGATTGACCAGCAAACCTTTAAGTAAAACTCTGCGCTGCTTTATCGTATTTACATGTAACAAACAAGAAAACAAGTGACAAAGCCTGGAATGCTGGGAATCATTACAAAAGTGAGATAACTGTAGATACACGTACAGCAGGAGGAACATAGGCCACTGGTAGAGATAGGGTCCATTAATTTACATTGGGAAGCACCTAGTTGCTTACAACAGAGTGGTAACAACTGACAACAGCTCCATATAAACCTTTGCCCAAGGACAGAAATATGGCACAGTAAGAAAAGTTTCATTTGAACTAGCTAAACTGAATCTCTTACAATGATGAGCTTTTTTTTTTCCTTTCTTTCTTGAGATATCGCATGATAGCTTGCAGCAAGAGAAGGCCGTCTTGCAAAGGATTTCTGTGCCACACTCAGGAAACATCTGGAGAAGAAGAGGGAGATGAAATGTCAGTTCAGACTTCATCAGAAAGACTTTCTCGTGTGTGATACGCCAGAGAAACAGGAACGTGGAGATAAAAACTCACAGCTCGCAGGTTGCTCCCCGAATCGTCGCATTAACTGATCGTGTGTGAACTTCACAAAGGTGTCATATTGTTCTGAAATTCACAGGAAGTCACAATTATTGCACAACGTTTATTATTGGAATTAGTCACTTAATTAGAGACTTAACTATCAGATCACACACACTCATATCAAGTATTCTTTAGTGGTTTTGTGAAGTACAAATGGCACCGGTTCGTGTGAATCAGCACAAGAAGTTCCACTGATTTAATTCACTATTTCACAGGCTCACATTGATGCATATTAGTGCTGAAACAATGATAAATTAGCTGCTAATTAAACAGGAAACATCACAATTCTGATCATTTTTACACCCATTTAACAGGAGTCGGTTTAGAGGATTTGTTCACTTGCAATTATATGATGAATTTAGTGTGGAGTAGTTCATTTTTTGTCAGTCAAAATAACTATTATAGTGCAATCCAGGGAAGATTTGCTGTCTTACATCATTATACCTTGAATATTTTCAAGTTTTGGACTGCCAGAACAAAAAGTATGCTTGCTCAATGTGTACCAACCTGCCAATTTTGAAGTCATGGTCTCCTCGTATTCCTCCCGCACCTTCTCTTCCCTTTCTTTCAGCAGGCGTTCACAGATCATTCCAACTTGTCTGAGGGTGAATAATGGCTGTTCTTTTCTAGTGGGGGAAACTCCTCCAGAGGACGTTCCTGTACGAGTCAAACACAAAACAAGGAATCACAACATTACATGTCAAGAGTAATCCTCACGCAACCTCTCTTGTAAGGCGGTGGGTGACTCGACCAACCTGGCATGCTGGAAACATTCATAGTAGACGACTGGGATGGGGACTCTGGAGAATAGCAGCACTCTGGCTGGTGGTAGCCTCCATCTAGATGCTTCCTCTTTTGAATGCGTTTGTACTCCTGCTTGATGCTGTTGAGGATTTGTTCTGGTGGGACAAAAGAAAGCAACAACAACAAAAAAAGAAGTCCATTAGTGGAGACAAAAGAGCTGCCGTGTTAGGGAGGCCACAACTTTAAACTTTTTATCACCAATAAACATGTTTTTGTTTTCTGGTTCAACGTGTTGCTAATGCAACTCAAGCCCCTGGCTGCTCACCAAACAGGCCAAGTTGGTCAATATTACCTGCACTAAGTGTTGACGACGACTCCCCAAATGGCGAGGGCTCCATGCTAAGATACTTCCTAGGGGATGAGGTGGAGGCGGACGGGGACACGGGGATGCATCTTCGTCTTTTGGGAGACGTGGGACTCATCAGCGGATCGAAATCCATGGTCCTCTTCAGGGTGGCTCCACACGCCATGACTTCAGTTTGTTAAAGGGAGGAGGAGGAGGAGGTGGAGGAGGAAAAGGGGGTGCAAAATACCGAAACAAGACAATAATGAAGCGATAACATCAGTTTGTTTCAGTTACTTGCTAACTGTGGCTACTCTTTAACACGACTTGCTCATTTCAGGGCTCATTGTTCCGCTAAAAAAACAAGTTTCCCTTCGCTGGCGGACTCACGCCGAGCATACTGCGCAGCTGAGGCTTTAAATATTTGCTAGCACGCTAACGTTAGCCGCGCTCGCTAGCTGATAATCAAAAAGAAAACAAAGCTAACGTTAGCTTTTGGCTACCGCTGGAAGAACAGCGGAGCTCCGGTGTACGTTTGAATAAAGCTGTCTCTTTACCTTTCTGGAGTTAAAGTTGGTCCGTGTGACTGAGTTAAAACAACTCGTGTTGTTCTAAAAGTTGCTTCCCCCCTAAAAAAGTTGAAGTGACGATCCGGCCGGCTGCGGGCCAACTGTCTGCTCTTAGACAGAGGAGCGAGCTAACGCAACTTAGCTGCTTGTTTTTGATATGAGGCTGTCGGCTTCTCCGGCTCCTGACGTCACGTGTGAATTACGCTGCGGTGCATCATGGGTGATGTAGTGTAACGCAATAAATTATAAGAAATGAGAGGTTGATGTCCTAATTTAGATAGATAGATAGATAGATAGATAGATAGATAGATAGATAGATAGATAGATAGATAGATAGATAGATAGATAGATAGATAGATAGATAGATAGATAGATAGATAGATAGATGCACAAGGTGTGCATACATACATAACTGCAATATATAATATGTACACATGTATATGTATGTATGTAAGTATATGCATAATAAATACTTAACTATACAAGATATACATACTATGACATGAATATGTAAATAGAATGTGCAAAAAAAATAAGAATATTGTATAAATATAATATATAATCACAATATGGTTTATATTAACACATATCACATATGACATGAAGTATATGTTCCAGACCAAGGACCCCTTGAACGAGAGACAAACAGAACACGGACCCCCACATCCCAACATTATGTTTTTTTGTTTGTTTGTTTTGTTTTTAAATGCATCACATTTTAGGCCTGGCCTATAATAACGTTTATATTTACGTTATTTAACTTTTATTTCACCTTATTAACCTATTTCTATACTGGGTTATTAGCCTATATGTGTTTATTATCGATAAAAAGTTCATGCATAATTATTATTGGTTATTAAATGCCAAGAGCTGTGTGTCTTTCATCCAGATTCATCCGATTGGAGTACAAATGCCTCTGCTTGTTTGTAGTTTCTCGATTATCTGCAGCCTCACAGTCACCATTATTTTGGTGAAAACTGTAAATTATCCTGACAAAAATTGGTGGACCCCCTGCAGTACCTCTGTGGACCCCCTGGGGGCTGTGGACCACTGGTTGAAGACCTCTGTCCTAATTCAAGCCTAAAACAAAGAATCAAACATAAGGTATGTTTTTTTTTTTTTTTTTTTAATTTAATTTGGTGACATTAGAGCCTCAATTTACTATTCAATGAACTACAGCTCTGTTCTGTATGGCAATCAGTCCATGAGAAATAAGAGACAATAGATAAATGTTGTCTCTTTTATATCCACGGGAGGGCAGTGTTACACAAAAAAACAGACATTAACAGCTGACTTCACTTTATGAAGCAGCTCCCAAAAAGTCTAAACATCTATATTTATTTATTAGTATCTATACAAGTTTTTTTTTTTAATAGCTAGTCCTACTATTAATTATTCATTATTCATGTCTACATCATAACCACAACCTGTGCCGAACAAGCCAAAAAAGGTTAGACCCATAAAGACATACAGTCACATTCACTCACATGTTTTAACCTATATATCCATCCGTCAATCCATTTTCTGTAACTGCTTACTCTTATCAGGGTCGTGGGGGCTAGAGCCGGTTCCAGCTGGCACTGGGCGAAAGGCAGGGTACAACCTGGACACCAGTTCATCACACTGTGGGCAGTTTAGAGTCACCAATTAACTTATTAAGTGCATGTCTTTGTACCCACCCATGCAGAAACGGGGAGAACATGCAAACTCCACACAGAAAGGCATCAGCTGGAGTTTGAAACACCAACCTTCTCCACCGTGTAAACTCGCCGCAGGTGCTATTGTGATCATTTGTTGTTGTTTTTTATGATTTTATTGAGAAAAAAAAGATACCAGATATGTGGACAACATTATGATAAAAATAGACAAATTTCATATATTTATTGAACTCCTTGTTGCTTACACACACTTTTATGGGACACCATGTCACAACACAAGTGTAGCTTCTCACAAAAGGCTGTTAACTGTTTCATAAGCACATGTGTAATAAGCAGCTATGTTACATTCCCGAATCACTACAGGCTAAAGTTTTGATTTGATCAAAAAAAAAAAAAGAGGTTCATAGTTTGATGTATGAATCACCATTTTGCTTTGCAAAGTTCAAAAATAATCCAATAAATAAAGTAAAATAACATTAAAATGCCAAAGTCACAATATCATGGTCTTACAAAAGCATCAATAGTTGTAGTAAATCACTAATGGGATGCTAATTTTACTTACAAGCAGTGTGCTGTCGTTCAAAACTGACATTTTGCATGAAGGTAGACACAGTTTCACCTTTGCATTACTGCCACAATATTGCTATGGTTTCATGTGAAAAACAAAAGGTAACACCATATTTTACTACCTTAAGACTAAAATCTGTTATTTTATGCACATTCAAACAACAGCAAAGCATGGTGCAAAGAGCCAACTGGTTCTTGTGAATGTGACTATTATTTATCACTGACAGTATAAAGAATGGACAGCGTATGCGTGACGTCACACACAGGTTTCTGAAAAGAAGTTTTGAAGCTTAAAATCTGTGGCACAGGCTGCCGCCATGTTGTTAGTCCTTCATCTTTTGCGTCCTAGCTAATCCATAAACTGGCAAAGACGTGGATTGTCGGTGGACCTGAGGCGGGCTGAATGACGCCTGGGTGCTCAAACAAGCCATCTATAAGAGCACCGACCTGTCAGTCAAAGCGGGCACACTGTTAATTATGCATAACGTTAAGCCTTAATATCATTTAAACAGTTGAGTTATATAAAAATCAGCCTCAGTACAGTTGTCATGAACAGGAAATTAGCTATAGAGGCTAAAACTGTTTTTTGTACCAGGCTGTAAACATGTTTATTTCTGCTGTGAAGTTGGACATTTTAACATGGTGACTTATGGAGACTGATTCGTTCTGTGGCCAGCCTCCAGTGGACGTTCGAGGAACTGCAGTTTTTGGCACTTCTGCATTGGCTTCACTTCACAGCCATGGAGTTTGCTGCTCGTTATTTACTGGAATCGTTTCTCAATCAAGAGAAAATATCATCGTCACACTCGGATGTAATAATAAATAAATTCAATACAGATTTCAGCTTTAATGTCAAACAAAAAACTGTTTTTCAGTTCTGTATCTCAGTCATTTTTTTGGCACATTTCACAGTAACAGAGCAGTGCACAAGGAGGGTCAGGGCTATTCTACATTATCTTCACAGTTGTACCAGGGCAGGGCAGCTCGTCTCTTAGACCGGCTCTGGCGTGGAAGTCTCAGTCACCCCAGAAACAGTAACCTGGGCTACTTTCACTCGAGTCTTTCCACTGGCGGTTGCCTCCTTCACTGTGCCTCTTATGCTCCTGCTGTTCCAGTCGCTCTCAGCGCTGTTGTCCAGAGTCTGCGTCGCCGCCTGGCACATGTGGCAGATGTTGACGAAGGCCCTGCGCAGGTCCTTGCTCCTCATGGCGTAGATCACAGGGTTCACGGTGGAGTTGAGCAGGCAGAGCATGCTGCAAAAGGCAAACACAGTCTTGATGAAGTCGTTCACCTTTCCAAAGAGGTCGTAAACCATGATGGCTAGAAGTGGGCCCCAGCAGATGATGAGAGCCACTAGGATCAGGACCAGGGTTTTAGCCAGACGGAGGTCCATCCGGGCTTGCTCCGGCCTCACTGTCTGCACTTTAGTCCCCTCTGCGGTGTAGACAATCACACTCCTCTGTGAGCTGCGGCTCAGCATTCGGACAGCATGGTGGTGAGACTTCCAGAGGATGAACATGTAGGCGTAGATGATGAACAGGACCAAGATACTCGTCATCCCGATCCAGACCATCAGGTAAGTCTGGTCGATTAAAGGGAAAATGTCCGAGCAGACGGAGTTGAGGCGCTTGCAGTTCCACCCCAGCAGCGGCAGCAGCGAGAAGATGATGGAGATGGCCCACATCATACTGAAGGCAATGACTGCTTTCGTCTTTGTGACGATACTTTTATACGCCATGGGCCGGTGGATGGAGATGTAGCGGTCAATCGCAGTGAGAAACAGACTGCCAACAGAGGCAGTGAAGGAGGCGATGACCCCGGCCAGCTTGAAGAGGAAAATATTGGCGCTGTCCTTCCTGTGGAGGACATGAAAATCCAGGAAGCTGTAGACAAAAATGATGCTGCCTATCAGATCAGCCACAGCCAGGCTGCCTATGAAGTGGTAGGAAGGCCGATTTCGAAGTGTCTGGGAGTGTAGGATCACACACAGCACCATGAGGTTCTCCAGCACCGTAAATGTACCCAGGGTGAGCGCCAAGATGGCGACAGCGAGCTGCTGACCAGGAGTGAGGATCATAAAACACTCCATGTTGTCCACAAGGTCCTCCCCACACTGTGCTGCCCCGCCGCTCTCCACAAGGGTGCCATTACTCAGCAGAAAGTCTGATACATTGGTTGGGAAAATGGGAGAGAAGCCGCCATGGATGACCTCCTTATTTCCAGGGATGAGTCCCGAGAAGGAGTTACTAATTGAGGAGGAGGGCGATTTCTCAAAGTGGAATCTGTTCTTGATTAGAGTGGAGTCCATGGAGGGGTCGTCGTAGCTGGCGTCGTTGGAGCCGAGATACTGGACACCTGTCGTTAAAGTGGTCATTGCGGTGCCTGCTATCCTGTGCAAAGCCAACTTCATGGCTGTTTTTTTTTTGTGGCTGTGGAGATGCTCAGTGGAGAGGTGTGTGCTGTAACAGCATTAGAGCCATGCAAAAGGACATCTACGAAGAAAAAAAGATTGTTTTTTTTCCCATACAGAAAAGTACTGAATACATCTTAATTCTTAAAAAATACGAATACATGATGCAGAATTTGTGTTTATTAATGATTAATATGTTGTAAAATTAATTTGTTGATGGGAGATATTGGGGGTAATCCGTGCATCAGCCAGCTGACTCCAGAACAGATGCATCCCAGACAATAGTGGGAAACTGAACAGTTGATGACAAACCTGTGCTGCCTCGGGGGAAATCACTGCATTAAGTATGTAGGACAGCCAGGCTTTTCTTATTAATTAAAGGAGGTCATTAAGCATTAAGCATTTTTTTTTCCTTTGTAATCATTGGATTAATTAGGCATCAAGGGAAAAACAAGATTAAGAGTGCACATATCTGTCCAATGATCCATTTTACGTTTTTGATGTCAGCCATGATGATGGTAATTATCAACGGGCAACTTTACATGAAGGTTTAGTAATAAGACATTTGTTTAACAATTAAACATGACATGACACGATGAATAAAAAATCCTTAATGTCTAAAACCAGTTCGGATCAAAGATATGATGATATTTTGGGGCAATAAAACTCATGAGAACAATTAAAGAACATAAAATAACACAAAAACGTTATTTTTAATAGTATTTTTAACTGTATATGTGACAATTTATGAACACATATAACCTAAAAAATATGTTTTTTGCGATTAAACATGAAAACTAAATCTCAACTAAAAAGCTGTTGTAATGTTACAAATGCTATCTACATCCAGATAAAGTCTTACTCTCAGAAATTAAAAACTATCACGATATTATGATTTAAAAAACAAACAAACAAAAAAAACGTACCTTGGTTTTATGAGCGCAAACATCTTGCCTCGATCCATACAGGAAAAAAACAAACAAACAATTGAACTAAACTGGGAGTAAACCAGTCTGTTGTCGTCTTCACTCCTCCTCACCAGCACTTAAACTCCAAACAGGAAGCCGGTGTGAGATTTATTCTTGTTGTTGTTGTTTTGGTGATGATTTGCCGAAGGGAATTATTGCGTGTTGACTCCCCAGAAACTGTCACTGTCAAATACAGTAAAGCCAGACACGCACGCAGAGCCGGCGCACAGTGAAGTGTTTGCGGGAGCGGGCGGTTATAAGGCTGCTTTTTGTGCGCCTGCTGGTCACGTGGTCTGAGGTGTTTGAGCGCATCCCTGCGCATCATCCACACCTACTTATATATACGGGAGCAAAACAGCTGCAGGCACACACACACACACACACACACACGGAAAACAGCCATAGCCCATGTGTTCAGTTCAGATTGGAGAGTTACTTCCTCATTGTGCAGTGAGCCAGTGGTAATAGTTTGAATCGTAATAACCGAATATGTCGACGGGTATTAAATATTGAGGCGTTAACCTCAGTACAATTAAGGATGTATTTTATTTTCAGGTTCATTGTCATTAAACAACACGTGACAGCACAATGAAATGCAGCTGTAACTTCCTCCAGGCTGCACACGCAATATGACAGAATAAAGACTAAAATATAAAATAGTTTAGCTCTGAAGTGAAATGATAAAATATATCTACATGGAAGATGTACAGTTACATTTGCTGCATCTACACATACACACAGAAATGTGTGCGATAAGCTCTATCATTTATTGGGTTCTCTGATACCCCAAACACAACAAATGTGTCATTTTATTTATATATTTAGTGTAAAAGGTTAAAATCATGTTCAAAAGTGATTCTTATCAAATTAAAATCAGTAATTAAATGTCACAAAGATTAGTGTTAAAGGTTAAAGTTTTTTGTTGTTGTTGTTTACTCAAATACTTATTTATTAATTTTTTTGTGATTATTATTATTATTTTTTGGGCCTTACTTACTTCCTTACTTACATACTTTATATACATTTCTGAGGTACCTGTGCTTCACCAGATTATTCATAATATTATTATTTTATTTATTTTTAAAAATTTACACATGAAGAATTTACATAGAAATATGCCAAGTTTATGAATTATGATGTGCTGTAACCTTTCTACCATGACTGCTAACTGTAGCTGCTGTTAGCTAATGTTAGCTCAGTTTGTTAGCTCAGAGCACCGGGGGAGTGTTAGCATTGGTACCAGAGGTGTTTTGGAGAGGAAGAGGAGGTTTTTTCAGCACTAGGGCATGGGGGAATACTAAGCGGAGCCGGTGTCGTGCCAGAACATGAGCTGGGCAAGCATGCAATGTAACTGGGCTTTGAAACCTCTACTGACACAATGACAGAGGTGAAAAGACGGAAGATGATGTTGACAGAAGAAGCTAAGAAGAGAAAATGAGAGAGTGATCAAGCAATAAGTCATCTGACAAGAGTAAATCTTTTTGACTTTTAGTTGTTGGCAAGAGCTTCATGAAATAAAAGCCTGAAAGACAAACGCCCATATGAAACATGTTATAATATCACTCTGAACAAAGGGCCATCTATAGCCAGTGTTTAGTTTGTTCCTTCTACGCTATACATGTCGTTTCAACATTAGCGGACTGTCGAAGAGGACCTGCAGCATCTGTAGATATAAAAGTCTCTTTTCAAAGTAAAACATAACAATTCTTAATAATCTGAATACTTCTTCCACCACTTCTTCTGAAATATGATTGCTGAACTAACTTCAAGCTATTTAAAAATAAAAGAACACACCATACATTGTAATTTTAGTGAATTTTAAAGTCACAGTGCTACTGAAGGTCCATTCTGAATAAATCTATTTATTTAGTGCAGTTGGGGGGGGGTCACATGCACACACTATTTAAAGACTTTTTCCTGTCCTGCGCAGCTGCGCAATTATTTCCACTATGTACTCCCAGCAGAGCTATCTCCCAAATTACATGTATCTTGTTGTGGAAAATACATGACATTTGGCGATGCAACATCATGAGAAAACAATGAAAGGCATTGCGCATGATGCCAGTGCCTCCAGTTTTGGCAGAACAGAAGAGGCTGAGGAGTCATCCAACTAATTACTGAACACTTGTTATGCTGCGCTTGAAGCAGATTCAAGCAGCCATTGATCACTTGTGGTAGAAGAGTATATCCACTATGTACATTTTTTATGAAGATAGCTCAGACAGATAGACATAGTAACATCTCATTCATGACTGTTGATTGTGGGATTAATCTGTGATAATTAAGCTATATATAAAATAACTTCTGCTTCATTTCTCTTTAATGTTTTCCTTCGTATCAGGATAAAGTTTTACTGTGACTCTGCTTTGAAAACAGCATCTATCATCCCTAAAAGCAGGGGGCTGAGTAATCCACAGTCCACATCCATCATAATAATTATCATCAATATTTCAGTGTCAATCTCACCGAAGCATCAGTGAGAGAGACAAAGCTGTCTGCGATGACAAAAGGCATCTATATGACTGTAACAGCGACTTGTCAATTTTTTCCTAAATCCTCTTCCACCATGTGGGCTGTGCAGTTATGGGAGGCTGCTGCTATTGTCTCACGTCCATCCATCTGTCTTTGGTGGTGAACATTGCAAGTGATTTACAGTGATTGATTTTTAGCAGGATTCCTCATGAAAAAAGCACCATAATGCATCACATTTCATATTGATCCTTCTCCGTTTACAGTCGGTTGCTATTTGAGAAGCTGCCCGCATTATGAAATCATTACTTTGAGTCCACACAGGCTTCGAATCGTCCAAAATAGAGACCTTCATGCAAAAAAAACTGGTGAATTTAAGTACATTTTTTTATCAGATCGCACATACACAAGACCATTCTGAGAGACATGTTACTGAATTTGTGAAATCAGACACACACAGCACGTTGCAAGACGAGACTCTAAAGAGAGGCTGTCTGTCTCTGATGTGTTTGTGTCGAGAGGTTGGAAGATGGGAGGGAGGGAGGGTGAGGAGGAAAAGATGCATAAATAGAGAAGGGGAGGAGGTTGTGGCTGAACACTGACAGCTCTTAACAGTTTCCTAATCTGCCACTTCTATATTCTGTTCCTCCCCAGCTGGAGACACTTCATACTGTAGCCAAGGTGGCACGACAGAATGAGACTGGGCTCGAATCTGCTCACCAACGACAAAAAGCCCAAATAAAATGTTTACTAAATGTATTTAATACCGTTTTTACACGTTTCTCCAGGCTCACGCACAAAAGAGTCACGTGCACCGTGAGCTGTGATCATCAGTCCTCATCCGGCTGCACCCTCATTATTCACTTCATCAAATGGTTGAATGTATCAGCCTGGCTTCGTTAGGCGAATCAATCAGGTGTTTGTTGATCCACTTCCTAAACAACCGAACAAACAAATCCACGCCCGGGAAACAGAGAACTAAACTAGGGAGAAGTTTGCAGAAGTTCTCCGTCACGTTTCTCTCCTGAATCAGATTTTCAGGACAGATCTTCCTCGCGGGGAGTAACAGCACAGCAGAGTGGATGAAAAAGTTGTGACTTAATGCCTTCTGTGACTGAATTTCTCTCTGGATAGAAAAAAAGAGTCAATGGTCTCTGACAAAACACCAAAAAAATACCAATATACCACGACACATTTTAACAAACTAAATAAATAAAACGATAAATAGTAATTCAAGGCACGAAGAATAAGCAAGCTGATCGGTTTCAGCGTGTGAAATCCCAGTGGTATTTTTTTTGCTGCAGAACAGACAGAATAACAGTGTAATGGTCAGTGGGTAGAGTCCCCTTCATGCACCATTTAGTCATATAAAGACCTTTTTTATCTCAGCAGAACACAGTGGTAATCACAAAGACTTAGCGGGTGGTTGAGTGAATGCTCACTTGTGCAAACACTATGCAAATCAATGCTACAGGCACAGATGAATTACCCAGGCAGCAGAGCAGAGCTTCAAATCACAGCTCAGTTCAGCTGCTTCTCTCGGTGTTATACCTCGTGGTTTTTCAGGTGATACGCTACCTACGGCGGCAAGCCCCTTGGAAACCCTCAGAGGAAACTACAACTCCAGAACAGAGAGGGTGTTGAATGGCCTCGCAGTGCCATTCGCTGATTCAGAGCCAGATAATAAATTCATTTTCCCTACACCCAGCTGCAGACCTGCAGAGACTGATGACAGCCCCAAATGGACTTGACTGCCATGAGACCAGCAGTCACCTGTAATCACATGGCCTGTTCTGTCAGGAGTTGTGAAATTGAATTTATTTTTATTAGCTGTTCACTCTCTTTTATAAATGTCTTACTTTACTTTGTGCTAACGTTCAGTGTTTTTGATATGTTGAACTTGCCTATGATTTCATATTTCGACAATCCGGCAGATAACGAGCAACATTAGCATTTATTCCTGATGACTGTAAGTCCAATATTCGCTCCTTATAGTTCTGTTATGGTTCCACCACCTGGATCTGTAGCTGTTAAATGCTCTTTAATTGAGCCTTTAACTGTGTCTGTCTGCCTGTTAGAGCGTTTTTGCTGAAAACAGCTGCCTGCTGCATCTGAGAATAAACCTATGAGGGGGATAGTAGGTAAGTAAGTAAGTGAGAGTAAGACTGAACCGAACAGTCCAAGAAACCAGAAAAACAATGAGGTGAAAAATGATAGAGATGGTGGTATGGTTAAAATAAACTTAGACAAAAGACACTTGGACATTTTATAATAAACATTTGATCATGAAAACCGGGATTACTGTATCATTGTCTTCAGAACCTACGGGAAGGGAAAAAGAGAATTTGAAGTGTTCATATTTCCAGTTGTGCAGCCAAAAAGCAAAGAATTTTAGTTGTAGCATTTTCATGGTAGAAGCACATAAATCAAGGAAAAAGGGAGCGGGATTTGAAGTCGCGTGGAGAGCAGAACAAAACAGCTCAAGCTGCTCCGTGCAGGTTGACACAGGCTGCTCACGGCTTGTGGGATACTTCTGAAACTGACCGCGGAGCTGCTGGTGGGGTTTCAAACACTGACTAGAATCTCTTACAATTGGCTCCAGCAGCTGTGTTTGCATCCATACTGTACCAGGTGGAATGCAATCAACACCTACTTTGTAATGATACATTAAAAAATGTGTCTATTTCCACTTTAATTAAGATTTTATAGATGTTATTTTCAGCTGTTAAATAAACTTGCATTTATGTATCACCTTTCTAGTCTTCCTAACACTCAAAGGTCTTTACACTACATGTCACATTCACACACTGATGGCACTGGCTTCGTTCAGTATCTTGTAACTTCAACATGAAGACTGGGGGTCGAACCTGTCTGGTTAATGGACTCAGAGCCCCCTTCCCCCCCAAGTAGAGCTAGTGTATCTTTAAATAATAATAATAATAATATTAATACTTATCAACAGCTGTCAGATGTTATTAATGGATAAAATGTCTTACAACTTAAAAAACTCAACATCAAAATTTATAAATAACAACAATAATAATAACAAACAGTACGTGAGTGTCTTTCCACCTTTGTTCCTGTATCTGTATCACAGTTTGAGCTTCATTCCTACATAGTTTTTCCGTGAAAACATTTCATACCCACCGGAGCACTTATCCATTCTCATTCTGTTCACTGCATCATGTTTATTCACCCATTACGAGCAAATGCATTCAGCAAACAATTCCAGAGTGCTCTCACATCCCGGAAGAATTTCTTTCATCACAGAGATGCTTTGGTCTCGGCTTTTAGCTTTATCACCAGATGAAGAGACTCCACCACAAATGAGTTGACATTGAAGAACAAACAGCTCAAAATTGGACTGAGATTTGTTTTCTTGCATTTCGTGCTCAGCGCACAGAGTTACAACATCAGTAACAAGTCCAATGTATTACGTCTGTTTTAATCCCTCTCACTGGTTTCAGCGCAGTGAGACGAATTTAAACGCAACCAAAAGGTTTGTCAGAAAAGCAGGTGAAAGGGTTAAGACTCTGCACTGGGTGCAAGCGTGCATTTGCTTGCATATTGTAGGAAAACCAAGTTAATTTGAGTCTAGCACACAGTGTCCATCAGTCTAAAATGCATTTGTGGTTAGCAGTAAAGAGCAGTTTAACCCAGTTTGAGCAAGTGTTCTTCCATCAGTTGACACATGAAGCATTAGTATTGACTCTTGTGGGACGTGTGTGAACTCATCAGCCTTAAGAGAAGAAACCCAAAATTGACTAATGAATGGAAAAATGCTCCAAATGATGCTGATATAAGATTTTCTTCTCTCCTTTTAACAATTGGCATGTTCCCTATTCTCTTTCTATTGATTTCTTCCCACTTAGATACGAGCGTGATGTTCCGAAATCAGGCGACTGTATTGTCGAGTGACAGTAGCCTAACAAACCAGGTCATGAAAATATCTGATAGGCCATCACAGGACAACCAACACCGCAGGAAAATAATAATATAAATACATATATAAGTGTAATGTGTAAATCATAGTGCTTTATTTAACTTGTCATGTATTCTCTAAGCATTTAAAAATGTCTTGAAAGTTTAATGTAAAGAATTATGTAATGTGGTGCTAATTAAAGAGAAAATATAGAGACAAACCTTAGTTAATTGTGATGATTTTAATAATAATAGGAATAAATGGACGTCAAACAGGACCACAGCAGCAGGCTCAACCAATCTCTGATCAAAGCGTAACCACAATCCATGAGAACCTGCGAGACCAGAGAAGTATTAATATGCATTAATGGGGCTTGAGTGTGAACAGATGGAGAGGGAGAGAAGAAGACTAGAGCTCAGTGCATCATGGGAAATCCCCCAGCAGTCTAGTTTCTAAGGGATGGTTCAGGTCTCACCTGAGTCATCCTGAACTATAAGCTCAGGAAAGGAAAAGGAAAGCCGACTCTTAAATGTGTTGAGAGTGTCTGCCACACAAACCCAAAACAGGAGCTGGTTCTACAGAAGACGAGCTCGATAGCTGAATGCTCTGAAGGAACAACGAGGAATACTATGAGGTCTTTGAGATTTCAGTTTCAACACTGTCTAATTATTAGGTACTTATCAGGAATTTACAGACCTGTAACACTTAAAATAAATTGTTACAGAATTTTATTAATTTTCACAAAATCATGAACATCCACAAATAAACCAAGAGCATTGTGGGATACTCTTTGACTCTCATTTTAATACAGAAATACATTTAACATGGGTGTGTTTACTTTGTTGTGTCTTTATTGCAGTCTCACAGCTACAGTTTGTCAGGAGTCATAAGGTCTGGACCTAAAGACAAAACTTTGACCGAATTGTCCGTGAATGTGTAGATAAAGCAGAGTGAGTAGATCCAGAGCCAGCGTGATGTTGAGCAGGCAGACTGAGCTGGTGCCAGCTTAACCATAGACATTAGAAATATAGATGCTGTATCTGTGATGTCACTCGTAGGTTCCTGAAGAGCAGGGCAAAGATGTGGATCGTTGGTGCAGCTGAGGTGGGCTGAATAACGCCTGTACGCCAAAACAAACCTCCTATAACGTCACCTACTTGTTTATGAAAGTGGCCATGTTCTTAATTATGTATAACTCAATAAGCCTTAATATAATTTAAACAGTTGAGTTATATAGAAATTCAGACTCAGTACAGTTGTCATGAACGGGGAAATTAACAATAGAGACCAAAACTGTTTTTTGTACCAGCCTGTAAACATGTTTATTTCTGCTGTGAATTTGGACATTTTAACATGGGGACTTATGGAGACTGACTCATTCTGCAGCCAGCCTCAAGTGGACGTTTGAGGAACTGCAGTTTTTGTTGTGAACCCGAAGCACAGGAGAGCAAAATTTAGCCACAAAAAAAAACAAAAAAAAAAAACAAGACTCAACAGGAAGAGGTTCAAACAAGAAATACTGATTTGGCTGCAGAGTGTGTGCCAGGAACAATCTGACACAGACTGGAGTGAAGACCTGGGGTAGATATACTGCAGAGTATTGACTGGTGGATGAAATCAGGTGTGCTGGTTGCAGCAAGAGGAGGATAATTGGATGGCCACACCCAGACAGACACACAGACACAGACAGAGAGAGAGAGAGAGCTGACAAGAAACAGGAAACAATAGGAAAAAAGAGAAAGACACAGACAGCAGACACATGCAGGCGGCGACGTTGCTGACCGTTAACTGTGAGATCAAAACGCAATTTTTCACGCTCTCAAGTAGTGCAGGGTCAACACCCGAACACGAGCCGGTAATGACCGAAAATATGATGCGTCTGTGTACATCAGCAAAGTGTCAGCAAAGAAGCTGAGTTTGAAAAAGTAATAGCACATAAGGACAGATTTGATTATAATCCTCGTCAGGTAGAGCTCGTATCTCCTCCTCCTACAGCAATCACAGCCATCTGGGCTGGAAAACAGATTGATGGCTTCAGAGCATAAACAGCCCTGCTGGCAGCCAGCCCCCTGCCATCGCGCTGAACTTGGCGAACAGAGATGATTCCCTCACTTTATACCTATAAACACCCCGCTTCTTATCGCCTCACAGCTTGTGGCCTAATTGACTTCAGGCCTACACGTATGTGGACTAAACTTCAGATCATCTGTGACTATGAGACAGCATTACGGAAGTAATATCAGTATATGATATAAAGGAGCTGCTAAACTTTTAGCTGTTCACCTTTTCGCTGGTCTAGTGTTCAGATTTAATTTGTCTGCGGTGACCTTTGTCAGACTTTCATGTGTAATTAAAACTGACTGAATATTTTTCGAATTTCTTCTCTCCTTTCACTGATTCGCTTCTCCAACCGCTCTGCTCGAGTTACTACACGCACTAAAAGTGACGCCCTGCTGCAAACTAGCACAATTATCAATCTTATTTCTCAGTACAAGCCGAGAAGATTGTAAAAGCTGCTCCGTGTCTTTGTTAACATTTCAGGTGCATCACCATGGAGACTCTGCACCGCCGCCGCACAAGGTCACCTGGCTCATACCAGTGTGCTTCTGTGTGTGTTTAACTCTGCAGAGACTCTCAGACGGCACAAAAGAAGTACTCCACAGCCGGTTTGATGATAGTGTGTTTGAAAGGCAGTGGATGAATGCGTCGTGTTCGGTTGCTGTTATTATTTGGGCCGATCACGGTGTCAGGATGGATGTCACCCTTCAAACTCTTTTTCTTTGCTTACTGATGCTGCGTGCCTGATGGTATCTCGTGCACACTTCCCTCGGCCTTGTGCAGAGCCCGAGATGCACAGCGTTGCTGATAAAACTAACTTTCACCTCCATTTAGCTTGAATTATTTGTATGCAGTATGTCATTGTATTCCTGTCAGTGCTTCTTCTTCTTCTGGTTCTACAGAACTTTAATTTTTCGCTTGTAGGGATACACGAGAGCGATGCATTGAATTATTATGCATTCTGCACAAGGTCGCAATGATTCACTGCTTTAAAAACTTGCTTGCATAGAAATTTGTCCCGCTCTGCCAGTACATAGAGATGGCCCTCGCTTTGCTGCTGTCCATGGTTATGAATAAATAAAACGAGAGCAGCGGTTTCCAGCCATTACCATTTATATTGTCCTCCATTTCAGGTGACATTTACACTTAATGTTGGTGATATTCTGTTTCTTCTCTCCAAAATCCAACAATACAGTTGCCCTCCACTTATGTCGCTCCCCTCCTCAAGCCTTGTTTGTTGCTACTGAAGACATAGAAGAACATATACTTTTATTTTAAAGCTGCTATAATCTATATTTTTAAACCAACAATGGATCTACGTGACGGTGTCACTTAAAATGAGGAAGCCACAAAAAGATCGGCTCTGTGCAGCATTCTAGCATCTTTCAGCTCATTATTTTTCTTTCCAAACCACAATTTTATTGTTTCACTCTCACCATTATAATAGTATCACTCCTGGCTCTAGGCAGCTGTTTTCTGCAGAGGAGCTGTAAACACCCGCTGTGCACAGAAGTGCTAGCCGGTGCACTGCAGAGCGTTTAGCAGCTAACGAGACAGATATTTTTTTTTTCTCCTGAAGACCTAAACAGAGCCAGATGGAGGGTGAATACTGGACTTACATTCACCAGGTGCACGAAAACATGGTTTAAATGAACTCAAATGCTGCTCATGGCTAACACGCGTTCAACATATCGACATTATGAGGTGACAGAAGTCAGCGGTGTGTTTACAGCTCACAGAAAGAGAAAACAACTGTAATTAAGTTATTTTAAAACATTACAAACATTTATTTTTCTTGTAGTTTTATTCTTACTTAAGTATTCTTTACAGTATGTAATCTGCTTAAAATCATAAAAATAAAAAATCATAATTACTGAGTAGGTCCACACTTTGAATTATATACAAACCCTCCATCTGCAGCTGTTTGTTTGTTTGCAGTTCAGTTTACAGTAATATCATGTATTCTTCATGTTCAAGAACATTTTATTATGCTTTTAACAAATTGCCTTAAAAGTTACATTTTCAGTCAAGTTTTTGCAGATGTTGAATTATGAATTATTATTATTAAGACTGAATTATTAGGACTTCAATAAAGTGATGATACTCATAGTTTTACAGAGATATGCTGTAATTTTACTGTACATGTAAACATAGAAATAACTGTAATTTGTCATTATTGGTATAATACTTAAGATAACAGTTTGGTTGTTAATTTACAAATGAACAAAAACAAACAAACAAACAGCCAAAACAGAAAAGTACTGTAAAACTTTAGTCTAAGTTATTTTCCATTAATCTTTTACAGTGTAATATTTCAGTAAAGTACTTCTACATGAGTACAGATTTTTAGTTCTCTTTCCACCACTGGTGTTTGTTGAGGACTATTTTCAGCTATTACTTTACTGCTGTAGTGAGTATTTCTGGCATCAGGAGGTCAAAATAAGTACCACTGCTCATTGTAATGAACGGACCTGGCACCAAATGCAACCGCGTGGCTCATTTTTGTGTTTTTAATCATTTTTGGCCGACAGCGAAGCTCTACGGCACAGAGGAATGAGCTAAATCAGGTTTTGGCTGGCAACACTTGTTAGTAGGATCAATGAATTGTTGGTTTAGCTGGTCATTTCATGGTGTTACGAATGTAAATTCTCATTGCACATCTTTTAATTTTGTTCAAGTTACAAGATAAAACTTAAAGAGGAATATAAAAACACTGTTGTCCTGTTTTATCTGCAGGTTCTCTGTCTCTTTTCAGGATATTACTTATGTTAGGAGTGTTCTATCAGTTTCAGCTCAGCTGCTTAACCCAGTTTTGGGTTCACGCAGGTTCAACCCCCCATCAGTCTCTCTCAAATGCATGTTCATGGATGAGGTCAAAGGTCACGACCACCAGAGTCAGGAGTTGATTGTTAAGTTGTGATTGATTAATGACGTGTCACGCAACAACACCTGTTCCTACGATGAAATCAGCATTTTATCTATTTATTTTATGATGATCTCCAAATTCAGATCCGCTCAGTGTGAGGCTTTCTGTGCATTTCACAGTTTGCTTTGCCAAATGAGTGTGTGTGTGTGTGTGTGTGTGAGAGAGAGAGAGAGAGAGAGAGAGAGAGAGAGAGAGAGAGAGAGTTAGTGTTAGTGTGAGGAGGTCTGTGGCATCAGAGAAGGTGTCCAAATTACTTCTTTGATGTATGAGCTCTGGGAGCTCAGGGCAAACAGCCAATATTACATCATTAAAGCCGACGGGTTTTGGCTATAATCATTAGAAAAAGTCTTAATGCGTGCCATAAACATATTAGAAATGATTTTTCATCTCATCTTTGGTGTCGTTATTGTCCAAACAGCCATCTGGGTCTGTTCTACAAAGCTAACAAAACATAGTACAGTATACACAAAATACAGTACAGTATAGTTTAATCTTTTCATAGAATAAAGAGGCATGATCATTTCAGATCTTTCCTATTCTAATCAGGTTTTTATTTTTTAAAATTGTGTGACTTTGCATGCTACTTCTGCTAACATCATCCACGCCTCTGTTTGTATGAAAATGTCCTTTTTTTTTCATTCCTTGACAGTTTTTTTTTTTTGTGTTTGCAAAATACAAACCTACAGGGATGTCAATAGCATGACCTCCAAAAAGAGGACACCTAGCTTTCAGTCCTGAAAAATAGCCACGGAGATGTTGAAAAGATAAATACAGGCTGGGGTTGGGTTGGGCGGGGGGGGTTTGGAAACAGAGTGGCAGGCGAGGTTGGAAGTGGTAGTTGAATGAAAGTGTCACCATTTTGTTCTGTTTGCGTCTCTTTTGTTTTGCGAGCTATTTTACCTTGAAACTGAAAGCAAACAAGAAAAGCGAGACCGCCTCCTGAAAATACAAAAATGCACTGTTATTATCAGAAGAAACAAAGACAACACAAAACAAGCAGCACAAAGCTGCTCATTCCACACCGAGCTGTGATAAACTCAGAAAGAGAAGTTTATCCTGAGCTTGACTGTTCAACAATCCTCTCCTTAGCAGCATAAATGTGCTTATTTTTTTTGTGTGTGTGAGATGCAAAGTAGATGTTTTTATGCAGGGTGGCATTAGATTACAGGTAAAGCAGCGTCATTACTGTACCACCCTTCTGACGGGCCTCAAAGCCTGCACAGTGAAACCCTTTCAGATGAGTCATAACACAGCAGCACGCCTACATTTCAATCAACCCAAAAGAGCACATGTAAGCAAGCTCCACTGGCTACCTGTAGCAGCCAGCATTAAATTCAAATCACTGATGCTCGCTTACAAAGTAGTCTCAGGTACTGCACCAGCCTCCCTTATACAGGCATATGTTACTTCAAGACTGTTACGTTCCTCCAATGACCCGCCACCCGTACGCTCAAGGCAATCCAAACCTAATATCTGTGCATATATACTGCATATATACATCATATATGCCGCATATATGTGTATATATGCCACACATATGCTGCATATAGGCTAATTTCAGGTGCATATATGTGCATATACAGGGCATATAGGTCTCCTATATTGCTTCTTTATATCCCCATACAAGCCCTGTATGTACATACAAGGTATGTGTCCTATATAAATAATGGTTATTATAAAGTGTTACCTAGTTACTTATATAGGTGGACATACAGGGGTGGCCATGGCTCAGTGGTAGAGCGGGTTGTCCAATAACCCAAAGGTTGGAAGTTTGATTCCTGCTCTCTCATGGCCGAGGTGTGTTCTGACAGGTGCCAACTGGATGGGTTAAATGTGGAAGAATAATTTTACATGTGAATGTCATTAATAAAGTTTCTAAATAAATTAAATAGGTGCATATATAGGTACATAATACTGTATATAGGTACATATAGGTGCATATATCTAAAAATGTTAGGTTGAATGTTTTGCAGACTCAAGGTGAAAACACAATCTGAGACCTAACAGTTTATTGAACAGAGGTGAATGTGGCAGGTGAAGAAAAGGGAATCTAAAGGCGGTGCAGAGTGTTTTTTTTTTTTTTTTGCAGGGATAATCAGTGATTACCCAAAAGCAGGAAACATTTTTCACAACAGGCTCCATATCAAACGCTGCTGCTGCTTCCCATTTTAATCAGGCTGTGAACAGCATCCTGTGGTGAGTAACCCTGTCTTCACATCCTGTGTGATGACTGTCTGATTGTTTAAGGTTGAGTCTACGATAGTAATAAAATGGCTGCTGAGTGAGTCTTGAGTGTAAATGCCGCGGTGCCATCATTTTATTCGTCTTCATTTCACTGTTAATCTATTGCAATTAAAACAACATCGCTCTGTCATCTTTGCGAGTTCTAGCATCTGTATTCTCACTTCATCAGTTGTTGTAAATATGTATGGGCATCTAATTAGAGCGTGAGTGTATTCTAACATTAGTCTGCCTGATAAATATTGATTTATATGGTCCGAATAAACAACAGGCTGTGGAATAATAATTAGATAAAGTTCACTCAGATACATCAGGGAGTGTTAAATCTCCATCAAACACATGATCAAAACAAATACTCGAGAGAACGATTAGCTTCCTGTGACAGTATCTTTCACAAAATCTAATTAGGCAAAAGCAATTTAATGAGCTCACACTTATCACAGATATTTAATGCATGCAAAGACTTCACTTCTCAGCTTCAGGAATATGACCTCTGGGTCTGCAGGCAGCATGGCAGAAGCACAGTGTATTATAAATTAGGCTAAATCATAAATAAATTTTTGCATAGTGAAGTTAATTAAAATTGTCAATGAATGCTCAGATACAAAGCACACCACTGATCCAAGCAAAGGAGCTTGATCAATAAGATTAAAAAAAGTTAGACTGTATTTATTACGATAAAATTCTGGCCATAGATTCCAGATTTTTACTGATTTTTGTCAGTGTGTGCAGACGAGGGCGTTGTATCGTCTCAATGTCTAGCTGCCAATTTACTAATGTGGTGAACATTTCCTTGAGTCCACTATTTATGATAAAAGTATGTCCCAAAGGATTATTTTGAAAAGATTAATAGACTTTAAGAATGAGAAGAGGGCATGTGTCAAAACTTGTTTCATTTAACCCCTCAACAGGGCAGCCATCATTATAAAGTGATACCCACAACACAGCACTGTGTTTGTTGTACTACAATAAATCAAGTTGTGTCTGCTGGGGTTTAATTTTTTGAATGCTTAAATGTTATTCATGCACAACAGGTCACGGGAGTCTGGAAGGAATATTAAGTATGTTCATTATTCAGGAGTAGCTATGAATCCGAGAGAGCCGTGGCAATCACATTAGCAGATAAACACAGAGGACAAGGAAGACGCCTACGAGTTCCCATGGGAGAGCTTCCAATTAACACTCAAGCTTTCTTCCTGACATGTTGGCTGGCTCGAGAATGTGAAGAGATGGAAAGACAGAGTGCTCAGGCATACATACAGAGGAAATGCATTTTTTAAGAGGTGAAATCTGTGAAGATTATGGTATTTAAGTACAAGATGGATGCAACGAAGAGACTGGATGAATCCTAATTACTTTGGTGGATGTTTAATTTTTCATTTAGTGCTACCTTGAGCTTGACATTTGTGGTTTTAAGGAACTATCAGGAGGATAGTCATGAAATATTGTACACACTTTCATGTCCGCATTGTGATGAACTGTCATAACTTTATTATATTGTTATAGTTTTCTCTTTTCTCTCCCAAATAAATGCATTATTGCAAGTTAGGTGGCATGCGGAAGTTATCTTAACGTATGCTAACAGTAAAACTTTAGCCCAACTGCTAAAATCAGTGTGTTAGCATTGTTGTTAGCGTGCTAGCATTAGCGCAACTGCTGTGCTTTGCATAAAGAGGCTGCTATAGCATGACTGTGGACTCTTAGTCGTGACAAACAAATTGCCAATTGCTGTTACATTATTTCTGTTACTGCTATTAGAAATTAGGTCTGTTTTGAATTTTGAAGTGTACCCTGACTATTTCACAGAAAGTAGTGCAATAAATTGCACTTTTAGTACTTTTGTACCTTTTGTTTCACAAAGACTGAACTGTGGTCTTCAATTCTGTTGCAGCAGTTTCCCTCTCGCCCCTCTGAGAGGGTTTAAAACACTGAGATTACTCTTGTGTTGTCTCAGGCTCAGTGGTGCAGTGCAGGGTATACTTATTTTTGTGTCCACATTGAGTATACCCACCTCTAAACGGCCTCTGGTGAGCATCTTTCACTGAATTTTCCTAAAATGGTGAAGGCATTTCATGAGTGGATGGAGTAAAAGAAAATAGAGACTACTTCACTCAAAGTGCATAAATGTGAGTCAGTGCTAATTGCACTTCTTCTGTGGCTGATGTTAATATCATAATGATCTTTACTCCCTGAAATCAAGCAACCAAAGTGACAATGTGCAAATACAACAGCCCCATTTTTGGTGAGATAAACGCAGGAGTAGTCGTATATGTCACTGTTTGTAACACAGGGTGGTTATCTTTTTGCTGGACCCGCACTGCTCCAGCCTTTTCATTGTAGGAGACAAACACTGATCCCTACTTAATCGCTCTGTCATCCCTGCAGACTTTTGCCCCCTAAGTCGCCTGGCATCACTACAGTCTATGTTTTATTTAAACGGTTTCTGCTCGTGGCAATTATCAGAGCCGGGGATCCTCTGAAGTGTAGAGAGGGAGGAGTTTTTTTTTCTCTCCCATGGAGCAGAAAACTGAAATTAATCCTGCCCCTCAGGAACTTACAGAGTAAATTTTGAAGACTGCAAATTAAGCTTACAGTGTATCGAGGAACGTCTCAAATGCAGTGCATGTGGGTTGCATGAAAGTGAGGCTAAGCCGTGGCCTGTTTTGTACAATCAATGTGCCAACTGTCTCTGGGTTTAGCAGTGGTTTTCAACAAGTCTCCTCCTTTTTAACTACAGCTTCCTGTTAGTTACTGACGTAAAAAGAGGTGAAACCCACAAGAAGTTAAAAGTTTAATCAGTGGGTGTAATGCAGAAGAGGAAATGAGCATTTCAGTTCTCTTACCAGAGCTACCTTTTGTAATCACGCACTGATGTATCTGTTGTTACCATAAAAGACTATCCAGCAAAACAACTCGGTGAGATAACGGTTTCAAATCTGCACTTCAGCTCCACTTTGCACACACCCCGCTGATTGTGACTCCTCTGCGGTTCGAGGGACTACTTGTACTCCCGCCGGCCCACAAAGGCTGATGTTATTGTGGCATCGCTGCGAGGGCAGCTGTGTGGACAGACCAGAGAGAAAATGTACAGCATGACCCCACCTGAAGAGAGGAGAGTGCGCTCTGTTCAAACAGCAGTCTGGGTTTTGTATTTTTGCTGAGACGTTTTCAGTTTGCACAGTTTGTAGACAGCACTCTCTTGTATGTTGCACGGCAATAATGGCTTTCACTGCCTGCTCTGACTATCAAGTTCTTCTCCTATCCATTAGAAACAAATCACTTAATGTCTGTTGCAACCCGAGATGAAAAAACGTGCCACTATCTGTGTGGTGGAGAATTTTATTACAAGGTAGTAAGAGGCAGAAAGCAGTAATAAAACTGTGCAATTTCAATATTTCAATGAAAAAAAAAAGTTGTTTCTTTCGGGTAGTTTACATTATTGAAGCTACAAACAAGAACAATGCTGTACATTTGTTGCTGTACAGCGTAATCCGTCCCCCACTGCACGCCCTGAAGATGGAGGACTCGATAAACCGAGGTGTTAATGTATTCCAGCTCGGAGAACGTCGAGGCACACTGTGTGCACTGATGTGACATTAATGACAGAAACGGGACTGTCATGTTGCACATTGCACCCACACACGCACACTCACAACATGCACACTCACATTTCTCGAGGCCCGCGGGTGATAATTTCCAACTACCAAGCAGCTTGCTGTGTGATGTTGTAACAATGCTGGCTGGATTTTTCCATGGGCCCCCCCCCCTCTCGGTCCTCCTCTCCAAGGGCGCGTTTTGTTTGATAGTGATGCTGACAGGATGGAGCAAGCATGACTGACACATTGTCAGCTTCCTTCAGTCAGCTGGAACCTCATGTTTAAAAAGCAGTCTCATCGACAACTTGTCAGGGCTCATATTTGTCTGTTGGACAGAAAATGCACTGGTAGAGTTAAGGTTAATATGGAAGCCCATTCATGCCATGAAAACAAACAAAAAAACAGATGACAACTTGAAATTTAAAAGCTCATTGTGTGTCAAAATTATGATATGACATGATTCGAAAGTCTGTCAATCATATATTGGTAGCAGTGTTTTTATTATTCGAGTTCGTTCAGGAATCGACCTTGTCTTGTCTCAGTCTTGGACAAAGACGATTCAGGATTTGATTTCAAGACGGTTTAATCACCAAATGATGTCTAATTTGTCCTGATAGAGTTTCACAATGAACCGGAAATGTTTTTCACTTTCTGGCAGAGGGATGTCAATCCATCACAAAACACAGTGAAGCAAAGAAACAGTTCGGAAAGTTGTCGGTACTACTGCCTGTAGTTACAGATCAAACACCTGTGTGCCTCAGAAAACCAAAGAGAGGACGGACGAGTTCAGGTTGAGGTTTAACCACAAGACCACGAGCCAACAGCTGCAGAGTTCCACCAACAAATTAAAATCAGTATTTTATAAAGCAGCTCATTAAAAAAAGAGAGAAATTAACGTGAACTAGTTCAGTTTTAGAACTGTGAAGGAAGTCGTCGTGGGTAAACACTAAAATAAGGTAGAGAATTAAATAGGATCAAAACGGTGAAATAAGAAAACACTTTATGTTGTTTATGTTGTAGTCTGCTCTGGTTTAAGCCATGTCTCTAATAGAGAGTTGCACATGTGTTCTGCTAATAAATAAACTTGTCAAAATTAAAATAAATAAATAACGCTACACAATAAATAGTCGGCTGTGATCAGTGATCACTACTGGACGATGCAGTGATCGGTGACCGGCCCCAAAGATCCTGATCTGAGCACCTTTACAATAATCGTCAAGTTTCAGCAGAGTCACAGCAAACATGGTATTTTATATTTGAAAATGTATGAAAGGAAATTTGGGAGATTGTTTACAAGAGCACAAAGCTTTTCACATATTCAGATTGATGCATTTAACTTTCAAATGTACAATATTTTCTTTGGGGGAGCAAGCGCACGGATCCCCCGAGAAGGTCTGAGATCCACCCACCACAGCCTCCATCACTAAACGTGCTTGTTACTGTGATTGGAGGTAAAACTTCCTGTTTCAGATGAAGCCAATAACTTGACTCATTTCTATATTAACAGCTGTCAGATGTCCATGTCCGCCTTCACACACATTCCTAGAAAGTGTGTGTGTCTGGGAGGAGACGTCAGCCAAACCTCCTGTGATAAAATTTGACTTCCTAAAAGAGTTCATCTGCAAAACCAAAAGAAAACTCACAGCAGTCTGTAAATCCTGCAGTACACTTTCGTGTTAGCTACCCAATTAGGCTGTAGACTGTCTGGTCTTGTCTTGTCTCGGTCTCTCCTTGCCTTAGTCTTGGTCTTGACCCCTCACAGTCTTGGACTTGGTCCCAGTCTCGACACACTCTGGTCTCAGTCTTGTCTTGGTCTCGCTTTTTGTGGTCTGGATTACAACATTGATCGGTAGACTGGAAATCAACAGATGGAAGTATGGTTTTGAAAGTGGTTAGCTATGATTAAAGATTTGCAACGTTGGGGTGAAACCCGCAGGGAGTCTGTGACAGTGATTCCCAACCCCCACAATGGGCTACAAGATGAATCTGTGGGGCCGCCAGATGACATGAGAGGATATGAACCAGAAAAAAACACATTTCTGCCATGTGATCTGAACCCAAATCTGCTTAAACATAACCAAATGAGTTTCCATCAATAGCGCTGTCACATAAAAAAACTATAATTTATATATAATTTATTATATATTATTAAAATGTTTCAACTGTGATTTGGAAGGCACAGACAAATGTCCTCCTGCTGAAAAGAGCATCAGATCAAACAATGCTTTTATTGCTCCAGGACATGGGCAAACACTGTGTCATTTAATTTGCAGGACCTGTTGGATTAAATACTGCAAATGTGTAAATAATGAAGGGTCCGGTGTGTATGATTTAGCATGTCTCTTACAGAATATGATAGAAAAAATGTTTTACTGTTGTCACCTGAAAATAAGAATCATTATATATTTGATATCATCTTTTCATGGCCACCGTCCTTCACACTAAGAAGGGGAGGGTGAGTGGATGAAATCAGCAGCTACACAGTTAGATGAGACTAACTGCTGATCCTTTATTGAGGGATTAAATTAGTTATTTTATCAAACATTTACAAAACTAGAATAGTTTCTCACCTCTTCACGGTCTGTGGAGGAACCTTGAAAGCCGCAGTGACTCCGCTGAGCTCACTTCACTGAGAATCTTCATTTATTTTAATCATGACTAATATTTTATTTATTTATTTTTTTTTACTGTCTTGCATGGATTGAGAGGCACAAACACATTAATATGTGGACCACACTCTTGCTGTGGCCACAGACAAACACACCCGAGCAAAATCTGTTGTTTGTTTCATCTCCCATTTCAGAGACACGCTGTCATCGGGAGCACATCAATTCATCGTAGCTGTCAAGCCAGCCTTTCCTTTAGGGCCTCCTGCTGTTGTGTGACGCCTGCTTGCATATATCACAAGTCATGCATCAACTCTGGCTTGGTGTGATGACTAGTGGCTCAACCTAAAATATCTATGCTGCTTGAAACAAACCGAGCGCACGTGTGTATCGTGTGTGTAATGGGGTTGGACAAAGGGATTTATTTGTTGCATCACTCAGTGGTTGCAGTCGCTTTAACATTGGCCTCTCTACTGCATTCGGTTTAACTCGTTACACTCCATTTCCATCAGTCATCTCAGTGAAGGGGGCAGATTTGGACCCATGAAAGTTAGTTTTCTCCCTCCTCTGAGCTGAGTGTGATGTCCTATTTGAAACAATATAAAACCAGCATTCACACACACACACACACACACACACACAAAAATCATTTTAAGTTTCTTGGAAGCAAGACGTGAAGGCCAAAAACACGCGTAATCATGTGAAATTAAACACATGCTCACGGGGCAAATCCCTGAAAAAGACAACGGAGTGACACATGAATGCCTCCCTTCGATGTCACTTAATTGATACACAATGGAGACTGTCAGCATCATCAGCGGGGCGTAAAGTAAGCTGACAGACAGGCCATGTCAGGAGGCAGTCTTGGTGTCACTTTGCTCAGCGCTGTTCAACATGGCTCCTCCTGTGACTGACAACCGCCCCCAATTAACCTACAACTCAAATACAGACAGAAAACACATTCAAGTACACCTGCTCACACACACACACACACACACACACACACACACACACTGAGTGTGTGACAGCTGTGCAGCTTCGTCTTTATTCATTCAGCGCTAATTGACCTTGTTTTTACGGGGGGTAGATCCCTCTTCAAGGCAAAGCATTGTTTGCTTGCAGCACGTGTACAGTCACTGAAGTAGCTACAGGCAATAAATAAATAAATAAATAAATAAGCCCTCTGGATGAAGTTTCCTTCCTTCAAGCTTTTTTTTTTCTTATTCATTCTCAGTTCACTAAACTGTTCAAGGTAAAACGCAGACGCAGAATACTGATTTATTGTCAGTGAATGCAGAAACCTGTACAAAAGAAGCCTTACCATTACCAACGAGTGTCACTCTGGGTCCCTCTAGTGTGGTAACAGATAGATGGGTAAAGGATTTTAGTCCCAGCCTCCAGACGGCCTGATAGCAGGCTTGTGATTGTGGAGAAGCATCATCTTGATATAGCTTGAGTCTGAACATGTGACGTTAATGTTTTAGAGGGGTGCAAATCATATATTTAAAGGTCCAGTGTCAGATTAACGTGGCTCTATATACAGAATATGAATAATTATGTTATATATTATGTTATTAGTGTTTATTCTTTTATAGAATATATTTTATATCTACAGATGCTGAAGGTCTTTGCCTAGTCGCCATGTTGGTTGGTCCTGGAAAGGGCGTTTCCCATTCATCCCATGTTTCGTGGCCACCGTAGTTTCTTCTTCGGAGAGAGGGTGAGGTGCAAGATGCCACCAAATCCTGCACACTGGACCTTTAATGCATGACTCATGATGATTTTTAGATCATCAGTTAAGCAATGCTAATTTACAGTTACTTATATACAACCAAATTAGCTGGATACCAGTTACATAACGGTTTATTGATCAAACTATATTTATGTTTATTATGTAAATGTTTGTGTTTGATTAAAAATACAAAGCTTCATATTTCTATGAGAACAGGTTACTGCTTTCAGGGACCACTCTGAATAAAAACATGGACTGAGGGAAGAGTTTAATCATTTTGCAGTGAAGAAACAACAGAGGAAGAAAATAAGAAAAGGATACCAATACAAAACAATTAAAATGCATAAATAGACAGACGAATGAAGTTTAAAAAGTAAAAAAAAAAAAAAAAAAAAGAATTAATATCAACATGATAATCTTGATAATCTGCGGTATTCTATATCTGTGGGCCTTAAAGTTCAAGATTTAAAATAAATAGCATCTAATGCAGTTTAAATGCAGTTTGATGGAAGTCATGTAGTTATTATAAGCCACTCTTTTAAACAGTTAAACAGACAAAAAGAGTTTGAATCTGGCCAGCAGATGGCGATCCAGCTTCAAAGAGACTCATTGGAGTCTGACGTTAATAAAAGAGATGGTTTACAAAAGCTCAGACCAACATATTTTCTTCATAAGTCACAAAGTGTAAAGAAAAATATTGCAGCACTGCTCTGCTGTAGTATCTGAAATTATATTATATCCTTTTTGGAAAGTATAACCAGGAGCACAGTAGCAGATCACTACTATCAGTAGGTTGGATGTGCTTTGATCACTACTAGGTTAGTGCAGCCATCATGGACTTCATCTGTTGTAATAATTCTCTATATTCTAGAAAAGAAAACAATAATTATTATTATCTAAAGGAGGACTGAGGTGATTGAGAAGGTGTCTTCTTGTTAAGTTTGCTCAAACATGTAATGTTTGCAGAGTTACAGGTACGGCAATTTCTTATTAAATCGAAAGAAAAGTCGACGTGTGTCGAGGTGTTATGAAACCTTCATCTTTTTAAACTTTAACTCATTTTCACAGCTTCAACTATATCCCAGAATAATGTGGAAGAAATTATAAAATAACTTTAAGATTTGACAAGGTTGAACAGACCTGTAGCCCTGCAACAGGACTCAGCTACAATGACTTAAATTCACCAAACATCACTTATATGATGCATGAAGGCTACCTGTGCATTCCTCAGTAGTTCTTAGTACTTCAACAAAACATGTACATTCAGCAGGGGGGTGAAGTTATGAAAAGAAAAATGTGCAACCTTCAGAATGACCATGTGAATGAATGAATGGTTTGAATAGAAACTGAACATAATAACTCTCATGAAGGTGATGGTGGAAGTACATTTACTCAGGTACAAAAGTGTCAGAAGTTTTCACATTCATTACCCAAGTAGAAGTATAGGTACTATGGTTTCAAAAGACTTCTGTAGAAGTTGAAGTATCAACTCAAGCTTTTTACTCAAGTAGAAGTGTAAAAGTACTGGCCTCAAAACATCATTTTTATAAAGGCCATTATGACTATAATGTTATATTAAAATGTTAGTGTTGAAAAATTTGAGATTTTAGTATAATGCAAATACATTAAAGACCCATACATACGTGTTTCATGGAGCGGAAGATATGATGACTAGTTATATTTCTATAAGTATAGTGCTGTCAAAATTAATGATTAATCCAAGTGATTAATCAAAATAATAATAATTCTGATTTTAAAAAAGTGTCTTGTGAAAAAAAAAGTGTCTTCAGCGTCTCATACAGAAGCACAAGAAATTTTAAGAGAGACATGGATGTGAATTGTATTTTCTGTTACAGAGGTACAGAAACTGTACGTTTATTTTAGCATTGCCCATTTGTGAAAAAAAAAAACTTCTAGATAGATCTGTGCTTTTATTGCTGAAAATATTGATGAAGGTTTTTGTTTTGCTTTGCTCAAATTTTTGAGCAAAAAATGATATTATGTGTACATAATTAATACTACTAGTATAATGACCTGATTCCATATCCATCAGTGTAAATGTACTAGGAAGCCATGCTCTGCTGCCTTTATCAAAGAGTTTAAATAATAAAACTGTAGTAGCCTATACCAGATATAACTAAAATATAAGTTAAAAGTCTTCATGGTATGAAAGCTGTAGCCCCGCCTACTTGGTGACGTTTGCTAATGCTAACTGAAGAGCTAATCCATGTTGTCAGCAGACCTCCGTGCAGCAGCAGGCAGACATGGATCAAAGGCAGCGGATGAAGGAGGCCGTGCAGCGGTGTTTAGACTCCCGCAGAGCCGAGCTGCACGGTTTGAGTCGGGACATCTGGAGCCGACCTGAACTCGCTGGATACGAGACACATGCGCACGACAGGCTGGTCGGCTTCTTCTCTCAGGACGGGACGTGGACGGTTCAGAGTCACTACAAACTACCGACCGCGTTCAGGGCCAGCTGGGGTCCGGCCGGCGGTGGCAGCGGCGTGGAGGGTGAACCGGTGCTGAATGTGGGCTTCCTGTGCGAGTACGACGCGCTGCCGGACATCGGGCACGCGTGTGGGCATAACCTGATAGCGGAGGTCGGTGCCGGCGCCGCGCTCGGTCTGAAAGCTGCGTTAGAAACTCAGACTGAGCTCCCGGTGCCAGTGAAGGTAACAGGAGAAAAGTTTGAGTAACTCACATGAATCACACATGAATCCTTCAGACTGAGAGCCTCTCACTCACTCAGTTTAATACTGCTTTATTGTAAAGTAAACAATATTGCCAAAGCATCACAAATAACACAACTGATTTATGAGATTTAAAAAATACAATTCATAATAATATATAAAAAAAATATCAAGAAATGGACACACGTGTGTTTGTGAAATATTATTTTGCGTGTGTGTGAGGTTATTTCTCGTGTGTGCATATCATCAATAAAGAATAAAAACAGTAGTAATATAATTAATATAAGATTAAATATTAAATAACAATGGCTGTACCCCGCTTCTCCTCTTAAAGTCAGCTGAGATGGATGGATATTTTTATTGTACTACTAGATAACTTGACAAAATAAATTATGAGAAATGTTTATGCTCAATACATGCTAAAAAAAACAAAAAAAAAACCCCACAAAGTTTTATTTTATTTTGACAAACAGAGATTTATAACCTCTCTCCCTGTTTAATGTTAAAAGCTAGGAAGTTTTTTAGTGAATTTGAAACCGCTGTTTCCATGCAAATGACTTATTTCACCATCCAGGCTGACACACATGAGCTGATAGTTGTATCAGATGACTAAATGAAACATGTTTTATACCAGATAACTGTCCTGGGAACTCCTGCAGAGGAGGCAGTAGGAGGAAAGATTGACCTGATCGAGGCGGGGGCCTTCACTGACATCGATCTCGTCTTCATGGCTCACCCATCTCAGCAAGATGCTTCGTTCCAGCCCTCTGTCGCACTCCATGAGCAAGTTCACGCAAAATGTGGATATACTCTGTTTCTTCCCTGCTTTCTTAATGAACCTCCACTTAACCTCTACTCCTATGTTGATATTACACAGGGTGTCTGTGAAGTACCATGGGAAGGCGTCTCATGCTTCTGCATACCCTTGGGAGGGAGTGAATGCCCTAGATGCTGCTGTGCTGGCCTATAATAACATCTCTGTGCTCAGACAGCAACTCAAACCAGAGTGGAGGATTCACGGTGAGAAGCAGGTAGAAGCTGATGAGTTAACTGAAGCGAGTCTGTTTTTAATTAACTTTGAAGCTCAAGTTCAGGTTATGCATTACACACAAACGGAGGAATTTACACAGCATGAGATCATCTCCACACGTTTACTCATCTTAATCCTGTTCCTACTTATCAAACATAAGAGTTAGAGAAATTTAACATCAGTTTAACAAGGCAGTTAGTCAGAAATGGAACTAGACAACTATGTGACATGATCAGATAATTGACTTTTAGACAAACAGATAGTGTGTGTGTGTGTTTTAAAGGTCCAGTGTGTAAGATCTAGGAGTATTTATTAGCATGTTTCCATGAATGTTTAATAACCTGAACATAAGAATCGTTGCATATGTTGTTTCTTAAAATGAGCCCGTTTGTATCTACAGTGAAAGCGGGTCCTCTTGTACAGAGTCCACCATGTTGACCCACCATTTTTCTACAGTAGCCCAGAACAGACAAACCAAACACTGATCTAGATATGGACTTTTGCTTTAGGGGCAGCTGTGGCTCGGAGGTAGAGCAGGTCATCCACTCATCAGAACCCCAAATTACTCCTGAAGGCTGTGCCATCGGTGTGTGAATGTGTATGAATGGTTAACTCCTCAAACTGATGAGCAGTTGCCACCTTGCATGGCAGTCAATGCCATCAGTGTGTGAATGTTTGAACGAGATACGCACTGTAAAGCGCTTTGAGTGGTCAGAAGACTAGAAAGGCGTTAAGTACAGTACAGTACGATGAGTACATTTTAACGTGAATTTGGCAGCCAGTAGTTTTTCCTACATGCTTGGAAGGAGAGGGCGAGGCCTTGGTTGCAAGCTGCAACTTCACCACCAGGTGCTACTAAATCCTAAACACTGGACCTTTAAAGTCTTCGACAGATTGACTTTGACATGTTTTAGGATTAGGCTGTGGTGGCATAGGAGTAAGGTATTAAATGTTGTTCCCATCTCCTGTTAACTTCTCTATGCTTTGTATCCACTCATAGCTTTTATTCATGGTATTTTATAACATGTTTTCAAAGAAAAGAATGATGTTAATGTGGCTTTGCATACTTGGTGTAGTGATTTATCAGCCTGGTGACTGATGAGTGGACTCTAAATAAAGGAAACGAGAAACTATCTCAGAGAAGAACATGCAGAAGATTGAAAGTTAGAAAATGCTCAACAATCTGTAATAGCTTCTGCAAACTTGTACCTTTGTGTGTTTTCTTTATATTATAGTGAAGTCATGTATGCACAAACACACTCAAGGATGGCAGCCAGAAGGCATTTATGTTTACATATTTTCATCCACCGAGCATGTTTTATCCCGATGCACGACCTTCAGCATCTAAACCCATACATATTTATTCAGTGTTATGGATGCATCTCTTCTTCTCCTTGATCCTTGTGCACACTTTGTGTACTTTTTCTCCACTACAGGCATCATCAAACATGGAGGGGTGAAGCCCAACATCATCCCTGCCTACACCGAGTTAGAGTTTTATATTCGCACACCGCTGGTGAAGGATCTGTGTGACCTGAAGGCCAAAGCTGAGGCTTGCTTCAGGGCGGCTGCTGTTGCCACCGGCTGCCAAGTAAGCTCACCTAAAAAAAAAACAAAAAACGTTGTCTTCCATTTGCTCTCGGGTGATCACGAATCCCTGACGTTGAAGTCAGCTCTGTTTGTTATGTAACATTGCCCTTTTTAACATTTTCATATAATCATGCTTTAATTCACGGTTGTCTTCGGGCTGGTTTTCTCCTATGTCTGCACTTGTTGCAGGCAGGTTTAACTCACGTTATATATCTTTGGCTGTTGTTAATGTACGTTAGTAATCTCTTTCTGTGATTGTGTTTTGTTTAGGTGGAGATAGAATATCCATCCCATGCCTACTATAACATTCTGCCTAACGCCACACTGGCAAGCCTATATGAGAATAATGGAAAAGCTTTGGGGATTCAGTTTCCTGAGCAGCCAGACAAATTCTCAGGTAGGTAAAAATAAATATTTCAGAGCAACAGACATAGTGATCTCTCTGCCTTTCCCTGTTTTGTGCTGTAGTATAACAGCAGAACTCTGGTCTTTTTTTGACAGGTTCTACAGACTTTGGCAACGTGTCTTTCATAGTCCCCGGCATCCATCCTTTCTTCTACATCGGCACCGACGCTTTCAACCACACTGAGGAATACACGGAAGCAGCGGGTATGTTAGCGCGTGTCTGTTAAGAACAGATGTTACGTCTTCTGATGAAATTGAATTGCACAGCGATCAGACTATTTCTGCCATCATCTTTCCGGGTCACTCGGCTTCGCTTGACTCACCCGATTAGTTACTTTGCTTTATTTTTCTTCCTCTGCTCATTTTTCCTGTGCCAGGAGCTGAAAGGGCCCAGTTGTTCACCCTGAGGACAGCCAAAGCTCTGGCTATGACAGCTGTTGATGTGCTGTGCTGCCCTGCTCTGCTGAGGCAAGTGAGAGAAGACTTCAAACAGGCCACACTGAAACAGGAGAAAGCATGAGAAGTGATTCAACAGCCCCATAAATACAACATCTTACTTAATGACAGTAGTGGTGATGAGATGTTTGATGAGATGCCAAGGGACAACAGTTTGGCTATCACTGGTGCTTTTATGGTGATGATGAAAAATTCAATAAACGCATTAAAATTTATACACGACATGTTATTTATTGTCGTGTTGGGCTTGTACCTGAGCGTATGTTGGCAAACATTACTTACTTTTGCCGCCATGTTGGATGTCCTGCCTCTACCGCCTCCTGGTTTTTGAACCTGGCTGTAAACGTGTTTATTTCTGCTCTGAAGTTCAACATTTTATGACTGAGTGCCAAGTTGTTTCAAACTATTTTTCTTTTTTCTTTTCTGTTTTCTTGGAGTTATGGTTTGAGTACATAACAAACATGTAGACTGGAATAATATGCATGTACTGAAACACTTAAGGTGATGTAATATAAGCGCCGGTAGCTGGAAACATAGTAAATCACTGGAAGTAGTCCTTTGAAAACTGGAGTGCACATATAACCTCACAGAATGCTGTAAATCAGATAGAGAGCACAAAGACTGAAGTAGAGTTGGCTTATGTGAACACACAAGTTTCATGATGAAATAAGCATTTGAGTTTTTAGTATTGGACATGTAACACACAAGATTAATGAAGTAATGAGCACTTGATTTTTTTTAGTATGATTTGATGCGAACCATATAAATGTGTGATGACTTGTAACAGTGTGAAATGTATTAAACTTTTAAATACAGTTGGGAAGATCTGTGACATAATGGTGTAAGAAAAGGAAATAAAGGGTTTTTAAAAAATTGTATAATTACAAAACAGAATCTAATGGTGTCATCCAATGAAGAATAAAACGAAAGAAAACATCTTGGCCCCAAAAGACCAAGATCAGTAGGCATGAGATAAGACACCATGAATGGAAAAACCCCAAAACATGGACCAGCTCTGAGAGTCCACCTGAGTGGAAAATTACATTATTAAGTCATAGAGAAAGTTTGATGAAAACAGGCAGGACAAATTTGCATAAAGGTATATAAGAGAAAGTCTGAGTCAGCAAGTGCAGTTCATCCATGGGGAACCTGGGCTCTTGTTGTCTGTAAAGATAATAAAGAGTTCATTCTGCTGCCAACCCTGATGAATCCTGTGTGTTATTGCCTACAGAAGTACAGTAACACTATTTGACCTAATTTGGACCTTAAATTAGACACGTTGCATCCAGTCTGCAGAGCAAGAGACAAGTTGAAGACTGTGAGACAACACCAGCTTCAAGTGGATGTTCAAGGAACTTCAGTTTTTGGCACTTACACATTGACTTCACAGCCACAGAGGTTGCTGCTTGTAATATACAGGAGATATTTATGTTATTATTTATTGATTTATTGGTGGTATGGCATCCCCCATTCACCATATTCAAATATACCTAAAACCTAACATGATATTTTTGTATTTGTGATTTGATTTCCTCCCTCCTGTCACGTCTAAACTTAACTAAATTATCGTACTAACAGTATTCATGCAGAACTGTTATTGCTTTAAGTTCTGCCTCTTTAGATTTGTGGACCTACTTTCATCAGCAGACACAGGTCGATTAAAAACATTCCCTTCAGAGGAACGATACTTCAGACATCTCTTTGATGCTTTATGCTTTTCATGTCTTTCTGCTGCAGTCATGTCTTTGTTCATGCTGTTTGAAGGATGATGGCGCACAAGTTTGAATTGTCATCACACTCTTTGGGATGTTACGTGGACGAAAATGAAAGCAAAAAAAAACGTTCTCAAACATAATCCACAATTTTTGCCTTTAAGGAAGCTGAGAAATCATTTTTGAAAAAAATAGGCTTAATGTAATATATATATCCCTTCACATGTGAGCGGTTAATGGTATTACAGAATATGAAATTTATACGCTTTGGTATGAATACACATCGACAGTCAGACCTGTGCCAGAAGAAGAGACAACCTGCAGCTGGTAGCAATCCAATGTCTAATAACTGTGAAAGCTTATCCCCCAGCACTGTTCAAATATACTGACTAAGAGAGCGGGAAAATAGGATAGACAATTTGGGACCACGACTTCAGAGGTCGTACCAGAAAAATGCCACCAAATGCTTCGACTGACATCAAGTGTTGTTTGTGTTTTTAGTTGATTTTAATTAACGTTTGCAGAAGCAATATTCAGGGGGGAAAAAAGGAATATTCATCCATGCATCTCAATTCATTTGAACAAACTAAGTGTATTACATGGAGATTTAAAATGTACAGTATTGTGATTGTGTTGTTCAGCACCTAAAGCTCTGCTTAAATAATTCTCACATTTTCAGAAAACAAAACATTTATTCAACATTTTCTCATATATAACTTTTTTTTTCTCCAGAGTTTAAACTTCATATCTGTATGGTTGGTCATTAAATTGTCATAAACCACCAAACGATACGTTTAAGATAACTTTTGCCTAACGAAGTATAAAGTCGTTTTAAGCTGAAAAAAGACAATAAAACTAGCAACTAACAGATCACAGTGAACCTCAAAGCCTCACAACACCAAACAGAGGAGATGAGCTTCAGTCGTTAAAAAAAGAAGAAGAAATAAGAAATAAAAAAAAAAGCCAACACCATAATCGGTGTTTGGAATTTACTAAACATATATTTTTACATTTGTGATTTTAATAGACTGCATTATTTGTGCCTTTTTACTACAAATCACAAAGTAGCTTCACAAAAAAAAAATAATGGCATTCTTACAAAGATCACAAGAAAATGTAACGTACTGAATCATATTAACGTGCTGCAAAAGAAAATATATATTTAACTTGAAGAAAAATTTGATTATGAGGTTTTTTGTTTCAGGGAATAGTTCCACGTTTTGCGAATTTGCTTTCTCACCAAGAGTTAGATGAGAACATTGATACCACTTTCATATCTGAACGTTAATATGAAGCTACAGGAGGCGTTTAGTTTAGCTTAGCACAAAGAAAGAGCTAGCCTGCTCAGTCCACAGGTAAGAAAACGTCTTGCTGCCAACATCTTTAAAGCTCACAAATTAACATGTTATTTCTTGTTAGTTTAATCCATACAAAAACTGAAAACACTTCACTGTCCTGGACTATTTCATGCCTCTGAGCTGTTGCCAGGCAACCAGCAGGAAGTTTCTGGTCTCAGCAAAAACAACAAACTGTTTTTGTGCTGATTAAACAAACTATATATTATTAGATTTAACAGATATTGGAGTCGTGACAATCCTCTCATCTAACGTTCCACCGGAAAGCAAATAAGCAGAACTATTCCTTGAAATGTTTTTAGTTTGTCTTTGATTGTCTAGTTTGTAAGCACAGGAGAAGGATCTGTCTATACGCTGGCTCCGTTTTGGGGTCACATTGACAGTTTTTGTGGTTTGAAAGTGTGGTCAAAGAGTCACTGCATCGAGAACTGACATGTAGCCGAGTTAAACTGCACAATCGCACGTGTCCACGTTTGTACATCTCTCTGTGCAGCAAGTCCTCGGGCGACAACAACATCCAAACGTCTTTCCATCAACAGCACTACAGTCACAACATGAAACCACAAACATTTGACAAAAGTGAAAAAACCAGCGGCAGTGACTGTCCTGTTTTTTGTCCTGTCATTTTTAAACTCTTCAGTTTTAAGTGGCTGGGTCAAGAAGGCAATGGTCACCAGTCTGTCAGTGGCCCCCATGCATCTTATGAGCAGCTTCTCTGCCTCCTCTGCTCTTTGACAAATGAGTCAAGCTCCTCGTGGACGAGGATCTCCTTCTGCATCCCGGGTTATGAGTAGATGGACCAGTAGATGATGTTAAAGAGGATGTACGCTCCGGGAAACACAACCCGCGAGTACTTGTCTATAGCGTGGGTGTCTATCCAAATGTTCACGTAGCCTCTAGATGGCTTAACCTGGCTTGCGATTTGCGGGTCATTCAGTGCCACCTGGGCCAACATTCGCTCCTGACGGCCGCCGTTCTCTGGCATCCCGTAATTCCCCGTGGTGTTGATATCCATAGACCCGTAGCCAGTGATCTGGGGGTCGATCATCATCTCATCGGGGTTGCCAATACCGCATGTGCACGGCAGCTGGGGAGGTAAGAGGGAAACACAAAGTCATTTTGACGCTTTGATACCTGCTGAGTGGAAATGCTTCTTTGTGTAAAGTCATTAAACAAATTAAAACAAGATCATAAACACTTCAGTGTGTTAAACGTTTATTAGTTTTCTGCACACTCAGAGCATTTAAATAACTTTGGCGTGAAACATTTATAGAAAGATGTTTGTGCAGCAAATGTTCCCGAGGGTGCGGGGCCAATTTGGCTCCATATGCTGCAGCATTTGGCAGATGAAGAATGGAAATATAGTACACAAGCTGTAGTCCCAGAAATAAATTTGCCATCGCCCCAAGAAGCTCAAAGTGAGTCAATTTGGAAAATATTTATCTGTTTTTTTGGAAATGCACATTAATGATTAATACATGTTTCTCCCAGTTTAGAAATATTTTAATTTAAATATAAAATCAGGTCAGCTTGTGTCGACTTAAAAAGAGAGATATTAATGTGTCGGTCTCCTTTTCTTGCTCTTCATGAGGAGGTCTTTACTATTATACAACTAGAATTGTACCATCAATTTCATTTAGCATTTAGGGAATTTAAATCAGCCCATAGAGCTTTAAAAATATATAAACTTTTATAATTCATTGAAGTATTTGACTTTTAACCGTTTACCACCCACATATGGGACACTTCTACCATGTGGAATGTAAACAGACCACTGGTGCAATGAAAGTTTAAATGAATGTAAACATGTAATGTAAGTATTGAGAACTTAAATTCATATTTTTCATCATGATAGTTGTGTTTAAAAAATAATGCCCTGAAGGAAAAGAAGAGACCGGCTGCACAGAATCTGTAAAAATAAAATTATTAAGAATGATCATAGCACAGCTGCTCTTCTCTGCTCCTGTACCCAACTGAGGCTAGATGTACACACTATCCTCCTTTTCTGCTTTGAAAAGTGTTAAAAGAGTCCTCTGCACAGCTCCAAATCTTTGTGTTGAGAGGTAAATTCAGGGAGAAAATTGTCAAACACAACACATATTTTTTTGCACAGTCAAATGAATAATCTATGAGAAACATCAGAGCCACATTTGCCTTTTTTCAATTAACTTGCAAAACAAGAGAAAGGAAGAGAATTCATAATTTATTCCCTCTGTGAACAGAGGAAAGTCCACAGTCAAAGTAAATGTTGCTTGCTGTAGTTGCAGTTTTTGCTAAGATAATTCTTCGTTTTTTTTGCTGAGAAATCACATGAAACATGAAATAACACTTACTCTCTCCCTCAGTTTCCTCTCTTTCCTCTCCTGGACGGTGGAGAGGTAGTTGACCGCCGCATACTCTATCACCGACAGGAAGACAAAGACAAAACTGACCCAGAGGTAAATGTCCACTGCCTTGATGTAGGAGACCCGCGGCATGGAGGCGTTGACCCCGGTAATGATGGTGGACATGGTCAACACTGTCGTGATGCCTGCAGTGAAACACAAACAGTTTCGTCACATCAGAGCTTTTATCTTTGGGTTGGGAAGCTGAAACCAAATAAACATCATAGAAATGCACTAATATTTTTTTAATTTTATTTTGTGCCTGACTGTTTCTTTCTGAAAGAGTCAGGCTAGCTGTTTTCTCCTGCTCACAGTTTTAACCACTGCCTGAAATACCTACCAAAACTTCTAAACCTCACTAATTAACGCAATAAAAATCTCGTTTGTCTAATCCATTTGCAGTTTTATAGGGTTTTGGGTTTCTTTGCTCAGGACCAGTAACTTCCTGGAATGGGAGGCAATAAAAGAAGATGTAATGTGTTAATTCATGAGTTTATTAAGCTTGTTTTTGGGTTATCCACTTATTTACTTATTTACACCTTCATTTCTCAAACTAAATAATCTTTTGAGACAGTGCCTGAAGAAGGATATTCAATCCTACCCAGCGGCACCCTGGCGGGGACGGCCCTGCGGTCGATCCAGAAGGACACCCAGGACAGCATGACCATCAGAGTAGCTGGGAAGTAGGTCTGCAGCAGGAAGAAGAAGATATGGCGCCGCAGGGTGAAGTGGATGTACAAACGATTGTACCAGCCTGTGAAGGAGAAATATCACCGTTACACACACAGTGTTGTACGTTAGTGCGGATGCACTGTATAAACACTTGAAGCAGAGGTTTTCCAGCTATTGTGGCAGGAAGAGATAAGACACAAAATCCTTTTTATGCTTCAGGTTGCTCTTCCGAGCTACAGAGTGACATGCGGTTATAGGAGACGCTGCGTTGCTTCACAATGGCTTTCCGGCAGCATTCAAGTGGTTTGCAGTAGCTTGATTCATTTCGTTTCGCACTAAGGATTAAATATTAGTACTGTCTTCTCGGTGTGACATTCAAGGGACACCAACTTAAAGAAGACTTTATTCTTTAGTCGGAGAAGGCTAATAAAGAAAAATGAGATGCGTTAAGCTTCAATTAATGTGAATTACAGCACCTGTGCTGCTGTAGAAAGCCAGCTTGGTGGTGGTGTGAAATTTCTGGATGAGGAACTGGGACAGCGATATTCTGTCGTCTGTGTTCAAGGACTCGTTGCCTTTCTTCCAGTACAACATCAGATCGTCATCTGTGTACGCATCTAGAGGGGAAAGAAAGAAAGAAGGAGTTTGTCTGTGTGAACGCTGATGAGTGTTGATGTAAACAAAACGTGTGACAAATGAGATTTAACAAGACGAGACTACAATCCTAAAGCACCGCTAGAAGTCCCTTGACACTGCAATTACAATTATACCCTCTGATTTGAAGTCTATGAGCCACACCAGTTGTGGAGCTAAGGGGGGCGATGTTAGAAGAGAGGAGACTTAACATTAAAGCAATATATTCCATTTGAAGCACGGACGTGCTCAGAAACATTCACTGCATCATAGATTTGAGAATTCATGAGATATCTGGGGAGCAAAGTAGAAAATATCCGGTAGTGCTCAGCAAATGCTGATATTTCTTGTATAGAAGTGAAACGTTTGGCACATTTATGGTGCTAGGAGAAGGTTTGAAATGTTCGAAATGAATCTGTTCTCTGGTCCAAACATCGATCCACAGATTCACTGATAATGAAACAGTTTTTGATGCCAATGATGGTCAAGAGGAAACCTGGCAGAGGTGACAAAGAGAAAACCTGCGACTCATAAATTCACACTAGTTATCAAAATATGTATTTTGCTCTGGACCAAAGTGTTGGATAAAAGGATGAACCGGCGATTGTCTTGCTGAAGTATTTGGTCATATTCTTAATAAATCCACTCACAGCTCTCAATCTCCAGCGAGCAGGTCTGGGTGTCCAGGGGAAAGCGGCTGAGGTCCATGTTGCACATGGCAGTGACAGTGACTCTGCAGGAAACACAAAGAAAAACATACACCGTAACTCAGCTTACTCAAGTGACGGCATTTCTGTATGTTGGCCGTAGAGCTGCAGCAATCAGTTGATTCATCGATTAATTGCTAACTGTTAAATTAACAGGCAATTATTCTGTTAATCATTTTTCAGCTTCTCAAATGTGACATGTTTCTAGTTTCTTCAGTCCTTTATGAGAATAAACTGACTGTCTGTGGGGTGGTTGATCTTTGCAGTTTTCCTGTTTTAATGTCTTCCTCCAACTTTCCTTTCAATTTCCCATCAAGTGGCCTGATTCCGATGTCTTTGTAAACATGAATATGTTCATAAAGCAGCAGCAGAACATCATCGGTGCCCGTCTACGAGCATCAGTGATATCGGTGAGGTACCTGCGCAGATGCCAAAGGATACCAAAAGATAATACCCGCACCAGGTATCAGCAGATTACAGAGCAGCTTCTTTCCTCAGGCTGACTCTTGAACTCCTCCTCCACACTCCACACCGTAAAAATTGTTTTTCTTGTGTAGCATGAAGAGAGTACAGCTTACATTTGGTTGTGTTGTAGAATGACAAATAAATGAACTGAAATGATGTGCCTGATTAAAGATTTATTAAAAATTTAATTGGCAAAACTCACAAACATTTGGCATCGTCCTCCGACTACACTGATTAGAATAATCAAATGAAGCACCTGCTCTAAAAATCATCTTCTTCTAGTGGCCGCTGTGTGATCCCCCCGTGGTGTGTTATGATGTTGTTTTTGAGTGGGTGACATGTAAAAATCCTTTTTATTGTGATATTTAATTGCATTTTGACAGTACAACAAAATAAATTTTCAGCAATGTTCCTGTCGAGGTGTTTACCTGAGACTGTAGAGGACGTTGCCGTCAGGATAAACCCTCAGCATGACATTATCAGTGGTGGTGTCGTGGATAAAAGAGCGCTTGGAGTGGACAAAGAACATGTCAGGAACCCAAATCTTCTTCACCAGGCGGCTGTCAAAGGTCATGCTCTGGTTGTTGGTGCTGGGGAACGACAGCCGCTCGTCCTTCCAGTAGTGACGCAGGTACAACGTCATGGTAAAGTCCTGTAGCAGGAAAACAGAGCATTGTACTGTGGGTGAAGGATTACTCAGATACAGCACAGTAAGTATTATCAGCTACATGTATTTAAAAGTAGCTTTTGTGCCATATAATGTGACTGATGCATCCATGTGTAAGCAGCATCTGACTTGGTCGCTGGTAGAGGTGGAGCTGATTTATCTACTTTATATACAGTTAGGTCGTTTATCTAGTGGTTCTCAACAAAGGGTTCAGCCCTCCAAATGGGTCACAAGATAAGCCTGAGGAGTTGTGGCATGAGTTTTGATCGAGCGCCAACCTCCGTGGCTGTGAAGTGAAGCCAAAGCAGAAATGCCAAAAACTGCAGTTCCTCAAACGTCCACTTGAGGCTATCAGTCTCCATAAGTCCCTATGTTAAAATGTCCAACTTCACAGCAGAAACAAACATGTTTACAGCCTGGTACAAAAAACAGTTTTGGTCTCTATAGCTAACTTCCCTATTTATGACAACTGTACTGAGTCTGAATTTCTTTATAACTCACCCATTTCAATTATATTAAAGTTACTTAAAGTTAAGCATAATTAACAGTGTGCCATTACAGATGGCTTGTCTGGGTACCCAGGCTTCATTTGGCCCACCTCAGGTCCAGTGATTTTTAGATTAGCCGGGAGGCGGAAGAGGCAGGTCTACCAGCATGGTGGTGGCCAGAGCCACATATTTTGAGCTTCAAAACAGGGTGGCGTCAAGGATACAGTGTCTATTTTTTTATACTGTCAGTGGTTCTGATCTGACATAAATCTGTTTTAAATTTCAGATTTTTCTCTAATCTTTTTACATTTTTGTCTAATATTGAATAATTTGAACCCATGTCAGAAGTTTAGAGAGGAAATGTCTTTAGTGTGACAATGGGCCCAAACTAGACAAAGTTTTTTTCACAGGCCAATAAATAAATAAATGAGTCAAAACAGCTTTTAATCTTTCAATATACTGTTTTCTTATCATCTGTTTTTAATGTAAAATCTTATAAATCTTGGCAATTCGAGCTGTCAGATGACTTAAGTGAAATAAGTACAATAACTGTCTCTGAAATGTAAAGAAGAAGAAGTGGAAGAAGAAAATGGAAGTACTCGAGTGCAAGTAACCTATCACAAAATAAGTACAGTACTTGAGGAAATGTACTTAGTTGTTTTCCATATACTTACCATATCCACCTCTGAGATGGTGTCCAGACTTTCAACCTGAACATCTACTCCAACAGGAATCGGAGGACCTGAAAGAAAATGGAAATAATAATAAAATGTAGCATATAGCATGTTGATCTACCTCCTCAGCCTGACTTCGGATGTGATAATGCATTACTATTACAGAGATTGTTTGAACCTGTTCTGGAAATCACGTTTCCAAAAAGAACAATGAAACACACAAACACAGAGCGACTGCTCGCACCACGACTGTGTCAGTCTGGCTGGGATTCTACTTTTGACCTATTTAAACCTTTCTACTCTGCATCATCACCCTCCGATAATACACAAATACAATTAGGTCACAATAAGTTCATGCAGCCGTGGAGGCCGAGCAGAGATGCACTTAATGGTGCAAATTGGACGCAGCAAAGGGATTCTGTGAGAGGCACTTGATGTGTTTTCAGCAGCAGATTGTCGTGTGATTAAAAGTAGAAAAAAAACAAAAAAAAAAACACCCAACAACACGTGTTTCTGCTCTCAAAGCGAAAGCCCTCATGGATGCTTTTTTTTTTTAGTTGAATACAGCTCTCGTGTTTGAGTTTTTTTTTTTTTTTTTGCTTTAAAAGACGAATAAAAAGATAAAAACAGCTAAAAAGATTAGAAATATATATTCCATTACTATTTTCGAGCAAAAACAAAAGCCTGTGTGTCTTTATCTCAGTGTAATCCTACAAACTAAAAAGCTGACATGAAATCTCTCTAAAAAGACGTGTATTAACACTCTTGTGATGTAAAGAACTGAGCTGCAATTGGAAACTCCAGCACAGCTTACATGGATGGTGTCATTAAGATCTCCAAGAGCTTAATGCTTATAGGACTATTTGTCCCAGACCAGTGAACACTGCACAGATTTTATCCGGGTGCACTTGATGAGTGAGCATGCAGTAAGTTGCAATCATGCATCCAGCATGTTGGAGCTATATAAACACTTGATTTAAAGGTCCAGTGTGTAAGATCTATTTGCAGGAATGGACTACAATATCCATTAGTATGTTTTCATTAATGTATAAACGCTTGAAAATAAGAATCGTTGTGTTATTGTTGTCTCAAAATGAGCCCTTTAGATCTACAGTGAGACCGGGTCCTCTTCTATGGAGTCCGCCATGTTGAACAGCCATTTTTCTACAGTAGCCCAGCACGGACAAACCAAACACTGATCTAGATATGGCCCTTTGCTTTTCCTACATGCTTGGAAGGAGAGGGTGAGACACGGGAGAGTAAATCCTAAACACTGGACCTTTAAAACACTTTCATCTGAAGTTAACATTCATTTTCTGACCTCCGAACGCTGGCCTCATCGTAAAATCGTGGTCTTCTATTCTCAGAAGCTGTTCAGATTTTGTCATCGGAGATTTCGTCATGTCTGGACTTCGTTTGTAAATTGGGCTGTTAAAAAAAAGAAAAAAAAAAAATGTTACGCTTCAAAGACGTGCAGTGCCCTGTTTTTAATTTAAATATAAATCAGGCAAAGAATCAATTTTACTTTGCTAATATTTTAATCAAAGATTTATAAATCTCACCCTCCGGATTTGTGACCTCCACCGCCATCCATTCTGGTCTCTCTTCGCAACCTGATGGTTAAAACAGTAATAAATAAATAAATAAATGAGAAAATGAGACCATCTGTCATATACTGTATGGTAACAGACCTAAATACATAATATATTTATGCAATCAAATGCAGATGAATCAGCTACTCTGATTAATTAATTAATTATTAATTAAATCATTTAAGTATTTTTTAATCAAAAAAGGTCAAACATTTGCTGGTTGCAACTTCTCAAATGTCTCAAAGATTTGATCCTTACATATGTCATATATGGTAAACTTAATAGAGAACAACAGAATAAAACAAATACTATTTTCTAAAAAACACAATTATGTCATTTTCAGGCCTAAATCTAAAAGGGTTTAGACCAGGAACATTTCATTTTTTTCTTTTTTGTTTTGTTTTGACGTTTCTCACTGAGTACACATAGTACATTCGGTTACATCACGCACATTTTATCCACAAATAACACAAATCATCACAACCACCACATTAGAAGAAGTCAGCTCTTCCCTGGTGTCACTTTTCAGAGGGCTGCCTCTGTAAACAGCCTTTTCAGGCCATGAGCAGAGAGAGAGAGAGAGAGGGAGGAAAAAAAGAAGTCCAAAAACCCGAAAATGGATTATTAGAGTAGAGCATGCTATGACAGACAGTGTCAAATCCCTGTGACAACCACAGGCGTGCATTAAGGAAATACCACAGGGGAAGAGAGAGAGGGGAGGAGGGGTGACAGGACTGCATAAAAACATTTAAAAAAAACTCAACAACAGCACAATTTAACAGTAAGAAGAGGGTTTCTCTGCATGCTTGCTGCAGTTTTTCTGATGGGCTACTCGTCTGCATCCATCCAGCAGCTGGTTCCTAATCCTCTTGGCAGAAATGCCTCTCCAATCCCCCTCTCTGCCTGCCTCTGACACACAGCAGACCGCTGCCTGTTTGCACACTGCTCTGCTCTGCGTGGCCCGACGCCGTTTCTGCTCTGCAACTATGGACCTGCATGTATGCATGGCAGCAGGGGCTGCATCAATGTTAATGGGCCAGATTCCTGCAGAAATCATTCAGCACACTTGAACGTATGACGCCTTACAAAGACAGAGCGAGGTCACCACAGGAAACTGGGTTTAAAGTTTGCAGGCTGACTGGGCACTGTAACAGATGGGGTGTGGGTCTAAATTTTAGACGTTCCGACAAAAATCACTGACATATCGACCTTTAGGAAAAAAAAGTTCAGGGGATATAAAGACAAAAAATAAAATGCATTAGTTCTACTTTCCCTGCTGGTTCCAGTTTTTAATATGAGAGGATTTGATGCTTCTGTTTGTTGTACATGATGGTAAACTGAATAGCTCTGGGTTGTGGCCGACTGTTGATCAGACAAAACAGCTTTTACTGTGGGAAACTGGCCTTTTTTCACTAGTTTCTGACATTCTGACAAATGATTAATCAGTGAATCTAGAAAATAATATGATTACCTAATTATGATTACAACAAAAATAATAATTAGCCTGATTTGGCTGTCTTGTTTTAGCTGCGTAGTTGCTCATTTAGTTTGTTTCTTAGCTCTGTTTTAACCACCGACAGTATAAAGAATGGACAGCGTATGCATGCTGTCACCCATAGGTTTCTAAAAAGCTGTTTTGAAGCTCTAAATCTGCATTGCTGGTGGCCACCATGTTGGTAGTCTTGCCCCCTCCAAGCTAATCTAAAAATCAGCAAAGACGTGGATCATCGGCGGACCTGAGGCGGGCTGAATGATGCCTTGTTGATTAAACAAGCCATCAAAGCGGACATGCTGTTAATTATCCATAACTTAGTTATAACATAGCATAACAACATAGGAATAGTTATATAAAAAAAAAAATCTCGGTACAGTCTCGGTACAGTTGTCATGCACGGGGAAATTAGCTATACCAAAACTGTTTTTTCACACCAGGCTGTAAACATTGGACATTTTAACATGGGGGCTTATGGAGATTGACATGTACTGTAGCCAGCCTCATGTGGCCATGTGAGGAACTGCAGTTTTTGGCATTGGCTTCACTTCACAGCCACTGCATGTTTATCATTGTGTTTTTATTGAAGCTTTGCAGTAAAAATAACAATCAACAAGTCAGATTCTGTTCTGAAGTTTGACTAAAAACACAGCTTGCAATAGCTACTTCAAATTTTACATGAGCTGCGTTTACAGTTTGTACGCTCCAGATGTTTGTGTGAAAGCGTGGAGTGGAGCAAAGCAACAGTAAGACGGAAATTAGGAGAAAACAAAGCAGACTCGAGCGGAAGAAGCAAACTGTGAATCATCAAGCGGCCGCTTGAATTTATCCTTCAAGTCTTCAAAAGGTTTTCTCCTCAGATGTTTTCTTGTGTGGGACTCTGCTGTCCTACACAAATTCCCCCCTCTCTACGCTCTTCCTCCTCAAGGCAACAAGAGAGCGAGAGAGGAAAAAAAAAAAAAAAAAACATCTAAGCAATATAGTGAAAACTCCCACAACCCACCCCAGCAGCATCCAGCCGCTTCTGCAATTTCACACCCAAGCAAGGAGGAGAGGAGTGATGAGAAACGGGGAGAAGAACACTTCGACTTCTGCATATGTATACTGAGATTCCCACCCCCCTGCTAGAAGAGGAAGCAGAGATTTACATTTGATTTGTATTCTCACACTGTGTGTGTGTGTGTGTGTGTGTGTCGGCAGAGAGAAGACTGATGTGTGAGAGGACTTTTAATTAGTTGTAAAAAAAACAAAACAAAAACCAGGCGACACTGAGAGATTACAGCGCAGCTCTGAGCCACTTGTACTCTCTGTCTTTTGAAGATTTTCCACAGATGATTACAATTGTGCTCCTCTTATACGTAATGATCATCTTAATCACCTTAGGGCTGAGATGATCATTTTAAATGACTGTAATTTCACAAAGGATTGTTCAGATTTAAAGACGGCTTTAACCTTGCACTGTTTAACACAATGCTCCTTCATTAGGATCACTCCCACTGACGGACATAAGGACCAGGAGATATGTCATCATATTTGACTCAAGTAGATGAGCGTTGTAGTGGGCAGATAGTGGGCAGACGCCTCCTCTGATCTATAAATAACAAGTTATAGCATGAAAAGTGATACTGTATCTAAAGGCAGAGGGATTATGATATGACAGCGTTTGTTGAATATATTAAGTGGATGCAAATCATTCAGCGCTGATAGCATTATGAGGCGTACAGCGCTGCACTTTGCCTGCTTGGGAAAATCTTATCATCTTCACCAAAGATTAATGCACAGTTTGTGACTTGGGGGGGAGGGCTAAAGGTTCAACTATGTGCTGAAATTTCTACAAAACAATAATTGAATTTGGAGATATAAATGCTGGAAAAAAAGACTTTTCTGATACAGAAAATGTGTATTTTTCTTCTTATTTTCCGACTTTGAGTATCGACCTGTTTTAATTTGGACTTTTCTGAGTGAAGTCTTGATTGGAGTTTTGTTTCTCTGCTTCAGAGGCGTCTAAAAGGTGTCGACTTTGCACCGGAGCCAAAAAGATTAGTCGATTAATCAACTAGTCGATTGACAGAATTAATCAGCAGCTATGTTGACAGCAGATTAATAATCTAAGTAATTTTTCAAGCACAACGTTTGCTGCCTCCAGCTTCTCAGATGTCAGGATTTGCTACTTTTCTTTGCCTTTTGTCAGAGTAAATTGAACATCTTTGGGTTTTGGATTGTAGGTCAGATGAAACGAGACATCTGAAGACATTTTATCAACCAAACTGTACAAAAATGATCATTGAATCGTAGCAACAGTGTCTCATTTCTCCTTTCACAGATCTAATATTGCTCTCAACAGGTGTCCAAAGCCATCTGAATGTGTTAAATTCATTTTGGACACGTTTTTATGCTCTCAAATTAAAATTTATTCTGACAACTTTGTTGTGGGTGTAAACACATTTCAAAAGCCTTACAGCAGAGTCATCATGCTTCAATATGTGCTCCAGATGTAACTGAATCGCTGTAATAATGATCACATTTGCATTTCCAGTGCGATTCGGCCGTGCATGTAAACATTTATCTTTGTAAAACCGTACAGCTGTGTCTTTATGCTTCAATCTGTGCGCCGAACAGCACCAAATCACCGAAATAATGATCACATTTGCATTTCTAATGTAAGTAAAAGATTAATCGTGTCAGAGTCATGTTTTTTTCCGCTACATGTCAGGCTTCACCTCCACATGCAGCTCCCTGCACTGAGCAGCAGTGCTGAAACATATAATATTCTATTTAGAGCTGAAATGATTAGTCGGCTGAGGGAGAATTAATCTGTGACTATTTTCATCAATTTAAAGCAAAAACAGCAAAAGATCACAGGTGCCACCTTCTTAAATATGAATATTTGAGACAAGATACACCTTAATGATCCCCCACACCGGGGAAATTCACGTTGATTTGCTAGTTTTCTTTGTCTCACATGAAATTAAACTGAATTTTTTTGTGTTTTGGACTGTAGGTCAGACCAAATAAGACACTGTGAGCTGTCACCATTCGCTCTGGAGACTTGTGATTTTATATTTACATTTTATTCAATATCGTGATGAATCACGAAAAAATCAGCAGTTTAATTGATTTCCTATTTATGCTTCATTATGTGCCACGAATGAACTGAATTATTATAAGTAATCAGGATTTCAACAAACACAGCGATGCTAAGCTCTTTGTTTTGTGGTATAAAAGTCACAGCTCTTCTAATATTCTACCAAACAAACAAATACAATCCCTTCACATCTACTGCCACGCTTAATTCAATCAATAATAGAGAAGCAAAGACGCTTTAACAGTGCCATGATCTAGTTCAGACCCAACTGAAACATTTAATCCAATGGATGCATTAACAAGGCAGCAATTAGCCTAAATAATCACCTGAAAATGACATTGACTACGACTGCTGCCACTGGGGGAAACAGTCATTAACTGGCCCGTGGCAGTTGTGGGGCAAGAGAACACAGCATTCACCAGTAGTACATAAATAGATGTGGGGATTTAGGTCTCCCTCTCTCTCTCTCTGCTCTCCAATCTGCTGTCTGAATAAGTCTATTTTCAGAAGGGGAGGGAGCGGCACAGGTGACACAGGAAATACTGGACAACATCGTGTAAAATAAAAAATAAATAGAGCCCTTATGAGGAAGAAGAGTTTTAATAATTAAGATAAAGATTCTGCATTAAAAGCTACATTTAAAGCTGTCACATTGAGACAATAAAAAATGTAAACCCAGTGTTTGTCTTGGACACAAATGTGAGTCCTCTCTGACATTACCTGCTCTGTTTGTAGGTCTCCAGCTTGTGACCCCTCGACTGGGCAATCTTTCCAGCTGCCCCCGCGAGCCAAACACAGAAGAGCACAAGAACAGCATCCACCTGCATGGTTCACATTCCCCAGAGGACGGACCTCTCCTGTCAGTCAGAATCTACTCCCTTCCAGGGTTTGGAGCACTCTGCCACCCTGAGACATTTCTTTCTTCAGCGCCGGAGACGATAAGAGGGAGGAAAATCAACAGCAGCAGCAGCAGCAGGAGCAGGAGCAGAGGCAGCTACACTGGGCTATTCTACGGCCTGAGTGGAAAACATCCTACGGTGCTTAATCTCCACAGTGGGAAAAGCAATTTTGACTAAACCCATAAATCCTTGAGCGTCAGATGGTACAGATTTGATCCCTCCAGCGGCGGATGTGCCTGCCTCTCTGTGCTCTGCTGTGCTCAGATATCCTGCACTCTGATGTGCTCTACTCCACTTTGCACCGCCCAGAAACACCAATTCTCACAATGATGCAGCGTGCTCATTTGTAAGGTCAACGGTTTAGAGATACAGACTCACACAGGCTCAGAGGAAGCTCTGAGTTTGATACAAAAAAGGGCTTCTCGGCTTCCTCCTGATGCTGCAGGTCTCACGTTTAGCGTGTCAGAAATGTTTTCACGCTCAAATCTGTGTTTCTGTTTGTTGGTGCTGTGCAGGATTTCAGTTTTGGTGAGTTATTTTGATGCTGCAGCTGCAGTTTTTTCTCAGGGGACTCAAATTTGGGAATATATTTGGATGCCCCAATAAATGACTGCACAGGTTGATATATCAAGAAATCAGGAGTTTCAGTTTTTAGACTTAGACCTACAAATCCACAGCGTTTAGCATAATATAAAACAGTTTATTAAGCCAATAAAACAACTGACTTTTTAATATTCACAGTATGATTTGGTCTCCTGTTGTGTCACATAATTGCATTTGGTCCCAGCAGTCTGATCATCAACACTCATCAATCTGCTTCTAAATAACTCAAGAGGATAAATAATGGGTGTCTTTTTTTAATTTATCAACGCACTAGAGGCTGCACCGCTATTTGTCTGTCAAGGCGTGCCGTCCGTCTGAACAAGCCAATCAAAAAACGCCTCTGTGCTGACGTCACCGTCATCCAGGCCATGTGCCTTTTTTTTTCCTTTTTTTTTTTTTTTAGCAGACTGAACAGTTGGATTATAAGATCATGAATTTGGGTTAGCTCCATGGACGTCAATCTGAAAATTGGTGTAAGTAATGTTAGGTATTGTTTGTGTTTCAGATTTGTGGTACAGTAGTCCTGCTGAGCGAGCAAACACGAGAGCTCACAAAGCACAAACAACCAGGTTGATGTCATCTTTCTTATTATATTTATGATTTAAACGTTCATCTTTTAGTTATTGTACCGACAGCGAGTCTACTATCTAGTCTATAGTTTCAGGGATTTTTTTAAGGCGACAGCATCACCTATTAAGCCTATTAATGCGTGGAAATAAGTCTTTATTTCAGGCTGTAGGTTGAGAAATGACAATAAATCTTCCAAGTGTCTCATAAATATGACACACAACTGATTTCTGACTTAAAACTTCTTACTCGCTACATCGTATGGCTATAATTTTGATTTACTAAGTCACAGTTATGAATAAAGTCCTACTGATCCTGGATTTTTAAAGAGCAAATCCACACTAGACTTTGTAAAGATACCTCTTTGGGGTGAAGAATAAGTCTATCAGTGAGGTGTAGTCTTTTAGTCTTCACACTCACACTCAAAGTGTCATCACAGCTTTACAGGGTGTGGGGGGGGAAAAAAGCATGGTGTCACCACAAGCTGGCAGCAAAAACTAGATTATTAGACTAGTTGCAATTTCTCTTTGACCAATATGAATATGTGAGAGTGAAAAAATCTGAGAATGACCTATCAGACGACAAACTGAAAAGTCCATGACAATATTTACTTACCAGTATTAATATCATTATTTTATTGCAGAGTACAGACATTAGTCTGCTTATTTTGAAGCTCTAGCAGCTGACATAGAAGAAGAGCATGAACACACATTCATTAACAAACATTTTTTTGATAAGGATCCCTTAAATTTGGTTATTAAATATCTTGTGAGTAAGACACTATGAAAGACATTAAGCTAAATAAACTTTTCAGAGCCCCCTGAGGCTGAACTGGACAAAGTTGTTTCTATTTTTAACATATTTATCATTTCTTCATTACAATAACTTCATTATTACACCCATTCTATAATATCTGTGATAAACTAGGATGAGACAACAGCAGCCATGTTTTGGTTGTAGTTCGGGCTCCCAACTGTCATCTTTGAGTATTTTAAAAATGACTTTATGCTTACACTTTTGGGTGGCAGTAGTTCAGACTGTAGGGACTTGGCTTGGAAACCATTGGGTGGCAGGTTCAAGTTCAGCGTGGACCACAGTATGGACCATGGAGAGGTGCCAGTTCACCTCCTGGGCATTGCTGAGCCACCCTTGAGCAAGACCAACCAAACCCCTAACTGCTCCCAGGGCCTCGCTATGTGGCTGCCAATCACTCCACCATCTCCACATTTGCATGTCTATGAGCCCTTTTTTGGTGTGTGCATGGATGTATTTTGGACATGAATATATATATATATATATATATATATATATATATATATATATAGGGGGTCAATAAAGTTCATCTTCTTCTAACAAAACATAAATCATTATTTCCTTAGCTAACGCTGAATCATCATCACACAGGGTTTTGATGTGATAATGTCCTTCAAAACTCAGCTCAGGGATTAGAGGGAGTCTTACCTCTTTTTACCTTTGTTACTTGACTGGCTTGACTTGACTTGACCCACGTTTAGCAGAGTCACACCAGGCAACGGGAACAAACCACTAGCTATCACCTCTGTAGTGTTTAACATGCTCTCACAGGTTTGTCCCGAAGCTTTATGTGCGCGATTTCAGTGCATGAACAGCTGATAATTGTCTAACAGAGAAACACAGGAGCTCCTGCTGAGCTCTGTTTTTGGTGCCTTCACTTATTTCTAAGTAGAACTACGTCACGCTCCGGCGTTAGCCAATGAACGGTCGGGATACAGTTCAGGTGTAATTGTGGCCCTGAATTAAGTCTGTCAGACAGAGAGGCGCGCTGTTCTCACGCTGTACGCCGCCCACAGAAACGTAAACAAATCAGACTTGTTGTGTATACGTGCTAGATTGTAGCAAGTGATCACGGTTGAGGAAAGAGTTGAACACAAGGTGTTTTAATCCCAGTGAGCGAGGCGGGATTTGTACCTGACAGGCCAGAATCGGGGTTTACTGAAGACGTGAGGCCATTGGCTGCCGCTGCAGTGGCGCGGTTTGTGAAGCTAACGGACGAACACGCTAACTGACGTGCTAGCTGACTTGTTTACTATGTAGCGCTGTTTAACGAGACATCGATCGGACACCTACGTGACAGCGAGGACATTAACGGACGGACAAAGACGTGTATCCGCGAAGTTAGATGAAAAGCCGGTTTGTTTTGTTCATGTATGATTTGTCGGTTAGCGCTAAGCTAACCTGAAGCGCGCTCCGTTTAACACCAGCTGAGCTGTAGCTGTTAGCCGCAGCCAAGATGAACTCTGCACGGGAGATCAAACGTAAGTACGGATCTATTTGTACTGTATCGAGTTTGTTAAAACCTCGTTTGTTTGTTTGTTTGTTTTTTAAGTTTGATGTGTGATGACTCTGCAGAGCTGCAGAAAACGAAGAGCAAAGCGCAGAAGAACAACAACCTGCGAGAGGAAGCAACCATCTGCAATCAGCTGGGAGAGCTGCTGTCCAGGAGTGGTGAGTATGTTAAACTTACTGCTGGATGCTGGATGCAATAACGTGAATCTGCAGATGTATTCACAGTGATTTAAGGGTCATGTTTGTGAGTTTTAAGTAGTTTTTCAATGAGCAGGTCTTCTTCTGATTCGTATTCTTTGATTGTTTTAGGTGAATCAGCATCTTTTATGTTGCTTTTCTGCCTCATCATGGATTAAAACCAACCTGTCATACAGCACATTCAAGCTCCAGCCCTACACACTGCCTTTACTCTCTTGTGTATCTTTTATTATTATCATTTTATTAAGGACGATAGATAGATAGATAGATAGATTATTGATCCTGGGGGAAATTCAAGAATCCAATAGCACAATGAGACACAGTAAACATGCATAAGATAAATCTGGATTTAAATTAAACAGATTAAACAGAAGATCAACAAATAATCTACATACATTCATATGTTTGTATGACAGTACTCCTCCTCCTCTCTTTTGAAAGTTTTAATATTGATTCAGACATTCACTTCTGTGTTTGTCCTGTTTGGTCCTTGTGTATCTCAGGCGATTATGAGGCTGCCATCAGGGAGCACCAGCAGGAGTTGTCTCTCTCTGAGGTGCTGAACGATGTGATTGGACGAGCTGTGGCGTGTCGCAAGATCGGAGAGTGCTACGCAGAGATGGGCAACATTGAAGAGGCTTTGAAAGTACGAAGATTGGTCTGATTTATTCAATATGCTTTTGTGGCATTACACCAACTCTCTGCATCAGTAGTAGAGAAATACAAATGTGTAAGTGTGTTGCATGTATTATTCTTCTTCAGCACCAGCGGTGTCACCTGGACCTGGCTCGCTCTGTCAGAAATCACGCTGAGGAGCAAAGGGCTCTGGCGACTATTGGTCGAACCTACCTCTTCCGTTATGAATCAGACCAATCGAGAAACAGTTTAGAGCAAGCGGAGGATGCGTTCCTGAAGAGCCTTGGAATTGTGGAGGACCGTCTAAAAGGTCTGCTTGTTTGTCTCCTCTGGGATTTAATGTATCATATAAAATTATATAGCGTATATAGTTTTTGTATTACTTGTTGATTCTAACATTGTTTTTATAATTCTTACCACCAGGAACAGTGGAGGTCAGTGAGATGAAGGCGCGTCTCTTTCTCAATCTTGGTCTGGTCTGTGATCATCTGGGGGAGACCAAACGCTGCAACGAGTATATCCGACGGAGTGTCTATATTGCGGAGTAAGAACATCCTAAACTACAGTAAACTTTATTTCTGAATGTAATGTAGGAAGATGGGCAAGAAGAAGATTACCATAAAATAATGTCAACTGTGCTCTCTCCATTCTTACTTTGTAAAGGCAGAGTAAGCTGCTGGAGGACCTCTACCGTGCAAACTTTAACCTGGGCAACATCTCCTTCCGTAACGGTCAGAAGTCCGATGCTGTGCGCTCCCTCGAACAGGCCAAAGAGTGTGCGAGGAAGATCAAAGATAAATTCAGCGAGAGCGAGTGCTTTCACTGCATCGGCAAGGTACAAACTTACTCTTGACAAAGCTGTAGCAAAAACAGTCCAGTTGCATTCAACCCAACTAACCCATTTTCTGTTAGTGTGGCTGTATATTTAGTAATGTGTGCGTCTCTGTGGTATTTATCCACAGGTGCAGTTGTCTCTGGGCGATTTCGTAGCAGCTAGACGATCTCTGAAGAAAGCTCTTTTGTTGGGCTCCCAGCAGCCACAGGACAAGCAGGCGGTGAAGAAAGCTTTCAAATATGGTGAAAGAGCTTCTTTTAATTTTTTTTTTATCCACTCATTCCTGTTGATTCTTTGTATTTAGTTAAAATGATTTTTTTCACTAAGATTGCTGAGTTCATGTTGTGATTTGTTTGAATTTGTAGCTGACCAGGGCTTGAAACTAGAAGAACAGTTGGGGGAAGATCAGGGCAAAAGACTTAGCTCCCATGAGGCCGTGGGGCTGGCTGAGCAGCTGGGTGACCTATACTGTAAGGTTGGCTGCTTCAGCAAAGCTCTGGACGCATACCAAGCTCAGGTAAAGAATATTTGAACGTTTACTCTAGCACTAAAGAGCCACTTAGTTTTAGCTCCTCTCCAATTTAAGTTTAGTCACATGACAGAATGTTACCTCAGTTAATTGTGTTGAGCTCTGTGGTGTAGTTAAAGGGCGCTAAGGCGTTGGGAAAGCCTGACAGGGAGCTGGCTGTCATCCATGTGTCCCTCGCTGCAACCTACACAGACCTGAGACAGCACAGCAAGGCAGTGGAGCACTACAGACAGGAGCTGGCTTTACGACAGGGCAGCTCTACTGAGGTACGCATGCACTACCTGTATCTAATGACCATTGCATCATGGTACTGATATTATCTGGGTTTTAATTACGATTGATGACCTGACTTACCGATAGTTGTCCATACTTATTCCTTTTTAATTTCATCACTTGTTTCAGGAGTGTAACACTTGGCTAAACATCGCAGCAGCTCAGGAAGAGAGTGGCTGTCCTTTCGAGGATGTAGACAGCAGCTACACTAAAGCCTTAAACTTTGCTCACAAGTCTGGCCAGGCCAGGCTGCAGGTGAGCAAAAGGTTTTCCTACATAATCAGCCACACAAATCCCCTTAAAAATCCCCAAGAATCAGACATATTAAAGGAAGGCTCACTTTCCCTCCTACAGAAACGCGTGTTGAGGCTCTGGCTGGCGTCCCAGAGACGATGTGGCTCATCGAAGGCTGATGACACCGAGGCGAGGCTGCAGGAGGTGTGTGCTGCTGAGGGCTGGCGTCCAGACGTGAGCGACGATGAGGAAGATGAAGAGGAGGAGATGGACAACAGCGAACCTCTGGATGAGAGCGACATCGATCTCTCAGACTCGGGTAGACCTGACATCTCTAGACAAATCAATTCTGATATTTTAGTTAGTTTTTTTTTGGTCTTATCTGAGTTTTCATTTGGTTTCTAGATGATGATTTGGAGGGTTATGACAAGATGGTGTCAGGAAGGAGGAAAACAGGACGGGTGAGTCATATATCAGCTGTCACAAGCAGCATCCTTATATTCCACGTATTCAGAGTTTTAACCTCGGCCCTTCTTGCATTTTTTTTTTCCTACCTCAGTGGAACAAGAGGAATGAGAAGGGTGAGACGTCTCTGCACAGAGCGTGTATAGACGGAAACCTCAAGCAGGTCCAGTATCTGGTCGAACAGGTGAGGAAGTAATGACTTTTAATTCTTTTTTTTTTTTAGAAAATACTGCATGTTTTTTAGTGGGATTGTGCAAAATCAAGACACAGAACTCTGTAAAATCTTCAGTAAACTTTAAAATCAGAATAACAAACTTCTTTCCTAGTTAAATATTTATTTTGAACTGCTTGAAAAATATATAAAAGCAAATAAAAGGGCTGCAGACAAAGTTTAGCATCAGACAACCTGCACTGTGCAATAACAAACCTGCTTGTCTGTGTGTCAGGGTCACCCAGTGAACCCAAGAGACTTCTGTGGCTGGACTCCCCTTCATGAGGCCTGCAACCACGGTCACTATGGTAACTAATTTAAGATGAGCTGTACTTCATCTTGCTTTATGAAACAGACGAACTCCTTATCCTATATTTTGTCTTGTGCTCGTCCAGATGTTGTAGCCGTGCTGCTGGAGCGTGGCGCTAACATCAATGATCCCGGTGGTCCCTTATGTGAAGGAGTGACTCCTCTCCACGATGCCCTCGCGTGTGGCAATTTAAAAGTTGCAAGGCTCCTGGTGGAAAGAGGCGCTTCTGTCACCCTCCGCAACTCCAAGGTGTGTTTGACATTCCATCCTCCGGTAGATTGAATCACCCCGCTTCCCGTAGAAAGATAAATCCTGTCTGAATGGGGCTAATATGTGCCTCTATCTCGTGCTATCACCATCCTGTTTCAGGGTGACACCGCCATGGACACCCTGCGCCACTGGCAGAAGACGTACAGCAGAGAGTTGGACCAGGAGACCAAACAGGAGTGCGCGGCTACAGAGAGACTACTGAGGAAGGCTGTCACGGGGGGAGGTGAGGCCTTTGTGTCACTATAGCACTTTTGTCACGGTTTGCCTTCAAACATCCTGTTAACTGTTCTTCCTACTTATCTCCGTCTAACACAGTGGCTGCTGCTCCGGCCCCAGCCAAGCCTTTCGATACTCTGCAGGACAGCCAGCTGTTTGATGCTGAGAACTCAGAGCCACTGTTGTCCTCTGGAGGGGGCTGTTCTTCCAGCCAAGACTGGCCCCGCACCAGCAAGAGCTCGGAGATGAAGGCAGTACCTTCCAGCCCCAAACGGTGGCAGAGCAATGGCTCGACACAACGCCACAGAGCGAGAGGAACAGAGGCTGCCGTCCTGTATGGGGTAAATTCCTTCTTACAAATACATTCTTATACAAATAATATTTTTTCGGATTCTTTACGTTTATATTTGCAGTTCATGACTTCATGTGTTTATGTACTCCTTAGAATGATAGCAGCTCCTCAGACGACAGCGACTCTGACTCCCCAGTAAGTCCTCTCCGCCCTGTCCGCCCTAGAAACACTTTCCCAGCAGCCCAGACTCAAAAGGAAGTCCCCACAAAGAAAGACACCAACTCGATCCCCAACTCCGGTCGTGAAAGTGTCAGGGAGGCTCCAGCGCCATCTGTATTTGCACGAGAGGAGTACCAGAGTGCCATTCGAGCCTTAGGCAGCGCCAAAGCTCGTCTCCAGGGTCTGCCACAGCCTCAGTTCTCCAGCACGCCTGCTGTCTCATCCAGCAACAAATCGGCCCTGGTTCCAGAGGAGGAGTACCTGGCTGATGACTGGTTGGAGGATGATTTGGAGGAAGTCCAGCCAAAGAAGAAGAGGAGGCTTCGAGTGGAACACAATGGGACGAGAGGGGAGGACGTCGCCTTGTCCTCAGCAGCAAGAAGTCAAAGTAGGCTATTAAACTCGGACACGGCCTGCAGAGGTAATAATTTCTTTACCTTCATGATATGTTTCTCCACATTTTCTTTATATAATTTACCTTCATTATGCTCTTCTTCTCCTTCAGCTTCTGCAGGTCCCTCCTCCTCCAGCAGGAGTCTCTCTCTGAAAAAGAACGGCTCTGTGAGGCCTCACCAGGTCAAAATGACTCAGATGCCAGGAATGGTCAGGTTAGGCAGGCGAGAGGTCAACAGGTCACAAAGCCCAACAGTTACAGACGATGACGACAGACCGGAAACGCCTCCGCCACCACACATGCACACGCAGGTGAGAAAGAATCTGCGTCCTGCGCTTTGTTCTGATGTAGTCGCATCTAGAAACACAGTACTGCTTGCCTTGTACAAAGATAATGTAACAACAACTCTCTAAAATGACTCAAGTTCAAAAGAGTCGAAGTAAAAATTCAGAGGCTGATCTCACATTACTTATTCAGGACAACGTTGACGTCGGCTAGATTATTATTAATGTTCCTGCGTCACACAGAGCCGAAACTGGAACATCATTTGTCAGAAGTCCGTCCTCTTTCTTGATTAACGTCGGACAGTGATGAATGTGGCGGTAAATGAGAGAAAGAGACGGTAGAGACGGCAGCGGCGTTTTAAGACGCTGCTGCAGCTCGATCACTATCAGTTTTATCTTTGACAGAAGGTGTTTACCCTTACACAACTTTTTTTACCCCCCAAGACCTGTAAAGACTGATGTTTAAAATCGATTTTCCTTGTATTTATGTTTTTAAATTTTTTTATTGTTGATTTATTTCAGCCTCCAGCTCAAACTCTGGCTGCTCCCATGCCCGCATCACTGCCTCCACCAATCAGAATGAGGGTCAGAGTTCAGGAAGATGTTTTCCTCATCCCAGTTCCACAAAGGTTTGTTATGAATGTTTATTCTCTCCACAGCTGTACTGCTGTTACGCTACTTTCCTTCTGCTTTTGCAACATTTCTACAACAGCATCACCTGCGATGAGCTTTCGACTCAGCGCACCATACTGGTGTTTTTGCATGTTTACACCCATTTAACTCTCGTCCTCACTGCACTGTGCTCCAGCGAGGCCGACTCCTGCACTGTGTCGTGGCTGTGTGAGCAGGCCGCTCAGCGCTACTACCAGAAATGCGGCCTCCTGCCTCGCCTCTCGCTGCAGAAGGAAGGCGCCCTTCTCTCCCCGCATGACCTGCTGCTGGCTGTCCTGCACACCAATGAAGAGGTGAAGACAGACATTGAGAAAATATGTCAGTTTACTCGTTTTCATCAGGACACAGTCGTACTGATGTGTTTTGTCTCGCAGGTTCTGGCTGAAGTTTGCACCTGGGATCTCCCTCCTCTCCCTGAGCGCTACAAGAAGGCCTGTCACAGCCTGGCAGTGGGTGAGCATCACACACACGAAAACACACAAACGCAGACGCGCACATTTTGACACACCACCCTGGAGCACGGCATCTTTTTGTCCCTCCGCAGATGAGAACAAGCGTGTCACCCGGCTGTGCGAGGTGCAGGATGGGAGCTCCTCTGTGTCGGTGTGTGGCCTCAGCTTGGCCCCCTCTTCCCTCAACCCGCTCCTCCGCGCCTTAAAACTTCAGACCAGCCTCGCCGAGCTGCGTCTTTCTGGCAACCGCCTCTGTGATAACCTTCTTCCCGAGCTGGTTGCCACAGCGATCACCATGCCTCGGCTCCGGCTGCTGGACGTTTCCGCCTGTCACATTACAGGGGAAGGACTGGAGAAGGCTGCGAACGCTTTAAAGGGACAGAGCCATCCGGCGTTTCCGGTAAAGAATCCAGCTGGACGAGTCTGTTTTTATTCCATCAGCGTTTCCTCTATGATTTCATGCTGTGAGGCTGCTTTTGAGTATAATTTGGTCACATAACTTTCTCACACATTTTACCTAGCTGTACAGAGTGTCAGTGGTGCAATGGTCTCATTCTGCCTCACCCCCCCCCAAGCTTTCAGTTTCTTTTACCCATGACTGGTGATTTCCTCTATTTTTATTCAGATGTATCTTCTTCTCTTTTGCCACTGTGGTTGAATCATCACGCAGCATGATTGCACCATAAACACACGATAAACACACGATTGTAAAGAGGACTCTGCGTCCTAAAAGCGTGAAACGCGTCGTCTCTGCTGTTGCAGACGGACCTCGAGCAGTAGTGTAGTCAGATGTTTTATTAAAATTAGCGCTAAGTTTAACAGTTCCTCTTTAGCAATTCACACAGTTGATAGTTGTGGCGCTGATCGCAACACAGTCCGCGCACGTCTTTATCAGCATTTTGGAGAAACTGTGAAAACTGAAATCACAATCCCATCCCCCCTCTCCATGTGTGTTCTGTGTCATAAACCACATGTTGACACAGACAGTCATCTTAAACTGCGTGTACATGTTTGCAACACCTCTGAGAATGACAAGCCCGTTTAAGATAAATGTCTCATGCACATTTCTGTTGCTTTGCTTTCCTTTTTTTTTTTTTTTTTTTTTTTTTTTTTTGCAGTGCCTGGAAGAGCTCGACCTCAGTATGAACCCTCTGGGTGACGGTGTGTCTGAATCACTCTCCTGTCTGCTGTCCTGCTGCCCCCTGTTAGCCAAGCTGTCTCTGCAGGCCTGTGGTCTCACTGCTCGCTTCCTGCAGCAGCACCGACTGCTGCTAGCGAGCGCGCTGGCGGGTAAACTCTCTAATAAGCACAATCAGTGTTCAGTTTAACTCATGTGCCACAGGATGTTCAGATAAGAGATGAGCTGAGATGTGATGGATCAAGTTGTGTTTGCTTTGATTTTGCATTACGACTTGTAAGTGGCTAACGTATCGACAAATCGATAAAGCTGTCGGCATCAGTGTCCTCTGTTAATCCGCATTATTGATGAAGCTCTCTTGAGAGATTTAACTAACAAGAAGTGTTGTTTTTTTGGCTGGAAATGGAGCACAGTGTAGTCTATGCATTATTTCTAGAACATATTTCAGCTGCAAATATCTTTTTGCTCTTCCAGGTACAGGCCACTTGAAATCGGTGTGTCTGTCCCACAATGCACTGGGCTCCACCGGCTTTGAGCTGGTGTTGAGGACTCTGCCTCTTCACTCCCTCACACACTTGGACCTGTCTGCTGTCCGCAAGGGTCCTGCTGATTACCCACCGCTGGAACACTTCACCAGTGTCCTGTCACAGGTACACACACACACACACGCATGTTGCGCACATGTCATTTACATGTTGATTGATTGATTGACTGCACAGCAGAAAAAACTAATAAAGGTATTTGTCTTCCCGCAGGACGAGTGTTCGCTGAGCCACCTGAGCCTGGCAGCAAACGGGTTGACGGACAGCAGCGTAGCCACCTTGGCCAGGTGTGTGTCTGTATATAAGCACGCTGCCAAAGGTCCTCGTGATAATTTGTGTACATGTGGTCAGACATATGTCAGTGATGACATTTTAACTTGCATTACTGCAGGTGACTGGATTCATTTCATGATTCTTACACGAGCAGAACCAAGGATGGTCTTTGAGTTTATATTTTTGTGGTTTCCAGGTGTCTGCCTTCATGTCCGACTCTGGTGAGTCTGAACCTGTCAGGAAACCTGTCTGTTACGTCGGCAGGACTTCACAACATCCTGATGTCCCTCAGAGAGGCGGGTCGACCTTTGACCATCCTGAACCTTCAAGGTACGTGAGTGTATGTGGGTCAGTAGCTGCAGGTGAACAAAGTTAGGTGTACATCGGCTGTTTCTTCATCTTTTGTGTGTGTTTTAAAACCTGCTTTTGTTTACATCCATGTTAGCTTGCCTTTGTGACACATCCCTGTTATAAATGCGAATAATAAGCTGAGTCGAATTCACCTAAAAGTAAGCGATCACTCTTTATGTTTCTGCCCACAGGTTGTCAGGTGTCTGGCCCCTGGGACAGTGCATGTCTGGATGGTTTGTCAGAGCTGGTCCAGGATCTCCGTCTTTGCTCTCAGGGACTCAACAAGCTAGACCGACAGGCCTTAAAGCAGAGCTGGGACAGCAGTCTGTCACACGGACACTTCATCGACCGAAAGAGCAAGTGCCTGCTCTCCGCCGCAGCCCCCTCGTGAAGGGTTAAATGCGCTTCAGAGCTGATGACAGATCTTTATCACCGACGATAAATTTTGATACATGTGAAATCAGTCGCTAACTCGTTGCACTACAAAGACAACCAGCGACATGGTACCCACAGATGTCGTGTGTAAATAGCTCATATCTTTCCTGTATTTCGTACTTTCGTCTTATTTATGTTTATCTGTGAAAATGTGACAGTTTGTGTCAAGGTGCACCTTTTTGTCCTCTACTGAATTATTATTAAAACAAACAAAACTTTCAGTGGTCTATTTTTCTCTCATTCTGGTAGAACAACAGAACCTCGGTTTGATCTTCTGTCTATATTAGATTCTACATGAAACCTGCTGTACCCTTACATGTGTCACTGCCAAGTTTGTCAGCTTGTGGTTGCTACAAAGACGGGGTAGACAATGGTAACAAAATTAAGTGTGAAAAGAAAACGGCAGACAATATACACCATGAACTAATATGAAACTTATCTATAGGCCTTAGATATGAATTATGAGTGTAGCACATTCTTAATGAAAATAAAATTCTTCCAGGGCTTTTTGTTGTAAAATCAACCATGGAAACCACTGGGCAGGATTTAATATTTAACCAACTGAAACGCTGTTTTAAAGGATCTATTTTATTAGGATACATCATGAACAATATCAGGTGTTTAATATCAGCTCCCATCTTTTCACATGCAATAATAAAGTAAACCCCGGGGTCTCCTCAAGCTAAAGATAAATAGATACAGTATAGAGGGACACTGCCTCACTGCAGTGAGACGTTCTCATGTGTCGGCTCACCAGTATGACTCATTTCAGATATTTATTTTCTTCACAGCTTTAGTGTGGGTAATGTCAACACCCAACAATATCCTGTCAGAGGAAGCTTAGTGGCAAGTTTTCCTAAGTCATTTTGTCTCTCTCTGGTGTCTCTAATGTTGTATTTAAAAGTATATCTTATAAAATAAAATGCAGGTAGCTCACCATGTACTGAGGCTGAGTCATTAGTGCAGCAGATTCCCTTTGCTGCATGTCGTCCCCTCTCTCTGCCCCCTTTCCTCTAAGCTGTGTAATAAAGGCTAAAAGAATAGTAATTCATAAAATGCACTCTATTACTGTTGAAGTGCATTATGAAGTTCACATTGTCTGTAAAGCTTGGAGCTTCGAATCTGACAAGCCTCACCGCAAAAGACAGATGTGACTTAACTCAGCAGCAGCCTTTTTATGTCAGCTTTGCAGGTACACCATTAATATTTTGGTTTCTTATTCATATTAAGCTTGAAATGTATTTTGCCTACGTTCTGTCACATCCCGGTTTTAGTAGCAAGTAGCTTTTTTTTTTTTCCTGTAACTTAAACAGCTGTCATGTTTTTAAGTTTTGTTAAAAAGCTCAGTGTGTTTACACTTTGAATTTTCTCAAACCACAGAGACGCCTGCAACCTTTCAACTCAAGTGGAAGAGTTCATCTTAATTTTCAATGACGTGGGTCAGTCTGACAAAGAATATTCATGCCATTTGAAGAATTTATTGATATCATCTGCACAGATGATACAGAAATGACCACTACAGGGATTGCAATGTCAATCAAAGCAGAGCAGTCACAAAAAAAGCTTTTCATATGCTGGGCGTGCACTTAACCACTTGTGGTTTATGTTTTTTCTTGCAGATTAAGGTCAATTATTCAAACAGACTTTGGAGAAGGTCATTCATTACAGCGCACGCATCCTCATCGCTTTCAAAGTCCAGCTCAAACAACTCCTTCGCCCTAAAGAGAGCACAACAGAAAACAGATCGAAAATAAATCAAATCAGATCAAACATATAATGATCAGTGGTTGAAGAAATATTAAACAAGGACCATTAGAAATGCAGTGACGTAAAAAGTCTGATATTATTCTCTGAAATGTATACATTTGGGACACAAGTTGGAAATACTCGGGTAAAGTACAAGTCAAGAAGTAAATGTACTTGGTGGTGTTAATTTTTACCACTATGTGTTGTGTTGTGTTGTACAATGCGTATGTAAGACAGGTCATATTGTTCATCAAACCATTTGATAGTTGGCCGGTGACTCACTTGCAGGCTTTAAGGTTGACACAGATCGTGCTCACATCATCATTGGTGGTAAGCTCCTCGATCAATACCCAGAGATGTCCCTTCACAAATTTCTTGCACAGAGATTTCAAGAGGCCAATGTCGTTGCAGACCCCAAGCAGCTTGTCTTTCACAAACTGTAAGAGTAAAAATGATATTATTCCTATTTCCAAAATCAGTCTTAAATTCGAACATTTGATTAACATTTCATTTTATTATTAACATTTTGTTTTTACCTCTACGGTGGCGTTGTGTCCAAGGACTTTCTTCACCTTGTCTAAGCTCCACTTGCACACCCAGCACAAACCTGGAAGCTGCAGTAAAAGTGACACATACTTCAATATTATATCATCTCATTGTTACTAGTCATCTAATGATGTAATTATTTGATATTAAGGCTATCAGATTGTTTAAAGTAGCCATGTTACCCTCCTAGCCTCCACAGAGATGTCCAATTCTGCTCCCTCCTGATCATCATTGTTGACCTTCAAGTTTCTCCCGTGGACAGTCCAGACTATGAAGAGATAAGACAAAAAATGTGTTAATATAATTTACATGATAAAGAGAATATTACAGTATTAAAATCACTGCTGCAGCCCACCAGAACATGCCACCAGGATGCACACAAAGAGGACAGAAGAGGTGTTCATTGTTGGCAGTGAAATGTGATCTCTGAGTGCTTGTCTTTGGTGATATCACACCTTATATACACAGCAAACGGAGCTACGCAAGCTGTCTTGCAAGCCCCCACTCATAGACATTCAAACCAAAACTCTTATTTGGTCAGAAGGTAGAAACACTTGGTGGTTTGGTGGTGAGTCCTGTCAAAAAAAAAAAAATCATCTTGACATTATTTGTTCCTGTCAGTGCACAGGAAATGTTGGAACCACGATGTCTGTGTGCCACAAAGCTTCACAGGTTAACTCTGTAAACACTTCATTCGAATCTGCATGCAGATAAAAACATAGGAAATCATGAGTCCAAGATGTTATGCTGAAAGATTTATTGAAGCTTGATCAAGGAGAATGGAGGATTTATCAGTGCACATGCAGTGTTTTGAAGAAGCCGTCCTTTATGGTTAATTTACATGCCCTGAGGACAGTAAGACAACTACTTGATGTCCCTAAATGGTCACTAGTCTTCAAACAAGGAAATATGTTTGCCCCTAGTGCTCTGACATTGTCACTGCTCTGGGTTTACTAACACAGCTCTGCATCTCAGGGGGAGAAGACAGTATCCCCATATCAATATAAGATTTAACACTATCCCTACAGTGACCTCAAGACTGTTGCCTATATGTGGCATGCTAAATAGAAAATTCCCTTTCCCGTTCATGCATGTTGCACTCATAGAAAAGCACGTTTGGATTTGAATACAGTTAAAAAGTTGTTTTTGTGGCTTTAAGTTATGACTACATTTTGAGCTTGACGTTTCATTCCTGACATTGACATAGTTTGACAAACAAGAATACATCCGTGTGATTTGCCTGTGCTGCGAGCTGCAAGTGTTTATTCACATGCTGTACATTTGGGTATCTGGAGTGCACGGGAAATGTGAAAATAAGACAACCCAGTCAGTTTTTTGAGGGCTGTGTTTGTCAGAAATCATGTGAATCAATGGGCCAATCCAAAGCTTGAGAACTACCTCGCAGTTTTTGTTTTTGTTTTTTTTTTTTACCCCCCCTACAAGTGTCAGTGACGATGTGAGCTGGCACATCATGAGTAACAGTCTTAGTCAAATGTTCTGTGTACAGCTAACTGCAACACGTGCAGCACACGATGCTGTCTGCCAGACTGATCCAACACGGAGACACAGTGCTGGATCAGAGGATGAACAACCTGAGCAGTGGCCAGCGGCATCATGAAGGTCTGGGTATGCACAGGGCAGCTCCACTACCAGCTAAAACTTCAGTATACCAGAAACTATTTACCTCAATGGAGGACATGATCTGTTTATAAAAAAGTGAAAGCGTTGATACTTTGTTCATAATATACATACAATTTACATCTCAATTTCTTTGGAAATTAATTTTTAAAAATCTGTATTTTTAAGGAGAGTTTTTAAATTTAGAAGTACATATCATACTCTTTTACAAGTTGATAAACTTGGTCCATAAATAATGACACAACACACTTCTGTTTCCGTCAGACTTTATTATGGTGTTTAGATCACAATATATGTTATACAATGTGCAGTATGCGTACAGTATTTTGAAAGAGTTTGAAGCACTGCTCTGACAAGCATGTGTATTTTATACACAAAGTACAGTCTGCACAGTAGCTGTTTTTCAACTACAACCTACATTATCAATAATCCCTTCAGTTATGTTGACATGGTCAAGTTTCACTGATCTGTAACCTCACATATAGTAATCACTATACTAGTAATCTGATTACTTTTGTACATTTATTAAGTGTCTATTTACTAGAAATACTTGCTTGACTGACGTTTCACACCACCACATCCTGGTAATTACTTCAAAGTATTTACAAGTATTTACATATTTACCACCGATGCATTCGGCTGACGGTCACCAGTTAACATGGTCGCTCGTTAAACCGAAACACCTGTCACGCAAAACCTGTAATGCTGATTGCTGGTGTTGGTTTCTTCGAGATTTTCCGTCAGAGTCCCGCTCTACAATGTGCGGGGGTTGAAGTATGCGGTTAACAAGCCTTTATTAGTGTAATATTACCACTAGAAATGCAGCTAACGTCAGTTACAGCGGTTCACCGGCTAAAATCAATCCGTTACACCTGCGGAAGTTGCTAGGCGGCGTCTTTTGGTAGCTGACCAATCAGAAGAGAAGATTGGGTTTAGGCGGGAGGAGGGATTTAAAGAGACAGGAGCCGAAAAGAGGTGCAGCTGCTGTGACCAGTAGGCTTTGAGAAAAATGCTAAACCTTAATCTAAATCTTTTCTAGTTCTAGTCTACCCAAAATTATGAATCTGACATCTCACTAAACTTAAACTTGAGGTCCACTCTTTGAATGATGTGACTTGTGTCTGCACGGTAAATTTGAAGCTGCAGCCGGCAACTGGTTAGATTCGTTTGGCATAAAGACAGTAAACAGAGGTGGAGCTGGGAGAATTTCCTGGATTCTTGAGCTTCATAATAGTGACAATACTCCACATTTGCATTTACTCATATTCAAATATATCACTTTATAGTACTTGTTATTTGGTTTGTTCAAAATGTATTTATTTAGTTTTAAACTTGTCTATTGTAACATAAGTGAAGTGGAATAGAGTTGGACTTTGAACCATTTGTGTGTATGGTTTGCCTGTGGCTTTACATCTTTGCTAATACTGACTGCATTAATACTTTACACAATTTAAAAGAAATCTACAAAATGACTTTTGAACATCAGCCTGTTTCATTGGACTGCAGTAACTTCTGCCACGTGTCTTTATTTCTCCCATTGAACTTAACTATAATCAGTTATTTAAAGAGTTAAACGTTTTACAGTTAGTGTCTCAAAGAAATGTCTTACAATACAGAGTAACGGTGTGTTTAAGAAGATGAGGATAACAACATCACTGCATGTAAAGTTGCAAAAAAAAAAAAAAACCCAAAAAACAAACAAACAAAACCTTTATTGCAAAGGCAAAAACAAGACAAGACAGAGGAAGAGTTCAAGCGTTACTGGTACACCTTAGTCTGCTGTGTTGCATGCATTAAATGTACAATCTACTGACAAGTCCTCTTGCAGAGGCGCAGTCTAATACATATTTGCCGGGGAGTCCCCCTGTTTGCTATGGTGTTGATCAGTTTGTCTTGGTACTTTTTGACAAGCTTCTTGCAGGCGGATCTGATGAATCTAGGTCTAATTCGATTGCAGGCTTTTGCAAGCAGACTTCGGATTTTTGCCTAAAAATGAATAGAAATTAAACAATAAACAAGTAGGACTTCAAATGGAAACCTGTTTGATTCATTAATGGTGATGTTGGTCTGATCCAGCATACAGATGTTGACAAGTGATACGAATATGTGTTGATGGGTTGTTTTCCACATAACAATAACTATAACATATGCATGAGTGAGATGACTATACTGGATCAAATTATAATTCTTCAGTGATAAAATCCACTCTACACTCATGCTACTTATGTTTAATTTATCATGTATTATTACATTCATAATTCATGAATACTAAATAGTATAATATAATAATAATAATAATAAAATAAAAAGTCAGACTTATTGCTGCATTCATGCTGAAAAAGGGATACAATGCATGTGTGGTAAGGACAGATTACGAGGTGCCAAACAAAAATATCAAAATTATCCTGGAGGTGATTAAATATTTTAATTGTAGCAAAATGTGACCACAAGAGCCAAATGAGAGTTCATAATCTGAATTTGTTCAGACACCCTCAGTTAGACTCTGAGCAGTCGTAGTAGTATATTTTGTGCTCCTTACCTTTGTATTTTCTTTGCCCAGGTGCGCCTTTACTTTGGACACGACAAACTTACAGGCAGTACAAGAACCTGGGAAAGCTTCATCCTGCAAAATCTAGTTTAAGAAAAGATTTTACTTTATACAAAATAAGAAAATATAAAAATGTCAGCTTTTATATGTTGAATAGAAATGAAACATTAATGAAACAGTAGCATGTTGACACAGCATGTCCAAATGATGATATTTTAAGTTGAAATCCACCAGGTTGTGTCTGGCATTGTTTCATACCTTCTCTGTACGGCGGGCTGCTCTCTCCCTCATGGCATGGTTTAACTGGGATGAAGAAACCTCCTCCTTTTCAGTCTGAGACACCCATGACTTAACAACAGCTAAAAGAAAAAAATGTCTCAAAAAAATACTTCAATTATGAGGAAAGTGGGGTAAAAATGTCGCTTTCTTACTTGTAGAGAGCAGGAGAAGAGCGATGCTGATGGCGGGATTCATGGTCGTTCTCACAGTTTCATCAAAGCTGACTTCAGCTGCTCCTTCTGTGGCTTTTTATACTTTGACTTCTTCTTCACTTTCTTGCCAGAGGTGTTGCTGTTCTTCCAAAAATGCTACATTTTAAAAACTGTTTTACAAAATATGCAGCAGTTTGCAGAAAATACTCAACTCTACATATGGCCCCATATGAGTCAGCTCACACAGTATGCATTGTTACATGGAGCTTTATAATACATACTAAAGCAAAAGATGGATTATTTACAGATGTTCTTGCAGACGGCCTCCATCGTTTGCAAGAAGAAACAAGTGAAACATGTTTTTATATTCACTGATTTGATTCAGTGGATTATTTGAATGAATGTTTGGGGCCTCCTCCAGTGGTTAAAGAGCCTCAAGCTTAGTTTGCTGTTGAGGCTCTGAACGTATAATACCAGTTTGTATTTGTTACCTTAGAGATGTCATTGTCCATCTTCTTCTTCACGTTGGTGAAAGGTGTTTTACAGCCACCACAGAGATTTTGAAAACATGTGACACATTGTTGTTTGGCTATCACCTCATCTGCATTATGGTCAGCTCTTTCCTGTTTCTCATGGGAAACATGTTTCAGCTTCATCTTTCAGAGACTTGACAGCAGCTGAAAATAAAATTACAGATAAGTCCATTTTTATTACCAGGAACAGATTCTGCTATTTGCTTCTCAACCATATGTATCAACACTTCAGTGCTTGCAGTACACACACTACATATAGAGACAGTTATATTCATATATTGCTCTAACTGCACTGTAAAGTACAGTTAGAAGCAGTAACACATTTTTATTTATTTATTGGCTCTTTTTGTGGTCGGCTGGCTTCATTCAGGACTGATCACTTTTTCACTTGTCCTCCTTGGCTTGACGGTACAACAATTTTCTGTAGTGTGGCGTTTTGTCAGGTGGAGGCTGTTTGCCTGAAAACAGGAAGCTGCCCTCGTAAATGCCTATTTATTTGTTTGTTTATTTATTTATTTTTCCATTAGCATTACTACAACCTACATTATCAATAATCCCTTCAGTTATGTTGACATGGTAAGAAGTCTGTTGCCGTGAGTTTCACTGATCTGTAACCTCACATATAGTAATCACTATACTAGTAATCTGATTACTTTTGTACATTTATTAACGTGTCTATTTACTAGAAATACAGGTCTAATTCACGTCTTGTATGACAACTACGTATTCTCTTCCTGTTTTAACACCTGCCGTAACCACGACAACCACGGATGCATTCGGTTGATGGTGGCCAGTTAACACGGTCGCTCGTTAAACCGAAACACCTGTCACGGGAGCTTGTTGATTACTGACGATAATGCCTTCGCGATTTTATCGCCTCGCCACCTGAGCGGTGGTGAAGTTTTTGGTTTATAATCGACTGTTAGTGTGATATTCACACTAGAAGTGCGATTAAAGTCACTCACAGTGGTTTACTGGCTAAAATAAATCCGTTACACCTGCGGAACTGATACGGAAGTTGGTAGGCGATGCTTTTTGGTAGCTGACCAATCAGAGTAGATTGGGCTTAGGCAGGAGGGGGGACCTTAAAGAGACAGAAGCCTCAGATGAAAGGTGAAATATCTTTATTTGGGGCAACATTGTTAAGAGAGATTCAGGTTTGATTAGATTAGAAGTGAGCATGTAAATAAATACTTTTTTTTAAAATAATGTTTTTGTATTTCATGAATATACAGTAGAAAATGACTTATAATAGAGAAAATACTCATACCTTACATAGATTTCAGATGGTTAATTTACTAACTGAATTAGACATCTAATGTTTTAACTGACATAAATGGATGTAAAATTAAGATTTTGTTTTGTTTGGGCTCTTTAAATTAGTATATTCTGTTTATACTGCTATGGCTGTTATAGAACATGTATATTTATCTCCTGGGACATTATATATACAGGATGTAGTTTGTGGACATGCATAAGATACAAACCAAAATAGGGAACACTTGTAAAAACATGGCTCCATAGCACTGCTAGTAGTCAACATCTCCATAGGGTACCTAAGGGGCCTATGAATGCATTACCAAATAAGGATCAGCAACAATAAGCTTATACCGGATTTGGATACTAAATCTTTTTATTTTGTGGTTATCAAGTACAGTCGTTGAATTTTTGCTTGCTGCTTTGCTGACAGGTTGTCAGGTGTCAGGCAGCAGAGGAAAGTGCATGTCTGGATGGTTTGTCAGAGCTACTGAAGGATCTCCATCTTCTCAGGGAGTCAGGGACTCAACAAGCTAGAGCAGCAGGCCTTAAAGCAGACACCATGTGTAATGGTTCACCTTTTGTCCTCTACCTACTGAATTAAAGTGATTGGTGATGGTTTTGTCTTTCAGTGATCTATTTTTCATTCCTTCTGGTTTAACAACAAAACCTCAGTTTTATTTTCTGTCTGTATCTGACTCTACAGAAATCCCGCTGTGCTCTCAGATGTATCACTGCTCAGCTTGTGGTTGTGACAAAGTTGAAAGATACAATGTGGTGATAAGTGTGGGCGATGTCCCATTTGATCAGATGTACGAAGCATGATCAGAAACTTGCACTTTTACCCACTTCCTTCTTCAAGTAATTTGATATGATTTAGCTTTGATTGTTCAAGATTTGTATTGCTTGTCAGTCTGAAGGTAAGTGGGTAAGTTTTCACAAGTGATTTTGAAAATAATATCCCAGAAAATAATAGTTCATGAAATGTAGTTTATTTCTGTTGAAGTGCATTTTGCTGTTCATGTTGTCTGTAAAGCTGAGAGTTCAAATTAAAGGTTTCTAAGCTTCATCATGAGAAAAATAGTTGTGATTTAATTCAGCTGCAGCCTTTTTAATGACAGCTTTGCAGACACACCATAAACAGAATTATTAATCTGAAGGTTATTTTAAGGTTTGTTAAGAAAAAAACACCCATTGTTAACTCATTGTTAATTTTCTCAAACCACATAGGTGCCTGTAATCTCAAGTGAAAGAGTTAAACTTAATTTTAAAATGACACAGAATATTCATACAATTTGAAGCTTTTATTCATATTATCTGGACAGATACGGAAATGATCAATAGAGCGATTGCAAAGTCAATGAAGGTACAAGTGAGAGCAGTTGCAAAAAAGAAATGAAAGAACATTTTGTATGCTGTGTGCTGCATGTGGTCAACAACTTGTATTTTATGTGTTTCTTGCAAATTAAGGTCAATTATTGTTTTTTATTCACACACACAACGTTTGGTTGGTTGTTTGGTAGTTTCAATTTGTGGATCCTCGTCACTTTCAAAGTCCAGGTCCAACCACTCCTTTGGCCTAAAAAGAGCATATCAGAAAACAGTTAGTGGTGGAGCGTCAGTGGTGGAAGAAATATTAAACAAGCCAGTCTGACGTAAAAAGTCTGATACTATCCTCTGAAATATACATTTGTAACACAAGTTGGAAATACACGTAAAGTACGAGTAAAGAAGTAAATGTACTAATTTTAGTTCATTTTTACCACTATGTGTTGAAAGAAAGAACTGCGACTTTATGAGTTATTAAGATTTTTGACATTGCTATTGACATGTACAATGTGTCTGTAAGATTAAGGTAAGTTTAGGTAACAGGAACAGGTCACTTACTTGCAGGCTTTAAGGTTGACACAAATCGTCCTCACATCATCAGTGGTGGTAAGCTCCTCGACTAATTCCCCAAGATGTCCATTCACAAATTTTGTGCATTTCTCTTTCAAGAGGCCAATTTCATTGCAGACAGCCTTCAACCTTGATGTCACCCTCTGTAATAGTTAAAATGATGTCACTGCTCCTTCCGCAATCAGTCTTAAATTCAGACGTTTTATTAACCTTTTATTTCATTTTATTATTAACGTTTTATTTTTACCTCTGCAGTGGTGTTTGATCCAATGACTCTCTTCACCTTATTTAAGCTCCACTTGCACGCCCAGCACAAACCTGGAAGTTGGAATAGGACCTAAAAAAAAACAAACATTTTATGTCAAGGGGGAAAAAATGTTTTTAAAAGAAGCAGCAGGTAATAAATGGTTGAAATTTCAGATTTTTCTTTTCCAGAAAAGAGAAAGAGGTGTTTGTTTTCTCATTTTTCCAATCTCATTATAAGGCGGCCTGACCACAAGCCTTTAGTTTATTTAAAGTAATTCAAACTAGCTTCACCTACAGCTAAAACTGTAAATGGTACCTATGAGCGCTTCCTCCAGTACTAATCATAAGCCTGAATTTAGGCTGAGGATAAGAAATAATGTCTAGGTTGAAGTTTTGATTGGGCTCGGGCCAGTTAAATTTATAGCAACAGCATCTACAGAGACAGGCAAGTGATGCTTTGGTAGTCATCTTGTCATCCCATTCGTCTTAAGTGTTTAAAGTAGCCACATTACCTCGTGGTCCTCCATGGACATTTCTGCTTGCTCCAGATCATCAGTGTAGACCTTTAAGTTTCTCCCGGGCACAGTCCAGACTATGAAGAGACAAAACAAAAAATTAAAGTAGTTTAGTTTTAGTTTTAAAATAGTTCAAATATAATTTACATGAGGAAGAGAGGAATATTATAGAATCAAAAACATTCTGCAGCCCACCAGAACATGCCACCAGGATGCACGCAAGGAGGACTGAAGAGGTGTTCATTGTTGGCAGTGAGAGTCGATCTCTGGGTGCATGTGTTTGGTGATATCACACCTTATATACACAGCAGAGAGGAAGACCTACACTGCAGCAATAACCCAGCATACCCCCCCACAGATGGAAATTTAAACCACAACTATTATTTGGTCAGAGTTCAGAAACTGAAAGGTGGTTTTGTGGTATCCACTGTCACACAAAACCTTATCTTGATATTTTTTGTTCCTGTCAATGCACAGGAAATGGTGTCTTGAAGCCACAATGTCTCTGCCACAAAACTTCATTTTCAAGATAACTCTGAAACTATATAAAATATATTTCAAACTGAACCAAACATCGCTGTTGTGGAGAATTTTATTCATTCATGGTCAGTCCAGTCAGTGGAGAGAACGTGCACTGAGTCTAAGATGTCTTACACTTAAAGGTTTATTGAAGTTTTAGTAGAATAGAGCATTTATCAATACACTCATCATGACACGATGCTGCCTCAGTTCTGAGGAAACTGTCCTCTCTGGCACAGTATAGTGCCACAACTACTCACAGTGGTCATTAGTCTACAAACAAGAAAATATGGTTGTCTGACTCTGTAGAGACTTCAGCGTTATTTACTGTATTTTTCCTATCTGTTGTGTCAAGGGAGTGAGACAGTCCTATCCCCTGACCAACAACTTTTTTGTGAATAGATCATACCCAGACCTTCTTGACTGAGACATGATAAGCAACAACTTCTGTTTTGACAGAGAACATCCTGTATCTCAGTGTGTTACAGGGGGTTGGGGGGTGAACATAATATGTCATGTGCCTTTAATCAGAAATGCACTTCCACTCATTGCTCCTTTCACACGTTTCTAGAAAGTGACTCACATCTGTACGGTAAAAGCTGCAGCCAGCAGCTGGTTAAGCTTAGCTTATTATAAAGACAAGAATGAATGTGTAAAAACTGAGAAGTTGTAGATTCAAAGAAGTTTCTAACAGAATTTCCTGGATTCTCAATACTTAAATGTAGTCATTTTATTTGTTGGTGTTAAATATATCTATCGTAAGTACGTCTGCAGAGGAATAGACTTGGACTTTAAACAGTGGTGACCTTTACTGTGGTTAAGTTTGCCTATAGTTTTACATTTCTACTAACTAACTAACTAACTCAAGATAACTAAATGCTTCACACAATTATGTCAAACGTCAGCCTGTTTAACTGGGCAAAGAAATGTGTCACAATCCAGTAACTGTATGTCTACAAAAAAAAAGAGGACAATAACATCGGTGCATGTAAAGCTTTATTGAAAAGGCAAAAACAAGCCAAGACACAGAAAGCGTTCAAACATTACTGCTACACTTTAATATGCTGTTTTGCAGAGATGCATTATATGTATGATTTACTGAGAAGCCCTCCTGCAGAGACGAAGTCTAGCGCAAATTCTCCGGGAAGATCTGTTCTTTGCTATGTTGCTGATCAGTCTGTATTGGTACCTCCTGATGACCTTCCTGCAGGCGGATCTGTATCTGGTTCGAAAGTTATTGCAGACTCCCATCAGCAGACATCGGATTCTTGCCTAAAAGTAAATAGAAATTAAATATAAGAATATGTGTTGACGTTTGCTCTGTGTGTCGTTTTCCATGTCAGAATAACTCAGATTGTCTGCTTACAAAGAAATAAAGGTGTGTAAAGATAAGAGATGCATGAGTGAGATTAAAGCCAACCTACACCAGAAACCCAAAATGTGGTATAGAGCCACCAAAATATGATATTTGTTATTATTATCAACATCCAAACAACCAAATGTCCCTCCACAGGGACTTTTTTGGACACTATAACAAAGTTTGTGCTGAAAAGGACAGAAAGCATGTGTGGTAAGGACAGATTACGAGGTGCCAAACAAAAATGTTAAAATTAACCTGGAGGTGATTAAAAATTTTAATTGTAGCAAAATGTGAACACACGAGCCAAATGAGAGTTCGTAATTTGAATTTGTTCAGGCACCCTCACTCAGACTCTGAATATCTTGTTTTATATTTATTTTTATTTCCTTACCTGTGAGCGATCTCTGCCTGCCAGCTGCTTTACTTTGGACACAATGGACTGACAGGCATAACAGGAGCCCCGGAAAGCTTGATCCTGCAATATTTAGTTTAAGAAAAGATTTTAGTTCATAGAAAGTAAGAAAGAAGATTATAAAAATGTCAGCTGCTATATGTTGATGAGCCACATGTATGGTAATATGTCAACATATTGCCATAGCAATATGGTACCATGGTAATATGTCAGCATATTGCCATACGTCAACCCTTTTATTACAAAAAAAGAAATGGGTTGAAGTTTAACTAGAAATTCATCAGGTGGCGTGTGGTTTCACACCTCCTCTGCATCATGATCAGCGTTCTCCTTCATGTCATGGCTCAACTCGGGTGAAGAATCGTCCTCCTCTTCAGTTTCGTCCTCGGGGGCCTCCCATGACTTCACAACAGCTGAAAGAAAAAATATTTCTTCAGAAAATACTTAATGATGAGAAAGATGGGGTAAAAGAAAGAAGTTGCTTTCTTACCTGCGGAGAGCAGGAGAAGAGCGATGGTGATGGCAGGCCTCATGGTCATTCTCAGTTTTTCAGTCAGCGAAGGTGATTTCAGCTGCTCCTGTGGTTTTTTTATACTCTAACTACTTCTTCTTTTTTTGCCATAGGTGTTGCAAAGCTTGCAGAAAACTTGTTTTTTGTTTGTTTTTTTTATGTTTACCAAAAATATGCAGCAGTTTACAGAAAATACTCCACATACGTCACCAAATGAGTCAGCTTACACAGCATATATTGTTCAATGGGGCTTTATTTACTTAATTTACTCTCGCTATCTTCCTAAAAAATTCCAGTTTAATACATTATAATGCATGGTTACTGCTGAGAGAGACCACATGTGACATGACATGTGACATTTAGACATCTACACGTCTTTCCTGTGTGTGAACGATCCTCATATGGACTTAATTATACAAGTGAAATTAGACTTCTTTTTTTTTTTAATCTTTTGGGGGCGTCACAAATAAAGTTCAGATCGTTACTTATTTCTGTGATTGGATGATGCAATGTCCCAAACGCAATCAACTGGACCTGCCATGACTTTTATGGCCCTAAATGAAACACTTACCAAGTGCAATCACCAAATGTGACAAATGAATTAACATTAATACTTAATTTTAGGGATGGAAAGTAGCTGCATGTACACATTGTTCAGAGACAGTGGATCCTACAGGATAAATCAACAAACTTTATTAACATAGAAAGTCTGCCTGGAAATATGGATAGAGTTCTTAGCGGAGGTGCTTTCACACATATTTACTGCAAGTTTACTGAAGACTACAAACAGTTTAGACAGTTCTAAGACAGACTGACACTTTGGCTACATTACATTAGTCTACAAACAAGAAAATATGGTTGTCTGACTCTGTAGAGACTTCAACGGTATTTACTGTATTTATTCTTATAATCTGTTGTGTCGAGGGAGTGAAACAGTCCTATCTCCTGTGACAGGGGATCTAGGAGTACAAATGGCAGTAAACATTTTTTAATCAGAAACTCTCTCCTGTAAGGGGCCCCGAAAAGTTCGAGAACGACGTTGAGTATTTGAGTATTGTATTACAGTATGTATGTATTTTGAAAAATGTCTTATTAGCGGTATGAAACAGGAGAGAGTAATAATAATAATAATAATAATAATAACTTTATTTATATAATACCTTTTAAAAACAGAGTTTACAAAGTGCTTTGACAGACAGAGAGTGAGTACATTGGTGTGTGCTGTGAGTCAGTGCTGTGTGGGATGACCTGGAACATTCCCAACGTTTTGACCGTTTAACCTTTGACCTTTAAGTATTCCCATCCAACTGCACCTTTAAATCTAAGTTTATTCTTACTTATTAATTTATCATTAAATATTACAGAGCAGTAACTCTCTGAGCTCAGCGCCCTTTTCAGTTTAGTGATATATTTCATGGCAGTTTAGTTTATTTTTGCCATTTAAAAGCAACGATCAAACAAGAGATCAGGTTTGCTTGAAGCTGTACTGACTTTAAATGCATTTGGAGTCATGTGTTTAGAGAAAGAGAGGAAGAAAAATACTTGTTTATTGAAAGGCAAGAACAGAGCAACAAGCACATGGAAAGGTTATAATAAAAAAAACGAGGCATCACGTGTACACTTTTTACTGCAGAAATACATAACCTGTGGTGTCATAACCAGGCGGCCTTCACCTGTTCATCTTTCTCTTCTTTGCAGACTTCGTCCAGCAGCTTTGCAATTTCAGGCTTCTAAATAAATCATATAAAACATTTGACAGATCAAACTGTGTTTTTACATTCAGTGATTCAGTGGAGTATTAATTGCTATTTGATCATTTACAGTAACTGTTCTAATTGTTCTATTCTTGAGGAACATATATATTTACTAACACCCCCAATTTGGTATTATGTCCCTGTAAACATCCAACTAAATCAATGAATGAAAGCAAAAAATCAATGAATGAAAGCAAAAAAGTGAAAACGGGGGCCCTCTTCAAGTGGTCAAAGAGCCTTAAGCAGATGCTTAGTTTGCTTACACTGTGTTGAGGCTCTGAATATAAAATAATATTTTGGATTTGTTACCTTTGGGGTTTTATCACCCATCTTCTCCTTCACTTTGGCGACAAGTGTCTTACAGCCATCACAGACATTTGGCAAACCTCCATCCTGCAATACCTGACACAAAACAAGTTTGGTGAGAAAGTTTCACTTATTAATTTAAGTATCAGCGTCATCAGGTTGTTTGTGTGGCTCTTACCTCCTCTGCATTATGGTCAGCTCTCTTCTGCTTCACGTGGGATGGAAAATCCTCCCCCTCCTCTTCGGCTTCATCCTTCAGACGAGACTTGACAACAGCTGAAAATAAAATTAAAGGTAAGTCTTCTTTTATTGCCAGACACATGGGGGTAATAATGTTACCATCTTACTTGCAGACAGCAGGAGGAAAGCGAAAGTGAAAGCCGGACTCATGGTTGTTTCTTTGGCACTGTATTCAGCTGCTCTTTCTGCTGCTTTATATACTTTTTAACAGCTTCTGCTATTTTGCTTCTCAACCACATGCATGACCGCTTTAGAGACCACAAGAGCCGTGCTTGCACATTTAAAGAAAAACGTTTATAGTCCTAACATTTAAAACTGTGGTATTTAACAAGACAGTTATATTCATATATTGTTAGATACTGTATGTATTTAACTGTATAACTGTATAAATCTTTTTCTTTTGTTAGATCTGAGACGGTTCTCTAACTACAAAGTTGGCTGCAGTTCAATCTGTGAACTATTGTGATTATTGTCAATGAAAAGTAAAATATTTTAGTACTTTTGTGGTACTTTTATACAGATGGGTCAAAAGTTAAAGGAAAAACCTGAATAAGTGAGTGGAGAAACATAATAGATGAAGATGGCTCCACACAGGTACACTGCACGGTACAATTAAGAGATTAACATCCAATCATGCTCTGTGGCATGTGTACAAATGCTGAGTAAACTTACACCAAGATAACTGGGGGGCTCTGGTGGCTCTGTTGCCCTGTGTGAGGCATTTTTCTGGCTTGGTTTGGGTCCACTTGTCCCTGCAGTGATCATCTATACCTGAAGAAGAAACATTTCTATCCTGAGAGGTCTCTTGATGAGATGACATGTTTTGCTTTGACCTTTGCAGTCACCATATCTGGACTCGGTTAAACTCTATTGTAGACTTGTTAGTACAGCGCTCTCCACCACCATTATGAAAACACCAATTTATGGAACATATTTGGTTGGTCTGAATGGTGTTCACCCCTCCAGTAGAGACAGAGAATGAGGGGACCAGGAGGCCCAAACACTGAGACACTTTATATTGAAACTATTAGCAGAGTTTCAAGAGAAGGACCACACTTCAACCACCTCTTCCTCATCACCTCTTTCGCTCTCGTGTGCTGCACCCCTCCCCTCTCCTTCCTACTCTCTATAGGGTTGCCCACAATGCAACAGACCAGAGTTTACACTTTACTCACAGTCTTTTCATTTAGTTAAATAAATCATTTAAATGTATGTTGTTGATGGTGAACTGCTGAATTTGTCACCTGTATGCTTGTGAGTGCATGTGTATATGCAGATCTAAGTATGTGTGCATGCAAGGCTGCATACATGCAATGCAGGCCGTGCAGTTTATGTTAAGGTATATATGGATATGCATGTTTGTATATTACTAACATGTCTGTATTGTTGTCATGCACAATATAACATCAAGTTTAACATGACCAATACAAAGTTGTTTACAAATTAAAGTGTCATATATCAAATTTGTGGTTTTGTTATCACGTACTGCTCGGACGCTCATGCAAAATTGTGCTCAGATCAGATTGCAGTGGTCAGATTGCACTGCAGCTGCATGTGACTATCACTGAAACTGCCTAATGCACCACAGAAGCACCAGTATCCTGCATGCTATGCGAAATGATCAGTTTAAGTGTTAAGCCTTTCCCATTGGCGAAGCATAAAAAATTAAGCTGCACTCCACCTAAACAAGTGCCTCATGTGCAAACCCTCCCAACTTTACCATAACTGTGACGCTGCTGCTGTTGTTGTTGTGTGTGCAGACGTGTGAAGACAAAAAAAAGACAAAACAATGACATCAGCAAACCTCTGCTGTTAAGCTGTCTTTAACTGCAGAACTGAACAGTCATAAAGGCTTCGCAGATATTTGAACTATTCCAACGACTGCGAATCAACTACCTGGTTCACTGGAGGGGAGTTACCAAAATATTTCAGCATTCAACGTTGAAAACTTGTTCTGTTTTTATTTGCCACTTCTTCATTCTCTTCATATTTTCTGTTGAGAGTGCAACGCATCATCACCACTAACTATGAGTCAGCTTTCCCCTCCCTTCACACTGTCACACCACAATGTATGCACTTTTCTGTCTTTAAACACTCCTCTGGATATAGATAGATGTGTACCGTGTGCCCCTTTTTCAACTGAACTTTTTATTTTACTTTATCAATATTTACGGCACCGTGCACAATATTAAACATAAGATTGAGATTTGATGCTGCCCTAGGAGATAAGAATTAAATCACACGATGTCACTAAACAAAGCAGCCAAACATGCAATACAAATTACACACACACACACACACTTGTACATCCCACACAAACACACACATTGTGTCAATACCATATGTATGTCAGACAGTTAGAAGAACACTCAAAGTTAATCAAATAAAGTCAGTGGTTACAGAGTTGATCTGAGCTTTTTCAGTCTGACTGATAGAGATACAGATATGACTCCTTCTGTCGTCTGGTAAGTTGTTCACTGAGTTCATTCACACTGTATTCTGCAGTGATGATACATAATTCACTATTATTAGATCAAGATATTTAAAGTACATCAAAAGTGGATGAGTCAGTCTCACATTCTGCCGAACTCATGCTGGTGGTCCGATTTGAAACCCCTACAGATAGCACTAAGAGAATGTTTTTACCCATATTTGTGTTACCGTCAGCACATTCTAGTCTGGAGACACTGTTGTCTGTGTTAAGTTAATGAAACATCAGCAGCAAGCTTTCTATTATGTCTAGGGAGACAACATTAGGCCTCTCCGAGGCCCACGTGTGACCTCGTGTAACCTAAGAAAAGGAACACCCTTTGTGCACCGTATGCTGCATGTGCATCTTTAACACCCTGAACCTTGTTAGATAAATATGAGGACATTAACATTCAAAAGTTTAGAAGGAGCACATCATGGTTAATTATATACATGCATGTTTCCTGTTCCTGGTCAAAATGGATCTTTTTGACCATTTGGATGGTTTTCAAAATGGGAAATGGAAGTTCTGACCTAAACCTACATTTACTGCTTTCTTTTTAAACAAAACATTAACATATTATCACCTTCAGTTGTTATTGTGAACAAATCCAGCAGTTATGGAGCCACATTAGAGTTTATTTAGACTGTCTGAAGTCTGCAGTCACTTGCTTTTTCCACTAACTCCTGAGGGAAATGTCTCTCTTTAGCTGTTAATTGCTCAACTGTGTTCATTAGCTAGTCGCTAACTGTGTCAGCCCGCTGTTTGGGGCTGGGCAGGTAATGCACAGTGGGTTTTTTTAGAGGCATTTCACAGAATATTTTCTGCCTACTGAAGCTGGAAACAACGCTGATGAGAGTGGAGAGTAATAACCGAAACAATGAGGTGGAGGACCGTGCAGAGTTCTATACAGAGGAGCTGCAGATGGGGTGATAATAATCTGAGGGTTATTTGGCCAATTGTTCCTGTAAAAATATTGATTAGTGCAGCTTTAAGTGGAGCTTTCACATAGAGTAATAAATATCAAACGTTCAGAAGCATTATTCTTGTTTTTAAGACATCATCTAACAGCTATGCATAAAAAACTTTTCACCTTTTGATTACGCAAACTTCAGCTCATGCGGTGAAGTGTAAAAATGTAAAAGTGTGAAGGATTCACACCTTTTTTTCCCTCCTCACTAGTTGTAGTGTTAGTTGTAGTTGCAGTGTGGAGGTGAAATGTTGATGTTGATGATTTTAAGGGCCTGTGACTGAACAGGAGACCTGAAACAACTGAAGCCTACTTTTACTAAGATATAATATAGCATGTTATCTAGCAATACATATAGCAATATAGCATATTAAGTGTAAAAGTGTAAGCATTACATACTGGAGCGGACTGAAGCTGCGAGCTTTGGTCATTTGCCGGCGATCAGACATTCAGGTGTGTATCCCCACTCAAGGAGGTGAGCAGGCAGCATTGTGTTGTGTTGACTGATGTTGTATTATTGTGGAAAAATATATTTATTACTAATTACTTTTCACTGGCAACTATTTTAATTATTTCCACAGCTCACTGTCTGTCAGTAAATGTCATATCTCACTACAAGAAATTCACAACCTTGTAAAGGTCTAGGTATTTAAAGGGGTCGACTGGATTCTGGAGGTGTTGTTACAGCTGTGCAGGGTTGGCATGATGAAGCACAGTGTGACATCTTTTCATGGGGCCCCGGCACCTCTGGTTGCACTGGACCATTAAAGAATCAACACGTCAATAACCAGATGTTGCTGTTTCTCTAATGATCCAATAGGTGGTGCTAGAGTCAAATATCTGAGCCGGGCTGGCGTCCTGCAGTGATGGCCTGGTGTGTGTCATTACACAGACACAGAGCAGGAAAATGGGAAGACGCTGAAATAGCAAAGTGTTTGTGTTTGTCTCAACTTCTATAGATAGCCCTCGCCTCCAGCAACAATTTACACATGTGTGCAGTCGTTTAATGGAGCTGCTGAGACGCCTGACTCTGCAGTGAAACAATCTCCCTCGTGTCGGAGTGCAGGGTGTGCAGATTGTCTGCTCAGATAGTCAGGTAGATCAGATCAGGTAAATCAGCAGTGCTTACTGAAGTGTAAGATGGATCGATGAGACAGTGGCCTGGAAGAAAGAGTTCACAGTTTTTAGGTCATAGACGCACAAGCTAAACTTTAATTTAACAGGTTTAACATTAATTTCACTTACACTGACATTACATACATCTGTGACACTGCAAAGCCATAGTTAATGATCTCCTGTTTACAACAGGCTGCAATTTTCTACATTTTCACCCATTTTTGTCATCAAAGTTTGTCTTGGCAAAGTCAAAACCTCAAACAGAGCCATATTTTGGTAGCTATTACTGTTTCTTCTTAATTTTGAGATTGTCCGGAACAAATGTTAAATTATTTTTTTCAACAAGTACATTAAACTGTCTCTTGAATTACTATATTTGTTAATCGTAGAGAAATTAGAGCGCAATCACAGCACACTGACAGCATTCACAGAAGATGCTCGATGTCATTTTGTTGAAACTTTTATGTTTTGGACGCATTGCAGTCTTCTTGCATCAGGAGGACTATGATATATTCATAATGCTTTGTACGGTCGTGTACCAGCATACAGGATTTTAATATCAAAGGAAATTTTTATAGCTTTATTTTTTCATAATGGTTGTGTGATTGAGGTAAAAATCAACAAAGAGTCCTGCACAGTTGTGTTGTTAAAGACTTGTTTGACAATTTCCTTTTGATTTTCCGCTATTTGTTTGACTTTTAGTTCAAATATTGTGAAGTATAAAAACTTAGCATGAGGTGAAAACTGATTCATAAAACTTCAAAGGCGTCTCTGCACTTTATAACAAAATGTTTTGCGTCTCTCCTGTTCAATTTCTTGCTGTGAAAAATGGATTTTGGTTTCTTGACACACTCTTGAATAACTTGAGTCACAATCCGGTTGTTTTTATTGCCAACTAAATCACATCATAACATGTATAATTGCATGATGCATAATCTTTCTGGGGGCCCACTTGAGCGAATGATGAGCTTATTATCGATGGCTAATTAATTAGCATGAGAGGAAAGAGACTGAACAAAAAAAAAAAAAAAAAACTTGTTTTTATGGCCAGAATTTTACAGTATTTTTCTGCTGTGACTGTAATGGGATATTAGTCTTGTTGATTTCACGTTTAAGGTCGGCATTTTATCCCATATTTTACTGTGTAAATAAAGAAATGCTGCTGTCGATATAACTGACATGAAAGTACAACATATAAATGCCAAAATAAAGTTTTGCCATGAAAAATTACAGCATTTTACTATAAAATTATCTAGTCTATTATAAAATATTACTTAATTCTGTATGAAATCCCTTAAAATTTTGTATGAAAAAAGCTTTTGACATGAAATATGACTGTGTTTTACTGTATATTGTACAGCCTTTTACCTTTAACATATGTTAGGGTCTTGTACTGTCATGGTTTGGCAGCGTAACACGTGTGAGACACCACGAAAATACACAATTGTTTGTTGTGATAAAGAAGATTTTAATCTTGTATGTACAGTATGTACAATATAGAGTTCTTGGATATTCAGTAAAGCCAAGTTTCAGTGCAGAACAACCTTTAAGAGATATACTATATCTACTATGATGCAACACCTTTCCATAAATGCACTCGACTATAATCTGAGCGAGAAGCGCTGTCCAGGCCCGTCTGTGCTGAGAACAGAGGTAAACCACACAAGAGTGATTACATTTCAAGTTAACACGCTAACCAGAAACGGATCATTCTTACATGCTTCGTTGTCTTACAGACGAGGTCATGAATTCACATGATCATCAAATCATGAATGTCCTGATTATACCGTAGCTGTACCTTCTCATTCACCTCTGTTTTATAATGAAGTCGTGAAAACAACCAAAATGGAAATTAAAGAACAAACTTTTTAAGCCTTAAAAGATAAATCTAACCGATTCTGCAAAATAGAGACGATGCAAAGATTTGATAAATAACTAGCTTTGTGTCCTGTGAAACATGGATTTTAATATTTTTTTATTCTAGTGATGATAAAAATGTATATTTTTATTGTCATCTATCATCGCCTGGATTGCAATGAGTGAGACACTAAAAAGCTGAGGAGTGCAAGGATAATATTTCTGCAGGACCAACGGGAATTTTCTGAAGTCTTTGATTGTGTCCAACGTCTCTGAAGATACTTGCCCCCACGTCTTTTTCTCTTTCGCATGTTTTGTAGTTCAGTCATACGCTAGAGGTTATACAGGAAGTGTTTGATAGATTTTGAGGCTTCAAAGTGAGCGAATGTTCTTATTTTATTGTATATGATGTTTTTTTCCATCAACTTCTGACATCAAGGATTTTATCATCCATAAAAGTTCACTTTTTGCTTCCTTGGAACATAAAAAGCATGAGAAACAAAACTATTTCAAGAAGGAATGACATTATATGTACTGAAACCTTGAAAAATAATCATTGTACTAAGTGTTTATTTCATTTTCTTTGGCTTAAACAGCCAGTCGGCAGTTCCACTTTCAAAAAATAAACAGCTCATAGCAGAATAAAACTAAGGGGGGAAACACACACACATTGGCTCTATAAATTAAATCCAGTGAAACAGAGATCTGCTGTCTCCCTGCGAACAACAAACAGTCTGTCGTCACACCATCGCTCTGAGTTGACAGGGAGTGAGGAAGGTACAGAGACTACAACAACGTGGAGTCCTCATTGACAAAACCAGCATCACTTTAAGGCCCAAGCTCCAATTTTCTGACTAGGCGAACGCCTTAGTTTCGTCCTCCCCTGACCTCCAGGCGGCTGATCCTTCCTCTCCCCTCTCTCCCTCTCTCTCTCTTCATTTCTCTGAGTGCTTGTCTCAGATGATTTCCAGAACGTCACAGGGTACGAAGCCTCTCTTCTTTCCACTCGCCACTCTGATGAAGCCGCTGCGTTCGCCCTCGCTGCTCACACAAATCTGAGCGAAAAAGAGATTAAAGAGTTTCTTTAATCAGAGAAAACACAGAGACTGATGATGTGGCACGGTATGATCTTCATGTTCAAATGTCATAGTTGTACTAAACAAATACATAATGGGGCACTAGTTTTTCCGCTAAACATACACTGTAAGGTCAAAAGTCTACGGACACCTCTGTCGACTTACTTTAGACATGCATCTTTGGTCTGAGGCTGTTTTTCATTATTTAGGTTAGGCCAAGTTCTAATTAGGGAAATCCACATTTTACAATGACGTTGTACACCAGAGGTCCCCTCACAAGAATATACCAGGGTCGCCTCATGCATGTCCCTTGGAACAATTTGACATAGCCTATTTTCTTACACTTTTATAGTCCAGAACAACACAAGAGACGTGCAAAGATCCGGACAGAATACCCATAAAATAATGACATCTGTTCAATTAGCTTGAATGATGAATGGTAAATGTTAAATGGACTGTACTTATATAGCGCCTTTCTAGTCTTCCGACCACTCAAAGCGCTTTACAGTGCATATCTCATTCACCCATTCATTCACATTCACACACCGATGGCGCAGCCTTCCGGAGCAATTGGGGGTTCAGTATCTTGCCCAAGGACACTTCGACATGCAGACTGGAGGGGATCGAATCGGGGATCGAACCACCGATCGATTTCGTTCTGACTTTAAGAGAGATTTAAGATGACTTTAAGAGAGCCATTAAGAGATTTATAAACCAATAAAAGAATCTTAAGGTAGCCAGAAACGCAGAAACATTAAAACTGGTGTAATTTTTTTTCTTTCTACTCCTCATCAACGAACGTGCAGCTGACTTTTGGAGTAACTAATTGAACTGTATTCTTCTGAGGGAAGACCATAAGATAGAAGATTAAAATCAATTCTGCAGGTAATAAAGGTGTGTGTTAGTGTGACACAGAGGTGTTGGCCTGAGAAAGAAACCGTCGCGCACTCTCATTGTGTTTTTAAGATGCTATGAAAATGTATGCTGTGTGTAAAGGTTAAAAAGAGGTAGGACCTAAAATTGAACCATGGGGAACACCAAAATTAATTTTATAGCTATAGTGCTTTTCAGAACATACACCACAACACAAATCAAAACAAAGCGTTTCACTCTTAGTGCATTCATAAACTAAATAAACACAATTTAACAGGCTCCACTGGCTCATTGACACAGCAGGTATAGAAGATATAAGATATAAGATCAGCCGTCCGTTCAATTCAACAAATCCATATAAGGCCTTACTTTTATTTTTGTTTTTCAGATTTGTTGTTGTAGTGTGTAACTATTTTAGATTTAAAAACTGAAATATTTTTCATTGGAGCAGGAGTAGGAAGCCTTTTTTTGATGTCAAAACACCTGAAACGAATGACTGAAAACTTGGCAGGGAGAGTCACTGTTTTAGACAATTGTGTGCTTTAAAGTTAGGTTAAGAGAGAAGGACCTTTTCTGTTTCAACACAAAGTGAAGTGATGACAGGGGAAATGGTCTTCCTAATTTGGTTTGGAGGAACGTGACCGGCCTGACCTCAATCCCATCCAACGCCTTCGAGATGAACTGGAATGAGACAATCCTAATCGCCGGACATCAGTGCTGGACCTCACTGCTGCTCTCTGAACCAATCCCAGCAGTCAGGGGGCAAAATCTTGTGGAAAACTTCCTGAGCAGCATGAAGGAGTGCCGTGGTTTTGAAATGTTCCACAATAACATTGCTACGATTATGAGATGAGTCCTGACATCCTAAACTTAAAATATTGGTCAAAATGTACCTTCAAGGACAGAAACCAACTCCTAATTTTACTCATTGACCCTCATATTAGACAAGAACACATTTGTGTTTGCATGCTCGCTCTAAGTACTCTACAACATCTTCCCTTGGGTTTATGCGACTGGAAAAGAAAGGCAGCGGGTCACAGACTCATCATGTTTTCGGTGGTTTCATCTCCACTGGGGGTTGCTTTCTTTAAGCCTCCCAACATGCCCTGGAAAGCATTGTGGGAAAAAAGGGGGCTTGATCTAACTACAGCCATTATGCCAAAATGCTAATTTAATGGTAACTCTTGAAAGGGATCCTCTGTCGGCCAACTGCAGTCGAGCTTTTCTTTTGATTAAGTGCCTGAGAGGGAAGAGTCGCTGGAGGTAGGAGGCGATGTGGGAGCTGCAGGAGGGTAATAAGATGGCTAAAGAGCTGCTGGATAATGTGAATCTGATGTGCTCTAATGGCTGGGGTGTGATCATGAATTAGTCACAGGTGTAATGTGGAAATTTTAATGTCCATGATAAAGGTCATTGCTTCCCCAACTCATGATGACGATGAAGTTCATGGGATCAACACTGCTAATGTTTGGTCTTCACGTGTTTGGTCTTTGTGGCTCCGAGGGCAGACAATTAACCCCAACAACAATCATACCGGTACTGTCTAGTGGAAGTTTTTTTATCTCCAAAAAGTTCTTCTTATTAGCTTGAATGTCAGGAATTTTCTGGTTCATCTTGCAGGTTTTGAAAGGCTTTTATTCACAAAAGGGTTGCCCAGTTTTCGTTCATGCATTCTTTCTTTTCACTGTGTGTACAATTCAAACATTTCTTTGGACTCTGCGCAATGTGGTTGAATTAAAAAGAAACTGTTTTAGACATTTTTCAGGCATTTTTCCCTGCACTTGTCCATTTCATGTCAGAAAAATGCATTCTTCTCCTGTGATGAAGTGAGCCAATTAGCCTAAATGCAATTTGGACCTGGTCCCTGGCTGAGGTCCCGGGTTTGGTCTCGATTTCTAGGAACCGTGTGCCCTCAAAAGGACCTCTCCAAAGGCTGTGAGCAACAGAAGCACCAACTTTTCACTAGGATTGCTGCACAAACAAACATTTATGCGATTATAGTGGCTTGTATATAATCGCACACATTCCACACATACTGACTTTGAGTGTTTACTGATCTGAGGTCTCCATAGCTGAAGAAGATGCTCACACACCCGCTGCCAAAAGGTCAACACCCAAAAATGGACTGAACGATACAACAATAATAATAACAAGAAGCAGAGTTGCTGCAGACGCGAACACTGACATAGACAACCCATAACGTCTGACCTAAGATATAAACAGTTTTAAGGAGAACATCCTGTCCATCCTGGCTTATGGCCTTTTCAGACACAACCCGATATGCAGCGTGCTCGCTAATGGATTTAGCGCAATCTGTAGCCAAAATTCAAGTGCACCGCCGGCGCTGTGGGCTATCCGTTGTACTTTTCTTGATGCGGTGAAAAAGCGCTGTGGTGTGGCGCACGCAATTGTAAATAACAGGTTTCAGAGTGCTGCCATTGCCACGTTGTGTCTGAGAGGGCCAACACTTGAGTTATCAGGTTTTTGTCCTCACTATATTTTTATTTTAAATATATTTAATCTGCCTAAACTGCTTACATATTATGGGATTTTGTATTGTAGCTTTGGACAGGGTTTAATCTTAGACTGTTATGTGGACACTGATGTCTCTCCTTGGGACACAGAGCAGCTGTATGTTTGTGTTTAGGAAAGCAGGCAGCATTTTGATCATTGCTATCGTAACCCAAGGTCAGAGGATAGGACTGCCTCACTCCCTAGACACAACAGATAGGTACATGATGCCTCTACAGATTCAGATAATAATAGAGCATGACCATTTATGAACATCGAGGCACTACTCTGTGCCAGAGAGGACAGCTTCTTCAGAACTGACGAGTGGATTCATAAATCCTCCATCCTCCTTGGCCAAGCTTCAATAAACCTTTCAGCATCAGACATCTTGGACTGCCGTGCACTTTATCTCTGCTGATTGAGCTGGCCACAACAATGAGGTTTGTATAGTACCTGTCCCTCCTTCAGGGTGATCTGGCCTTGCTCCTTACAGCCGATGAACGTCCTGTTACACCTGAACACTTGGTCTCCAGCCCGGACCAGATGAGCAAACGCTGCTGGGAAGAAACCGATCCTGTCCTCAATTACTCCCTGAAAAGAATATAACAACCAAACATGAAAGGGCTGCACAGCGGATAAGAAGATTACAAATCCAGTGTTTTTATAAATGACCAGATAAAATCCTTGAAAAAAAACAACAGGGTTTCTGTTGGTTACAGTACAGAAGACATAAAGTATAAAGTTTCATTATAGATTAGAAAACTTCAATAGAAAATACACCGTGTGTCTTCACATACAGTAGTCTGTGCACTGTATGCAGATGTTACATCATGTGTTAATGTCTGTGTCTTGACTTGTTAAAGTATCCATTGTTCATAGACCAAACAGGCCAGATGTCTCTGTTTATCTACAGGCTGCAGAGAACAACAACAGTGTTAAAATGCATGATGAGTTTCTTCACGGTCTGATGGCAGCCGGCTGCCTCTATACAGTCACGTTTTGGCCCTTTTCTCTCCCTAATTTATCTGTCATGCATTTGTGTCCCGAAGCGGCCTGTTGCCTCATTCATATAATTTACAGCTCGACTTCCTGTAATTTATCAATCCATTTCTTCAAAGGGCATTTTATGGGCTTTGTGGAGAACACGCATTATCTGAAAACTGGACAACAAGAAACTTGCAAACGTTATATTTGAGTTTAGCACATTAATTATATTAAAAAGTTTTTAAATGAGCCATGCCGGTACTTAAGTGAAATACGTTCGTACCTACCTTCCACCAGTCATCGTTAGAGTCGTCAGCCAATAGGATTCTGTCACCGGCTCTGAAATATAGAGCGAAACAAAGGAGAAATTACTCAAAATGATTTTTCTCTTCTTGGTGGGATAAATCCAGTAAAAACAATTAGCTGTATGCCCCTTACGATTCCCGATTTTGGTGGTTGGTTAGTTCTACAAAACAGGTAACAATGATCCTCCTATGCCCCGTGCTTTTGTTGTACATGTTTTCGAATACATAAATAGACCAAATTACAACTGGTCACCAAAGCAATACTTAGAAGAAAACTTAGAGGGTCGTGTCAAAAGCAAAAGTCTACAGTATATTTGTGTGCTCTAACTTAAAGGTCCAGTGTGTCACATTTAGAGGACACTAAACATAACTATGTTTTCATTAGTGTATAATCACCTGACAATAAGACTCATTATGTTTTTGTTACCTTAGAATGAGACTTTTATGTCTACAGACGCCACGGCTCCTCTAGCACCAGTCATATTTTAGCTAACAAAATATACAGAACGAGACGCCTGCGATTGTTTATTTATGCGTGAAATTGCTGACTCATTGTTTGAAAAGTTATTTGAGTTTTGAGGGTATAAATATAACACCATCATTATAAGCTTGGTTAACTAGAAGTTACTGTAATACCTGTTGACCATGACAGGAACTTCTCCTCTCCGCTTGATCTTTTTAAAGGTCCAGTGTGTAGGATTTAGATGAATTTAGCTGTCTAATCGCCTCCCCAGTATAAAGGAGAAACACTTGAAAGGTCATGTCTAGAGCCAGTTTTTAGTTTGTCTGTTCCAGGCTACTGTAGAAACACAGTGTTTAAACATGGCTGCCTTCATTGAAGAGGACCCGCTCCCACTGTAGATATAAAAGGCTAATTTTTAAGTAACAAAACAAAAAGATTCTTATTTTCGAGTGATTAATCATGCATGAAATCAAAGTTATGAACATTAAATTCCATGTACGCCTTATTCTGAAAACAGAGGACCCTGATCTGACACACTGGACCTTTAAGAGGCCCTCATATGTGTGCTGTATAGTAAAGCACAAGAGAAGGTATTTGCAAGTCTCCCTGTTTTCACTGAGATTACATGCACCTTAATCCTGTTTGCTGTAAGTAATTCTTCTTTATCCAGGAAATGCATGCATCATTGTACCCCATCACCGCATGTGCCGTAATTACTAACATCTGCTCAAAGCCCGACAGCTAAATTTGACCAATAAAAATCAAAAGGACCAACACAGTTGAGCCAAATGTTGCTTTACGTAATTTCCCTTTTTCTTCCTCTTGTGGTTCAATTACAACCCTGGCTGTCTTTTTGCGTGGTAATGATCACCATGACTCAGAAAACACTGTTTGTTGTAGGTGAAAAACTGCACAGCGCCTGGTGTTGTAAGATCTTATAAGGTGATGAAAAAAAAAAAACAAAGTAGATACGTGTTGTTTCACAATTACATCGTGCATTAAGCAACACAAACGAACAGCGGGTTTCTGAATCTGTATTTTAAAAATATAGAACTCATCATCATCATTGCAATCATCACATACTCGAAGGTAATCATGTAATCAGAGCATGTGGCCGCCGCCGAAACTAATCATGAACCTTGATTTTCTCACTTAAAATGAAATCTGAATCTTTTGATTAAAGGTTCCACCTTCTCCTCATTTCTGCTTTATGTCAATGTCCGATGTATTGATTACTTTCTGAGGGGAACAACACTGATGTAGGCTTTCATAAGAGAGGAGACTTGAAATAAAGCTTGGTGAACATTGTGCTGTATAACACGTATCGGTGGACAGGGAATCACAGAGAAGAAGTCATTGAATTTTAAATCAAGCCCGGCGATTGAAGTTTTTCTTGACCAAAGAGAGAGGAAGGACCCGCGAGCGTGTGTGAGTGTTTGTGTGTGCGTGCGATAGAAAGACGGAGAGAACAAGTGCCCTCATATCCTCAAATCCTCACAGGATTTCTGTGAGAACAAGGAGCAAATAGGTACTTAGCCTGAAGGACTACTCGTGATGAATGCTCTCTTTCTTGAGGGCCTGTTTCAAAGCATGCTGCAGATGATGCCCTATCAAACAGGGCTAAGGCATGGGATGAAATCGACGGCCTGAGTTTCAGATTGCTTTGGGGATAATAAGACTAGACATATACAGCTGAGTCTGCTTTGGACACTCTTTAGTTGTGATTCTGGCCACCTGATGAATCTAAGTCCAATACTTTCTCTGCTTTTAGCTCTGCTTTTGGTCTCTACCAACTCCTGAGGGAAAAATATCTGACTCTTTAGCTGCTAAATGCTCCACTGTGTTCACCAGCTAGTCTGTCTGCCATTTGGTGCCGGGCAGTTAGTCGACGGTTTTTATTGGAAACAGCTGCCTGCTGTGGCCGAAAACAACACTTTTAGAGCGAACCAAAACAGTAAAGTTTCGACCAGACAGTAAGCAATGAGCTGAAACTCAATATAAAGCTCCATAAAGCCGAGGCGAGGTGCAGATGCAGCTGATTATTTGAGGTTTGGGGTTCATTTGACTTTCCATTTGATGAAAGGGACGAACGTCACACTGTTTAAATTGTTATTATAATTATTAGAGTCGCTCTAAATGATCATAGTTGGTTGCATGTGCACAAAAACATATTTGAGGGGGGGAAAGGTTGACTGACGCTTCATAACAAACCTCCTTTCAGAAAAATTCTGTCTGAAAGAGTCATTCATAAATTGAATCACGGAGTCGAGCTGCAGCTGTACAGCTCCGAACAGTTTAAAATGTTTAAGCAATTTGGGCCACAACAGGTGTTTTCACTTAACTGAACTAAAGTCAGAACACCAAGTGTGACATCATTAATCGGGTGTGGTCAGAACTGCAGCATGTTTGAATGACACTGTATCCCAAAGTTCATACTACATACCGAGTGTGCACACATGTATATGTACTCTATGCTAATGCTGCATTCACACAATGCTGGCAGAGTGCTGGCAGAGAACAGGAAAACCTCACCCTGGTTACCCTCACGTCTAGCCTTATAGGCACACCAGATGTGGTGTACTAAATGACCTAATTTATCTTTTTTTTCATTTTGATGTAACTTCCAGTGATGACGGTGGATTTGCAGCCATTTTCCCAGCAGCCTGATGACAAACATCCACCATATCTCAGAGGTTGTTTTCTGTGCATATTCTTAATCGAAGGCGCACTCTTAACCAAAATAAAATGATTTCTTTGGCTAGCAAATTAAAAAATAATACGTCCCATCTGGTACGCACAGTCTACATGGGAGCTATAAATGGACTTCCTTCAAAGATGTGTGCTTCTCTCTGGATAAATCCAAGAAGAAGCGAGATTGATTGATATTAATAGACCATGGTGGCACACACACACAGGTACGATTAATGAGGCCACTCCAGAGAAATAAATCTTTGAGGACCATTACCTAAAACGAGGAAGCTAATTAGTTCCTTTTGTAAATCTATTCTTGTGTACTTTGACGTCTGGTGTTCTGAATACAGCGATTATATAAGGTTAAAAAAAAAGAAACGCTAATTAACAGACTGAATTTCCTGTCGTAAAAAAAAAAAAAAAAAAAGCAGATGAATATTGACAAGGAGCAGACAGCTTTTCACCAGCAGACAGCGACACATGTCATCTCATATCCGGACGTAAATTAAACAACTTGCATACGTGTGTACTTTGTGCGTTTGTGAGTGTGTGCCTTGGTCTTGGTGTGTTGACTGTAAATGAATGTATGAACGCATGACTGCATTCGTTTACTTGTTTTTGCAGACTAACGGGCCGATACGTGTGCTGCAGAGCAACTGCTATCAGCAGGTGCAACCCGACTTTACTGTTTAAACACAACAAAAGGCGACAGGACAAAAAGTCAATGAATGGATGTCACAAACAGGTGTGCCATGGCAGTCCTTTGCAATCAATTAGCACATGATTATAGTGTTAATTAAAAATAAGTGAATACATATCATGTATAATATATTAAAAATCAACTGATGTTCAATGTTTAGTCTTAATTTGCATACTTCAAATCAGTATTTCCAAGGGTCTATGCATGTTAGAGTCAAGCAAGTGTCACCGTACAGCTAGTTTTGTAGTGGGATTTCTGGATTAAAGTGACGTGTGTGCAAGTGCATGTAAACTAACCTCATCTCCAGGTCATGACTGTCTTGGGGAGAGAAGTTGTGCAAGGCCACATAGGTGTTGAGCTTGAGGACGTCTTTCTGTAGCTGGTTCTGCTCCAACTAGACATAAAACACACACACACACACACACACATGATAATGATGATTGGTTTTCAAGAAGCCTCGGGGAAAAATGAATATGTGGCTGACAAGTTAGACAAAGCTCCTAGACAAACAAATACAATGCAACACCATATTCTCTATTGTCACTTTCCTCGCAGTCGTATCTGAAAATAGTCTTTTGGCATTCACATGGGCAGGAGAAGCCATTGTTTACAGTACACTGATAGACCGCGGAGATGCTTAAGTTGTTCTGCAATCTGTTTCTTCTAATCCTCCGTCAACATGAGTGGGAGAAGCAGGATGAGGCTTTTGTGAACGCTCAGGAAGTTAAAACAGGACAGGGTTGTGGGTGGAGAGGAAGTAGTCGGAGAAGTGTTAGCACAATTAGCAGGGAGATGCGCCGCCGTTCTGGCGCTCTTCACACCTGCTCAGAAAACTGGTGGGCGTTTTTTTTTTCTTGTTTCATCACCAATACCTTGTGTATGAGTCCCGCCTGCTGTGTGCCTGAAATCCCTCCAAATGATAACGTGTCCTGTTCCTGTGCGATGCCTGGACTCATACACACACACTAATGGCTGTTTTTTTTGCAAGACAGCAGGAGAATTTTCCATCTTTGTGGTGCTGTACAGTAACGAAGACAAGTAGTTTCTGGTCCTTTGTGGCTCCCCAAGCGTCACCCATGTGGACCGGCAATGTAGCTGATGGATGCGTTCAGTTAACTGCGGCCACAAGGCAAACTGCCTCTGTGGCCTCGGGGTGAAAACGACATCAAGCAGTGGCAATCCATTAGAGCTAACTAAGAGCTGCTCACTGGCCTTGAGATGCTCTTGATGCAGTGGGAGCCTGAAATAGTGAATGAGAGGTTGGGGAAGGAAAAGATAACAGCCTGCTTTGTAGCTGAATTATTGGAAAAGAAGAAGTATTTGTGGCGAGGGACAATGTGATGAATGAAAAATGGAAAGAAGAGCATTCCTTTAAATCTGCAGTAACCGTGGTGTCTTTTTTCTGGCCACTTGAGGGTGGCAAAACAACCTGTGAATACTTTGACATATTCTAACCTTATAAACAACAGCTGCCTATTTACATATCGAGCAGACAGCTTTACTTTGGAGGTGTGTCTCTGGCCACATGGCAGTTGTAAGTCCAGTATTCACTCTCCTGTGTCTGTTTTCCTCCACCAACTGCTCAGAAAAATATCTGGCCTTTTAACTGCTACACGCTCCACTATGTTCATTAACTAGTCACCAACGTTGTCTGTCGTTTGGGTGCTGGACATTCAGCGTAATTGCGCAAACTGTGATGTGTACTTTTGGGCTATATAAATAAAATTCTACTTGACTTGACATAAAACCAAAACAACAAGCTAAAACATGCTAAAATACTAGAAATTATAAATATGGACGTCATATCCGTGATGTCACCCACAGGTTTTATGAAGAACCGCGTGTGAAGCTCTGGCTGTCGCCATCTTAGTAGTCCTGCCTCCACATCTTTTGCAAAAATGTCTGTCAAACAAGCCACCTGTAATTGCATCGATCTGTCAATCAAAGCGGCCACGCTGTTAATTATGCATAACTTTAAGCCTTAATATAATTTGAGCAGGTGAGTTATATAAAAACTGACCCTCAGTACAGTTGTCATGAACGGGGAAATTAGCTATAGAGACCAAAACTGTTTTTTGTACCAGGCTGTAAACACGTTTACTTCCGCTGTGTAGTTGGGCATTTTAACATGGGGACTTATGGAGAGTGACTCATTCTTTAGCCAGCCTCAAGTGGACGTTTGAGGAACTGCAGTTTTTGGCACTTCCACACAGACTTCGCTTCACAGTCCCGGAGCTTGCCACTTGGCAAAAAAGCTCCATAGAACAGTGAGAAACTGCAGAATCGGGTCATAAATCTCTGGTTTGTTAGTGCACATACACATGATTTGATCCATAATTTTATAAAAATGTTGATTAGTGCAGCAAATTTAGCAAATATTTTTGTTCCAGTAACAGCCGTGTTGCTTTTGGAAGTAACACATTTTAGTCTTCCAGCAACAAAAGAAGCACCAGAAATTTCTTTGGATAAACAGACGCTGCCTCGAATGAACAGGCGAACAGAAAGAGCACCAACTACAACGCAATCAAACTTCCCAAACAGAGAATCCAACCAAAGAGAAAGCCAGGCTTATTTTACTGTCAATTGATCTCAGGTAGTTTAACACTAAACCTGAAAAGTGTGAACAGATGGGGATCCTGTGTGTGACTGCGTGTGAGCCTCTCATCCCAAATTGGAGTCTCCGTCTCTGGTGAAGGAGCAGTTTTCAAGCGTTTTTCTCTGCTCATTACCTCGCGCAGCCTCCATCTGTCTGTCCTCCAGCCCGAGCTAATGGACCTGTCGGCTGACAGACAAACAGCGACGCTGCCAGCTGTGCTCGGTCCAGCCTGATAAGACAGCACAATGCACTTCAAGTCTCTTCCCTGAAAAGGACGGCTGGGCTGCTAGATTGTATTGCACAGGAAAGGTGTGTGTGTGTGTGTGTGTGTGTGTGCGTGTTTTTTTTTTGCCTTGTATGGTTATTTGTTCTTTTTTGTGTTTGTCTCTAGTATCTGTGGTCTTTTTCCACTGTTGACAACGGAGATAAACATGTTAAAGTATAAAAGTAAACAGGATAGATGGCTGGACATAGAAACTATGTACAAAGAACATTGATATTGAAAGCACCTCTCCCACAAATCCCACCATGGGAGCTGAGAAGATAGAAATGCAGTTTTGTAATCTGTTCATGAAATATTCATTGTTACTCTGCAGGGGGTGTCAAGACATTCACAGAGGTTCAACCTTTTTCTTTCACAAACATGAATTTCGCACCATCAGCACTGCATCTATGTACACTAATAAAACTAGCAGCACAGACTCTGACGCTGCAGCTCCAAACATCGCTGCAAGGTCACGCCTCCTCTCTATCAGTGCAGGCCACTGGTCGTGTCAGCTCCGGCATGATTTGTTACAGCAGGAAGAGAAGTTTTCCATCAAAGTCCTGGGAAATTCAGCAGTGACGATGGAGACGGGGGGGCTGCAAGTGCAGCATGCTTAATGGCCGCAGGACGGCCTGGCTGGGTATCAGTTCTCAGCATGCAGAGTTCAGGCATTGGTCAGCGAACAAAAGTCGGTTCTCAGAGGTTTTCAGACTGTACCAATAATATACGTTACTGTAAGACTCAGAACGACAATCTGTGGAGAAAAGTAAAACCGAAAAGTTGACTGCCAGAGTTTCTGACTTGTGAAACTGCTGGAAACAGTTTGAGCTTTCCATTCCTCTAAAATAGTACATTTAATTTGTTTTTTTTTCTCAGCTCAGATCGTCTCCGTCAGTGAAAAAACCTCAAACTTTGCTGATGTTTTTGTTTGATGGTACAATGTCAAGCTAAACACAATGCTGGTTTTATCTAATAATTATCAATTAATGTGTCTCCATGCTCCATGTGTCAAAATGCCAAAATTTTAATTCCACCTTTTTCTTCTATCATTGTTTTTATCGTGTTATTGATTTGTTTCTCCTGTGAAGCACTTTCAGTTTCATTTTCATTTACAAAACGTGTTATATAAAGTTCATTATTTTGCTGTTAATACAACTGACTAAAATTACATTTTGTCACCTTACCAAAAAGGGCCTGTTTGAGCAGTTATTCAGTAAAAGCTAAAAATCTGCTAAAAATTAAAATGACTTCTCGCAAATACAAAATACTTCTGTTACTTCAGTTTCGTAGCGTGTCTAGGGCGAGGTCGTTCCCTAACACAAAGCGTGCTTAAAACCAAGGCCGGCTGGCAGTGGGTTGTTTGGGGGATTATCTTTGGTCAGCAACAGCGGTTAGCTGCAACTGAGAGGTCCAGCCTAGTTGGCGCCAGCAGATTAGTTTTTTTTTTTTTTGGTTGCTGATTGTTAGACTAAAACTACACAAATCTGGACATAGTAGGTGTTCACTTTTCAAGTCCAAGGCCAAAAGTCGCTCTGGTGCGTGTCTCTCACTTTCACGGTTGTTTGCGCCAACATGTCTCATAAACCAACTAACAGCGAGCCAAAAAAGGAGGAGTAACTCCTAATGTGACTACTAAAGAGCATACTGCTCAACCTAACACTTTAATATAGTGTACACGCACACAAACAAAGATCCCGAAACAATTACCGTCAAATCGTCAGGTGTCCCCTCTGGCTGGTTGTAATGCTCCGTCCCGTTCTCAACCACTGTGAAAACTGAACAAAAGAAAAAAAAAACAATTTCAATAAACAAGAATAATATCTAGATTCCTGCTTGCAGCACAAAGGTAAAATATCATGTTGGAAACATAAAAAATAAGATATCTTTGCTATTTTTCAATCATTAGCAGGAAAGTGTCAAAAATGATAAATGTTGTCCCGTGATCGGCACCAGTGGGAACAATTGAAGGGTCTCTTTAAGTGCATGAATGTACTCAGCAGATGTAATAGCAATCAAAACCTTGATTATGAGGCATGTTGGTCTGATCTTGGTCAAACTTGAAGATAATTCTTCATTTTTTAGCACTATCACGACATATGGGGCCGACATATGGCACCGGCAGAAGGTATTCTGTTCTTCTTTTGTTGGGTCTCGTGTTATTCTCTGAGAGAAATACTCCAGCAGTACAAGGACTACTTGTAGTATGTAGTTCGGCCTTCACTGCTCAGATTGTAAAGGGTCAGTGCTTTGTCCCTCATCTCACCCTATTGTGTAGCTGAAAAAAACCCACCCACCACTAGAGCGATTAAAAAAATAAGAGGTACAAACATGTTTTTCTATGAGGTATCCTACAGCGGGGTGAAAAAGAGTGAGCTCAGTGTGAAACAGCAAAGAAGCTCATTTGATGGTTCATAGGAGGAGAATTCGATGTTGCAACCTTCTCGCATTCTTTTGTGGGAAGAGCCACGGCGGTGTGTTTTTTTTTTGTGTCTGTGTCAATACATGGCTTTGATCCAGACGCACGGAGCGCACCGCAACGAATACTCACCATCATCGCTGTGTTTTCTCGACAGCTCCTGCCTACTGCTGTGAGCCACCACTTCCTCTGGAACTTTATCCAAGTCACTGGTCTGCGGAGATTAGATGGATGGGAGAATAGAGACAGAAGTATGAAGACCAATGAAGATAAAAAGATTTACTGGGCACAAAACTAGCTCGAATTCATCCGCTTTCACGGGCTAACAAAGCTATTTTGGAGAAAACTCTACTGTAGCAAACGTACCGTTTCTAAGCCTGCATTTGGAAACTATTATCATAACCCCTGTTGAGATCATATTGTCTCTGCGAGCCTCCACCGACACACGCACACACCCATTCGCTAACAGCTGCTCAGGACAGGACAGGATGGCCCAAACCCAACAGCTTTCAGATGTCATCATAGGGAGGCACATATCCAGACGGCACATACAGTTTAGCTTACATTAGAAGTGATAAGCTATGAAAGACAGATTTCCCTGTGTGTTACACACACAAGGAAAGGAGGCCAGAGAGAGTAGCTGTACAATCAGCTCAGTCCATCTTCAGAGCTGTAACATGAGTGTTTGCACCGACATTTCTCTTCATTACTGCCCGTACTAGACTGCCTTTATTGGTAGTGTTTACAGCCCAGCCGTGGCGGTATCTATTTAGACCATCAGCTACAGTATGTCTGTTGCAGCGGGACAAAATAAAACAAGTATAATACTGACCTGTAACAATCTACAAGTCCTTTCGCGTCTGTGTGTACATTACAGCTTAACAAATAGATATGAAGTAGGAGAGAGAGAAATAAAACTCAAAACAGCTTTCTATGTATACAGTATTTCTGTGTTTGGATTTACACAAAGTCAGTGACAGTATTTAGTGTTAACAGGGTGAAAACAAACACCGCCCGACATGATAGATGATTGGTTTCTTACCGAGTTTCTGTGTGGAGACTCAGAGCCGCTGGCCCTCTTAGCTTTCTGTGCCAGCGACGTCCCAAACCTCAAGGCCTCATACACAGGATCCACCTTATTGCCACAGGCTTGAGAAGAGAATTAAGACTTGATATAAAATCTGATGGTACACAGACATTCAGCTTCCAGGACGGGCCATGTGGTGATGATTACAAATAAAATAAAACCAGGTAGGTAATTTTTATGAAACAGCTCAAGCATTTCTGGAAGAGTGATGTCTTTTCGCTTCAGAGCATGCCATCCCACATGAATCTGAAATTATTATGGAGATTTAGGCTGCTCACCAATGGGCATGACTTCTTTGATGCAGCCGTACTGTTCCTGGATCAGTAATGGAGAGCTGTAGTACCGCCGAAAGCCTTTTGGCTGAGGAGAGACAGAGGAAAGGAAACGGGAGAGAGAGCAAGGCGAACAGACATTAGAGACAAATCGACATGCAGCACCACAGGCAGCAGCCTGACGCTGAAGTACTGCGCATAACTCTGTTAGGTCGGACATTTGTGAGGTCTCTGCATGGATAAAATGTTAGACGTCGCTGTTTAGATGAATCACAACAACTATATTTCACACTGTAGGCTCAGCAGATGGAACAGTGTCGCGTTAATACCTAAAATATAAAAAGTGAATGTACACAAACTGTGCTGTGTACGAATGTGCACCGGCCCTCATTTTCATCGATGAATATTCAGCATGAATAAAAAATCAAGTATTCAACTGAATGTGAGAAGCACTTATGCAACTATGAATGTTAAATAAAATAAATATGATAAATAAATATTATATTGAAAAAGACAAATTCAAAATTTGCCAGAACAATTTAATGCAAGTAAAGTAAAAAAATATATAATTATACACAATTAATTAAACAAACAACAACTTTAAAATGATAGGATAGGATGTAAGTGACTAACTTGTTTTGTTTGTGTTTCACTGATCTGTTGTAAGGAATTTATAACCTATTACAGGTAAATACAGAAAACAGACATTGACATAAAATAGGCAAATATTCTATATTATGAACAAATCAGCCAGTAATGCAAATGTTATTTATAATACTTATTATACTAAGGCAGCACGGTGGTGCAGTGTCACCTCGCAGCAAGACGTTTCCTGGTTTGAACCTCGGCTTTCTGTGTGGAAATTTCCAAAAGAAATTACTAAATTTGCTAAACTCTAAATTGTCTGTAGGTTGTTTGTCTCTAAGTGTCCTGTGATGAGCTGGCGACCCTCTCCGCAAAGTCAGCTGGGATAGGCCCCAGTCCCCCATGATGACCCTGATGAGGATAAGTGGTTACAGTGGATGGACTTATTATAGTATTGAAATACTAATGAACATGAGGAGACTCCAAAAACTTTCTGCCTTTAAACAACAACTTGCAAAGTACTTCCATCTGTATTCAACAAGCACAAACCTGAATTTTAGCAGAACACAGCAGCAGGATAGATTCATGGAAGGAGGACCTGTGTTTACAGCAGCACTCATGCACTGTGGCATGCTATTATACAATAAACAAAGCTAAATATTATGTGCTAAGGTGCGAGGTATATTGTGCAACATGTGATTGGAAAACAGACACTACAACTACAAAGCACTACTACAAGTATTTTTCTGCAATGAGCAAAATATTCCATGCAAGAATACAGACAATATGTATCGTGTAATGAAAGAGACGGTAACTAATAGCCCCAGAAAAAGTGACAGCATGAAAAACAATTGCATGATGGATAAATAGCTGGAGAGTTAGAGTAACGGCAGACAGACAGAGGGTGGGACACAGATGCTTGTGGGGCTGTTACTGTTTACAAAATGACGTCAGACCAAGTCCACACACAGTGCTGCGCTGCCCGGAGGCGCGACATTAGTTCCACTCAATTTAAATGACTTTCAGTACATTATTATCTGAATGAAAAGATTTTAATGACTGCACTTATAAATCGTGCATGACCGTCATAAACGGAGAGCTGATTTGTTACATACAGAGCAGAGTTGGTTGAGTTGGTCCGCTGCCATTTACCTGACAGGGAAAAACTGCTTTTAAAGTTAATTTATCTGCCTGTCCTGTCCGCCTTCTTTCTCCCAAGGTCCTCAGACATTTATCATTTATATTTCCATTACATAACTGCGTCGTGTCCAATCAATACTCCTAGATCACTATTGAATCCTTCTAAATACAGAAGAAAGACAGATGATTGAAATTCTCCTTGATATGTGCACACTGGGTAATGATTAATCTATATTTATCTATACGTGTACATATCATATTTAAGTCCTGGATAAATATTCATCCATGTAATGGCGACAAGATTAATGTTCCTTCATTAACCTAAATTGTTTACTGAATGTGAGGATCAGACCTACATTTCATCATTTCATACATATGACTGCATTTTTTTTTCTGTTTGTTTACATTTCATGTATCTTCAAGTGGCAGGTGGTGAAATCTGCATCGCAAATCAGTCCTGATTAATTCTTCATGTGACACTTCACATCATGATGAGACGGCTGAAATAAGCAACCCTCGAGCTCTTCGGGGGCCCCATCTCGATAAGTGAGATGTCAGACTTTCAGGGGGCAAACTCATTAAGAAAAAGGTTCAAAAGAGCAAACACTTGTTGGGAGCCCGTCTGCTTCGTTTGACTACAAGCAAAAGACAAAACGCTCACTGTCGCTGACTGACTTTATTTACTACACTGCAGTGATTACAGGTGTAAAAAGTGACGACAGTGTCAGCATTTTAGATTTTAATCAAAATATGCATTAATCCACTGATGGATGACGCTCTCCCCTCACTGCAAACCAAGTAGAGGTGAGCTTTAGAACAAAAACCCAGTGAAACATCCACATATTAGAAAGTAGGATATACAATCCTGTTTATCTGCCATGGTTATTGGGCATATGACTCTGTTTAAACTGGGAAATTAGTGACTGGGGAAGAACACGAACATGTCAGTTGTTGAATCAGCTTCGCCCTGGCGTCACGTGATATAATAAGAGTCCTTCAGAAACTCATCAAGGATGCGTTCACTCAAGTGTTTTGACCAACTGTTTGTGTTTTGTTAAGTGGGCACCAAGGAAACACGAACAGATAAAGGATGAAGCTGTGGATGTGAACATGAGCCCAGTGACCTGGAGGAGTTGCAGTTGTAGTCGCATCCATTTTCTGTGACCGCGTATCGTCATCGTTAGGGCGAGAGAGGCAACGGTACACCCCGGACAAGTCGCCAGTTCATCACAGGGCACATAGAGACAAACAATTTACATTCACACCTACGGACAGTTTAGAGTCAACTTAATGTATGTCTCTGGACTGTGGGAGGAAGCCGGAGAGAACCCACGCAGACACGGGGATGCAAACTCCACACAGAAAGCCGCAGTTTGAACCAGGAACCTGCACTCACTGCCGCGTATTAAGTGAAATATGTAGTACGTGCCGTTGTAGGGCTCTCACTGGTCACTGCCTGAGAGCGCTGGCTCAGTTTCAACAGACATTAGCTGACACATATTGATTAATAACCATGTTTGATCCAGATTAGCAGCTCTCACAGAAACTCCAGTTGGACCGGAGAATATAAATAAAAGCTAAATCAACTCTTTTCTACTTGATGGTGAGCCTCTGTTAGCTTCACGATCAATGTACTATGTCTGCAAACTGTAAACACAACCTTTAAAAAAAGGAAAACATTGTGTTTGACTCTAAGTTGTCACTAATCCTTTAAAAAGTCTTTGAAAAACATAAAAAAAAGTATTATTGAAATTGTTGCCAAAGCTAATAAACACAGATTTAAGTGCAGCTTTTCTTTCTGGAGTGAAGTTATGTAATCAAAGAGCTGAACCACAAAGGCCTGCATGCTAAATGCGACACATTTTTTTTAGAGCTACATCTGTCGTGACTTCGACAGTGTTTCACCGAGTTCAGAAACCTGATGAAGAAATGTTGACGCGCTGGTTTTATGGTTTATAACCATTCAGAGCATGAGGTAACTTGATTTCTTTGCTAAGGGGTTCTCAAGCCAAGAGAAACAAGCATGGCTGCAGAAGTGTCCAAGTTTAGAGTAAGTCGAATTTAGAGCTGTACTCCTCTGGGAGAACTTCCCTTTTTATGCTTGACCTCTCAACCTCATTTTCCACTCCTGAGAGCCAATCATATCTTCAAGCCTCATCCTTCAGGCCTCTCATGGAAAGACGTCACAACAGGAAAGGAGAAAGTCTGCCTGTACTGTCACTATTACTTCCATTTTATCTCCACATGACATATAGACACTTCATTCTTACGGCTTAACAACTCAGCTTGTTCCACCCAAAGGAAGGTGTAGTCAAATACTGTAGAGGAACAAGGTAGGAAATCACACATAATACGGCGCTACAGTCTCTCTCTCTTCAGTGTGGGATGTGTGTGAATGACTAAAAGAGTCCCAGTTCAGTCCTGACTACCAGTTTGCTACACTGCTACGAGAGCGAAAGCAGCTTTCGCTGTGACTGAACCCTCTCCAGTAAAACCTCTCAGCCCATCCCAACTCCACAAGTGAATGGTCTCATCGTAATGCAGGTTCACAGATGATAAGTGATTATTGTGAATCACACTACAGCCGCAGATCTTAATTATCATCACCCAATAATGAGGACCGGCCCCTAGAAAGTGTGCCGCCCGGAGGGAAATGATGTACAAGGCTTGATCTCTCAGTTTATGATATGTGAGTTGGGGGGGTTTATTACAGTACAGAGTCATCACCTCTGACTTTGGAGGTAATAACACAGAAAATCTGACTTATTGACTGCAAAACTATTAAATAATTTCCCCTCCTCATTACGCAGTTTTGCTCCAGTTTAACTTTTTGGCTCCGTTATGACTCCCATTTAGAGCTCATTAGTGGATAAGCAGCTTATATGAAACAACACAGGGGAGTAAATTGCTGAAATTAAAGCATCTTATGGATTTGTTGCCTAACAAAATTTCACGGATGCATTTTACAGACTTCAGATAATTACATAAGATTACAGAAAAACAGGATGATGTCATGTGAACCTTTTGTTGAAGCATTTCCTCACTCTGCTTCGCCCAATCGCGTCTAAATTAAACTGCTCATAACTGTTTTAAACCACAGAAACTGAAGTTAAATGAAAACATCAGCAGGCTGGTAGCAACAGCAGCAGACCGGGACCTGAATATTGTTTATTTAGTGTAATTATCGCCAATTAATGTTGCCAACTTTGTGATACAGAAAAAGTCTGTGGGAGTTCTAAGTTATCCAGGTCATTTTTCTTCAAGAGGGGTTAAATCTGGGGCAGCTGGACTTTGGTCGTAGATCTGTGACGTTTCGCCTCTCATCCAAGAGAGTTCAGTTCAGTTCAGATCAATGACAGTATAAAGGATGGACAGCTTATGCATGACGTCACCCGCAGGTTTCCAAAACGCTGTTAAAGTCACCTGAGCTCTGGTGTGGATGATGTTCGATGGAGTCACATGAGGCCTCTTGGATGAGAAGTGAAACGTCTTCAGGGATCTACAATGAAGTCCAGTTGCCCCAGATTCAACCCAAGTGTTTTCACGATCTTACTGCCTCAGCCAGTGACGTAGAAGCTGAATAATTAATGTTTAATCCAAATGAAAGGCTCATTTGCAAAAACAGTTATTGTTGCGGTTGTTTTTATCTCCCTCGGGGCGATTAAATAGATCCTGATTTAAGTGTTTATGCTGACGGCAGCACGGCCGAACCTGACAAGCGAGTAGGAGGAAGGGTCAGTAGTTCTGCATTACTATTATCTAACACACACACACAGACAGACAGACAGAGTGATGATATAACGATGATGAGGACGATGACGAGGACGGATGGCGGTCACAGATGTACCAACACACTCACACATAGAGTGTGATTTCTGAATAAGCACATTCTGGTGGGAAACGGTCACGCAGCCAATTCTGATGTGGCTGTTTTGGTTGCTAATGACATCAGTAATTATATTCCTGAAGCTCGCAAACTGTCGACAGCAAAGAGGCAAGCGTACTGTCTATATCACGTCTAGAAGTCGTGGATCATTCTTACCAGTTTTCCCATGCAGCGCTGCTGTCCCACTCCGTTCTCACATTTGTGGTGGAGGCTCATCTTGCAGGCTTTGCAGCGGAGGCCGTGCTTCGCCGTGTTTCCCGCCAGGAATACCACATGTTTGGCTGTCGTACCTGAACACACGCACATATACAGAAAAGAGGAAACGGGTTCGGATCTGTCATGTCATGAACCGGACTCAGTGTGGTGAGTGGTGTCGCTAAGTGAACAGCAGATTACACACAAAAAAGGCAGCGGTAATGGAAAATATTGCTCATGCATTTATTCATTGTCTTTACACACTTATTCCTAGCCAGTTGAGTTTCTGGAGTCTTTCCCAGCATGCACTGGGAAAAACCTGTGAAGTGACATGTGGAACCTTTTAACGAGGGGGGGGGGGGGGACAAAATTTAGGAAACGATGTGCACTTCTGCAAAAAACATTTTAACAGTAATGACTGTAATTGAGCCAGTGCTACCTCCAGCATGTGAAACCATTTCGAACTGCTGCAGCTCGTCCTCACTTACTCTTTTTTTAATTAATATGTGACTCACAGTAGTTGGCATAAATTAAGATTAATCTGACTTATTTGCGAACCAAAGTTACACAACATTGCAACTGCAAACTGCAAACTCCGGCGTGCACTGTATGCGTGAAAGAGCAACAAATGAATGTGGACAGAGTGAGAGAGAGAATGAGAGCGATAGTCTTGTTCAGGGTGGAGATATGAGAAAGGCGTTGGCAGAAAATAAAGCTCGCATGGAAACTACAACAGATTGTATCATTTTGGCCTTAATAGAAATCTGCGAGCCGAGGCTGTGACGCGGTCTGTGTTCGTAAGGCAGAAACAAACAGCACAAGAGATGAATAGGCAGGTATGAATTAATGTGCAGTAAGTGGGTAATACCGGCATGTCTGGGCACTGAAACTGTCTGAACCTAAAATATTACTGTCTAGACCCCGAAGCATCGTGAACTGTATGTCTGCTCAGGCCAGAAAAAGATCCTGAAAATTTCATTCATATCGCATTTCATAAGCTCCATCATTCATCTGCAGGGTTTGAGAAGTTCCCTCAGGGGAGAAGCCATCATCACTTCACAGTTTCAGCTCTGCTGTGTATGCTTGGAGGGAGTGACACGGCCAGAGTTTAAATATCAAATATTAACCTGTAATAACTCTGCATTAAAAACAAAATAATGAGTTTGGCCCAAGCAGCCGAGAGGCAGGAGAGGCAGGACTACCAACAGAGGACACTGAAGCCTGTGTGTGACGTCATGCATACGCTGTCCATTCTTTATACTGTCAGCGGTTTGGCCAGCTGACACAAACAATCACTCTTTCTGGACTATGGAAGCATGTGCTGTAAGACCAAACACATAAAAATGTATATTTTAGTTAAATGTTGGCATAATAGTCATAAAAGATGAGAGCACAAATGATAGATACAGTAGCATGACAAAAAACAGCACTTGCAGTCAGCAGTGTTTCCACATTAACAAGAGAGGACGGCGTTGCACAGTCTGACTGCTGTCGGTGGTTGTAGTCTGGGCTGCTGTGGCTCTTTATTGATTAATCAATGAGCATGTGCCGCGCTCTGACTCACGCTCACACACGCATGTGAAAATGTGGACATACAAAGGATTCATCGACCGCAGGGATACCACACCATTTCAAGTTTCATCGCTGGAAGATTGTCAAGTTTCTTCATGGCTGTCAGGTCGTGCATTTATTTATTTATTTATTTTTTGTGCATTGTGAACGGGCATTGTGGTGAACAAGAACTGTCAGCACTTCAGTCCAGATTATCCTCAAAAATGCAGCATGCTCAGTTTGATGAGCAGGGTGAAGAGGCTCCGATGAGCAGAGGTAACACTGTACTGTAAATGTGAAACCAAGCAGAACACCTGATCCCCGAACAAGACAGCAAACACAGGACACTCTGTACTTCAGGTACAAAGCCCCTCATGTGTATTTTACCGGAAAGAAAAATCTCTGCTTGCTCTTCACGTGCTGTAATGTGAACTGGTGTCACGGCTGTGTGGAGCTGGGCAGCAGTGACAGGCACTTGAAACTCAGTAATGGGTGGAAAACTGGATCTGTATTCCCCATTTAAAGCTCTTGTGTTGCTTGGCTGAATCTCACGGACACAGAGCTGGAGCGGAGTTAGTTAATCTGAGACGGAAACTGAGAGAAATGTGATCCCCGGCCTGAACTCTCATCGGTCAGCCACAGATCACTGCCACAACAACAACAACAACAACAGCAGCGACGGCGGCAGATGCAGTGAACACAACCTGCATCAATTTTTAGGTCACTCCAAATCAGGTCAACTGATGATGTTGTTTAACGAGCACTTGGAGTTTCATTCTCCTTCAGGTCAGCAAACAATTTGTCCACGGCATCTTTAAAACGGGCTGACTTGAGCTCTTGTCCGTCTCTCTGAATGTACAGGGACAGGAAGCAAATGAAGCCCCTGTCGAGCTGCTGTTGACTGGCTCGTTTGAGCGGACTCGGGGAAATAATGAGATGCCTCTGTGTTAGCTTCTAAGAAGAGAACAAATCACAGTGTATCAGAAGGCTGGTACAAGAAAACGACATTGTCGTCTTCCTTCAGTAATTGCTGGATAATGACGTTACTGTGTGTGTGTTTAGGTGCTTTTTCCTCCAGGCTCTGAGGAGAGTGCAGGACCTAAAGGCATCACAGCTGTGGGGAAAGTGAGTGAGCTGCTCTCTCTGGCATTTGCTCTTTCTTGGCTACTCTGGCCTTTAAAACCCATTTTTCATTTACACTAAAGGACGAGACTACTGCCAGCTTTCCCATACCTTCTCCGTCTTGCCTCTTATTTTTTTTCCCACACAGTCTTTCTCCCACAATTTCCCGCTCTTCCTCTCCCAGCAGTGTCTCTCTCACGGTGCACACTCTCCTTAGAATAGCCACACATTGATCCATTAAGCTGCTGTTCTTACTTCACGCCTCTTTATTTCCTGTGCAAATAACCTTCATCGTGACAATAACTCCTCCACCTCCTCTTCTTCTTCTTAAGCTCCTCCGAAACACTGGCCTGAACAGCATTCTTTAGTTTATTTGCAGACTTTAATTAGTCTCTCCCACGGCTATTAGAGCTTTTTTTTTTTTTTACCACTTAAATACCTATTTCAGCATCTAAAGAACTAAGGAAATAAGCCTAGAATACATAATGCATTGTTACAGATAAGCATATATAACGTATTTTAGAGATTAAATTCACGTAGAGAAATGCAGAGTGTCATACAACGTGTATAGACGTCTGTTCATCCGGAGTTTAGAGAGTTCGGAGTGGAATTCAGTTGCTGAACTATTTCTGTGTTATCTATCAAATGGTAGCAAAAGTGACAGTGCGGATTTAACAAGAAATTTCCCTTAAAACAGGATAAATCTGAATACGAGGAATCTGCAGCCTGCTAGCGTCTCTGTGAGGCTGTACTGTAATACACTTTGCAGGTATCATGTTCAAAATGTTTTATTATCTTAAACCAGCATTTAAAAACCCAAGTTTATGTAGCTCTATTTACATAATATGGCAGAAATAATACTTATGTAAATAAGTCGTTACGTTTTTGTTACTTTAAAATGAGCCTTTTATATCTACCTGTGCCTCTTGTCCATTTTCTCGCATACCACTATGTTGCATGTTTCTACAGTAGCCCTGAATGGACAAACCACCACCAAACACTGGCTTCACACCTGTTTTGCATTTGTGTTTCATGGCCACCACAGTGTCTCCCTCATGCTTGGAACAGGCAAGTGAAAGGAGGGGTAATCACAGCTACACAGCTAAAGGCCTCCAATTCGTTAAGGGTGCTAATATGTGCTAATTAGCGCTTAGCACTAATGGGAACACCATTAGATTTTCAAATAAAATTTTGAGATGATTGCACTAGATGAAAATGATTTCAATTTATACTGGGCGGGCATGAGTGCGTGTAAGAAATTACATGAAAATACATCTATCCAACCTTAGAGCAGGGGTGTGAAACATAAGGCCTGCAGTCCAGAACAAGCCCACTAAAAGGTCCAATCTGGACCAATCTGGACCTTTTAGTGGGCTCTCTAATGATGCTCTCTAATGAGCATCAGTAAAACATGACATAAAAAACATATGTATAGATGTTGAATATGAATCTGGACAAGTTGTAACGGCACAACTAAAACTGGTCCGGCCCACTTGAGATCATGTGGTCCATGAACTAACACAGGTCTCCAGGTACAATGAATTTCTATCAATCCATCGAATATTCTATGGAATATTTCAGTCTTGACCAAAATGGTGGACCGCCTGTGGACCGACTCTGCCATCACTGAATGTCTGTAACATGCCTAAAATAATTCTGTAGTCTGAGTGAAGGTTTAAACCCGAATACGTCAGCACCTCCCAAAATATCACTTTCTTTAAACTTTTCATGAACTGACTTTTTTTCATCTGACATTTTCTCCCGCTGGCATGAATACAGTTTGACATTTTAAAGTACTTTTTTTTTTTTTTTGACGGAAAACTGGTGTGAGACACATTTTGGAGACATGGCAGACAATGTCATCTGTCGAGTGTGGCGCTTAAAATGGATAAATGCAGTATCAGTGGAAATGCAAGGTTGTCACAGCACACGGATGTCGTATCTGACAGAAAGAGAGAAAACACTATTAACACTAGCTAATGTGTGTGCATCATGTGTTTATGCAGGGAGGGATAGTAAAGCCTGAGTTAACACCACAGCAGTATCTGTCTACTACTTGACCTTAACCTCTGAACTCCAGATTAACCAAACCTGTCATGTGTATCTCAGGGATTTCACAGTACAGATTAGTGTGTGTTAATCAGGAAAGATTACTGTCTCAATCGTGGCAAATATCAATGTGATATAAAGTAATTTCTCAGGGAATTTGAATGCCTTGATTTGTAATTTATTGTTGCAGGATATCAGTGATAGTGATTTTGTAATAGTATGTTAAATGTCTGCATTTACCATCTGCATTAATCCTTCATACACTGTCCTTTTAGAGAAATCCTTTTTATTTTCTTGCAGCTCCTCATGTGGAATTTCACAACCTCAAAGCTGTGAATATTTAATTTTTTCAATCCTGCCCCGTAAATTATATTTCACTCTGCCAGCCACAAATAACCCTCCCATTCACCCATGTAGACATTTATTTAATGAGGCATTTACAGCAAGGACCTGCAATCAATATCTCGGCATAAGCAATCAGAGCATTTTTTTTTTATGTACCAGTGAAACCAATTCATTGTGAGTTTCACAACAAGGACACTGGCTTTTATGAACAAAGGCTGTATGCTGTAACAAACATGGGTCGGACATAACAGGAGTCAGAGTAACCTTGAAATGAAGATGTGTTTAAACCAAGCAGCAACCTCCATGGCTGTGAAGTGAAGCTAACGCGGAAGTGCCAAAAACTGCAGTTCCTTGAATGGCCACTCGAGGCTGGATGCAGGATGAGCCAGTCTCCATAAGCCCCCATGTTTAAAATATCCAACTTCACAGCAGAAATGAACATGTCTACAGCCTGGTACAAAAAATGGTTTTGGTCTTTATAGCTCCCCGTTCATGACAACTGTACTGAGCCTGAATTTTTATTCATTTGTTCAAATTATATTAAGGCAAGACTGCCAAGATGGGAACCGCCAGAGATTCACATACAGCTCTTCAGAAAACCTGTAAGTGATGACATGGATACAACGTTCATATTTATAATGTCTAGGGTTTTTGTGTGTTTTAACTCATTGTTTTGGTTTTAAGTCAAGTCAAGTAAAATTTTACTTATATAGCCCAAGAGCCCAAATCACAATTTTACTTACTTTACAGTTTAGGTTTTGTTTCTCACCACAGCAGGCAACAGGTGTTATATTGGTTATATTGGTGTTGTATTTGGCCTGCCTCAGGTCTGCCATTGCCAATTTTTAGATTTGCTGGGAGGTGAAAGAAGCAGGACTACCAACAGGCCTGCTTTAAAACAGCCCGCTGTCCATTCTTTATGCTGTTGGTGGTTAAATGCATTGAATGAACTTCATAGTTAAGTTGCACATTATTTTTAATTTAACGCTGTAAAAGGTGATGACACTGCTCTTTGTTGTTGTTTAACAGCTTGAAATATAGTGACAGTTTTTACTACCCTCCCCTTATGTTGTATTACATCTGACCACTTGAACTATGAGCTGTTCTTTTATATACTGGAGTTTTAAAACATAAATGAACACCTACAGAAGAACTGTAATAAGTTTATTGCCTTATTAAATATTTACTGATCTAGTTGATGCATGAGTCAGTGAGCACTACAATATAATTCAGCCTTTTTATTATGGATGGCATATTTAATTTGTACAGGCTTTTATATAATAAAGGATCCTCTTTTAGGAAGGAGGTGGGTGTTATTTAATATATAAAGGCTGCCTTCTGCTATATTAGCATATTGGAATTAATCAATTCATGTAGATCATAAATATAGACATTTTCCTCAAACAGTGACCTTCATTATGAGATTCGTCCTCGGGGTAAAATGAGTGTTAATTTAATTTAAAGATCACCATATCTATATCTAATGATATACTATATTACACTGGTGTAAATGGTATTACGTCTAGCTGTGTGGAAAATGCTGCTGCAGGTTATGGATTCATAAAGTTCCAAAAGTGTTTTCCACTTTACACAAACCTTTATCAATCTCATAAAACACTTAAAATAAAGAATTATGACACTATTTAAACTCCATAAGCTTTACAATGAACGGCCATGAGGATTTAATACCCACATGGCTGCTTGCACTTGCATCAGTTTGAGCCCCCTCCACTTCCACCACATTGCTCCCTCTCCTGTGTGCTGCTCTTTGACTCTGGGACACTGAGTCAGACTTTGACGGCACCATCACAGCTTATTACGCACACACACACACGAACACACACACACAGAAAACCAACCTCTCTCTCTCTCTGCCGCTGACAACACTGTGTTCTCATTAAAGCAGGACAAATGAAGAAGAGGGCAGCGGCATCACTTTTTCATGAGTGGACCAGCGGGCTCAGCACCTATCACAGGTTCAGGCGGGTCTGACATCACACTTTCATTATTAACAGACCACCAGAGGACCATTCAACTCCAGCTTTGGCCACTGCACATAGGACAGACCAGTTTAAACAACAAATGTGCTTTAAGGTGGAAGCATGTGATGTGTGTGATGGCTTCTACAAGTTTTACTATTGTCAGGAAGGAAAATCCTCAGAACAGAACTCATCATGGGACACTAACTCTCTGTTTTTTGTAGGGGGCGGTATGTGGTAAACATCTCTTTGAATTCGATCTACAAAGGTGGGAAACACACACAGATTCCTGGGATAACATGTTTGTTTGGCTGTTCGAGACGGGCAACTAACGTTATGAAGTAACATCACTTACCTAGAGTTGCAACTGTAAATCTAATATTCACTCCCTTTTAGCTCTGCTTTGTTCTCCACCTCCTGAGGGAGATATCTGACTCTGAAGCTGTTTAATGTTCCTCTGTGTCCATCAGTTAGTCTTTAGCTTTGTCTGCTGTTTGGTGCTGATGAGAGTAGTAAATAGTGAAGATGTGGGCCATAAAACCAAAACAATGAGCGACTCCTTCAACTTTACATATTGTCAAACAAAACTGAAGCCTGCTGGCAAACTCTCAAACAAGTATTTATGCGCACATTTACATGCATGTTTTGTAACCCACCAATCAGAGGTCTCTTATCTGCTACTGAACGTGATACCGGGGGTTTGTTGAGCAGATGGTATGGGCAGCCCTTGTCATTATGATGCTGCAGAGGCCCTGAGATATAAAGACTTAGCGGTCCCTCAGTACTGACAGTTAAACAAGGAGGCGAAAGTGGAACATCTGTGAGGGGAGAACAGGTAAAAGAGCTGGCACGACTGTGGTTGGTTATCTGACACCCCGGCGGAGAGATGGAGGAAACTGGCTCAGCGTGTGAAAAACGAGGACGGAAAGATTTTGGTCGTGTGTCAGCAGGTCAAGTTGAAAGCTCAGTATCAGATGCCTATCTGAGTGTGTTTTGATTGACTCTTGTATCCTGCTTATAGCCTGTATGTTCGTACATATTTATCTTAATAGATAAGCTGATGGAGGTCAAATTATGAAAGGATTATAAAGTTTATTATGATGTGCAGGATTCTTTGTTTCATATCTGATGAGAGAGGGAGGGATTGTAACCATACCTACGATCATGTGGTTGCAGACATCGCAGAACGTGGGCTTCTTGAAGATGTGCTCCATGAAGCAGTGTCCTGCTGAGTCCACCTGCAGCGGGTTGCGTGACTGGGAGCGCGATGTGGGAGGAGGAGCGCTGGGGATGGCCGGAGGGACCGGAGGGATGGGGAGGTTGGTGGTGTGCGGCGGGGCCATCCCGATGTTGCAGAGATGGCCCGTGCTGCTGCTCACGTCGGAGAGCAGCTCCATCTTGTTGTCGTTGCTGGTCCGGAAGAAGTTGTCCGCGCTCTTGCTGCGGATGCTCTTGGTCTTGAAGGACAAAGAGCGCTTGAGTCTCTGCAGCTGAAAAAAAGAGGAGAAGAGTTGGAGAAAAATGGAGCGAGGGAGAGAAAGAGAATGGAATTAATGAGGAGAGAGGAAAGATCAGAGCAACTGAGTGAGACGTGAAGTAAATTCATTCCTGTTATAACCTAAATAAATGACAAACGTAGTCTCTAGAACCTTCAGGCAAATGTCCCAAGGCCGATAAAAAGACCTCTGCTTGGGGAAACTTATCACTGCTGAGTAGAAAACCTTCGAGGTTCCCTACCTGGAAGGTAATGTGATTTCCTGGTTAGGGCGATGCATCACGTCAACACTATTTCTCACACACTGTGCTGCTGTTTCTGGCCACAGCTTCTATCAATCTCATTAGTCTCCTTTTTACAGTAATGCTATTCATAACACTCCACACTGACAGCTCCTCATTTAACCTCTCAGTGTGTACTTCCTCCTCGGTGAAACACATTTCATTCTGGACCCAAACATGCAATAAAGAATGTCTAAGCTACTGTAATGTGATTTTATGCTTCTGGTTTCTGGCTTGTGCGTGTGGCTGCAGGTCTCTGATTGAAAGACTTGATTATGTTTTATGTAATTGAAGGGTAGTGAAGGACTCCTAACGATGCATCATGTTCTAGCACACAGTACAGGCTTGATGCATAACTGTAAACAGGTAAACACCTGTGGGGAGTTACTGTTTTTTTAGCTGGGCGCTCAAGGTTGATGTGACCTTATGTTTGTTAGCTACGTGCACGCACAGATGCTGTTTATGTCTGAGTTTAAGTCACTGTGTTGACTTACAGTACAAAACAATGAGGTGAATACACATACCGTACATATATCGCAAGCTGTTGATATTTTGGGCTAACATGCTCGAGCTAATTGTTCAGAGAGCTTATCACTGCAGCTTTGGTATGGTGAAGATCAATCAATTCTGCGGGTCACTCTGGAAACAATCAATTTGGAGGCCTTTCTCTACCATTACCACCCACACACAGAAACAGACGTGAACATATAGCACACACACTCTCCTGCAGCCAAGCGTAGAGCTGCAGCTCCTCTGTACTTATCTACAAAGGTTGTGACGATAAAGGACGTTTTTATAACAGCACGAATAACACGTGAAGTTCTCTCTAAATCAGCAAAAGTGAGGGGATGTGTGCATGCATCGTGGAGCTCATGCTTTGTTTGATGGCACCAAAATCTATAAGAGCTGTGTTCTACCGTTAAAGCAGGAAGGGGTTAATGGGGGTGGGGGTGGGGGGGGCTAGGCTGGGTAAATGCAAAACAAACTAAGAAAGCCAGTTATCGCATGAGATTATATATCAATAATACATTCACTGATGCAGCCTCGGAGCAAAGAGTGTGCTCAAAAAACATGGGTAATGATGGATTAAACCTTGTGTAGCATTGACTTCACTCAGTGATCGATCTCTTAAAAAAAAGAAAAAGAAAAAAAAGCATTAAAAGTTGTGATATGAAACAACTTTTATCTTCATGTACATGCAGGTATGCTTTTATGTTATGATGGACTAAAATCAGCAGTACGCTACAGTTTGCACAAGAGTGGAGGCTCACCTTGCGCTTGTGATGTTCAGGCCTCACAGTATTCTTTAAAGGAGGAATAAAAACACAAACACAGCTTTACTTGATGATAGTGAACTTATTCTACCTGTCTGTACGAACGATTGAACACTTTCTTAGATAGTTTTTTTTTTTTTTTTTTGTCTTTCGAAGATGTTTGACAACTAATCACCTGAGATACTTAAAAGTGAGTGAGGTTGCTTGGCAGGAGAAGCTTTGAAATTATGTGAGAAGTCAGCCAGGAGTCTCTTGAAATATCCAGTGACCCAACGTGCCAAAATAAGAGCTCACATGCCCGAGCTTTAAAAAAGAACACAATGCAACAAAGGAGAACATCTCTGCTATCCCAGCTGCGACTGAGGTAAAAACATATCTAAAACATAGATAAAATAAGAGATCTGCCCTGTACAGATGCTTTGGGACGGGACAGCTGCTGTGTCCATCCACTACCATGATGACTAGTCCAATATTTTACAGCTAATTGTAGTAGTCTGGGCAACATGTGGCCCACATAGATGGCAAAACGCCTGAGGGAGCTGTGGATCTTTGTCACACAGCCTACTTTCCTACATCAGCCACAAGTACTGTAGTAAGTACAAACCCAAATACCGCTTAATATACAGATAATATAACTTCCTTTACCACTACAGCACGCCATGAAGCTGTTCGTGGGCTGATCGAGAGCTTTAAATAGCCTTTCCATCATCACTGATTTAGTTCAGCTTGGCTAAATAAAAGTCATATAAGGATATAAAGAGTGTTTAAACGGATGTCATCTTTATCTAAATGTTGTTTTCTTGTATGGTAGAACATCATGATGTTATTTTAATGGTGTCCCAGCACACTGGGGTGGTCTGTTGTACTAAACACTCGGTTTTATGGTCATGTTGAGAGAAGTTTGTTTACCCTGCTCTATTAATAAGAGCTGGACTGATGCACAGTGCGATCCCACACTATATCAGTCAATCCGGGGTGATTCTAAAGAATAAATAATAACAGGACAGTCCTACCTTGGTTTCCTGCTGGCTGGCGTTCGCCGTCGGGGATTTGGGTGTCTCATTCTGGTCCCGTTCGTCCTCTTTGCCCCCACTTTCGTCCTGAATCATGTTGGCCGGTGGGATCATCCTCTCTTTTTGGGATCTCTAAAAAAAACTGTTGCTCTGTAGAGTTCGTTTTCTTCCCAAGCTGATTATATGTTGCCCATTCCTCTATAGTCACCGTGACCTGAGGATAAGAGGAGGAGAAGTCATCCAGATCCGTTGCTGTTGCTGCTGCTGTCGCGGAGGGGACGTCTGAGTCTCATCCGCCGACAGGAAAAGATAAGAAATATGTCTTGAGGAGGATGTGGATGAAGTGCTTTCCAAATCAGAAGATCAAAGTCGGTCCAGTTCAGCTGCAGAGTGTCCTGTCCTTCTAAAGGAGGCTTTCACGTTTATCGTGTCGTCGTGCGTAATGCTGCCAAGACATCTCCAAGTCCACGCTGCGCACCGTGCGCCGCACACTGCCAATACTCTGATGGGCGGAGAGCTGTAAACGACCAAGGGAGGGAAGGATGGGGAGAAGGAGGAGAGATATGACACAACGACTCTGCCCTGCCAAAATTCAGATGGAGGACACATTCAAGGGAAGAAAAAAAAAAACATCCATATAATTCGGCCAGATTGAATCACTGCTAAAGAAAGTAAGAATATGTATTCACAGGGTGGTCATATCATTTCACGTGTTTCTCATTTCCAGAGCATATCCACCTATTTTATAATATTTTCTGGCACCAGGTGTTTTACTTTGTAATCTTCCTAATTGACACGGACTCATCATTTTTCTGAAACAGTTGATAGTGCTTTGGATAGAGTGTAACATTTGACTAACTTTAAAAACAAAATGTTAAAGGATAATTCAACATTTTGATAAGAACTCTTAAACACTTTTCTTAATATGAGCGAGATGATTTTATTATGATTTATTATATGATTTTTAATCTATTTAGTTTCATGTTGTGTTTCTTGAAGCTACAGCGAACGGTTGGTTAGGTTAGCCTAGATTCATTGAGTATGAAGACAGAGAAAAATGCTTAGTGGAGAATGATAAGTTGAGCTCCTTCCAGCAGAGAAAACAGAGTGATCTCTTGGGTCCTGTTGCAGTGGAGAAAACATGATAAAGTGACCTTCACTGGTGCTCTTCGAGTGGAGAAAAACATGGTAACGTGACCTCTGGGGTGCCCTTGCAGTGGAGAAAACATAATAAAAATGACATCTGTGGTGCTCTTTGATTGGAGAAAACATGTCAAAGTGACCTCTAGGGTGACCTTTCAGGGGAGAAAACATGACAAAGTGATGGCTCCAGTGGAAAAAATGCAATGCATTGTTGTCCTACATGCTAGAAGATAAGTTGGCCACTATGTGCCTCAAATGGTTAAATAGCCTAGTTAATAGTCCCATGTGTGATTTTATTACATAGGTGTAGGTGGACATGTTGTACTTTAAATCTTAACGCATATTTAATTAATACATCTGTTGAAATGGACTTTTCTGAGGTAAGCCACGCAAGACAGACAAGAAAACAATGACACTATCATGTATATTTACACATCGAATGAGCCATTATTTAGGAAATAAACAACATTATGATTACTTTAGCTTTTGAAGTGAAATACTGGGTGCCTCACCCACCTCAGATGGGACAGGCGTGATGCCCGCTGTAGTGATACATCACGCTGCCTCCTTGAGGCTCCCCTGTGATGTGATGTCCTTGAAGTTATATCGCGGGACAAAGGAGGCAGGCGCCAGACTGCAGCCTCCTCACTCTGACAGGAATGCAAACACCAGCACAGTCCAGAGTGAGTCTACATATCAGTTTCTGCTGAAGATCAGGAGGGATTCCCTCCACAAAAAACTCTACTACAGGCCTCAGAAACAGTATATGGTGATAGTAACGACATAATGTCAGAATAAACACTTATTTTGTTTATGTTGTAAAGCCGTCTACATTTTAAGAAAGCATCACCTGAATGACGGGTATACAGAGGCTGAGGATGCATCTACTGTTAAAGAGCCACACGTCAGAGAAAGTACTGCAGAATGAGCCAGAGGTGCATGCTTGTCTGAGTTATGGCATATATCTACAGTATAAATCAACAATAAATATGAGATGGGGGCGAAGCTACAGTTTGTTTACCCTGTGCTTATGTAGTTTAGAAGGTTTGATTGAGGTGTTATTAATCCACAGTTGTCATGTTTTGGGTATTACTCAAGCGGCAACCTCTGTGGTTGTGAAGCGAAGCCAGTGCCAAAAACTGCAATTCCTCAAATGTCCACTTGAGGCTGGCTACATATTGAGTCAGTCTCCATAAGCCCCCATGGTAAAATGTCCAACTTCACAGCAGAAATAAACATGTTTACAGCCTGGTACAAAAAACAGTTTTGGTCTCTATAGCTAATTTCCCCGTTCATGACAACTGTACTGAGGGTGAATTTCTGTTTAACTCAACTGTTCAAATCATTTTAAGGCTTAAAGTTATGCATAATTAACGGTGTGCTTGCTTTGACTGACAGGTGGGTGCTATTACAGATAGCTCGCCTGAGCAACAAGCTAACAACTTTTAGATTTTTTAGATTAGCCATGCGAAGAGGCAGATTAGTGAACAAAAAAAACATGGCACAAAACAATTGTGGCAGCAGGAACAGAGTTAGGGGGCGACTGAGGTCAGACAGGACTGACTGGGCCTTCTTCGGGTCTGTGTAGGTCATTCAGAGTGTAGAGTGAGATACTCTTAAAGGATATAGACAGATAAATAGATAGATAGATAGATAGATAGATAGATAGATAGATAGATAGATAGATTAAGCAGAAATGAGCTGAGGTCACACACTCTCCCACCACCTGCAGCGCACAAGACAATCCCCCCCCTCGAATTAATCAGAGAGCCAGACAACCAGAGCATGAGTCAATGTTGCGTTTGCGCATGTATGACCACATGGTGTTTGTGTGTGTGTCGTTTCTGTGAATCATGTTAGCAGAAAAAAAAAAAAGCCAAATGCATGACCAGTTGTGTCAGGAAACCAGAAGATAGAACAAAGTGTGAAAGAGGGAATGAGAGACACACACACACAGAGAGAGAGAGAGAGAGAGAGAGAGAAACATTATAATTTCCTCTCTCAGCTGCTGGACCATCGCAGTGGAAGGAGGGCGTGAAAAGATGGAGAGAGGAAGACGGAGCGATGGAGGAGGATAGGACAGAGGATTGGGGAGATAGGGGTTAATTATTCCAAATGAAAGGTTTCATCGAGGCAACCAAGTTGTGCAATTTCATGGCTCGGAGTCGCTGTTTTTTTTCTGCCTTTCTTAAGATTATTAAGATGTTTGTAAGCAATAAAATCTGTTATATGATCATTAAAGACACCCGTGTGACCTCATGCATTTGTTCTAACCTTGAAGTATTTCCTCCTGTTTATACCTGCCACTATATATTTGAATTGTTTAGCAGATTATATCAGAGAGTGCATTCCATCCAGGCAGACGTTTCCGTTTGGAGGATTTGTGGTCAAACTTTCCAGAAACAATTTTCGGTTTCTGTTTTCAGAACCTGCTCTGGTCATTTTCACTCATTCCTTTAGGCGTCGATTCACTTTCTTCAGGGAAATGTGATGATTCAACATGTAAATACCTGCACATCTGTTTTAACCTGACTCCAAATAAAAACTATACTCCAAATATGTGGTTTGATTGCCACAGAAATGTCACACCAAATAGTCTTCACTGGATTTCTTCATCAGTAGAAATGAGTGCAGACAGAGAAGCATTATGCAGAAGCCGGCATCGATGATCAATAATAATCACATAGTTAAAATTAAAAGTCTGCTCCTGCAATAAATCATTACTTTGTCAGCATCACACTTTTATAATTTACACATGTGGCAGATGTGTTGATGTGTGTATGTATTTTAAGGATGTGCTGACGTGTGTTATTTTGTGTGAATGCTCTGAACTTCACTCGCTGTCTGCAGGTTTCTAGCTGTAAATGGTTGTTATACTGTCTGAGTGCCTCACTGCATATGTAATGATTTCACACGTTAATGTGTTGTATTAAGAAAAGCATGTCACTGGAAGGTTAGAAAGATCTCAAGCTGTTTGACTTAATGAAACTGGATTCAGTATATTACCTAACCGACATAATCATTTATATTAAACCCAACTCTTTGTTTTTAACAGTTTTTATACATACTATGCAAGCCTAAAGCTAAGTAATACATGCAGTTTTATGGATAAAACCTGCTACTTGCCTTGATTAGTAAAAAACATATTCCCCATATCAGTTAAATGTTTCAGCATGCTGACATACTCAAATGTCAAAGCTAACCTGGCAGTGTTTAGCAGCTATATTACCATATTCACCATATTAGTTTAATGTTTTAGCGTGCTAACATTAGCTGATTAGGCCTAAACAGAGAGTCCAGACTGATTGGGATGTATTTTTGAACATAAACCAATCATATAAAAGTATTGGAAAAATTACATTTTGACCTGATACAGAGGAAAAGTAAGGGGAATTGTGAATGTCTGTTTTATGCAGATATTATGTGGTGAACCAAGCAACCAACAAGACAGTAGCACCCATTAAAACAAAGGTGACGGTGAAGTTATATAATTGAATCGATTAAATGTGATGTCTGTGCTCATTTCTCTATTTATTCATTATCGTTATCCTCACAAAACGCTTCATGATATTCACCAAAGTTGAAAGTTACACCCTGACATGATAACACAGATGGCATGCTCAGTGTTAGCTCCTGATTTAAACAAACAGAAGGGTAACTGATGATGGTGGCAGATGATTTGTTGTTATGATTTCTGTGAATATGATCAGCGCTTCCAAAAACTAAGCCATAATTTCACGAGGCTGAACAATGATCTGTTGTGAACTGAATCCCTCCAAACAAATCACAACATGTGGGTTAGAAAAGATTACTTTTTCTTGTAACCACCGCACAGCGTGACCCATTGATGTCATTTCTGGTCATTGAGTCCCGAATACTGCAAGATTGTGAAACCCCCTCTCAAGCTTCGTCACACTTCCATGTGCCAAACTCCACATTTTGCCTCTTTCTGGTGGGTTCTCAGATTCTCTGGAGACTCAACATGTCAGCCAGCTATTCTTGGAGTGTAGTTTCCTGCTCACGCACATGGTGTTCACATCAGTTTCTCAGCCAAGAAGATCAGTTTTGAAATCTGTCATCAGCGTCGTCACGTTCAGGGCAGAGGTAAAAGGCTGATGGAGTAAACGTTTGGTAGATTTATTACAAGGAAAATTGATGGGAAGGTGACTTTCTAGTTTTGGATGATAGGTTATCATTATTATTATTATCACTGCATCAGTGGAGCTTTTGCGCCATGAAAGCTTTCTAATTTAACACTGCAGCCGTTCTATCATTTAAATGGACTTGAAGACGTTGCATTCTTGTAGGAGGGCTATAAATTGAATAATTTCAGAGCAAACCGCATCATGATAATAATAAAAACAGATCTGATCGGACTCACTGCAAATGAATGTACACATATATAGACGGTAATAATGCCTGTCATCTAAAAGTGTGCACCATCATTTTATTCTCTCTGTCCTCAGCTCAAAGCAAAACTGAAAATGTTAGCAATTAGCACTGACCGAGTCTGACATTACACACAGACACACACACAGATACACACACATCCCAGCATGTGTTACAGTAATGGGCAAATGGATTCCCTTAGAACCAAGGCTAATTAGCTCATCTTATGGGCCAAACCAGGAATAGTCTCTGCAGGGGACTTGACAAAGTAATGAGAGATATGAATGTATATATATATCTGTGTGTGCGTGTAGAGAAATGTAACTTTCTGAACTAACAGATGTATAATGATGGTTAAGAATTCAAAATGACAAATTACAGTTAAAAAGTCTAGTTCCTGGATCCTGTATGAACGTCGTGTACGTGACGTCAGCAAAAGGTTTCTGAAGTTTTGAAGCTTAAAATCTGTGACTGACTGCTGCCGTCTTTGTATTCCTGCCTCTTCCACCTCCTAATCTAAAAAGAAAAATCGGCAAAGACGTGGATCATCTGTGGACCTGAGGCGGGCTGAATGGTGCCTGTTTGCTCAAACAAGCCGCCTGTAACAGCACCCACCCGTCAAATCAAATCAAAGCTGTTAATTATGCATAACTTTAAGCCTTAGTATAATTTGAACAGGTGAGTTAAATAGAAAGTCACGCTCAGTATTACCTATAGAGACCAAAACTGTTGCATAATACAGTCAAAGCTTAACTTAGCATGAGGACTGGAAATGATGGGAAACAGCTAGCCGAAATACCTCTATGATATAAAACTCACTCAGAGTAACATGTTAGCTTAAAGGACTTCCTGTAGACTGGTTGCCTGGCAACCCCTCAGCGATGACAAGGCTCCACTTAGAGTGTTATCGATCTCCTGAAAGTCTCAAAAGGAATGTGGATAGGGTTATTTCTCAAAATGTCAGACTGTTCCTTTAATCACCATCATTGAGACATGCTGCTCTTTCACGTGTAGGTCTACATGTATGTTTTTCTGAATATGGCAGACTAATATTAACAGTCTGGAGGTCCCAGTGTGTCCGTAATGACTCATGAATGCGCAGCACTTCTCAGGATCTAACACTTTAAAGGTGTAAAACACTGTCCGTTTTCCTTTACTGGACACTGATTGAAGTGAGAGTGCTGCTGTTCAGACTGGAGCATCATTCTTTCATTACTGTATTCGACCCGGTGACGTACCACTGACCCCCTACGACCACGTAACTGGTCTCCAGCTGGTCATTTCTGAGTCTTGGTGTGTGCCTGTTAGAGCAAATGAGACAGCAGAGGCTAAAAACAGCACAGAACAGCAGCTGATCCTCTGCCACGCTGAGACCAGCACATCAGAAACAACTGTACTTACACAGGTTTTACTTTAATAGTTTTATTTGTGCATGCTACATATTTTAAATCTCTTTTTTATATATATATAATAAATGCATATAGCGATGGTTGGCAACTTTATGATCACATATTTTACAACAAACTAGTTCCTTATTATCCTTATTATACCTTATCAAAGTTATTTGAGCAGCAACCTCCGTGGCTGTGAAGTGAAGCTAATGCAAAAGTGCCAAAAACTGCAGTTCCTTAAATGTCCACTTGAGGCTGGCTATAGAACGAGTCAGTCTCCATAAGTCCCCATGTTAAAATGTCCAACTTCACAGCAGAAATAAACATGTTTACAGCCTGGTACAAAACAGTTTTGGTCTCTATAGCTAATTTCGCCATTCATGACAACTGTACTGAGGGTGAATTTTTATAGAACTCACCCATTCAAATTATATTAAGGCTTAAAATTATGTATAATTGTTATTAATGGTTTGTTTTAGCACCCAGATGTCATTCAGACCGTGATGATCCACGTCAGCCAAGGACTGCCAACGAGAAGGTGGCCAGAGCCGCCACACTCTGATCTTCAATACAGCTTTTTAGAAACCTATGGGTGACGTCACGCCTACGCTGTCCACTCTTTATACAGTCAGTGTTTTTAACAAGCAGCAATCCATTAATGAATCAAACAATTCATGCCACATTTCATGAAATATGACCAGAGACACCAACAAAACTAGTAATTAGAATATCTGAATATATTATATTATATATTAACAATTCGTGCCAGTACTTATATTTGAAAATAATTCACCGCAGTTTTAAAGGTTAAGGGTGATGTAAGTTTTTCTTATTTTTCATACATAAAAGGACTAAAACTGTTGATATATAATCGACCATCTCATTGACTCAAACTATGGTCAAATAAAAAAGTATCTATGTATGACTATACATAAAGAGCACTGGACCATCATCTGACTGTTGTATTTAAAGTAGAATTTGATCACTGGTTGCGCACCTCATCAAACATGCAATAAATGTAGAATCACTCGTCTTTTATTCACACAGTTGGCCTGAAGTGAGATGTTTTATTTATACCATGGGTCGGTTCAGCCAAGCAATCTGATTTATTAACAACGGCTTCCAACCGTGCCGTTAATGCCCATAAAACATGGCTAGGTACGCTTTATTGGTTGTTATGCCAATTCCTGTGGTAACAAGGGAGCTAGTTAGCAGTCTCTGTGTCTCTCCCGTCTTTGATTCAAATGTATTTCTACTATTCTGAAACTTATTATACACTTGAGGACATTCCCCGTTGCATTTATGAGCACTTCAGCGCTGGCACTTGGATGCAATAGATATGCAATAACCACACTCTTTAGTGAAATGTGCAATTGAATGACGCTGCTTCCATTAACTATTCTCGCTTTTAATCTGTTTTTATATATCATACATTTGACACCAGTGGTTTCATCTCAGCCTGTAGCCGTACAAACTCAACTTTCCAGAGTTACCTGCAATGTTCGAATATGAGATGCCGAAGTTTGATGTACCTTGAACCCCTTGGCTTATTTGAGATTTGCCACTGTGGCTTCTCAGCACAGATACAGGCACAACAGTCCGATCTGATGACCGTTATTTTATTTACACTACTTAGACACACAATTTAATACAGATAATAAACGCTTGGCACACGCTCTTGGCTGCCCAGCCTTTCCAGTGTATCTGCTTGGCACCCGTGTGTGCCTCCTCTCCTCCCAGGTCCAGCATACTACTGCCTAAAAAAGGAAAGTGTAATTAGACAACCATTTCCAGCTGTGTCAATCACCTCACCTGGCGCTGCTCTCCTGTACCAATTCTCTCTGCCCCAGATGAATGGCAACCCAGGCCCACACCACAATTACCAAGCAGGAGAAGTGGACATGTGCCCTGGGGTCGCAGACTTCCAAGGACCTTTTTTTTGTTCCCTGGAGGCCACTGGAGACCTTAAATATCACTCATAGCTCCATAGTTTGTTGGTCATATTTGGGTAAATATTTTAGTATCACAGATCCTGGCATAGTTTAATTGGTATAGTTCACTTCCCAATAACCATTTCAAGGAAACTCTTTAGAATATGACTAGCTCAAAGTAGAGTATCCTAATTATGTTACCACAACTGACAGTATAAAGAACAGACTTCACCCGTAGGTTTTAAAATTTTCTGGCTCTGGCTGCTGCCATGTTGGCTGTCCGGCCTCTACCGCCTCATGGCTAATCTAAACGATCTAAAGGACGCCTAGTTGCTCAAAGAAGCTATCTGTAACAGCGCCTACCTGTCAATCAAAGCAGCCACGCTGTTAATTATGCATAACTTTAAGCCTTAATATAATTTAAACAGTTGAGTTAAACAGAAATTCACCCTCATTACAGTTGTCATGAACGGGGACATTAGTTATAGAGACCGAAACTGTTTTTTGTACCAGGCTGTAAACATGTTTATTTCTGCTGTGAAGTTGGACATTTTAACATGGGGACTTATGGAGACTGACTTGTTCTGTAGCCAGCATCAAGTGGACGCTTGAGGAACTGCAGTTTTTGGCATTTCCGCATTGGCTTCATTTCACAGCCACGGAGGCTTGGTCATCACCTGTTGCAGTGAAATCCAACAACTACAAATATATATATTTTTGAAAAGTGTATTTACAGTAGTTGTGGAGCATATTGGCTCGTGTGATTGTGTGTTTTTTTTTCTACAGAAATTGCATCATTTATGAATGGCCGCCACAGAGGCCAAGATACTGGGGTACCATCTGGGACTCACAAACCAGCTCTTATCAATATCTCATCAAAACGTGACTGAGCTGAGACAAAAGAGAGTGAGGAGGAAAGAAAAATCTTTTCTGTGTCTTCATCTCCTTGGTTTTCTTTCTATATTTCTTTCTTTGATTTCTTTAGGACCTCATGTTGAGCTGACCAGTAAAAAAAAAATAAAGCTGACTATTTTCTGAAGACATATTTTCTTACTAAGGTAGCTGATGGATGCCAGTTGTCACACATGAGGAGCTAGGGCAGGCTAAAACAAGGCCATGATGATGACTTGCTCCAATTAACAGTGCAAAATGATGGATATAAACACACCGCAGATATCTGGGTGCTGTGCTGTCCTAATCCAGATCCCATCAGCCTCATCATCATATGCCTTCACCTCATTTTGTCCATTTATCACTACTTCTATCCTACTTGCACTTTTTGAAGGCCACAGTTAAAGGAATATTTTGAAATATGCTCACTTGCTTTCTTTCTTTTTTAGCTTAGATTAGCATAAAAGCTGGAAACAGGGAAGTTTCTCCCATTGCTCCCTGGCAAGAAATAGTCCCCCACATATCCTATCATATAAAGTATATTAATTACTGAGATTTAGCGACAAATCTAGGTGGATTTTGTTACTTCATGCAGAGCCATGCTAGCTGTTTACATGTCAAGTCTTCATCAGTGACAGTATAAAGAATGGACGGCGTAATTGTTGTATTTATTGTTTGTATAAGTCCATAATTTGTTAACCTTTTCGAAAATCAATGTCTTTGTTGTTGTATTTGTTTGATTGTTGATCTGAGTAAAATGCTTTTATTTTGAAATCTTGGCAAGGGTCGTGCATGTGTGTGACTGACAGCACCGGCACAAGCAATTGAGCTGTTGTACTTTTGCACTCTGTTTCAAGTTTCATGCTCCACGTGCTGTGCGTGTTGTTATTTATGTCAAGCTAACACTGTTTATATTTTGTCGATACTATGTGGTTTTCACAGAGAGAGCAGCTTCAAATAAACCAATAACAAGAAAACCACCTAGGGCAGGCTGAAGGACGCCTGGGTGCTCAAACAAGCCATTTCTAACGGCACCCACCTGTCAGTCAAAGCTTCCACGCTGAACTATGCATAACTTTAAGCCTTAATATAATTTGAACGGGTGAGTTATATAAAATTCAGCCTCTGCACAGTTGTTATGTATGAGAACATTAGCTAAAGAGACCAAAACTGTTTTTTGTACCAGCCTGTAAACGTGTTTGTTTCTGCTGTGAATTTGGACATTTTAACATGGGGACTTATGGAGACTGACTTGTTCTGTAGCCAGCCTCAAGTGGACGTTTGAAGAACTGCAGTTTTTGGTACGTCCGCATTGGCTTCACTTCAGAGCCACGGAGGTTGCCGCTTTTGTAGCTTCCTATTTTGTGCATGTGAGCGATCGTCTCCCCTAATTTTAGTCTAGAAAGCAAATTAGCATGTTTCCCAGGATGTCACAGTGTTCTTCAAGAGGAATTTAACACAAAATCAAAGGCAGGCTGAGCGAGAATTAAGCGTCAGCTTAGAGGTTAGAGATATTTTAATGCGGAGCCTAGACAAAGCACTAAAAAAAGCAGAAACAGGCTCAGCGGTGTTACAATGAGAGGCAGTGCAACACTTAAGTGCTATCAACAGCTCCACTTATGGGCGCAATTTACTTAGCATCACAAAGCAATCATGTTTAGAGGGCAAACCCACTAATAAGAGAGAAACACTACACAAACCCCAAAATAGAAACAACAGAGTGAATTCAATGGAGCTGCAGCCGCTCTTGTGGCACTGTTCCTGTTGTGAGTCATAAGTGTTAGTTTTGTGTCTTGATGACGCGGGCAGATGCGTGGGTGACACTGGGGGAGGGTGGGTGTGGGTGGGTGGGAGCAGCAGATGCATCGCTTGTGTTCCCCCAGACCCTTGTCATCCACTCAGTCTCGGCTTCATTCAGCTGGTTGTTGCTACGATACAAACATGGGAGACGACACTCGAAGTGAATCGCGCAGACAAATGCACAAAAGCTGTTACGTCCTTTAACATTCCGGAAAATCTTTTCTATTTCTAAAACAATTCAAGCGTCTTGCCCACATCAAGTTGGCGTGGAGACAAACAAGGGTCATTTAGTTGCGAATGCTTAGCATACTGAATTAATCACGCAGTAACTGTGTCTGACATGTTTATTACAGTGGATTTTCTCTGTCAGATGAAGAGGATGATGATACTTTGACAATGTTGGGGTGATCTGGGGAGATTTTAGCCCTCAGGTTAACTTCCACTTCTCGGGTGCATAATGAGGAGGACAGAGTTTGGGAGCTGTTTTGATCATCATGAAGTGCAGTGCACTCTGCTTCTGGCATTTTCTCTGGTATTTCCAAAAGTTGAGGGCCATTCAGACGAGAAAACTGTGCGCAAAAATGACACGACTTCATAACGACACAGAGGAAAGCATTTTATAAACTCACTCGTGTTAAATGTACTTGTATGCTGACAGTATTTGTTCAATTCATCCTTGAGTTGTGGTCATACAGGTTGCTCTGTGGTTGAGGATGATCTACTTTGAATCCACACTGGACAACATCATCATCATTTCAATGTTGGGTACAAAATGTATTGTATGTGATCAGGTGGAACCTAAAGCACAAAGACTGCTGTACAAAATATAGACTCCCTTCCACTACAGGGAGTAAATTATACATTTAATACACAAATGAACAAAAAGAGAACAACATGGGACCAGATTTCATTTTCAGGGGGTTCTAGTGTGGCGTTACAGTGTGTGCGTGACGTCACCTGTGGGTTTCCAAAGCACCATTTTGAAGCTCAAAATATGTGGCACAGGCCACCGACATGAAGTCTTGTCTCTTCTGCCTCCCAGCTAATCTAAAAATTAGCAAAACATGGATCATCGGCGGACTGAGTGACACCAGGGTGCTCAAAAGAAGCCATCTGTAACACACCCGTCCGTCAACTTTAACAGTTTTGAGTTGGTTTTGCGTTTCCTGTTTTATCTTGTAGCTCTTGCCTGTCTGTGTCTTGCATTTTTACTTCCTGCCTTGCTTTCCTTGATTAGTTTCACCTGGTGTCCTGCATGGTTATTTAGTTTCTGTGTTTCCTTTGTTTCTTTGTTTGTCCGTTTTGCAAGTATCTGCTTACCTGCGTTCCTGTTTTTGTTTGTATTTTTGCCCGGACCTCCAGCTGCCTTTTGGTTTGGTTTGTGTTCATCAAACTCCAAACAAAGACTCGCCTCAGCTGCTCTCTCAGGTGTCACTCTGTCCCTTTGCCTGCTCCTAGTGCTGGACTTCCTGTTACCAGGGCAAACATGTATGTATGAAGATCAGAGGAAGTATGTATGAAGAAATACAAATTAACATCCAGTGTGTAGAATTTAGTGGCATCTAGTGGTGAAGTTGCAGATTGCAACCAACTGAATACCACTCTGTGAAACCCGCAAAAAAACATCAAAGTCCCCATCTAGAGCCAGTGTTTGCTTTGTGTCCTCTGGGCTACCGTAGAAACATGGCGGTTCAACATGGTGGACTTGGTGGAAGAGGACCTGCTCCCTCTGTAGATACTCTGTAGATAACAAAAACATAGCGAGTCTGATTTTCAGGTGATTAAACACTGAATATTATATCCCGTTTCTGTCAGTAGAGACCATTAAATATTACACACTGATCAATATTGTCTCAATGCACAACACTGCCAACTTTCCCCACAAGGATACAACCATTTTAAGGGTGTGGGGACATTTTAAATAAAGCATTACTTCACTGTGATGGATGCTACTTGTGTATATAACTCTGTAATGAGGAAAATAACTTAAAGTTGGCAAACTGTCTGACAATATTTCATATTGATTCATTTGTATTTTGCTCTCCGAGTAGCCACAACACTGATCATTTACTTGATGACAGAACCATTTCCCTGCACTTTCAACCATTATTTTCAATTAGGAATGCTAATGCAACATTTTTAAGATGTGATTCATGAATGAAGGCATTTTCCTGTCGATCCTAGACGGATGCAAATATGCCAATAAATAATACCTACTGTGACATGTTTTCTGTAACACCTGCTCTGTGAGACTGATGGCTCCCGGAGTGATCTATGCTCCCCTGGTTTCGCTTCAGCTCAGCGGCGCTCAACACATTTGTCAGACAGATTCATCAAAACCAAAAACCCTAACAATGTTTCTGTCCAAAGTAAAACTTCATCTATTTATCTCCTTCGGTGAAAAAGCAATTCCTTTGATCATATTTTTCATGAAGGTAACAAATGAGCTTGAAACCTGACAGCCTCTGGCCACCATTAGAAAACATGTCGGACATTGGAGGGATGTTTCTGAGTCCAGTGACAGGTCTCCTTATGAAGAGCTTCCAGCGACATAAGGAGACTCTGATAAAGCACTCTGGGGCTCAGGGAGATGGTGGAGCCATGCTGACCAGTCAGTATGACAGATACCCTACCTGTTGGCGTGTTTGCTGCTTCGCTGCCACTTATCACAGAGTGGGAACTTGGCTGGGGTTTCTGCCTCATGTGGTGGGATTGGAATTGGCAAACGTACAGAGGCAGAAGAGATGTATATCCAGGTGGGACAAGGTCATTGTCGTGCAGGACACAAAGTAAGCCTAAAATATTGGCGAGTCAAGTTTTAAGTAAAGACTAAGTCCTAAAGTTTATGCACCCTTCACTCGATATGATTTAAAATGTTCAAACACAGTAGTAAATTTACAGAAATAAATGCTTTTTAGTGATATTAGTGGTGTGGCTCTATGGATGGTGAAACTGGTATAGTTCCCCACTTTGAGCCAGACTGAAATATCTCAACTATTGGGTGAAATGCCAATAAACTTTCCCTGGAGGATAAATCCAGCTGACTTCGGTAATCCCCTGACTTTTCCTCTAAGCAACGTCATGAGAATCACATTTTTTGGCTTTGAGCGAATTGTCTCAGCAGCTATTGGATGGATCGCCATTAAATTTGGTACAAATATTCATGTATCCCTTAGGACATACTATAATAACTTTGTTGATTATTTAAGCCTAATCTACCAGCGCTGTCATCAGACCTGCATTTTAATGTGATCCAATAGTTTGGTTCATGACCAAATACCTGAAAAAATAAGGAAATTCCCATCTGCGTCAGCAAATTTTAGCATGTACGGTAAGAGCATGTGTGCAATCATTACCATTTTAGCACCGTCACTGTGAGCATGTTAGCATGCTGACAAAGCAAGATGGCAAACACTCTAAATTGTGTATCGGCTAACAATAGCACGTTAGCATGCTAAGAAGCTAAGATGACAAACACGGTACATTGTGTTTCAGCTAACAATAGCACGTTAGCATGGTAAGAAGCTAAACAGTAAATAGTATATCTGCTAGCATCAGCATTTTAACATTGTCACTGCATTTAGCATAAAGCACAACTGTTGCCAGCATGACTGTAGACATTTAAACACAGCATGAGATAATACCACCTGTTGTGTGTTTGGCTGCACACGTGGTGATTTATTTTTAATCGGTAGCAATGGAGGTCATCGATAATAAAGTAAACCTGAGGGTGCAAGTCTGTCTGCTCAACCCACAGCTGTGCACATCACACTTTAAACGTTACTTCACAGAACAACATCATAGTCCCCGTGTTGTTGAGAGGCCTTTCAGCAGCTGCAGGGAAACCACCAACTGTCCATCTGATTGTGCACTAACCAGCTGTGAAATTCTTTTCACAAGTCTTGTAATGATGAAAATGTGTCAATGTCACTTTGAACTAAAGGCCCGTATTTATAGTTTTAACAGAGCCTAATTTTGACACTGAGCCCTATTAATTGGGCTCTCCACAGACATCTCCCTGTATCTAAAATAGGTAGGAAGTCCATCGTGGAGGTGAAGAGGGACAAAGTAGGCCAAGGACTCTCACAGAAAATAGACTGTGACTCACTGAGGGGCCGGATCATCTTGGGAAAGAACAGGAAATGGGAAAGAATGTGGGTTAACAGCGATTTCCTCGAAATTACAGGCGTACCAGTACAGGCCCCCCGCGGTATGATGAAGAGAAGAGGTGATACATGTTATGACTGTCTAGCTAGCAACATCTCTATGAGGCCTAAATGGTCAAATGTTGAATGTTTGTATCAGTACTGCAGTACTAAGCATATTTACTCAAGTATTTTAAGTTTATGCTACTTCCTCTTGATCACTACATTTCGGGGTTGATATTATAAATTGTTTTTCTCCTTTACTGTTACTTTATATGTAATTTTACACATGAAACATGCTTGTTTAATAAAGTAACACACATAGTTATAGATTAGCCCAGCTGTATATAAGGTCAGTAAAGTGAGCTCCATCTTTACTGCATTAAAATGATGCTTACACACCAACGTATGTGATATACCAATAATATATCTAACAGTTTGAACGAGTCTGCACAATGAGTACTTTTATTTTGATATTTTAAGTCCACTTTCCTTGAATACTGTTTTGATTGCAACATGTCCGCCTGTGATATTGCTACATTTGCTACTCAATACTTCTTCCATTACTGTTTGATATTAAACTGAATGTTAAAGTAAGTGTAAATACTTTATAACAACATCTCTATATCAGATGTAGCTGTAGTACTTTGTGAGGGTGGTAAATTAGGTTGCTCAGTCTCAAACAAATCATCCATTGTTCACCTGCACTGACCCCTCATGGTAATCATTGGTACTACACTGTGATGTCAAAACACACATGAACTGCTCCCACAGAAAACAGTCGGTTTCAAAACAGTCAGCCAATCTTTATTTACAAGTCCTCACATGACAAAAACAAACAACAGATGAAGGTGATGGGCTCAATCCTACACACAGAGGTACAACGGTGAGAAACCTTTTAAACTAGAGACATAAATTCAAAACAAGCTTATCAACTAAATTCTCCAAGCCACTCATTATCGGGGCTAGCGATGGCGTCAAATAACGGACACAGAATTAACATATTTCATTTGCATATAATAGTTCACTCACCTAGTCGGTTTTTACGTCATCACTCTGAGCAATGAGGAAATCGAGGTCACGGCCAACGTACTTTTAACTCCACTGCATGCGGCGGCACACGCAGACGGGCACATTCTTGTTCAGTCCAGACAGTTAATTTAGCAGTAACACTGCAGAACTACTAAAGGATTGTAGGCATAAGTAGGAGTGACACATGTGGAGGTAAAAGTGACACAACAAACACACACACACACATACAACTGGTCCTTAACGTTGTCGTTTATGATGAAAACGTGGGAATCTTAGTAAAGATGAGGATGGAGGGCACGTTCAGGGAAGGGCTGATTAAAACAAACCCATGGCACTTCAACTAATGTGGGAATAAAAATCAGACGTCGGAGCACACAAAACATCCGTGGTAAGGCGTAGACAAGAGTATTGATTGTTATCGTGACTCGCACAAGCAGTTTGCCCATTTTTAGGGGCAACGTGTGCCTGTAGAAAGACCTGTACATGCTTGTATCTGGTGCTTTTATTGGACAGCTTCAAACTATGATGGCAGCATATTGCACTCACGCGCATCATTAAGCATTCCTTTGGATTTCTCACCTCAAACTTCAAGCTATATCATCAGCATATTCATGCTCCGTCTGGGTTTTTTTTTTTTAAGAAAGAAAATCAATGTCCTGCAGTTGAGTGACTATCAATCTATATGTTAATCACAAACAAGAGGACAGGCATTAAGAGGTGCAGTGAAGCAAGCAACATATAGTATATGATGCTGTGCATATTTGCAAACCCAGTACTGTACTGCAAATATTCAAACAGCATGAAGTTGTTCTCTCCCAACACATACAAAAACACACACATACACATCCTGTGATATTCTAACAGCACATCTCTGCACGTACACAAGATCTGCTCTCATTTGTACATAAAATATTTTCAAGTATGTTAGAAGATTTCCTTATTTCCATATCTGAAGAACAAAAGGTTTATTTGCATCTCCTCTGTGCATTCAAAAGGGACTCTTGTGATGGTGGGATGGATGAAAGGCTTTTTAAAGAAACATTCTTCGATTTTAAGTCCAAAAACTGTTTGGATGTCACTGTGTGTTATAACCTAAACAGAAAACAGCCCAGAAAACACAGAGCAAATTGAACAACTCCTCATTCAAAGTATATTTAAACATGAAAGCTTTTTTTTTCCAGAGAGAAATTAAACCGGATGCCGTATGCGATGCAGTGCTCAAACTGATTATAGGTATGTGGACGTGGCTGTTGCCCCCCCGCTCACATTGCACCAGCGCTGTGAAGTTCACATTTGGTTTTGTATGTCTGGGACAAAGAGTTTTTTCTTCTCTCTTTTTTTTTTTTTGTTCTAACTGTGGCAGACAGCTATTGCCTCAGGACTGAGGAGCAAGGTTGTGGATCCATGGGTACATATTCCACAGGCAAAGGCCTAAAAATATTGAGGGAGAGAGAAAAAAAAAACAAAAACAACAACAACTAAGAACCCACAAGTCAGCTAAAACATTCTGCGACTGAATACATAACCAATGATGACCTCCCACATGCCCTCAAAAGGTTCATTATACAAAATATAAAAAAAAGAAAACAACTACTAGCTACTATCCTTGTCCCCGACTTACATGGAGCAGCAGGATTGGGTATTTATGATAAACACGTTATCAGGCTACTTCCGTTTCACAGAGGCAGTATCTTCATCCTTCAGGACAAACTTTTTCCTCAGAGCTTCTGAAATCAGAGAGGCCGAGTCCTCCTCTCTGAGGGACGTACAGCCTCTGTTGTACCTGCAATGACACAAAAAAACCCAATAATGTAAAAACTGTTCAGGATCATCAAAATAGAAGATTGATACCACTCTCATGTATGTAAATAAGACACTACAGCCAGCACCGCTAGTTAGTTTAGCTTAGAATAAAGACTGGAAACAAGGGGTAACAAACAACAACAAAACTACCTACTAGTACCTGTTACCTAACTAGCTATGCTACGAGTACTGATGCTAAGACCCCAGGGGATAAGCGCTACAATGTGGCTTTTGGTTGTGTACATGTGTTTTATTTTGAAAATCGACGGGATTCTCTATGCTGTTTCTGTGTCTGGCTTCCGTCAGCTCGAGCTGCTCTGTGTAAATTGATGAGGTCCGCTTCTGAATCAGACTGTGGTGGGGCCGGTGAGGTTTGAAACATTTACTAGAACGGCTGCGTATAGCTCTGGAGGCCGTGGCACACACAGAACGCGGCACATCCGTGCCCGGCGGAGTTTGGGGATAAGACTAACAAATAAAAAAAATAAGCAAACTCACAGTGACCTTTGCAGTGTTTGGCCCACAGACTAACTTACCTGTCTTTGCTCATCTTCATACGGTTCATGTCCTTCAGGATGTCCATAACATCAGCAAAGCTGGTGGACTTTGATAACGACACCGTGTCCTCCTCCGCCTCCCGAAAGTCCATGCTGGGTCTATCCAGGTCAAAGGTCGCTGAGGCCGTCATGGAAACAGGTGGCAGAGGGTCGGGAACGAGCTCTGACACCACGGATACCATATCTTTGTCCTCTTCCTCTTCCTCCTCTTCTTCCTCCTCCTCCGTGACGTCGCTGATGACAAAGGAAGCGGCGGCCGTGGCGGCAGGCTGGTAGGGCACCGTCTCGAAAGGCGCCATGGAGAAGCTCATGCTTGTGTCGTCTGGGGAGAGCAGGTCAGGAGTCAGGGGGTTGGAGTCTGAAAGAAAGAAGAGGTGAACAGTGTAGAGTTTGAGTTGAGAGAGAGAGACAGGACAACTGAAAAACACAAAAGTTGCAACTCTGTTTCTATTTTTGTCTGTCATTCCTAATGTGAATTTGAAGCTTGCATATCAGTATGCCAATGTTGGCACAGTTACACCTTAAATGGCATGCAATAGGAGAGTCTACACTCCATCACTCACAATTTAATAATGCTCTCTTAGCAGTATGTGATTTCTTCATGATGTGAGCATTTGTAAACCTCCCTGAAAGCCCAAATGCTTCTAGGATCACATTATCTACCTCACAGCTTAACTACATCATCGTAAAGGGATAAAGAGAACGTGACACCATCACTTAGCATGAAGGCCTGATCTACACGAGGTCCTTCCTCTGTTCACAGAGCATTTCACGGCACACAGTATACACAACTTAGAGAGCAGCTTATCTTAGTGTGTAAATCTTATAGCTATAGTTCATTGTGCACCTCTTTTGGACAACTTCAAAGAGAAAGAAAAGGTTTAAAACCAAAAGGGAATAAAATACATGTGAACACATGATACTTTCTCATGACCTCCCCGTTGAGACTTTGAATCAGTGACACCGAGCCGCCACTGACGGCAGAGATTATGTTTTGTCGCTGACCTAGAAACTGATGCCAAGGCATCTTAGTACCAAAAGAGCTTTAGGAGAATCAGGGCAGCTGACTTGGCAACAAAAGGATCACAGTCAGATGAAGACAGTAACTCTATGGTGAAACGCAGCGTCACTAAAGCAATCTTAAAATCTACACTGCACACCAGGCATCTTTATGAATTATAGTGTGGAGTATCAGGTTAGACGTGTTACCACTTCTCACATGTGTCACTGTGATTATTGCTTTGGTTACCTACCAGAATCACTTGCCACGATCTTGGCGATCTGTGCACGGAGTCTGCTGAGCTCGTCCTGCAGGGCGGTGGTACGGTTCAGCGCCGTCACCCCAGGCTTCCTCAGCCCCTCCATTCTTTTGCCCTCGCGGCGGAAGTTGGGCACAGAGGAGTTCCTGTGGAGCACCAGGAGAGGCGTGGGCCGCCATTCGTGTTTCAGAGGACGGGTATCACTCCTGAAAAAAAAGAGGATTGGGTGATCAGTATTACTTATCAATAACCTCTATCAGTATCAAACCTCAAAGGTTTGAGTTCAGCTTTTGAAGTATGCTGCATGTCATCTGATGCCTCTCTTTCTCCTCATAAACTGTCAAACTTTAACAGCAGTTTATTACAGGTGCAGCCAAATCCAGAATCACTGGAATAAATTCTACTTCTGTTTATAATGTTCAGTTTTAACAACCACCCACAGCTGCAAAAATCTGCATAGAGCTGAATCAGCGCCTCTCTGACACAGTATCAACAAAAACAGGACATTATAACCTTGTACTGCATTTCTTTAGGCTGCACCTAACACGTCGGAAACCCAGACAGTCTGGGATAATGTCTGTGTCTCTTTTCAGGCTTCATTAGATACTTACCGCACTCTGGCATATGTCTCTTCCTCATCTGCAACAATCCAGGCTATGTCTGCCAAAGTAGGAACCATAGGGCCGTCCATAGGCCGAAGAGAAGGCAGGCCAGGTAGCTCCTGATGCACAAGGACGCAGGTTAATGTTGAATTCACAAGCATCTCTACTGATAAAGATAATGTGCAGGATGGGCTCTGATTTTTACCTGGAAGCATGCCCTTTGTGGAGGTTTGAGTGGAAGAGTGGAACCTATTCTTCTCACAACACTCCGGGTGGATCCATGAGGCTTATTCTGCCAGATAGGAATGACTTCCTGTGAAACATATATTAAAAAACAAAGTCTCTACACAAGGAACCTCTGCGCTTACTCTAAAATGTTCACTCCTGCACGATCATGTGGGAGAAGGGCAGTGTTAAAATAAACTGTGATAAGTAAAGACGTCGCTGACAGCTAAAAATCAAACTTACTGTTTCTGTTTCCATGGTGATGGTGGGTCAGTCTCATTCGTCGCGAAGTAGCACACCAGCGCTCGGTGCAGGCAGCGTTGGGAGTCGGAGCGGTTCAGTACACAGATGCCATTTCAGTACGACTGCCAACTCTTGGGATATAAATTAGTGATTAGTTAGAGCATCTGTGGGGAGAAACAAGCAGGAGGAGAAGGCTCTGTTATGTCAACCACAAACATAAAACAAGAAACGTTTAGAAACGATTAGCTAAGTGGCACGAGATGAATTAATTAAAATTCTGATAACATGTAACTTTTTATAGCGTTATCTCAATTAAAATGCATGTGGTGGATGCAGCTTCTGCTTTTGTATAATTTGCTTGGTGCTAGTCATTTTGTATCACCAGAAAATACACAATACGTTGTATAATTATATACAACTGTCAATTATTGAAGTAATAATTTATAACATAACTTCCATTTACTAGATAATATATCTAAAAATCATATATTTTTATGAAAGTGATACTACTAGCTGATCTTTTATGTGCTGTCACGTTTTATTCTAATTTTTATTGATTTATTGCTTTTAACTTATTGTTATTGTGGTTTGTTTTATTGCAAAACGCTCTGTAACTGTGTTTTGACAGGCGTTATTAAAATAATTGGCTAGACTAAAATCATTATCATTATAAAAACGTACCACACTTAAAATAATTAGCTGTCAGCACTTATGACTGGTTTTGACTACATGATGTACAATGAGAAAGTTAAATAACACGTTAGTAAATATTAAAATCTGCCCTAGAAGTTTGGCGAGCAGCTACTGTTGGTACAACACCGTGATTTGGTCAACATATGCAGCAGCAGTGCTAACACAGCTCACGCAGATAACTACGTCTCAAATTTAAAACAGCTTACAGTTAATTAAAAGAAGCTGCTACCGGCTGCTTTGTCTAACTCTGCCGTTGTCGATAACAGCAGGATTAACGTCAGAAATGAAGTTTCAGGTCAGAGATCTGCGAACAGCTCAGCTCATCATTAGCCGGTAGCTAACGTAACGGCTACCACAAACAGCTACCTCTGTTAGCCTCGTTAGCTGGTTGACCCTCAGCTGTGCACCAACACCGGCATTTCTCAGCCTGACTCGCATATCTTCTTAAAACACAATCGACGCTGCAAGAGCGTGACTTACGGTAAACGACGGCGGTGTTTGTGAAGGCTGACCGGGTCTACTCTGAGCAGGAGGGAGCTTCTCCTCTTCGTCTTTCACACCGGAGCTGTGTGTTGTCGTTCATTTGGCCGGAAGCCTTCCTGCTGCCTTTTCCTGTGTTTTGATTGGCTGCTGGAGCTCCATGATGACCTTTCTCCATGACAACCTGTACAAGCGCGCCCCCGAGAGGTGGAGGTGAGCATTACTGCATGCAGGACTCCAGAGATTTATTGTCATTTGCAAGAAAAACACACGGTTTATACAGCAACAATAAAAACAAAATACACAATATTAAATATAGTTTAAAGTGCTGAGCAGTTAAAACTGAAAACTTGAGGTAAAAGCTGAAAAATAAGGTGTTCTGTGAGGGAGTGTGGTGAGAGTTGTACTGTTCAAGAGCCTGATGGCCTGTGTGGGTAAAAGGACTTTGAAACTGTAGCACCTCCCTGATGGCAGAAATGTGAACAGACTGTGTTGTGGGTGTGTATTGTCCTTTGTGATGTTATGGGCCCTCCTGATGATCCTGGTGGTTTAAAAACAGTAAAAACAGCTGTGAAAAACTCCACTGTAACTCTACTTTGACAAACAAAATTATATCCACTGAACACGGTGACATATTTTATTATTTTTTTAATTAAAAAAAAATAAAAATTTACAAGCAACAGTTGCCAAAAAATTCTTAGTTTATTTATTATGTCAAACAATACATTTCACTTTTTTGTACCAAGTGTATAAAACATATAATACCCTATGCTCTCCATGGCATGTTAATTTATAGTTATATTGTTGGCTATTTGTTGTATGTTCAGTGATTTTTTTTTTATTGGAAAAAACGAGAAAGCATTGGAGGCATGCTCCACTTGTATGTCAACCATCAACAAATGAGTATTGCTATATAATTAGTATGTTTGTCTGTTTGTTTTTTGGAGTGCTTTTCTCTTTGGGATAACTAAGATAACTTTTGGACCACCGGTGACACTTAAGGATGACATTTGTTTTGCATTTACTGTCCTGTCATGTTTACCTTACTGAAGGTGAGCCTTACTGTGATTGTTATGTTTTTCACCTGTGTTATTTGTTGCAGTGTGATAGTTTTCTCTGAAAATTACACACTTGTTGAAAATATAGAATAAAACAAGTTAAACAAATAAATAAAAAGCAGAAAAATAAAAAGACAGATTAATAAAAAAAAATAAAAAGATAAATAAATAAAAAAATAAATATAATAAATAAATAAATGCCTCTTCGTCAGCGCTACAAGATATTTCACTTCCGTCTACTTCCGCCTTCGCCCCCCGGAGAGGAACTATCTTGACAGGGGTCGCGCCTGCGCGTTGCGCCCCGGGCGGAGCTTGCATGTTGAACTTGTTACTGTGTCTGCAGTGATATCATAACACTGCAACATGAAGACGCGCTCTTATGACCGCCACCCGTCTCCATCTCTGGGTAAGACGCAGGTCAGTAAAGATTCTGCTCAGGTTACTGCCATGAGGTGTTCATCTCTGTTGGGCTGCTGATGTAATCTGTTTTTCTTTTTTTTTTTTTTGTCTGCAGCAGTCTCGATCATTCTGTAATGTCGTGTCTAAAATGCATACTTCCTCCACGGTGATTATTTCAGCCCTGCAGTATTTACAGGAAGCAGACTGTGATCATTTTAAACCCGTGTGACTGAGTAACGGTATGAGCTCTTGGATGATGCTGGATGCAGCTCAGCTAACCATGTTGTGCCTGTTAATTCATAGATGACACCCAAAGGGACGAGTCATGAGGAGCCTTTTGCAGGATGTAGCCAGATGCATGTCGATGTCATGATATGAACACAAGCTTACTGAGGTCATGTTTGAATACAGCTGTGCAATGCTAACACATTGGTAATACACTATCTCATCTATTACAGAAGCACCATGTTGATATGCAATAATATTATTATTAAAATATGAAGCTGTTCAGACTGTTGTCCCACAAGCTCTGGAACATTTATTGCAAGCACCAACATGCACAGTAATTATATGGATAGATTAACACTGTAATCAAATTGGAAACCTGGCTCCATTACTGTGTTAAATGTCCAGCTCACTTCCTTATGTGAACTCATGTGGCATCAGGTGGAACTTTTAGCATCCATTTCCCCTCCGTCTGTAAAAATCAGCCCACATTTTATGACTTACTGTCTTGTGTAGGTGCTGTAACTGGGGCAGAAGGAAGGCATGGGGAATAAAAGGAGGAGGAAGGATGCCAGCTGAGCCCTTCATCCGCTTGCAACTGCCACCGCTGCCAGCGTCAAACTAAAAGAAACACAGAAAATGGCTCAGTCTGTGAGGAGGCCCGAGACTCTGGGAGCAATGGACCACGAGCCCCAGAGGGACAAGACCAGGGCGAGCTACTTTGGCAATGTCAAGACCAGGTCAGGCCTCTAAACATGCATGGATTACTGGAATGAAAACAAAAGGGGGTAAAGCTCTAAGGAGACACGTGACATGTTTGGCTGGTGTTTGCGTCTCAGATTTAAACCTGCTACGCTTTGTGTTAATTGCATAAAAAAGGTACCATGTTCAAATTATAACTAAGGATGTGTCATACCGGACTGCAGTACAGTGATTCTGAAGCACCGAACGTACATTTCCATCCACTGTTTTCATGCCATTGAAGGACTCCATCATCATGTGGGTGAGAGCTGTACAGCATGTTGCCAGGAACTCATTTTCCTGGCCATCGCAGACAACACTCCCACTCCCCTATAAATAACTCTGATCAGACTGTGAGGGCTGCTCGATACAGTTACTCACACTTCAGATACTCTAACGATGAATAATCGAATGCCTGAATTAAAGGGAAAATCCACCCTAAAATAGATTAAATATTTTGATTTAAGGTGGAGTATATGTGCAGAAACAACCTGAGCTTAATCAATTAAGTCTGCTGAAGAGTGTGAAACTTATTCATTAGTCGATTGACAGACAATTCATTTGCAACTATTTTTGATAAATTAATAATCAGCGTCATTTTTCAATGGCTTTTGATGCTTTTCTCTGTCTCAAGTTGACACTAAATTGAAATCAATCTATAATTTATTGTTGGCAAGACAAAACAAACAATTAAAAGTTGTCACCTGAGGTGTTTCCATGATATCATTTTGGCCATTTGTCACTATTTTATAACTATTTTACTCTCTAGACCAACCAATAATCAATCAGTCAACAATCAGCGGATTGATTTATAATTCAAATAATAAGTGATAGTATTTAGATGTAGTTTCAGTATCCAGGCGTGACTTTGAACCTGTAGCAGAGAGTTCATGTCATAAAGAAATACAGAAGCTGTTGGATAGACAGTGAATTAAGTCATAACTCCTGTAATGACAGAAGAAGACACTTTATGATTTCAGGCTGTGCTACGTTAAAATAAAACTTTTTTTCATTTTGGTAATATCTCAGATGTTTTTTATTTGGTTAATAATCCAGTCTCAGTGAGCTGCAACGACAAGATGTCACCTGATGACACTTATAGGAGTGTCACAGTATTGATTGCTCTCAAATTTCAAATATCGAAATCAAAAGCAGCAACAACAGTTCTCCCAGTACCTCAGGTGAGCTGTTGTTGTAAAGAACCCTTCAGTCATCGACTGACTCTGACTTTTGTTTTTTTCACTTTTTGTTCCCTGAATGTCAGTTATTGTTATTTTATAATACATTATTTAAATTTAACCATACAGCCTCACTGTGGTACATTCCAGAAACTATATATAGACGGATCTGTCACCCATCACTCATCTTTTTAAACATAAATGACAGCGTCAGGGCCTTTAAAACCAATAAACTGTTGATCGAAATGACGACTTGACTGTCTAACAATGGCTTAGCCCCTGTTGCTAACGTACTAATGTTTATCCATATCCAATAGACATAAGTTTAGCAAAACTCCTCAGCCGGAAAAAAACAGAAACAAATCAAACACGTCACACTGATAGTGCCTGATAGTGGTAAAAGCCTTTAAATTGCATTAGGTCTTGACTGTTTGATTACCTGCCTGGGGATGTATTTTTCTGTGTTTGTGTCCAAAATATCATATTAACACAATTTAAATGAGAGCTTTAATTATTAGCCGATCAACTGAAAACTGCATTGATGATCACTAATCAATTATTTAATCGAGAAATGTGCCATATTTGATGTTTCTCAAGCGTGCAGGCTGGCTGCTTTTCTCTGTTATATAGTATAAAACAAGAAAATTTAACTAAATTTAAATGTAACAGTCAGTTTTAATATTTAATTTTTTAGATTTTCATTGATAAAAATATATTTACTGTATATAACAAAGACAATATGGAAAATGATGAATTGTGTTTTACCTGTTTGCATGCACTGAGTCAGTTATATTTTCAGTGTTGCTGTAGAATAAACTCAGACTACGTGTGTGTGTTTGTAACCTAATATCTATTCTTTCTGCTCTCTCTGTCAGGCTGGGTGCCAAGCTCCCCCCTGGCGTCTCTCAGCCTCCACAGTTCGCTAAGCGGCCCTGGGAGACTCAACCTCAGGCCCGAGCGATGGCGGAGCCCGCAGCCAGCAGCGAGCGTCAGAGCCAACCCGTCGTGGGCCGACCTCTCAACCACATCCCCCACATCAGAAACCCCAAACTGCGGCAGTACTACCTGCAAGGTGCTCCTGCAGCGTTTGATTTTTGACAGCAGGCTTGTGTGATGAAGTCCAGCTTGAATTTACATTTTATAATTTCCTCACACTGAGCCTGTTGTCGCGTCTTTGCATAATTATTTTCATACAGAGAGAAAAGGCCGTGTGTTAATCCTGTTAGGAAGCTCTGTTTCCTCATACTTGTGCTGTGCTCAGGATGTTTTGTAATAAGGGGTGAAAGAAATTGATTTTCGTTTGTCCACAGGGACTTCATGGGATCTTAACAATACTGCAGTGAAGCAAGAGCATACGGGTGGACCGTCAGATGACAGCACAAACAGCAGGGTCAGTTCTGTGGTTTTGTTTTTGACTTTTCAGGCTTTTGTCGTACTTTTCTTTTGTAAAAAGGTAAGAAAAAAAATTAGAAAGTTGGACAAACAGATAATGGATTTAGTGCTGCATCTATGTATCATCTGCTGAGGCGTTTCAGTCAAGATTTATGATCTTTAAAGGGCTTGATAAAGAGCGTCCAAGGTTCAGAGTGACAGGGCAGTCAGAGCCGGTCCTGAACACAATGGGGAAACAGAGTTTGTTTCAGAGTCTTTACAACAAATACAGCCGGAGGAATGTACATTCAGACGTATATTCGAAGGTATTTGTCAGCTGAGCTTTCTTTCTGTCCTGTGATAGTCATGAATGTGCTGATTACTAAGAGCTCTAGTCTGTTTTTAACCTTTGTTTTGCCACATCATCCGAGTTCGTCATCATCATTTCTTTCCTTCTCCTTTTTAAATCTTCTCCTCTGTCAGATTTTTGTATCTTCTTTTAGAAATGATGGTATTTTTACCATTTTAGTGATAAACAACCCCAATTCCAAAAAAGTTGGGGGCGCTGTGTAAAATGTCACTTTTTTCTGGAGGGCATGACGTCTATTTGAAATGTGGGCTCGTCAGACCGCGGCACATTTTTCCACTTTATGTCGGTCCATTATCAGATGAGCGTAGAGAAGTCTGCAGGATTTCTGATGTTGGTAGTTCTTGTGAGTGATGACCTGTATTTGTAGACACAGCAACAAATTGTGTTTACAGACAACAGTTCTGAAGTGTTCCTGAGCTCATGTAGTTATATCCTTTATACAGTTATGTTGGTAATTAGTACCGCTTGAGGGGTCGCAGGGTTCCAGTCATTCATTTTTGGCTTTCAGTTTTGCCTTTTATGTGCAAAGACTTCTCTGTTTTGATTCTCTGAGTCTTTTAATGATATTTTGGATGGTACATTTCTTGCAACTGTGTATTCAGAGATGTTGTTTTTAAACTGTTGGACAACCATGATACTCTTACCTGTTACCAATTAGCCTGTTTACCTTTTAAGTGTTTCAGACAGGTGTTTCACAGTCTTTTGTTGCCCAAGTTCCAACTTTTTTGGATCGTTTTTCAAACATCAAATGCAGAATGAGTATTTATTTACCAAAAACAACGAAGTTTGAACATTAAATATGTTTTCTTTGTATTATATTCAAATGAATATAGGCTGAAAATGATTTACAGATCATTGCATTCTAGTTTTATTTACATCTCACACAGCATCCCAACCTTTATGGACTATAATTATGAGCTGTAAAGAAAGCGTTCATATTCAGTGTGTGTATTCTGAACACGACCTGCATAAAGCATAAGTTTTTGTTTAAACTGTGTTAGGAAGGTGTTAATTTCAACTGTTTCTCACATGTTATACTAAGAGAGTGTTTCTAATATTTTGAGGGTTGATTAAACATTACACATAAAAGCACACAGTTTGTCTGCGGTCACACACTGTCAGGCGGCCCTAACCTAATTTAGGTCAATGATGATTTGTGCTTAATGTCCGCTGTTTCAACTCTTCAAAAGTAAAATGTGTTCACAGATTCACGTCTGATCTGCAGCTGTTTGAACTGATTTAGAGTGAAAATTGCAGCATGCTGCAATTAAACTGAAACAGGGGTTAATAGACTTCTTTGATATTGCATTTAATGTCCTGTCCTGCACTACAAAGGAACAGTAACGTCTGTTCGCTCCAAGATTTCTGGTGTGTTATCAGATTTAACCTTCTACTGAAAAGTTTTCTTGTGTTTTAGGGTCTCCCCGGGGACACAGTGTTCAGCGTTTCATCTCAGTTCAACAGTATCGGTGCATCCTCAGCGGAAGAGGGCAAAATGGGTCACTCGCCCTCGTCAAATTTACCCGCACAGTCTGCTGCCCTCATCCCCAGAGAGGTAAGCATGTGATGGCACCTGACACGTATGACGTGTGACCACTACATGTGTTCATTAAATAATTGTTGAACAGATTTTAAATACAAAACAAGACATTTCTCCTGCCATGGCTCTACTGCAAACATTTAGCTTTAGACAGGAAGTATGTTGGTTCACATTAAACCCATTTAAGCAATCACTACTCCACCCCGAAACCTATTTTTGTGAGTAACCTCAGGCTGATAATATGCACTCTTTGTCATTTTAATGCAATATATTGTAGCTGTAAAAATATGCTGCGAGCCACATCCCACATGTGTCACATGGAGATGTGACCACAAACAAAGAGAAGAGGGAAACTGCAGGCCTGTAGAAAGAGGAAGTAGTCACTCCTTCAGTCACCAGGTTGTATCTGTCTCAATGTCAGAGCTATTCTTATCATGGCTTCCATTTTGAAGCAGCTGGTCGTCCCAAAGGGAAAAAACACTTCTACCAGTCGAGGACTGTCTCAGCCAGAACTGGACTCTGACTCTGATCCGAACCTGCGGGAGGTCGAGGCGGATCCAGACTCTTTGGATACACTCGCTGCTCAACCTCAGTCCCCCTCACCAGAGGCAGAATATGACAAACTACTGGTGAGTAGAAGAAATAACTGCTTGCCTTGCATGTGCGCTGATTCTGCATTATTGCATTATGTGTAACTGAAGAGAAGAGCAGTGCTGGAAACTGTATTTAAGTAGAATTTTGAGCTCCACTACATCTCAGGGGGAAATATTGTACTTTTAACTTCACTACATTAATGTCTGACTGAGGTTTATTACTAATGTACATTCAAGGAGTCAATAACAAAGCAACTGGCTGACTGAAACATGTTTGTAGTTAAACAAGAGTAACTGTTCATCTTAATACGATCTTCCCGCATTTTTTTCCAGTTATTAGTCGTGGTATGTTGCTGTGGAAACAAACATCAAAACGAGACACGGTCATCAAAACTTTACAGCACTGGGTGCAGATGATTCAGAAAGAAACAATTAAACATTTAATAATATAAAAATTTACAGAATTTTATGGTTCACTGGTGCAGAAATCCTGGTTTCCAAAGTCATGCACACAACATGCAAACATCACACTCTGATATTTGAATAATGCGTCGAAGACTGTGTTTACGGAAATGTAATGAAGCTGACTGAAGCTTCAGTTTCACATCTTTTCTGTGAATGTGCAAGACATTATGGAGCTCCATATTAATGAAGACAACAAACATTGTCAGCACAGCAAAAAATACTCTCTTTTTTCTGGGCTACAGCTGGATAACTGGTTTGATTTGTATATTTCAGTTTTAATTAAAGCTGCAGCAAACAATGCATTTATTCTGACTAATTATATATTTTTAAAGTTTTCTTGATGATTAGATTAATTATTTGGTCTGTAAAATGTAAAAAAAAAACTGAGTTAACTTATTTCAATTGTGCTGAACATTTTTATTATTCTTATTTATATTTCTTGTTTTGTGTGACTAACAGTCCAAAATCTAAATATTTTCAGTTTTCTACAATAGAAAACAAGAAAATCAGCAAATATTTACATTCACCAAGCAAAAAAACAGTAAAAATTTGGCATTTTCCCTTTAAAAAATAGTCAGCTGATATCATATGCGATGCTAACAGGATGTCGAGGCGGTGCCGATGCCCGATGGACAGCTCTGCTTATTGGCTCTGCCACCGGAGTGCTGTCAGGGCGAGGGACCGGAGGCCATGCAGTACCTCAAACTGTTTTGTCGCTACATCACAGACCGTAAGGTGAGTGTGAGCAGCAACACAACTTCAGATCTAATCTTTCCACATTTCCAGTGTGCGGCACATCAACATTCCTGTCTCTGTCTCTGTCTCTCTGTCAGGGTGTGGTTTCAGGTATCCTGTTGGTGACTTCTAATAAGATCTTCTTTGACCCGTGTAAGACACATCCCCTGGTGAAGGAGCATGGCTGTGAGGAATACCTCCTGTCGTGCTCTGTTGATAGTCTGGCATCTGTCACCTTCTTCTCTGACATCTCACGCGTTCACTTCAACACGTCCCAGCAGAGGTCAGCAATGATTCATTGCTCCTAAACAATACACAGACTATTGATCACATGAAAAGTTAACACAATTGTTTTCTTCTTTTTTTCTTATTAGGAAAAAGGGAAAGAAAATTTTCCAGAAGTTGAAAAGCTCTAAAAGGCAAGCGGGCGGCTTCCCGAACCAAAAGGGGGAGTCGGCTATAGCTCTGCAGTCTGTGGCTCCATCAGAGTTGACCAATCTGGCTCTGAGCCTGACCAAAGAGGTTTCTGGGGAGGAAGAGGAGGCAGAGAGCAGAGACATGGCAGAGGCTGAGTGCGAGCTTGACAGCAGCCCGATAGAGGTGCTGTCAGAGGCGTCTGTAGGCAGCCTGAGCGTGGCTGTCCTGAGCAGTGCTGCCACCTTCTGCTGCGGAGGTCAAGAGGCGGCGAGTAAGCTGCTGCACTCCGATGAAACAGTGAAGCCCTCTGTGAAGAACGAGACTGCAGGTACGAATGTGAATTACGATCCGCCTGAGAGGTGGTTTATGTTGTTTTTATCTTCTTTACCACAGTTAAACCCTCGTCTGTTTTCAGTGCCTCATAGATCATCATCTGGCGGTCCCGGGAGTCTGATGTTTGTGCGGCTGCGGGTTCAGCCGTCTGCAGGAAAGAAAAGGCTGGGGTCGGCCAAAACTTTACCCAGAAGAGATTCCTGGCTTGCCCTTTCACAAGACAGGTACAGTAACTAATGACAATTATGGGACTGGAGCAGAGTTTTTAAAGGGGTGCAGCTGGTGAACTCACAAAAGACAGATTTTAGAAAATTGAAGGGAGATGAGGGGCGAGGCCAAAGATGCCCTGACAAGAATCACAATGTGTTAAGTACTTGGCTTTGAATGTAGAGCGTGTATCTCAAGGGGAACTGACCAAATTTGACTATAAACACTATAAACAATAAAGAACATAAGTTTCATTTTGTCTCTCTAAATTGCACTTTTTAGATATAAAGCAATGTGGTGCAGCTGTTGCTGACACATCTGGACTGGTGTTTGTTAGTGCAACAGGCTGGAGGATGATCCGATGTTTTCTCTGTCACTTGCCTTTTAAAAAAAAAAAAACTGGCCCTGTGGTTGATTTGTGATGAAACTTACTGTGAATGACCCAGTTATCTGATTTGTTGGTCAAATTGTCTGTGGTAAATCAGCCACCTACTGATGCTTGTTCCTCATTTCCCACATCAGCACCTTTCAGCATTAGTGCTTTATCTTAATTTGTGGTTGCTCCCTATCTAAACCATAAAGAATTGTCAATAATGTTGTTCAGTTCCTCTTAACGTCTGGCTGACGGTTGTAAAGTGATATGAGGAACATTTTTTCCCCCCTAAGTGGCTTTAATTGACAGAGATGTACAGAGTTGACCCACTGTTCAGTACCAAACCTTTCAAAGTTGAGTTTAGCCTCTTTCACTTTGCTGCACGATTCACTAATGTCCATTCAAATGTCCATAAAACGTTTAATGCGTTTGAGGCAGTCTGTGATAAATTATCAGCAGTCTCCAGTTTGAGAGAGGTGCAGAGTGCATTTACTCACAGACCTGATTAATTATTTAAATCACTCGGACACAGCATCGCTGTCTTCTGTGACTGATGAAATATTACGCTCAGATTCCGCAGTCAGGGGATATTTGTATCTGTCGAGTACATTAGCATTATTGTGCGTGTATCTGTCATCAGTCTCTCAGTGTTTCCAGAAAGAAAATGACACAATCTGCCACTGACAGCATATTCAGAGTGATACATACTTATGTTTTGTGCAGAAGTTATAACTTTAAACTCAGACATTACTCAAATGTTGACAACTTCACTGATAGTTGTAGAAAATAGTTGTTCTTTGCGCCACAATAAATAACAATAATTTAAAAAAACGAGCAAAGATCTGTGTTAAAAAACACTCTCTGGTTGTAAATGACTATATCGAGTTACAAATGGTTATTTAGTAATATTATTATGTAAAATTGTATATCTGGAGTTTTCCATCCAGTGAACAAACAATTTACCTATTGTACTAATAATGTGTGAGTGTGTGCTGCAGTCTGCCACCGCCCCCTCCCATTCAAATGTTTTCTAGGCCCGCCTCTGGCCTCAATATCTTGATATTTAGTTTCTAGAATAGGTCAAGCTCCAAAAACACTGTATCCTACATTTCCCATAATACAACTCTGTAGCATTTTTAATTAGACCCTCCCCTAAACATGGTCAAGGTTAGTTTTGAAGAGACATTACATAAACTGTTTTCTTTAGCTGTGCGGTGCTCAGCTAAACTTCAGTCATATATTTGCATATTTTCATCAAACTGCTCACTTCAGTTGAATATTTACTTTCTCTGTCCACTAATCTCTCAGTCAGTCAGTAAGCATTAACTTCTCCGCAGTACAAGCACAAAGGTAACTTTTAGGAGTAAATCTGTCAACGGTTAGTTACAGGTAATCACTATGAAAGGGCGACTGTGATCTACATGTAACCTCATAAGGCTTTAAAAGTACTGAAAGGGTGTGTGGGGTGAATATTTAGAAGACGTATTCAGATCATTTACTTAAGTAGTAGCAGTAAATGTGCTCTATTACCAGTAAAAGTCCTGGTAATTGCAACTAAAGTGTACTTTAATTCTCAAAATTTAAAGTACACGCGCAGAATTGAGTTCATTTTGTTGATTCATACAGTTGAGTAGTTTAATCCATAAAAAGTGAGGTAAAATACAAAGTGGAATACAGGTAGCATAAAACATAAACATGCATATTTAAACAATACAAGTACCTCAATTTTGTGTTTAAGTGCTTGTTTGGTTACCTCCTACACTGTTAGGGAGGTGAATGTCTCGCCAACACTTTTATGCAAGCCTTAACTTTCCTTTGCAAAAGCTGCTGAATGCAAGCACATGATATATTGAATATGATGTATGAATACATTCATGAAGGTGGATTAAAAGCGTGAGTTACATTCAGAATGCCTCTTCTTGTCGTTTTTTCGTGTTTGTTTGTCTTTTAAACATGTTTGACTGCTTTCTCTGCACCCCCCTGCAGCTCTGACGAGCTGTACGCGTACCTTACACACTGTCGACCAGACTTGTGTATACTCGAGGGAGGGGAGGAGGAGGGGGAGGCGGACCGCGACGAAGAGGAGTTTGTGCTAATCGAGGACAAGGAGGAGGAGGAGGACGGGGAGGACGAGGACGAGGAGGAAGAGGTGTTCCAGAGGCACCGCAGCACAGGGGACGACTGGGAGGTGAGTGGACAAGACCAAATTTGCCGACACTTGACAAAGAGAGAGAAGTGAGTTATGATGTCTCTCTGTGTTCTAGAACAAACTGGCTTCATGTGTCTTGTTTTGGTTTGAACGAGTCTGTTGTGTTTCTGTGCAGATGGTGTTGATGGAAGAGAGCGGGGACAAGCCGACCCTGGTCGTTGACAGGGACCCTGAAGGACTCAATAATATTGTGGAGAGCAGCCATGTTTTAGAAGCTTCACATGTCAGAGAGGTGAGACACAGATATAACTACACAAATGTAGAATGCTTAAAGATTATTGAAAAAAATACACAAACATTTCTGATATTTCTACAAAAACCCATTTAAATAACTATACTGTAGATTTAGGTGGTGTAAGGCGGTCTCTGTTTACAGAATCTAGCAGAAAACTGAGTAAATTATGTTTTCATTTGTGTTTAATCATGAAAATAAGAGTCATTCTGTTTCTGTTACCTTACCTCGATCTACATGGTCCTCTTCTACAGAGTCCGCCATGTTTCTACAGTATCCCAAAACAGACAAACTAAACACTGGCTCACTTATTTCACTAGTTTTGTGGCCACAGTTGTTTCTCATTCACATTAGGAAGAAGAGGGTGAGGCGAGGGAGGGCAAACAGCAACTGCACGGCTAGGTGCCAGACCTTTAAAACTGAAGTAGAAGTGAACTTTGTTTTATTTATATATGCAAACACAAAGATTAATTTTGTGACTTGAGGTGTTTTGTGCTCTTTTACGAACTCAATCCCTCCATTTTTTTTAACGTTGTTATATCTAAATTACATAAAATCTACAACATTGTTAATTAAGGTTATTTCTGGCACTATTTTGTCATAGATTGAGAGTGAAGCTTGTAACTGTTTGTGTCCTTACCTAGCAGCATTTCAGAGATGATGACCACATAGAAGACTTCTTTGTTTTTTACCTCATTACAGTTTTTTTTTTTACTGTATTGTAAATTTGACATGTGATTTTATATATTTCTATATGAAGAAAATATCACGAGAGGGTGTGCTTTACTGTCATTATTGGCACGGCAGTGGCACTGTCAGGACTGAGGTGCCTAATTTGAAATGTAATATTTATATACAACAATTACCAACTAAGTAAAACATATAATCCAAATGTATTCATATTTTTGGGGACAATTTGGCCTCAAAATAAACTGATGTACTCTGTCCCTCTATACAGTTTCTATATTAGAAAGTCAGGTTTGGTCACTCAGTTATTCAACAGTTAGGAGGTGTAAATATTTAACTAGTATGAAAAAACTTGTTTCTATGGAGCAGCCACATTTAGCCAACAACAACACTGAAGTTAACTTCAGAAGAGCTGGTGCAGTCAGCTAACTCAGCATTACACGGGGTTACACCTGCGTGCCTGCTTCATTCATATTTATGCTGCTTCACAGTTATTAAATACTTTACTCTCTTCTCAGCTGTGTAAGGAGCTTCCCCCAAGTACAGTTGGCCGCACCTGGCAGCTGGCTTACAGTACGTCCCGTCACGGCGCCAGCCTCAAGTCCCTCTACAGAAGACTGAGTGCCACAGACTCCCCCGTGCTTATTGTCATCAAGGATGCGCTTGACGAGGTAAAAGACACTTCAATATGAACCATAGATGTAGTTTTAGTGTTGTCTTTAATTGTTGGTGTGACTTTCCTTCATCAGATATTCGGGGCTTTCCTCTCTCACCCCCTGAAGCTCAGTGAGACGTTCTACGGCACCGGAGAAACTTTCCTCTTCATGTTGCATCCTCGCTTCAAGGTACGCCACCAAACGACCGACCGCAGAGTGATACTGTGGTTCTGTTAGTAGTTCGTTCTGCTTTTTCTGGAAGGTCAAAATGTCAAGAAGTCATTGATAAATTCCCCTAAATTGCTCTAATTAAATCTGAAGGTGAGTATTGATGGCTGAACTAATGATACTAAACTTTTAAACCTTTCTCTGCAGTGCTTCAGATGGACTGGAGAAAACTCCTTTTTTATTAAAGGAGACTTGGACTCTTTTGCCATTGGTGGAGGCAGGTAATGATTTTTCACCACTTCCCCTCTTGCATTCAGTTTTATGTACTCTGTTCTGTCTGTAATCTATTTAACATGCATGCCTCTTTTTCCTGCAGTGGTCACTTTGGTCTGTGGGTGGATGAGAATTTATACTTGGGTCGCAGCAGCCCCTGCTACACCTTCAATAACTGTTGCCTCTCAGAAACCGACGACTTCCGAATCATGGAGCTGGAGGTGTGGACGTTCGGCTGAATGACGCCGAGTGGTCGCGGAGTTTCTCTCACTCTTTGACTCACTTCGTCCCCGCTGAGCTCAGCTTTATCAAGACAGCATTTATCCCCGAGCAAAAACAAATACAGCCGCTCATTCATTTCATGGTAACGTCCATGTAAAAAAAAGAAAAAAAAAAAAGAAAAAAAAAAAGAAATCAACCACAAACTGCTGGATTTGTCCGTGTGATTAAGTGCTGTGGATCTCAGTGAACTGAAATGACCAGAAAAAGGCCGATCTCGGGCACCTCGGTGTCTCCGAATGGGGTTCAATGGTGGACTCATTCCTGTGGGTTTGGCAACCAGACTGAGTTCGACTGAAGCGAGTAGAGCTGAACTGTTATGAAACTGGATTCCTTCGAGTCCTCATTTTTGAATGGAGCGTGTTACAAGTCTCAGAGACTGCACTTTGCTTTTAAATGTGAATCAGTAACTTCACGATATCTCACCATTTATCATGTGAACATGTAGATTTGTCTTCAGAGGTAATGCATGCCCCCCCCCCCACACTTTTATATAACCGTGTTCAGTTAATGCCGGAAGTTTGAAACACACGTTAGTCTTCTTCTTCTGAATAGGTTGAAAGCTGCACGTGCAGAGCCCGCAGACCCACAAATACAAGCTCCCTTTGTCAGACACTAATCATTTTTACGGGTTTTCACCGATTTGTGACGAAGAAAGCAGAAACGAACACTGAAAATTCATCACGTAAGAACTCTTGAAGAACGTCTGCTCTTGCAATGAATCAATGAATTCTCGACTGTTCAAGTGCTGCCTCTGCAGTGTCTGAATGTGAATGAAAAAGCTCAAGAAGGACTTTTGTCATTCAACTGTATCCGTGACATGCTCTCACTCCGAAAGAGCGATCTACTTTGCTTACATTGTACAGTATTGTAGATTAGTTAATAAAAATCTGCACCAAGTGAAAATGTTAAATAAAGCTTCCGTGTCATTGATTGTTAAATTTAACAGCTGGAAAAAAAAACAACACAATTCTGTTTATAAAAAAAAAAAAAAACAATTTTATTTCACCTTTATGAAAAAAATGGCACTCGTAGGTTACAGATAACAGTGTTTTCCTCCTGAAGGCTCCAAGCAATCCACATGGTGTGGACTTTATGACCTTAACATGTCTACAGGGGGGGAGTGGCACGGTGGTGCAGTGGTCGTTGCCTCGCAGCAAGAAGGTTCGAACCTCGGCTGGGGCCTTTCTGTGTGGAGCTTCCTCCCACAGTCCAAAGACACGCAGACTCTAAATTGCTCGTGAGTGTGAATGGGTGTTTGTTTCTATGTGACGAACTGCCGACTTATCCAGAGCGTACCCGGCCTCTCCCAATGTCAGCTGGGATTGACTCCAGCCTCCCCTCCCCCAACCCTGATAAGGATAGGCGATTACAGAAAATGGATGGTCGGATGTTTCCAGGGTCACATTCAGTTGTTCTAATCATAAATTTTCCCGTTACTTTTTAAAATCACTATTCTTGACGCCTGTGTTCTTGCATTTCACACTAAAAACAAACTGGAAAATGAAACTTTTTATATGACAGGAAAAATAATAAAAAAAAGAGATATATTGTGCAAGAAATATCCAATAGTAGGTCCAGATTGTCACTTTTGTTTCCTAAAACATCAAAGATTTCCTCTTGTCTAACTAAAGACACACAGCAAACACATTACTCTGACTGGAGCCTAAAAGAGGATAACAACAGTACATGGTATCATGTGCTTCTCAGGAATCAAACATATTTGCAAACATATGACCACATGGCCACATAGTAAGACATAATGTATAAATATGAACCAAGTGGCGACCGACCTATTGGGTTTTTATTTTTGGCTCAGCAGCAGTTCTAGCTGCACGCCAGCCACTGTACACATTAAAAACAAATGTTCTTTGGTGTGGTCACAAATCTGCAAAATACTCAACATTTGGTTTCAAACTCATAACCCAGAAAAACAACAACAACAAAAAAAAAAATGGATTTAATTATTTTATGTGCCACAGTCCAGTTTAGTGTTTCCTGCTGCTGTCGTCCCCTGAGTCAGAGAAGGGTGTTCCCTCCAGCAGCCTCAGCAATAACATCAGGCGTCGCCCAGCCCAGAGAGAGCTTTCAGGCAAAGTCTTCACAAACGGCTGAGACACAACTAAAAAGGCAACAACAGCACCGCCTCCGTCTCTGGGCACGCTCAGCAGCACAAAAAACTCTCAGTCAAATATTGCACATGCAACACCAGGTTATTAAAAAAAGAGAGAGAGATATAGCATGTTACGGTGCAGTACGGTGCATTTATGCTTTGATCTGTCAACGTTAATCAGCAGCTACAAGCAGAGAGAGCAGCTCTAGATGTGTTTACATACCTGCTACTGCTCAGTGTGCAAAGCATTTGTATCTAATATTTCCCTGTAGTACATTTCTGTGGACTGTTTGTCAAAATACAAATACCGTGTAGAAAATTTTCTGACCAAGACAGACACCGAAATAAATAGTAAGAAAGAGGATAGAAGGCAAGAATGTTTTCAGCTGCCAACACTGATGAGAAAGCTTCTCTACTTAATCGTTGGAGGGGTTTGCTTATCTTTAATTCCAGAGGAATGACTATCGTTTCCTCCACACACAAACTACTGTGCCAGATACTCCTTGGCTTTCTCCAAGCCTTCCTTCAGGAAGCTGATATAAGTGGATGTGGAGGGATCCTCAAACCCACCGGAGAAGCTGAAAGTTGCTCCTTCCTCCTCTGGTTTCATGGACGTCTGGTCCAGGAAGTAGTTGGCATTGATGTGGTGGACCTAAAGCCAAACAAAGACCGGGGTTTAATGATTAGAATTAAGACTGTGACAGATTGTAAACAGTGGGACGACTTGAAATACTTCTAACAGAGAGTCTAACAGAGATTAAACATGTTTTATCTCCAGAATTGACTTCAAAAAGGTGAATTTAACCAATTTCAGCCTTGTGCTTAAATGAATTGCTTTAATACGAATATTAACGGGAGTGCTCCTATAAGAACATGATTTGTGGACTCTTGTGGAAGTCTCATAAATTGTAGGCTGACAAAAGAGTAAAATATTTACAATAGTTCCATTAGGCAGGGCCACCATCATCTCCACAGGGAAGTTGTAACTCTCCAGGTGTAATCGAGCCTTTTCACTCAACTCGCGGTTCTGCTCATCAGCCTGTTTCGGGGGAGAAATATTAAGCATGACACACTTAAGATTTGAAAATGATTAAAGTAAATGTGAGTATAAAGCTTTACTGTCCTGACAGCTCACCTGCATGTTCTCCAGCTCTTTGACCAGAGACCAGCTGCTTATGAAGCTCTGGTTGAGCAGAGCCAGGACGGGCGAACTTTCCAGGACTGTCTCCCGGAGAGTTCGCCCCGAACCTACAGAAAGATACACCGAAATATACAATTCAAAACGGTTTATGTCATGGACTGAATGGTTTCGCTCTTAAAGTGGGACATAACATTAGCTTCCACAGGCTACTGGTCATACCAGACCACACTGTACTGAACTAAACAAAGGGTATGTTTTATTTCTTACGAAATCATCTGTTCATTTGTAAAAGAAAGAATTTGTTACTTAAATAGAGCAAAGTTAAATAGAGCCACTTTAAAATATCTATGCTCGGGTGGCCTGAAAGTTAAATTTATTGACTGTGGCTCCATTTTTCAATAAAAGCACAGCTTTATTACACAAAACATAAAAATATTCCAGAATTCAGCTCATCTTGCCCTGTAATAAACTGTTAGAAAATTAATTTAAGGTACTTCTAATGGTAAGCTGTCTCTACTGACTGAAGAATAAAGTACTAAACTGTTTTTTCCCAGACTGCAGAAAGCTCTGCCTCTCTTACATAAACCTGTTTTTATCCCATTTTTTGGATGCAGCCCATTTCTGGCCTTATGATTTAAATCTTCTGAGCTCTCAGTAACAGCGTGCAACACTTTGATCGATGATTGTACCTCAGCAGGACTGGTCGTCTAATGCTCCCCAAAGCAGAATGGAATGCACCAGTTTATTTTCTGCTTCAGCTCGTTCAAAGGCCTCTGAGAAAGGCAGGTAGGACACCTGGGAGGGAGCGCAATGAGAACAATGAAACAGCTGTGATGAAGCAAGAGCGTGTTGAATAAACGCTTCAATGACATTTACCCTCTTGAAGGGGTAGAAAGTCACATCCAGCCGGCGAGCGGCTTCTTGCCGACTGAGCTCTGAGGTCCAGTGGATGTCCTCAAAGACGAACTGGATCGGCTCGTGGCTGCCGTCTCGGCTGTCGATGATGTTGCCCTCCTCATCCATGATGACGGAGGGAGTGGATGGGCCTGTGGACTGCAGCTCTAACTGTAGACGCAAAAACAAGGAAATGTCTCATGAGAAAACATGACATGCTCGAGCAAACAAAACTTAAAGGAATTATTCTGTGATCTTTAACATATTTCTGGCACTCCGTCATGTAGCTACGCTAAGTTGTGAACCGGAGGTTGCTGCAGTATCACATAAATAAAGTAACGGAGACACAGCTGTACCTGTGGCAGGTATCCGATGTCCACCTCCATGTTGCTGCTCTCGCTGGCCCCGTACAGCCACTCCATGTCCACATTCAGAGACCTGAGACACGACGGGACATTGAAGGTGAAGGACTGCAGTGGCTGACGACAGCGTGCTGAGTGGAGAGGGCGAGGACGTACCTGTCATTGGGGACGTAGAGTTGGAAATGTCGGACGTGAGATGCATCTTTAGACAGAATGATGTTGCCGGTGAACTGGCCCGGGGTGAACCAGAAGGGAAAGTCTGGAACATCGTTGAGTTGGAATTCTGCGTGAATCCTGCAGAGGTGAACAGAACGAGTCGTTTGCATTCAAAATGTAGGATTTTACTGTCAGTAAGTGACAGATTGTGTAAACTTCACATTACTGCTGACTGTTTCCCAAAACAAACCATCAGTTGTTCGTTGATTACAAACCATCCAGGCAGTCGTAGGCTTTATTTCACAACAGCGGACTTTAAACCTTGAGATTCATCCGTTTCTAAACAGACATATTTATATTTGCTGATGTTACATTACAGTCATGTGGAGGGCTGTTTTGAAAACTCTTCAACCTCTAACGTCTGATGGTAAAAGCACTGCGAGATGTCATAACAACAGTCCAAAACAAACAAACATGCAATGCAAAGTATGTGTTTCGTGGTTTCTCGCATTAACAACGCTGCTCTTCAGCGGCTGACTGAATCCGTAGATTCACGTGAGGTCCTACAGCTGCATTAGCACAAAAAAGTAAGGTAGACTCGCTGGGCTGAATCATCTGCATGCTGATTTTAAACTGAAATCAATGGCTGCCTGCCAGGGAGGACGTCACCATTAATATTTATAGTATGTTCTGGACATTAGTCAGCACTAATGTGAAGCATACGGACCGTCAAGGCACCGCTATGCTGTTTTACGTCTCCTCCTGAACTGCTCCTCACCTGAAGACGATGTCATAATAAAAGTCGTTGCTGGCGCGAATGCAGGCGACTGTGCCCTGAGGAGCAAAACGTGATTTGATGAAGGGCCGAGGGTGGAACATATTCAGCAAGGAGTGGATGAGAACCTGCAGCGAGAGAAGAACGTCTATTAATATACAGTCTGATTATCACTTGACCTAATGTGAATCTGGACAGCGATGAGTCTCTAAGGATACCTCTTTGTTGCCCTTCGGCGACGGCGGGTGGTACCGATTGTTGGGCAGGTACCCGGTGAAGATGTTGAGCTCGCTGGGAATCACCCACCACGTGTCTCCCACATCGACCTTGTTCTTTGGGGGCAGGAACGCCCTGAACTGGCTGGCGGAGAAGGAAGATGAAGGCACTGCTGGGCTCTTCCAGGAGCGCAGACCACTCAGAGAGCTGTGAGACACCTGCAAGAGCAAGAGGGAGTCCACTTACTTACTTAGATGTGCTAAGAATAAGAGGAAATGCTTCAAGTTAATCAGTCTGAGATTCTTACAAATTTATTCTCTACACATTTTGAGTGGAATCTAATTAATTCACAGTATTTTGCTGTGACGGATCTTAAATAATAATGATAATAAAAGTGCGTGACCTTTTGAGTATTTGCAGTGAATGTGTGACTAAACTTAAAACCCTTGTTGCAGCCTTTTCTGTGATTTATTAAGCAGTCCTCTATGCAGTAGTCAAGACAAACAGGACAATAAATCAACAATAGCTTGGCCTCATCTTACCCCAAGGAAACCATCCTTGCTCTTTGTCATGGAGTCCAGCAGCAGCGGCTGCATTTTGGCCTCCAAGGTTAAAGTCTCTCCATTGGGATCATGGGTCACTTCCTCCTCAAAGTCCACCGGGGGTGTAATTCCTGCCAAGGCCAATGCAGGGTTTCAGTGAGAGGGGAAGAGGCAGGCATTGATTAAATGGGACATTTGACAAAAAAGATAAAGTGATGTACCTGTGAGTTTCTCTGCAATAGGTTTAAACTCCTCCGGACTGAGATAAAGGTCGTGGTCGGTGTCCAAGGAGGAGAAGAGAAAAAGCCCCTCGGCACCCAGAGTTCGGATACTCTCCTCCTAATGGAGGGACACGAGCGTTAGAGTGATCTTTACTGTCATTTTGACACGCTTCAGGGATTTTCAATGTGGCATCAAAACTAGGACAGTGAGCCATCTCGTCACATAAAACACAAATATTTTGGCAAAATGATAAAAAACACTGTTGATGCATGATCTTCTACTGACATGACTAAAGTATTGAGTCTTTCCTGCGTTAGAGCAGTCCAGTTTGGACAAAGATCAGCCCAGAGGCCACAGATTCCTCGCATGTGTTTGAGTCAGACCACCCTTTTTTCAGACAGATGCGTGCCTACTAGCGCCTGTACAATGGAGGGAGAAGGGGGGAGGAGGTACAGAGAACAACTTGGAGACCCTCTGTGGCCAAACAAACGTGGATTAAAACAGGAGGGTGAGTTTTAGCAGCTGTGGCACAGATCCAGCCCCCCTAATAAAACACCAAGGGGTGGAAAAAAAAACTGCAGATGTGCAGACTTGATGTCTGAGAAATAACACACATCAAAACGTCCGTACAGTAATTCTATATTATAAAATGTAGCAGTAGTTCAATGCAAACTTTGAATTAAGACATTCATTTACAGTAAATTTACATTTTCTGAGTGTTATATGACATGATGCGTATTTAATTATTTAAATTTAAGTGTTTAAATGTTTAATAATGAGACATAAATAACGTTATTACAGATGTGGATCTCACATGACGTTTCAGGAGCTGAGCATCTTGGTAATACTTGATCCCAAAGGCGAGAAGAGGCACGGCACCGACTACAAGTAGAGTCCACAGCCCCTTGGAGACCCAGGATCCAGTGCCCGGGCTCCGGTGCTCACTCTGCGGCGTAATTCTGCTTCCATCCTCGGTGGTTTTTTTATCCACGTCTGCGGCCATCCTCGACCTCCACGACAGCTATTTAGACGAGGGCATTGTCGTCGGATAACGTCCCCCCCAACCTCCACGGCTACCAACGGTTAGTGTAAAGTTTCTCCCCTCCTTAAAGTGTTCAGGATCTTCCGGCTGTTCTGTTATCTTGCAAGCCGGGGACCGCGCGTCTTTTCCGGCCGTTACACTCGCTGGCAACAGCTGTGAAACGTTAGCTAGCAGCACAGATTTCTTATTTCCCACATCAAGTCCACAACCATCTGGACCCGAGCCGTCAAGCGAGCCTTTAATACCCGGGAGAAAACCGGATGTGCTGCGTTTGTGGTGTCAAAATAAAAGCACTCGTGTATCTAAAATTCCGTACGTTAATCCATGATTTGGTCTGTTACATGCAGATGTCGTGGGAGAAAAGTCAAAACGTTATTCCTGACATTTTACCAACCTGCTAAAATGTCTTAAAAGTGATCTCTACTTTCTTTGCGGGATGTTAAACCGTTTGTTTGCGGCTAACTAACCGCTAAAGTCCACACTCGGTATCGCTATTTCACTTAAACGTGGCTTTATTTTCATTTCATTATTTGTTTTTCTTAGGTTACGATTTATGACTGAATCAAGAAATAACGTACATAGAGATAATCTAAATCTAGATAGTTCACTGTTTTTATTTTTGAAAGTGTTGACCGGAAGTTCGTCTCCATCCTCTCCAGCTTAGCCGAGGTTAAGCGCTGGCACAGTAGTCCCATTTAAAGGAGCAGGGCTGCCTCGTTTATCCCAGGAATGTCTGCTAACAAGCTGCAATTACATGTTTCTCTGCCAAGGAAGACCGTCATTATAGTTTTTGTAACTTCGTGTCTGCCAGAGGAAGTGTTTCTGCTGGATTGCACAATAGAAATGTCTGTGTTATAATCTTAAACTCTCAATAACTTCATTCATAAATACTTGTTATGCAAAGGAACCCCAGATAGATAAACACTGAGAGGGTGTCATTATCTGGTATATGTGGTAATACACTGCCAGAGAAGTCATTTAATCAATATCACCATAAGTTTATATGGTTAAATATTGCCTGTACCAAGTAAAGCACAGTCTCTCTAACCTCATTGTTCCCAACTTTTCTGATATGAGTCCATGTGTGACTTGGCCCCTCATTTCAGGATTTGTGTACACTCAACCAAAGCGTGTTTCTAGCTTCTTAGATTGTTTTTCATGCAAACCATCAGGGCCAAAAACTCACACCACAATAGCTGGCCCAGGAGACCCCCACTCAAGTTTATACCCTGTGTTACATGAACATTTGTTATACTTCATACTGTGAACATGTCACATTCCCTGGACAATGTCTGCATGTTCCTGTACTGCTCTTTCATTTAAATAACTATTGCACATGCTGTCTTTTTATTTTTAATCTTGTTTATTTTTGCTTCTTGAGTTGCAGTACTTTCATCTTTATATTTTTATTGTACTATGTTTATTATTGTTGTCCATCAATTCACCAAAGCAAATTCCTTTACTTGTCAATAAACTTGATTCTGATTCTTGTTTCATTTACATTATTTAAATGCAAAACATCACCGTGGACATGTTTCCTCAATTCAAATGAACAATGAAGTGGAAAAGGGAAAGGAACAATATGTAAGATATTTGCCGTACTAAATCATAAAATCACCATGCTATGTCATCATGGGAAACATGTTCAACTCTGTGTTTTGTCCTGTATGATCCGGTCTGATCCTGCACACTGCCCATGTCAACGCTCTGGGTTGCTGTAGATATAAAACGTACTACAGCCCTGGATTCAAGCTAACACAGTGAACAGTAAACATTAGATTCTGCCTGACCTACAAAACTCAGGTAGATAAAGACAGCTTAGAGCCCAAAAGGACCAGAGTGGCTGTTCAGTATTTCACTATGTATTTAAAAATAATTTCCAGTGAATGAAAACACGGATAATAAAGTCATAAACGTTGTATTTTAGATCATTTAAGCGGTCACAATAATTGGAAATATACATCATGATATTCTTTTTTTCAGCAGGTTTCCTCTTGTAAATCTAAAAATATCTCCACCATAATTGTCCCCGTCTTTTTAAGCTTATGGATGTTGTAAGATTCTGTTATGACAGAGATCCTGACCCACAAGAGTCAAAAGAGGAGGGTCAGGAAAACAAAAACAAACGTCCCTTTTGACACGTGGTCCCCAGATTTGTCCTGGGACTCTGTGTGAGGCGCTAACCCTCAGGTTGAGAAACTGCTGCTGCTCTAACCACACTGTGTAATCTCACATTGATGCAATCTTGCTTAATCCACTGTATGTTTTAGTTTATTAGCATTCCACACAGCTCTACACATACTCAATATTTACATAGGTACATGTGGCATTACATTACCCAGCATTAAAGGTAAGGCTTTCCTGATTCTGGCCACAGCCAGGCTTGAAGTGTGTCACAAAAAATATTTGTGACAAGGAGGAACAACAGAAGCATGATCCATTTTGTTAATGCTTCTGTTATCATGTGTATCAGTCCATGGGTCAAAGTGAGAAGCTCTCAGTCCATGTTCTCTTCCACCGGCTGCGTCTTCACTTCAACTTTTTTTGGAGGGATGTAGGAGCCCATACCTGCTGCCCTCTCTGCCTCTGCCTGGGTGTAGGGCTCCTCGCTGAGCTGCTTCAACCTGCATGAAGAAAAAAGTAGCGGTAAGCTCTGAAACTACAACCATGGAATAGTTATAGGGGACAGATACGTCACTTGAATTTCAAGTAAAAAAATGCAGGTATATAACACATGCAAGTCTTCTCTGAGATATGGTGCCTTACCGTCTTTTGTGCACTTTGCTCTTGAAGTGCTCCTTCATGGATCTCATATCCACAAAATATCTCCTGCAAGACATAAAAGAGAAAACATCAAGATCTATTTTGCGTAAAAAGCCTTGAACACAGCCTGTCACACACTATTATTATTGCATAAGTTACAAATAACCAATGGAAAGCCTAATTTTTCTGTTATATCCACAAACTCACGCGCAGTGTAAGCAGTAGTGTTGTGCACATCCTGTCACATCGTAGTCCACCTCCTGATGTAGGAGCTTGCTTGCGGTCTCAGGTTTCATGTCTGAGTGGATCTGGTCCAGGTCTTTGGTTCTGCGCTTGGTCTTCCATGTCTTTGCGATGTGCTTCTTCTTGTCGCTCTTGTGGTTTCCTGTTTGTTTGGACTTGCCCATGGTGGATCCTAGAGGACTGGATCAAACAAGTCAAACTGCATTAAATGAATAGATGCAGGGCCCAGCTGCTGACATAAACACTCTGTGCGGTTGTTGATATCTATGTTAAGCGGTGTTAAGTTGACTGATTCGCACAGGAGCTTCCAGCTTGTATGCTTTCACCGTGATACTCACACAATTAACTCATTTCACATGCTCTGTATTTTTTTGTATTCCTCCTGATTGTCTGAAAATTGAAAATGAAGACACACACACAGAGATGGGGGGGCCTGGGAGCAGTTACGTGTTCAGTACCTTGTCATTGGGCACCTCAACAGCTACTTGCCTGACCTAGTAGGGATGCCTCAAAGCCACTTCTTCATGAAAATATAGAATTATGTATGTATGTGTGAAAGCAGCTCTGACATGAGAAAAATCTGACAAATCTAAACAAAATAATTTTCCTCTATTTCTAGTTTAATAAAGAAGTTACAAATAAAACTTTGTTTATTTTCTACACAAAAAGATCCCGCAGAACAGTTTGTTTACTTTTCACACAGTGTTACGGTTTGTAGCTACTCGCCAACTCTTAAAGAAAGTAGATAAGATCTGATGTGAATAGATCTGATGTGAGTTCATTCGCCCATCTCTAGTGTGTCTCTGTGTGTGTTTGTTCAGTTAATAACGGTGTGTGATTTGTTGACTGCACAAGGAGTGTTTTAGGGATACAAATAAAATCTTGTTCAAGGCCACCAAAAACCTGATAGACAGATGTAATAGATTACTTGTCGGATTAATCATTACACTTCACATTGGCGATATGTACCTTTAAAATCTGCTGAATACTTCCTTATGTGACTGTCGAGTAAATAGAAAAACAGAAGATCCAGATATCGACCAACGTAGAAGTCTTAAAAAAACTAAACTGGCTAATTTGTGCCGCTAAATTAAGTCTTGTTAGTTAAAATGTGTGCTCATCTGAAACCCTCAGCTCAAGACAATCAGTCATAAAGCGGATTTTCTACTAAAAAACAACCCTCGCGTATCAGCTTTAGCTTTGCTTACCTTACACACGTGTGGCCGAGAAGGATGCAGTTTACATCCGGGTCAAAGAAAAGTTAAAGATACACCTGTTCACCTGTAGATGGCACCAAATACCATAATTTTACAAAACAAGATAAGATAAGCCTGTCATGGTACAATCCCTATAACATGAACTGTAAGTAACATTAATAATTAACCCAACAAGTAACACAAAAACGCCTATATTCGGCACGTTTCTTTAATAAACCAGTCTATCTCTTGTATAATATAATACATATTACACATTAAGTGAAAAAGCATCAAATGCAACAACTGAATCATGTTTGCTCACAAAAAATAGCACGTATGTTCAGTGTAGTGTTATTTTAATGATAAGTGGAGCCAGCAGGGAAGTTATACTCAGGCTACGTGACATGTTACGTTAGCGCGCACTTCGTAATTTTAAAAATCAATGTCTCCTCGATGGACCTGTGTTTTGATTAGAAATAAGAATAGACTGTATATAAGTCACAGAATGAGACATGCAACTGAACTCAAACAGTGTGATATGAAGAAGGCATGAAAAAATAAAAATGATGCCATTCATTAACATTTTTAAGTATAATTGAGCTCATCTGCATATAAATACCTGCAGAAAATATAGAAAAAATAGATTTAAAGTAACGACAACCTACTATATAATAAAACCAACAAACTTAACACACGCATTTCTACAGAGCACCCCCTCCTCTCACAGTCTTTGGTGAAGTTCAACCGATGTGTTTAAATATTCCGACAGCACATGAAGGCGGCGTCAGACTGCACTGCATACGCGCCGTGGCGGAGAGCGAAGATGGCGGAGAATAATGTCGAACCAGAGCACGAATGGAGCGACCGGGCCCTGGATACGGCTGAGGACACTCTGGTTGCAATGGAAACCTTACTGGCCACACTGAGAGCATTTGAAGACGTGCTCAGGCAGCAAGAAATGTCGATAGCATCCTCCACGGAGTACTGCGACAACTTCTGTCAGGTAATGTGTACATGCAAACATCGAAGCCAGCCGTTAGCCAGCCGTTAGCCTGCCGTTAGCTTGCCGTTAGCCTGCCGTTAGCCAGCCGTTAGCAAGCCGTTAGCTTCACCCAGGATTGTTTTTCTCGCAGCCCGCAAGCTACAGCTGCTGGCCCGCTAGCTCCCTGGGACAACTTCAGGGTGGTGGTGCACAACCAGGGAGCGATTACACTGTGTGTGTTTTTTAATATACACATTCATCTATGCGTACGTTTTTTTAAAACACCCAAACAATTTAATTTAACACCATCTGGCTAATTATAATGCACACTGACATATGAGTGATATGTTGCCTGTTTTGCTGGTTCAAGTTGATACAGTGAGCTCCCCCTTTTACTTGGACTGATATCACTTATTTACGCTACTTCGGCTCCGTGTTATTATTATTATTATTATTATTATTATTATTATTATTATTATTTTAAAGCTTAAAACAGGAAACCTAGCAGATATTTGCGTGCACATGACAGTGTCACAGTTTGCACATCATGCAAAATTGCATGTGTGTGTGTGGGGCGGGGCGGCATCGCGGTATGTTTATCCAGATTTACCACATATTTGTGGCTTAAAGCCACCCAGAAATCGTATTTTGGATATTTAAAGAAGTTGCTTATATCATATTTTGTATTTGTTTAGCTTCTGTTTTAGTGTCAAATCGAAGGGATGTTGAGGATCTGCCATGTTGTGATTATTCTCTCATTAACAATGGAGGTGCACTCTTATTTGAATTGCCATAGATTTGTGGGGGTTTTTAAACAAATTTTAATATTAGCATCAGGAAACTAAAGCTGGGAACTCCCTTGGCTTTTCCGCCTTGTTCAGCGCTCACTTTCATTCTTGCAGTTTTAAGCCAAAGTACATGTTTTCCAATCACAGATGGGCTTCCAGTCAGTTAAACTTGGTCACCTGCCAGAGTTGATTGTAGTAATTCATTAGCCAGCTCACTCACTTTGTGTTTGGATAGTGGCTGCTGCTGCTGCTGGTGAAGGATCCTCATATGTACAATAAAAGTAACTGACGTGTGACCGTTCCTCCTCTTAAAATTTGCCTTACTCTGAGTGAGTAGGTTTATTTCAGGTGACATTAAACAACAACAATGAAAAATCTTGTGTTGTATTTATTTTCTGTTCGAGTCGGAAGTAGTCTGGATGTAATTAGCACGCTGATATGGCTCTCCAGGGTTGAGACCTTATTCTTGGCTTCCTTTGAGAGGGTGTCGTATATTTAGACTGAGGGGAATTAATTTGGTTGCCTCTGTAGACGCCAGCCAGCCAACGTTCCTGCTGTCTGGTAAATGGGACTCCTGGGATGTTGATAGTGATGATTTAATGTGTGTAGCTACATACAGATGTCACACTGGTTTAGACACGCTCCTGTTGACTCCTACACCTGGTGACAGTTGACAGTGAAGACCGCACTGGGCTCTCTGTTTACTATAAAGGATGAGTATCAGACACCTGTTTTATTTTGTTGTTATAAATACCATTTTTTAAATTTTATGTTGGTATAATTCAGAGAAATTATAATTTTTCTTTAATTTTTCATTAAATAATTGAAGAGAATTAAACGTTCGCTCATTACAAATACATACTTCTGTGAAAGCATCACTTTAAACATAAGATATTAAAAGGAAAAGCATGAAAAAGATGTCACAGGACATGTCCCTACTTGAGGTAGTGTTATTATTTATTTATTTATTTTTTTTAAGTGCCGGCTCACCAAAAAAGTGAGCTGACATACAGGGCGTTCAGGGTTGTCATATGCCGTACAGTCAAGTCCCCTCAGACCCAATCAGGAGCATCTCACACCTGACAGAATGTCAGCTGGGATCAATCAGGTATAGACCGGTATCTCCCCAGGTGGAAAACCCCTGTTCATCCAGACGAATGTCTCTCATCTGATCCCATCCTCCAGTCGCTGTCTTACGTGTCAGTCTTTGTTCATAATTGTATTTTCTCTTTACATTTTGCATTATCTCTTTGTGCTTACAGGCGCTGATGCACTATGCTGGGAGCAGGAACTCCATGGAGCATGGTCTGCCTCTTCTGGAGGTCTACTGTCTGTCCATAAACTGTTTCGCTGCGGCCCGATCCCACCTCACCGCAGAGTCTGACAGAGTGGCACTTGTTTTGAAGAGACTAGCTTTGTGAGTACCGCGTTTGGATTTGGCAGTTTGTCTTGTGGAGCACCTTTGTTGGTCACTATATGGATTTAAGGTGAAAAGATCAGCCTCTTAAATTATTTATGAAGGCAACACAAGCCAACAATTTCTAGTTTGTCTAATGTAGTATTAGTTCAACTGCTTCGGACCTTTCACGTAGGCTGTATTCATCCTCAGACATCAAAATGCACCATCCGTATATACATGGCTGGATGAATGCACAACAAGCTGGGTGGCTGTCCTGGAAATGTCAGGTTTTTCCCAAACTATCCACAAAACTCAGATTCTGAATAAATTTGAGGGGGAAAAAAAATCCCATCCACCACCAAAAATCATGCCTCCCTTTTTTTTCCATTTGGTCAAAATGGTTGTTCACAAGGTTTGAGAGGTTCAACAGGCAGCGAGCCACCTGCACTTTGCTGCTACTGTCTTGACAAATATTGGGTCATGGTCAGTTGCTTCACCGTGGATGTTTTCCAGGCTTGAATCTTATCGAAAGCATACAAAATGTAGTCTGAGGCTGACTGTGTCCACACAGTGGTGTGTATAGGACACTTACAATGTTTATTAACAATAAACAGTGCCTTTTTAAATACTCTTGCACACAGGATTCTCCTGATTTATGACTCTGAGTAACAGTTATTCAATAAATTCAATCGTCAGGAACCCTTTCAGGCATTTATCTGCAGAAATAGAATATCAAGGTAAAAATAGTCTCACGTCTCTTGCATGTAACAAAATGAGTAATACTATAAATAGATGTGAACAACACAACAAAGTTTCACTTTGGGGTACGTTGTGACCCAACAAAAACCTAAATGCAGATGCTTTTTCTAATCCAAGTGAAGTGAGTGACTCTGTCCTTTTTATTTATTTATTCCTGTTGACCATGCACTCATCATATGTGACATGGATGTGTTACACTTCATGGACCAGACTGCTTGAAATGTTAACATTTTTATCAACATGACTCTGTTGTAAATAAACCCACATAAAAGACACAAGCACACAGTAACTGCCAGTGATTGGTTGTTACTTTGGATTAGACGTGATTCTCATTGTACTTTAAGATGCATTAAAGGCTTCACGCTGCAGATGACAGCCTGTCTGCAGGAATTTACTCCACAATGTCTTGCAATTAATTGCCAAGTCTACGCACTGTGCACGGCTCCAAAAACACTTGTATAGTCTTACCTGAGGGACCCGCAGGGTTGATTCTCTGTTTTCAGCTGAATCTTTTAATAGTTACCTTGTAGTACTTGACTGAACTGAACTGCTGGCAGATCATGTTATTATGAAACCATCAATTCTATTTTCAAGTGAGCCTTTTTGACATGTTTAATGTAAAAATATCTTAAGCTGACTCTTCTTAAACAATAATACAGAGCTAGATAATTTTGTTGCACCATCTCAAATGATGGTAATGTCACAGACTTGTGTGTAGCTCAGCTTGCAGTGCCTCTGTTTTCTAGTTTTTCTTTTCTTTCTTTTTTTTTGTTTAGACTAAAACTTTTCAGAATTGTCAGAATTTACGGCAATCATTGTCATCTTGTTGTTTTTTTCTTTCTTGCAGGAGCTGTTTTGAACTGTTGCTGTCAGTGCCTGAGAATGAAATCCCATATGAAGCCTGGGTTCAGTTCCACCACTCAGTTCAGGTAGAACATCTTGTTTCTCAACATTTTTGTTTGCCGATTGCTGGGTTGCTGATTTCAAAACATATAAAGAAAGAGGTGATGCCTTGAGTTATCAAAGTTGACAAAATTGACTTAAGTCAACAAAAACGTACCGTTGTTGGGTGTGTGTGTGTGAGAAAGAATTTAGGAGAACTTGACTATTAGTGCGTCAGTCGGTGTTATTAGGAGACAAGTGAAGTCTGGAGACAAATTTCTCAAACTGGTGTATATAGCATGTTTTTTCTTCTCGTTGAGTCTAAACCACGAGTGTTTATAACTGTCATTGGTTGTCAGTTACGTGCGTCAAAATGACGCAAATATATGAATGCTTGAAATAGTCTTTAGCTTAAATGCTTTGAGGATTTAAGCAAAGAGGTAATGAGGGTTTCATTCTCGTGTGTCTAGTGTCGCTAGTTGTGACTTCAAGTCTGAAGGATTTGTAGTACACCGTGTAACATCGATTCAAGATGTCCAAGCAGAGCAAAGCTGTGATATACCATGGAGAGTCATGGGAGCTTGTTAACACGCTGACATACAGTCTAATAAAGGTTTTTAAAAACACTGTAATTATCTTTGCTGTCAGATTGTTTCCTGTTGTGTCTCTGTTAGCGTGTGTCGTCTTTGCCCAGACTCTAAAGAAGAATAACTCAAATGAGAAAATGTTATATTTTTGTCAACGTTGACGTTATGAAACTGGGCAGCTGAGCTCTTATCAAGTTTGATTTCCTGTCTTAAATGTTGGTGTTCAAAAGACAAATGTTTTGCTTTGTTAAGAGTAGATATATATTTTTAATTGGACCAGTAAATTAAATTCAGTGGTGTAATAATGTGAACAAATGGCCTTTTTAGAAGATCATTTTTAAAACATATGACTTTATCACATGACAGCTGTGGAGAAGCAGCACTGCCACCTCTGTGCAGGAGAATATTTTTATTCATGGGGGTTTATTTTTTATCTAATTGTCAAGAAACTGAACAAACATTTTAAGTTATGTTCAGATTTAACATTTCTTGTGTGCATGTTGCAGATTGCCCATGATACATTGTTACAATATGGGAGCACAGACCTCCAAGCTTTACTCCAGATCACAGGAGAGGGAGGAGCGTGGAGCAACCCTGTCCTCACTTCTCTCCTCACCGGCCAGCCGACCAACACAGAAGAAGGTTAGAAACTAGCAAACTCATCTTATCGTTCCTCATTCCTTTTAGTGCTGATCGTCACATCGGTCGTGTTGTGGTGATTTTGTTTGGTAATCAGATTTACTCTGAATTCTAGTTGATGCATACATCAGCTTGGAGGGCGAGGGCTTCATGGAGATGCGAGTAAAGCACCTGGAGAAGATGGGTGAAGTGGCCAAGGCGGTGGTGCTGGCCAAAGCGTGCACTGAATGCAGCTTCATCTCCAACCAGGCTACCTTTCGTCAAACTTTCGTCTCTTTGCTTTGTCACCTACTTCCCAATGAAGAAGCCATCATGGAGGTATTGACAGCTTTTTGTTCTGTTGTTGATTGGTGGCATGATGCTCTTTTGTACCTCCTCTTTTAATTGTCACTAGTATTTATGTTGACACTGTTTTGAACTTGGCATCAACAAACATGTGGAAAAGTATTTTAAGTGACAAGTTTCCAAACCAATAGGATGTTTAAAAAGTAAAATGCAAAGTCTGGTGAGCTTGTAAATTGTAGAGTTGCTGAACCGATTTTGGGGGCGAAAAAAAAGTGACACATAAATTGAGTTGGCTGTAAAATGTACTATGTGCTGTGATCGTGGGAAAACTAGTTAGCAAGCAGATTGAAGGATGAATGTTTGAACGTTGTCATTATCTAAAAGCAATGCATAAGCAGGTAAAATAAGTAGCTAAAAATATAGTCAAACGGTTGAAGCAGTGAGCTAAAAGTATTGAATAAATTCATTTTCTGGAACTAATGAATAGACATTTCAATAGTTAGTAAAAAAAAGTGTGGCTCAGTTTTTATTAAATGAAAGTAATGCATAAATGGTCCAAACATCTAGTCTGTACTCGACATGCTGCTTCTATTCAGAGACGGGGTTGTGGCAGGCTGTGTTGAGAGCTCCCAGCAGACTGCGGTCTCCAGATGAGTGACAGTAATACTCTTCCCTCCCCGGTAATATAAGATTAATAATATTATAAAATGCATATTTGCAAGTCAACCTTTTTTTTCTTTTTTCTTTTTTAATAAATATGAAAAAAGGCGGCTATTTATACAGTTTATCTGCAACGTCTCCAAAAATAGAGCCTGAAATTCACATGCAAATTGAGCTTCCTGCCATTCAGTTTGAAGACTCAGAAGATCTTAAATCTTCAGGGACTCAGTAAGACGGACTGTGAATACATTTTTTTCAACTGTCTCTTTAGATTGAGACACAGAATATTATCTGTAATGCATTTCACCACATTGTTTTCTGACAGTGAGCTTCAGTGACTCAAGCAATTAAGTGTGTATTAAGTGTTCTTAAATATCTCAGAAATCAAGTCATCATCAAGTCCTGTCTGTATGCAGCAAGTTAAAAACCTTCAGTGTCTAGTTTGAAATGATCATTCATTCAGAGTTGTTCACACAACCTTTCCTAACGCCTAAAATATTGAGATATTCTAACCAAATGTGCTTTTTTTGCATAAAGGGGAAGCACATTCACATTAGTTTACGTGCAGCTGTTGCACTGATGTTTGTGAGAGGCCTTCTGTTCAAAATAAAGAATAACTGATGAGTGCTGACTGTTCAGCTCACCGCTCCCCACATGGAACTGGTATCTTTCAGTTTCATGACCTGACTTACTCACACATCCTGTTTGTCTATCCCTATTCATCCCGCCATTCTTCACAACATAAAGATCACAAGGTCCAAGTGATGAAGGCAGAAAAAAGGGGGCTGAGGACTCAAATATGCTGCAGGTTCAAATTGACAATGTGATTCACATGGTGGACTAATATACTGAATTATACTGAACTAATAAATATAACGTTAATGTGATGTATGTATGTGGTTTGAGGAGGGCTGAAGGTGAAAAAGGTGCTAGCTTGTCATGCCTGCATGAATGTAACTGCATTTAATGAGGATGGGTCACACCACAATCTATACTCGATCCAGATAATAAGGACAGTATGAGCAGTAGCAACACCAGTCTCCCCCATCATCATTTTGGTGCATCTCTAATTGACATTATTGAGAAATATTTTTGGTATTATATTTATATCTGATTTCCAAGTGTAATGTTAAACTGCATTACGTGTTTCTGAGCTTTCAACATTGTATTTACTCCCTGAACAGATATCCAGACTTGACTGTAAGGACGTGCTGGAGATCACATGTAATTTGGAGACAGAGGGGGAGGAGAACACGGCCTTCATCTTGTGCACAACTTTCCTCACACAGCAGCTTCAGCAGCAGAGCCTTTACTGTTCCTGGTGAGTAGTTCCAGCTTGTGGTTAATGTTCATGTATTTTATTTACATTTTGTATTTATAACTGCAGTCAAATGTAAATTGATAATCAGCCTGGATGATTAAAAATCTCACATCTGTTTCCTGTGTTTTTTTTGTTTTGTTTTTTTGTTGGGCTTTGTCATCAGAGAATCGGTCAAAATAAAAAAATCCTTAATTTTCTTCTGCATTTGTCATCCAAAGGGAATTGACTCTATTGTGGAGTAAGCTTCAGAGGAGGATCGACCCCTCGTTGATGTCTCTTCTGGAGAGATGCCTTCAGCTAGGTGCCATTGCCAAAACGGTCCACCATTTGCTTTACCTGGTCCGTGTCATTCAGACAGAGGTGAGCCCAACGTCTGAGTCAGTGCATTGCTTATAGGAGGCTCATTTTTAACCAGTTTCAGGTACCAAGGAGAGTCAGAAACAAAAAGCTTTCCTAGGAAGCATTCCCTGTTTGCATCTCGACCACATATGAACTGCCATGCAAATTAGTCTGACAATGGGTAAAAAAAAAACCAAACTGCCATTGTGGAGGAAACAAAATCAACAGTCATTGTGTATGTTTGTTTATGTTTTAACAGGAATGATGAAGAAATGATGATGAAAATACAATACCGCAGTGAAGTTCAGACACATTATGTAAACTCCAGTTATGTTAAAACAGGCCTCTATAGAGTATTATCCTGCAATTGGTCCTGCAAGATTTTTGACATGTCAGATGATTAATTAGACGTGATGGCAAGTCAAATGAGATCTCCAGTTTTAGAGCTGCTGGTTGTTTCATTGAAGAGCTGCTCACATGATTAATGTTTAATGTTGACCATTGTCATGTACATAAACACATAAACAATTGACCCAGATTTTTAGAGTCCTTGAAAGTCATTAAAAAGGTCATTGGCATTGCATAAGTCCAATTGCATGGGAACCCTGCTCTATTACAAACTTTTAAATGATTTCCTTCTCCTTTTTTTAATGTTGAGTCCAACCACTTCCACCCAGTGTAATAATCTGCCTTGCCCTGTCATCTAGTGGCGACATCATGCTTTTTCCATAAGCTGTGTCGCTGTGATGTAACTTGACACTTCAGTACAACAACTACACCACACCTGTGAACGGACCACACCTGATCACAGCCATCTGTGATCTTTGAGGTTGAGATTTATTGTGTACCTTTTGATCCAATAGAGTGCTATAGTACAGCTGCTGTTAGTCTCTTGTGTGGAGTTACTCTTTGGTAAGGCAAATTGACTACACACGAGTCCCAAGCAGCGAAAGTGAAGTCATCCCTGTTTCAGAATGTGATGAATGTAAAACAGTGTGTGATTTGAAGGAAATGTGGGTTTTGTTATGCTAATAATATACCACTCTCTTTCAGGCGGAGGAAATGGGGGTACCTGCTTCAGTAGAACTGTGTGTCAAAGCCCTTCAACTTCCAAAGCACGATGACTCAGAAACGAGGATCTCTGTCTGTAAGACCGTGTCCTGCCTTCTTCCAGACGACCTTGAAGTGTTGCGTGCCTGCCTACTCACAGAGTTCCTGCTTGGCCCCAGCCAGGAGGTCTTTGGGTGCCTTGAGGAGCTTTACTTACGCCCAGACCAAAAGTATGACCAGGAAAACGAGGTTATTCCCAACTCACTACGCTGCGAGTTGCTACTAGCACTGAAAGCATACTGGCCTTTTGACCCCGAATTCTGGGACTGGAAAACTCTCAAGTATCACTGCAGCTCCCTGTTAGGGTTAGTGCCGGAGTCAGAAGGGGAAGAGGAGGAGGTGGTAGTCAAACAAGAGGTGGTTAATCAACCCGTGGCACAGGGAATCACAGTGAAAGTAGAGTCCGAGCATCAAAAGAGAATAAATGGAAGTCTTGACGGTCATGAGCAGCAGGATAAAAAGCCGTCTTCTAACTTAAGAGAAAGCCAAGAGGAACCCGAGACTAAGAAACACAAGTTCTCCTGTAAGATTTGCAAGAGGTCGATCACAGACAGTCAAGTCATTCACCACTCGAAAAGACATGCAAAGGACAACTGCCACCCCTGCCCTGTGTGCTTAGAAAAATTCAAGAGCAGAAAGGATCTCGTTCCTCACATGAAACAACATATTCCAAGTGAAACACAACAAAACAACGTAAACGATGTGCAGAAACAGACGGAAGAGGATGACGATATTGAACCAGGGGAGATCACCATCGACCCCTCCTTAATGCTGTATTATAAATCCACGCATGATCCAGACGTGCTGCACCACATCGTGCAACAAGCCAAAATCGTGAAAGAGAAGCATGTCGACGATGACGAGCATGTGACATTTGAATACATCGATCAACACTTCAAGCTGCAGAACCGGGACGAGTATCAGTGTCCAGGAACCGGGTGCACTCGGATTTTTAAACATTCCAAGTACTTATATGTCCATTTAAAGTCGGAGCACAAAGGCGATGAGAATGTGAAATATTTTCATCAGATGAGAGACAAGCGAGAGAAGTGTGTTTTCTGTAGACGCCATTTTGTCTCCGCTTACCATCACCGCAAACATCGACGAGTTCATTATGGTGACAGGCCTTACTCATGTGTGGTTATAGGTTGTGGTGCTCAGTTTAGTACTTCCAATGAACTTGTCACACACAAACAGACTCATGGCTATCAGCTGAATTACCAGTGTGAGCTCAAAGGCTGTTACGTCACTTACTCCGACTTGGGACAGATCTATCACCATGAAGCACAGCATTTCAGAGACGCAGCATTTACATGTTCTAGCGCTGATTGTAGAAAATATTATTTATCCAAAAAGGAATTCATAAAGCACTTATCCACACACAACATCACCTTCTCTGAAGAAGACTTTGAGGCACAGAGGAAGGCAAAGCGGAAACTTTTTAAGACCGTTACTGAAGTGACACCCTCTCCTAGTCTTAGTGTATCAGCTGATACAGAAGAAGTTGTAAATGAAGTCTTAAACGCTCCCTCAGTAAGTTGTGCCTCCTCTTTGCAAGCATCTGACAACAAGGAGTCCAAAGCAACAATGACCTTGGTGGCAGTGTGTTTTGATGGAAGCAAGTTCACCTGTGGCTTTGAGAAGTGTGGCATGACTTTCTCCAGAGCCAGAGACGTCCAGAGACATCTGAAATGTGCCCACCCAGAGCACCTTAAACTGGAGAACAAAGAACACAAGCACGACAAAGAGCGGGGCTCAAAGTCCAAAGGGGTAAAGCCTGAAACTGAGCCAGACTGTGAGGAAAAGGGAAAAAATGAGCTCTCGACTCCATCTCAACCTGCAGACTCTGGCAAAGAAAGAAAATCATCCACCACTCAACCCAGAAACAATGAAACAAACTCTTCAAGCCTTCAAACGAATAATGACGCTCTTAAAGAAATTCTTATTGGGCTCAGTAAACTGGACTTGAATTCTTCATCGCCTCACAGTGTACCAAGTGAGCCCCCTCAGTCAGAGTCAGAGTCTAATGCATCAGAAATATCTCTTCACCAGGCGATCCTGGCCAAGCCTCCCATTGTATTACTTCAGAAGAGACCTCCACATCTTCCCGTGGAAGTCAAAGCTGAAGACGCATCGGCAGCTGATGACCAAGCCTGCGTTGAGTCATTAGCCACTGCTAAGCCATATATTTGTGCGATGAAAGGTTGTAGCTTTAGGACTGCACAGAGTTACAGCTTACTGCGACACTATAACACCAGACACGGCCGTACTGTTGAACAGGCCAAAAGGTTGACCTCTTTGAAAACTACATCTTTTAAGCCTTATGTATGCCATCTTTGTTCCAAGAGTCACAGAGAAAAACACGTGTTGAGGGCTCACTATGTTCAGGTTCATAACCTGAGTGAGACTTTAGTGGGCAAAATAAGCTGTGCATCTGTAAGGTATGAAGGAAACAAAGACCCTTCAGAGCAGACATCTCAGCAGATGATCAACCACGATCTAAAAGTGAGGAAGAAAGAGATCCCCAAGGAGCAACGCCAACAGAAGAAAAAAAACTCTGAAAATGCACAAAACTTTGACAATCATTCTCCATCAGAAGAGGAAGGCGAGGATGAACCAGAGAGTAGGGAGGAAGACAGTGAGGAGAAGGGAGAAGGCGAGGATAGGACCCAACAACAAGTCAGAACCACAAGACGTTTGGTAGCCAAAAGTAATCTCTGCTATATATTGGATAAATTTAGTAAACCCTTTCATTGTGTAGCAAAAAACTGTGATGCAGCTTTTTCCACCCAGGGAGGCCTTGTGCGCCACCTACAGTTGGTACATCATTACAATCGCTCGCAGCTCTTGTTGGAGAAAGATTTTGACACACATCACAGTCCAGAAGTCAGAAAAGAGCCTGCCAAGAAAAGGCCTCTCCCGAACTCTGACGAACCTCAGCCCCAATACAAATGTCACTTTGCCAACTGTAGCGCTTCCTACCACCTTAAAAGCAGCCTGGTGCGTCACACTCGTGATTACCACTCGCAACCACCAGAGCTAATAAGATGCAAGTACGAAGGCTGTACGAGAGTGTTCAGCCACGACGATGCACTTAAAAAACATACCCTTTATAGTCATTATGAGTACTACGATTCATTGGTGGTACGTCTACAGAGCACTCACAAAAAGTCAATTACTGGATGCCAAAAGAAGCTTATTGTTGCGCCACAGAGTCCTCAGAAAGAAGAACCTGGTTCCACCACCACCACCACCACACAGATTGAGAGATCCAGTCCAGAATCCGAAGTGCCGCCCCAGTCAGAGGAAATGGTAAAAGTTGAGGAGAAGCCAGTGTCAGTGGAAAAAAACCCAAGAAGAAACTCTTACAGTCGTTTTGTCTTCAGATCTCATGAAGAAGCACTACAGATGTGTCAAGACCGCTGTCTGCGCGTGGCCTACCCGTGCATGGTTCAGGACTGTGATTCCGTCGTCACGTACATGGGAAGTTTGCACCGTCACTACCTGACAGTTCACCGCATGCGCCGAGAAGATCTGTTTAAGAACGAAGATAAGCTTGTTTTTAACGCTGAGCAGCTCGAGGAGCTGATTCAGAGGAAGTCAGCCAGGCCAACAGCGACAGGAGCATGTACTCCTAACGGGGTTCGCAAAATGGAGTATCAGGCAGAGCCAGAAAACACAGGGGGGCAGCCAGCACCCATGAGCTTACAGTCGATCAAGACAGACACACAGGATGAGGAAAATCATGATTCTCTGGGATTCCCAGAGGAGGAAGAGGAGGATCTACCACCTGTTGAGAGAAATGGTGTCCTTGTTGGTGCAGACGAGGTGCTTTATGGTGAACCGAGCACCGGCGGGCACACTGAAGACTCGGCTGCAGCAACACCCATCAATCAGAAACAGGAGGAGAGATTAAGCTTAGATCAAATCAAACCTCTTCTTCGTCCCGTCACTGTTGACCTCTCGCCGCCATGCTCGCTGCGCTTTACTACTGAGGAGGGCTTCCAAGACATATCGAGCACGAAGGATGGTGGTAAAATGTTGAACGGGTCAGCCCCGACACCTCCCGTTCGCCAGCCACTGAAACGCAAAAATGAACTGTCTGAACAGCCGTCAAACTTGAAAGACTCTCAGCCTTGTAGCCCTTCTCCACGCCCTTTTGACATAGCCACCTATAAGCCTATCGGCTTTGAGTCCTCATTCCTGAGATTCATACAAGAGACGACACCTAATGACAAGAACAACACAGGGCAGGGGAAACGGCGAGACTCTTTCAGACGGAGTTGTTCCGTTAAGGAGAACAACCAGCTGGGAATCTCTCACACCCGCAGTAGGCGCACTCATTCCCCACTGCTGAAGCCCCACGCGATGACTGGAGACTTCACATCAGTACAAAACTTGAAGTCCATCTTGGACAAAGCCCTGGCTGGGTGTGGGGACCTGGCCATTAAGCAGCTTCAGTACCTCAGACCTGTGGTGGTCCTGGGGAGACCTGTCTGCACCACCACCCTGCCTGACCTCTTCCCATCAGACACCAACAACAGCAAACTGCTTCTTGGAAGTTAGTTTTACCGAGCACCTTTTTAACGTCGCTATGGCAGATTATGTTGTACTTTCACAAACTGTGTACCAGTATTTTCTTTTCTTTAAAAATGATAGTAGTATTTTTGTTCTGTTTGTTTTTTTTGTTTGTTTTAAGTTGCCAAACTAAAGACTTAAAGAAACTAGCGTTAAGATAAAAATCCAGCTTGAACAGTGCACAAGATCACAGTGGGCTGTTTTCTTTCTTTTTTTTTAGACATCTGCTATGAAAGCGTTCATATAACACCTATTATGTTAATTCATGATGTGTATATACTGTAGTCCTCCAAGATAAATGTACAGATTTTCAGATTGTTAGAAATGGTCAGTAGCGAATGGCAAGGCCTTTTCATTTGTGTGAAAATGTGACTGAAAAAAAAACATTTCCTTAGTGGAAAAATTCTTGAGGAATATGTTTAGTTATTTTTCACCTCAGTTTATAATAAATCAGTGTTGGGATGCTGTGGACAGATGTTGGCGAACATGTATGTAACACTTTCTAATAAAATAAATGTGGAAATGAATATAAAGCCCTTTACTTTTCCGACTTGTGTGTGATTTCTTTCTTAAAACCAAGTTTGGTAAAGTTGCAGTGAAGTGGCATTTTAGGAGCTATATGCTAAATTGAAGATGAACCGTTAAAAAATATTTATATATCATTACACAATGAGCTAATATTATCAGAAGTTTAATTTTGAAAGTGTAAAAAAAATGTCCTTGTATGTATTGTAAAGCACATTTCAAGTACAAAGTATTCTGATATATTTGTACATGTACAAATAAATATACACGAGTACAATGTACGAGGCTCAAACCTCGGGACTTTGTTCCAATAAACTTTGTTAAGTTACAAAAATTTGATTTGTAATTTTGTTTGGGAATATGCTCAATTAAAAGAAAGTGATAAACTGATATGAAACTCACCATCACTGTTCCAATTGACTGGTTCTCGAACTGTATAGTGGTACTTTTGTATAGAAATTACTTTTTAAAAACTGAAATGAATAAAAAAAAATCATTCTATTAAAATATGACAAAATCTCAAATGAAAATAAACTCAGGAATGTAATTTAACATACTGTATGTTTTGCATTTCCTTTGTTTCAATGTGAGTGGGCTTTGTAGTTACACTAATGCACGTAGCGTCAGCATGCACATACGTCTATGATTAGTTACAAGCTGTTGTAAATGGTAAAAATGAATGCTTCAAAACCTCAGCCATTGGTCCAAATTGGAAATAGAAGTGCAGATCAGTAGAACTATTTTCCACCCAATTAACTCTGGTTCTTCAGCCATTTATGTTCAGGGTTCAGTCATCGATAAATAATCTTATTAGGAGTAAACCTGCCTTATTATACGGTCAGTAGCTGGGTAGCCTACGCTGCTGCATGTTAATGTCAGTCATAATGGGAGTACTTGAAGAGCCTAATATTTTTTGAGGTAGTACCCAGGGGGAAAACATTTGAGAAACACTGTTCTAGTTCCTTCATAACCCGATGTACGTTTTGTAACAAATGTGTTGAACAAAAGTACCACACATAAAAACCTGGAGCGTTGCAATAGAAATCCTGTACACACTTGAGTGGATAGAAGAGGGAATTAGAGGCCAGCAGCTACTCTTTTTCCCTGGAGGCCACTAAACATAGCTATATTACTGATTTCACATTATCTGTTTCACATTTTCAGTGTTTCTTGTGATTAAATTAAATATATATTTATATCAGAATGGCTTTCCATTAGGACCACAGAAGCTCAGGAACTCTGCATAAAATGGGTGTCGCCCAGTTTCCCATGAGTTATAAGATAAGAGACTTTATTGATCTTGCACTGGGGAAATTCACTTGTGACAGCAGCTCACAATATACAATTTGGATGAAAAAAATGCTCTATGGTGAGCCCTGGTGGCTCAATTGTACTAAAGGCTGAGTCCTTCCTGTAGCACCCTGGGTCAGACCACAGACTGCAGCTTCTGTATTTAGCAGTAATGGTTTTGTAGGAGTTTGAGGGGCTTTGACTTTCTCTCAAAACTGAATGGGTTTTTGTCTCCTTTTTTCCCCAGGAAGCTATGGAAGTCGCTTTTCTCTAGTACTTGCTCTACTTCTGCATTTGCCATTAAAAAACATTCATTTGGTGGCTCACTCATGGAAGCAGACCCGCTCTTTCTGTAGAAATAGAGGGCTCATTTGAAGGCAACAAAACACAATGAGTCTCCTAAACCATTAAAACAAAACATATGTGAGGTGTATCTGGCCCTATGAGTTAGTATTAAGACGTGTGGCTCAATTACTAATTTGTCCTTTGGCTTTAATAAGTTTTTAAAGTCTGAATGTATGAAGTTTATGAAATCAGGTGTCAAAATCAGGTAAAAATGAGCAGTATTCTGGGCTCCAGAACTGTGGGGGTGTATCCACTGAATATATTGAAGCCACTCATGGGAGCAGTCAAGCAGCCATTTTGAAGCGTCTGAAACGTGTCAGATGAGTTCAGAAAATGACATGACTAACTTTGAAACACTGAGCGAGATGAATTAATTTCTCTCTCTGCTAAGGGTGCAGCGGTATGCTCAGGGTGGCCTCAGTGTGTCATCGAGCCACCCTTTAAGGACCGCCCACAAAATCCTGAAAAAAATGTTTTAACCTCTAACTCCACATTTCAGTTCAAAGTCTTTTACACATGTTTTCAGCAACTATTTTCCAACACATTTAATGTATTTTGAAAGAAAAATTGCCTTTACATGGACTTTAAACTAAAAGAGATGATAGTGCGGAACCAAAGTTATGGTAGTTGTTTCCGTGGGGTGGAGTTTGTCGCCACACCTTGCCGTCAGGTTCGCATGAATGGAGTGTTAGCTGTAAAAGCCTTGAACTCAGGGATGGAAACGGGATGAAAAGATTTCACAGTAAACGTTTGTAGTTAGTATCTGTCGGTTTAACGCGGGAACAGTCCTCCTTTGGCGGTGCCTGTCTATCTGTCTGTCTGTCTGTGTGTGGAGCTGGAAGCTAAGTAGCCGCTAGCCTAAAACTCCCAGTCAGGCTAAGGTACCGTTAGCCTGCTGAGCTAATCATTCCTTCTGCAGCTAACACACCAAAAAACAGCCACGATGCTTCAGTCCATATCTGACCTGCCGGTGGAACAACAGATATTTTATGCTGTTTTGGGCTTTTCGTGGACAGTGTATCTATGGGAGGCATACCTTTCTTACAGACAGGTGAGTTAATCATTAAACTTTCTGCTTACTGGAGACATTTTTAGGAGGAAAACAGACCCGAAGTTACATTAATTCAATAAGGAAGCTAACGTCAGGTCACTTATAATGAGTTGTTTTAATGTAATGCACTGTTCTTGAGATCTAAAGAGTGAGGAAGTCAATTTAACAGTGCACAACACATGCAAGTTTATTTTGTACACCTCTGGTATGACAGTATTTAAATAATTTATGGACCTGCACTGCAAGATAATGTGTTGCAAAAGGCTTTTTACTTGGTGAAACTGAAAACAAGCAAGATTTCCTCTTTTTAAAGTACTTGAGGAATGTGTTTGATCATTTCCCCCTTAAATTTTTATTAAATATGTGTTGGGATGCAGTGGACAAAATGGCATGTATAACAAATAAAGCCTCTCTGTAATCAAGTATGCCTTTTCTTAGCGAGTTTTGTAATTCATCACAGTGAAGTGGCATCTCTCTTTGGATCTCTTTGCTGAGATAAGTCTATATCCCAACCTAGAAACAGGATATTGTGGCAGGCTGATTCAAAAGTGCAAATGAGTGCATGAACAGAGCGAGTACAGTTTCATATAAAGTCAAAAATAATGGAGGTAATTTGTTGTGATTTGCATTTTTTTCTCAGTTGGTTTATTTCTAAAAAGTTGCAACTGAAATGAGGTCATTCAAACGTGAATGTATGTGATGGGCGTGTTGTTAAAAATGAGAATTAAGAGATAAATCTTGTAAAAAGTGAGACAAATATGTTGAATGTTCTTTTTTTTTTTAAGCATAAATCTGAACAAAATTAGCCAAGAAAGATGATGAATGATGAATAAAAGCTGGTTTATTGATTCATTCATTCGTTTGTTGTTGTTGTTGTGTGTTGTCCAGTATTTGACTGTTTGAATTCATATAAGTCAAATCTATGAAACTGTAGCGAGCTAAGAAATAACATCGACGCTGATCTCTTTCATCCCCACAGAGGAGGATATACAGATCAACAACGCATGTGCCTCAGGAACTGGGGAAGATCATGGATTCTGACACATTTGAGAAGTCACGTCTTTATCAGCTGGATAAAAGCAACTTCAGCTTTTGGTCTGGACTCTATTCTGAGACTGAAGGGACGGTGAGGGAGCCATTTTACTTTGCATGTTCGTGCCACATGTTTGATCTGACATGTGAAATGTTAAAGCCGGCTTGTGTTGTGCTCAAAATTTTAGTTGATCCTGCTCCTGGGTGGAATCCCGTTTCTGTGGGCCGTCGCTGGTTCTGTGACAGCTCGCTTTGGATTTGGTTCAGAGTACGAGATCACCCAGTCACTCGTGTTTCTGACGCTCGCCACGCTGTTCAGCGCCTTGACTGGCCTTCCCTGGAGTTTGTACAACACATTTGTCATTGAAGAAAAGCACGGCTTTAATCAGCAGGTACACGGACTGAACAGCACTCGGCCTCTGTGGGCCTGAAATATCTGTTGTCTGTTGAATGTTTGTAGTTTCCTTCCTCAGGAAGATCAGCAGCTGTGATGAGCTTAAATTGAGCAATGTGTCACACTGTCATCCTCTTACAGTATGTGCCTAAAAGCTGCAATGGAAGTAGTGTGTTTGTAAGTAGCTATTTGAAAGTCCTGGAGTTAACTGATCGCTTGAAATTGGCCACAAACTTCACCACTTTTAAGAGAGCCGCCAAATTCTGGTTACTTCAGCAACAAACCTGTACTCATGTCTAATTTTAAATGCATTCTTTATTGTATCTATCTGTATTCAGTCTACATTTTCCCTTACTGTTTCAATCTCTTAGATTCATAAAAACCCTTCTAGGGACGTGGTGGATTTAAGCATCCACTATAAACACTGATACTTGCATTGGATAGCTGTATCTGTCCCTATTAATAATCCATGAATAAATAATAAGCATGCATGGACAGTAAAGATGAATTCATGCGAACTCTGTGAAGATGTAAACGACAAACTTTTTACAGCCACATAAGAAGTCTAGTGTGATTATTTGATACTAAAGATCACCAGTTTAGTCGTGTGTTACATGATCCGATCTCTCTCCACATGTATTAATGTCTTGTCTTCCTCTCAGACGATTGGGTTCTTCCTGAAGGACGCTGTGAAGAAGTTTGTTGTGACCCAGTGTATCCTGCTGCCCGTCACCTCCCTGCTCCTGTACATCATCAAGATTGGTGGGGACTACTTTTTCATCTACGCCTGGCTCTTTACCCTCGCAGTTTCTCTGGTTAGTGCAGCATTCACTTTGTTAAACAATGAGAGCGCACTTTAGATGAGAAAATGTATCTCTGTGTAGTAAGGAAATGTAGTTTGTTCAGTCTGTAGTTACACTTTAGCTTGTTGTCGTCATGATGTCTCCTCTCCTCTTGTGTTCTCAGGTGCTTGTAACAATCTATGCTGACTACATTGCTCCCCTGTTTGACAAGTTCACTCCTTTACCAGAAGGAGAGCTGAAGACAGATATTGAGACTATGGCAAAGAGCATAAGCTTCCCCCTCACTAAAGTTTACGTAGTTGAAGGTAAAGAAATCCAGAATACTCAAAGTTTGTTGTTCTTCTTTGACTTCTTGCCATTATTACATTAGAAATATTTTACATTTTTAAATATATTTTGTGAATTTAGCCTTTCGTTCTTTCAAACGTCGTCCCTTTTTCCAGGTTCCAAGCGGTCGTCACACAGCAACGCGTACTTCTACGGGTTCTTTAAGAACAAACGCATCGTGCTGTTTGACACTCTTCTGGAAGACTACTCGCCTCTGAACAAGTCTGGAGAGCCACAGCCAGAGCAGCCAGAGAGCGAAGACACATCCGGCGAATCAAAAGCCAAGCCCAAGGTCACAGAGCCATAAACTTCATTCACAAAATAAATGAAATAAACACTGTTTGGATTTATAGATTTTTCTTGATGGTGTACTAGTAACATGTAAACATGTCTACTGTAACCTTTAATTTATTGATTGTTTTTATTGTCTTTTCAATGTAATCCAACAGTGTTATTCTCTTACAAATACTTTCACAGAACAAGAAACAAGGATGCAACAACCCAGAGATCCTTGCAGTCCTGGGTCATGAGCTTGGCCACTGGAAGCTTGGCCACACCGTCAAGAATATCGTCATCAGTCAGGTGCTGAGTCATTGTGTCCATTAAGAATTTCTCCTGTCAATGTCAATGATTACACATGATTAAATGGTGAAGTTGGTGCTCATGTAACATCTGCTGACTCGGCTCTTTCTGCAGATGAACTCCTTCTTGTGCTTCTCCCTGTTTGCTGTTCTGATTGGACGTAAGGAGCTGTTTGTAGCTTTTGGCTTCGACGACAGTCAACCCACATTAATAGGCTTGATGATTATCTTCCAGTTCATCTTCTCCCCGTACAATGAGGTGAGTGTGGTATTGATGAATATAGTTTCCGTCAGTGTTTGAGCTGTTGCTGATTCTGATATTTTGTCTTTGCAGCTGCTGTCCTTCTGTCTGACAGTCCTGAGTCGCAGGTTTGAGTTCCAGGCAGATGCCTTTGCGCGCGGCATGGGCAAAGCCTCAGAGCTCTACTCTGCCCTCATCAAGCTCAACAAGGACAACCTGGGCTTCCCCGTGGCTGACTGGCTGTTCTCCATGTGGCACTATTCCCACCCTCCCCTCCTGGAGCGCCTCAGAGCACTCGGGAACGTCAAGCAGGACTGACGGGGCTGGAAGGGGGAGCAGCGACCGCTGCCTCCTCCTAAGGGCCTCCGCAGGCCGCTCCTGGCCCTTTGATGCACCCTGGTCTTTTTCTACCTATCTACCCCCCCATCTTGTTTTATTAATTTCTTTACTCGCCATACTTTCTATTTTGTTCCCTTTTGAAACTTTGTTTTAAACGAAACCAAAACATATCAGCACAAAGCCAGCCTAAAAAAGGCCTGAATTGAAGCCTCCGCTCTTTCTCTAGAGACACCTAATATACAGTTGCTGAGAGTAACACTTCTGGGCAATGTGTGTTGAGCAAAAGCTGTCTGGAGCACAGATGTACCTGAAGGTTTAGTTTTTTAATTATTTTATTTCTGTAAAATGTGATTACAACTTTGTTTTAAAAAGGAGAAGTAGCAAAGACTGTGTCATTCCAAACTTTGAAGAACTGTTTCTGTTGTGATGCATACGTGACATCCAGCTGTTAAATACCAATATTTTTAAGTCATAAAGCGTTTAATTCTACAGTTTTATTTATTGTAGATTAAAAAAAACTTCTTGTGTTCTCATGGTAATGCTTTTTGCAGATACACAGGCCAGAATTAGATTTGTGCCTCGGGTGCAACTGTTGCTACTTTAGAAAAATGACCGGGCAAACTCAAGAGCAAAAACCTTCATCTCAAATTCTCAGTTGTTGCAAGAGGAACTATGTAAATGCTTTATCACAGTGGAAAAAAAAATGTGAGGGCCTTTTGATTTTTATCTGTTTTTGTTCAGATAATTATGAACAGAGCAGTGCAGAAAATCATTTACATTTAGGTTAGGTTAGATTTTCATTTTTTACATTCAGGGGGGGGTCTTGTTGTTTTACTTTTTTCTAAAGCACTTGCTTGCCAACAAGGTTCCAACCATACCTGTACATATGTAACTTTGACGAGTAATGACGTGTGATGTGAATAGTGAAAAAAAAAATGTTGAATGTGGTTTGAAATTTTAAGTTGATACTGTATTTCTTAGTTTCTTTTTGGGACGGAGTGAGCCCAGAGTTGCCTGGCAAGAGAAGTATTTATAGGGAGACTTGGGGAAAGGGAGTCTGCGGAGATCCTTTCACCACATAAGCCAGTGCTTGGTTTGTTCAATGAGGGGACTGTGTACTTTCTTTGCAGCATTGAATAAAATCCTTCAAAGCATTTCTTGCAGTTTGTTTTCTTTATTATTTTTTACTTATGGTTTATTCTAGTTAAAAATAAAGTATCCCTGTGTTTCTAAGCATGACAGAGCATGGCTGCATCATTAAGTCTGACAGTGATGATTTGTAGTAATAGAGTTTTAGTGTGATTGCAGCAACGATTCTGTTTATTGATGGATAACTTGTGCATGTTGTAGAGGTTTCCTTAGGACTAATTAACAATTAAAACTCTTCTCCAACTAGTCCAGAATACAGCAGCTAGGCTTACACAACGTCATTGTTGTTTTCTACACTGTAAATTAACACTGAAGAAGATGCATAGTGCAGCCATGTTGGTTAAGTGTGCTTTGAATTTCAAAATAAATCAACAGTGTCACCAGCAAAGCACCCACAAGTCTTCACACCTCCACCACATGTAGAAACCATTCGCTCACCTTTTCTGCCTCTCACAAAGACGGGTAGAACAAATCTCAAATCTGGACTCATCAAACCAACACACACATTTACACAATGTCAAATCCTTTGTTTCTCGGCCCAAGCAGTTCTCTTCATGTTGCTGTTCTTCCTCTGTTCTGCTTTTGTTTGACCTCAGTGCCTGGCTCTCTGGCTATTTTGTGTATGTGCTTTTGCGTGGTTAAAGGTGCTATATAAATGGTAAATGGACTGTACTTCTATAGTACCTTTCTAGTCTTCCGACCACTCAAAATGCTTTTACAGGACATATCTCATTCACCCATTCACACCCATTCATACACTGATAGCACTGGCTGCCATGCAAGGTGCCAACTGCTCATCAGTTTGAGGAGCTAACCACTCATACACATTCACACACCGATGGTACAGCCTTCAGGAACAATTTGGGGTTCAGTATCTTGCCCAAGGACACTTCGAAATGCAGACTGGAGGAGCCGGGGATCGACCTGCTCTACCTCCAAGCCACAGCCAAAGTGACAACAGCAATAACAACAATAATAATAATATTGGTGGTGATGATTAACCTTCATCTGAATGTTTTACATCTATTTAAAAAAAAAACCATGTATTTAATTTCTTACATTTAACATTATTTAAACATGTTTAATAGTTTTGATATATACTTCAAATTCTTCTAAGAAATAAGAAAATGTACTGTACATCTGTCTATGCTATTACATGGTAAAATCTCCTGGGTATAATAATATGTATATAGTATAATAAATAATAACAAACGTACACTGTTGCCCATAAAGTTGGAATAAAATATATATATTTTTTATCTTTATTAATCAATCTCTTCCAAACATATCACAGTCAAAATTAAATCACAATTAACCTGATGTGTATAAATGGGGAAAAAAAGTGTTTGATAACAAAATAATTCCAACTTTATGGCCAACAGTGTATAATATAAGAAATAATAAGTTATGTAGTATAATAAATAATATTAAATATATGTAACATTATACATAATTATAAATATATATGGAACTATAAATAATAATAAATATATGTTGCACATTAACTCAATAACAAACGTCACCGTGTGGTCAGCAGGTACGTAAAAAACGTGCGGTGTCACGCTGTCTGTGTTTGAGACTATACCATTTTTAAAGAAGACACGCTATTTTTACTTACTCCATATTTAACTACATATTAACGTATCTTAAATCAAATTTCTTACCGTATTGTGATAATACATCAATATATAAATTTCCATTACCGTCGGTTTCTCATCAGACCGCCTCCTCCGTCTCCTCCTCCCCCCGTCTGTGCGTCTCATAATGGCGCCGTCCTGTGGCGTATTTTGAGGACAAGGGCAGCGCGAGGCTGTCACCGTCAGTGTTTGTGTTCATGTCAGGAGGAAACATGGCGAGGTTTCTGAGGCCTAACATCAGGAGTTTTGTCACCTCGCAGCTGAGAATGTCATCCGACCAGGTAAAAGACGTCTGAAAACACATCACTCGACTTAAACACTGTTATTTGTACGCGTTTGGTTGGTGTTTGTGAATCATTTCTGATGAATTAGCTCAATAATTTAACAACTGACAGCCTTCATGAGCAGTTGTTAGACTAACAACTGTTTGAGACATTAGTGTAAGTCTGCAGGAATGTAATTTAATGGCCGTAGGTGATCAGGGGGACAGATTTATAGCAATTAATTAGCACGGATTCATTAATCATATCAAATTTTGTCTAAATTAAATACCAGCAGTTGCCTGTTAAACCACTTTTTTCAGAATACAGTCATATGAATTGGTTTGTCCTCTCAGGTTTTGGTTGCTTTGTCGTTACACAAACACTTTCTGGTCTGTTCCCTCTATTATCACCCGGCGAACAAAGAAGACCTTTCCCCTCCTTTGTGAAATAAGCTCAGTCTTGACCTTCAGATTAGGGTCATTTTCACAGTGTACGTTTGACTTTAATATCACAAGAGGTCGACAAGTCTTTATAGTAAAAGAAGAAAACTCATTTCAGCTCACTGACTCCTATTTGTGTCTGAATGCGTATACTAAACATTTCCCTTGTGACTGCTCATCCGCCCACCCCACAGCTGGGAGAGCTGGGTAAAGGTGCAGGAAAAGGTGGTGGAGGTGGAGGGTCCATCAGAGAGGCAGGTGGAGCCATGGGGAAGAAGCAGGCTGCAGAGGAGGAGATGTATTTCAAGTATGATTTCTTTCTTTTTACAGCAACCAAATGTGGATTACTTTCCCTTTTTTATTACTGCTCTAATTGATCTGTTTGTGTCTCTTTGTCTATTATCTCTGCACGTCTTCCATCTCCACACAAGGCGTAAGGAGCAGGAGCAGCTGGCTGCACTGAAGCAGCATCACCAGGAGGAAATCGACCACCACAAAAAGGAGATTGAGCGTCTGCAGCGTGAGATTGACCGCCACAAGGGAAAAATCAGGAAGCTGAAGCACGACGACTGAGTGAAACCTTCTTTTTCTCACAGACCCAGCCAAACAGCTTTTAATAATTACTCAGATTTCTGCATGCACTGTATCACCGGGCCAGTCATGAATGTGTGAGTGATTGTTCTGTAAATGCTTGAAAGTTATTAAAAAATGGTCATTAAATGGTTATTGTTTCCATGGCATGCTGTGACACAACTACTATGGTACAACTTTTTGAACCCTTTCTCCTCCTTTGTAGTAGATCAGTGTGCTGTATGTTGCAGACAAAAAGCCAAAGTGGAAACAAAAATAAATATGACAGCGTAAACTTATCTGCTTGTGTCATGTATAAATACATTTGTTGTGTATAATGACATTGGTTTAGTGCCATAATCCATCAAAAGAATCACTGGTATATTAACTGAACTGATTAACTGATATTAACTGCAGCCTTTATATCTAATATGAAATGGTAAGAATATTACCTGAGAAGGTACACAGAACCACTGATATTGGAAATATGCAGGAATACATTTTGACACAGCCTTGGGTTTAAAAACATTTTGTGTACATGTATTATTGTGCTCTTTAAGGCCCTCATTGTGTCAGTTGATATTAAACTCAAACTTCATGCAAACATGCAGCCCAAAGTGATTCACAGAGCAAATAAAAACAGAAAAAGACAACAATAAATTCAATCTAGCAAAAATAGATGATACATAAATAAAATTTGGCCATACAGTACATCAAATATTTTAAATGATTTTAAATAAAAGCTAAAAACAAGTTTAAGAACAATTGTATAGAAGTCTAGGGCCAAATCAGCAAGACATAAAACTAAACAATGAAGCCAATAAAATGTTAATTGGTGAATAAACATGGGATGAGAAGTATCAAAGAGGATGATCAAGATTTAAAAGCTCAGGAATGATGAGGCAATTTAAATAAAAGCCAGACTAAAAGATATGTCTTGAGTTTTTTTCTTTAAGATGTCTCCAGAGGTGAGACTCTCAGATCTACAGGTAAACTGTTCCAGAGATGGGGGCTGCAGTGACTAAAGGCAAGACTCTCTGTGTTTTTGTTGAGGTTCTTATACTATGTCTTACTAGTTCATATCACCACACACATTTCCATTTAATCAAACAACCACAAACCAACTGACATGCAAAGAATACGGGGCTCTGAGGCCACTGATAGCTCTTGAGTTGTTGTTAGTCCAGTCTTGAAGCACAGAGGTCCATACATAGTTTTCCCCTAGTCTTAGTTACAAATTAATTAAAAATGACAAGTGATTACATTCTGAGTTTGACATACATGATGATATTTATGTGAAGATGAGGAGATACTTTTTATTAATCATTTAAGTTATTTACAAGTCGAAAACATGAATTCACAACTGGGAATCAATTCAACACAAATAAAAACAAATAAAACTGTAAATAAAACTCGATATATGTGTATATACTCGTATATCTGCACTCCTCCCTCCAAGCAGCGGGGGGCGGTGTAACCTAAAAACACCTCCCACGAGAAAGAGATATAAAATCGTCACTTCCGCCTGCCCCTGCCTTTTACCACGAGCAGCCCCGTGCATCTTTCTTTTCGCGCATCATGGCGGACCGGTTCAATAAGGTGGGCAACGGCTGCGGAGTCATAACCTATTTTATTCGCTTTAAAGTGCGAGTTAGAGCTGCTCTTTCACAGTCAAACTGCGGGGGAAAGCTATGATAACTTGTTGGAATTGTTGTTTTGTTCGATGTTCGTCTAAAGACTTGATTTTAAAGCCTGTTTGAGGCGGCTAACCGGAGCTGAGTGGACATGCCTTCATCATGGCAGCTTCCCTGACGAGTCAATGCCGTTAGCTCGCTAGCTTTAACGTGTCATGTGTAAGTCTGGCTAACGGGCAGATGTGTGTTAATTTAATGGATGCCTGTACATATTTAAATTGTGGTTTTGTTCCTTTGTGGACATCCGTGTTATCAAAGTTTAAATTGAGAGTTAACGTGTCAGCGTGCTTTGACGTTTATGCTAAGCTAACGTTGTGGTTTAATCGGCATGTTATAAGAGTCCATGTGCCGGGCTCATGGAGGCAACACTGCTCCATTTTATTAACAGTGATGCTTTTAAATGTGCAATCCGTGTAATTTATCATTTTTAAACATTAGGCTAAATGAAATGTGACGGCAGCGTTCAGGGACTGAATAAAACGGGAAGCACCCATCTGATTTCATGCAGATTTGATAGGAAAGCTAACACTAACCTGATTTTAAATGTTAGATAATTAAACTGTATTTCTAAAACTTGCAGGTTCTGCTGCTTGATGGCAGGGGCCATCTACTCGGCCGGCTTGCTGCCCTTGTGGCCAAACAGGTTCTGCTGGGTGAGTTTTAAATCTGAATTTGAAGCCTGAAATATATAAAATAGTTTGAAACCAGTGTCCGTGTGGCCTTTAGACATGCACATACCAAGTCTGTCTATGATGATCAGCTATCTGCCTTGGTTGAGTTTAACGACCATGAGAAAACTCACATGCACTACCATCTGAGACGGGACATAGGCGATCATTGGCATGATTTATGGATTCATTCGATGCCCAGATATTAAACTTAATTTGTACTTTTTAGGTCACAAAGTGGTGGTCGTGAGATGCGAAGGCATCAACATCTCCGGCAACTTCTACCGTAACAAGCGTAAGTATACATCTGTTAAGTTGTACCTTTTTTTTAATGTCATGCTTGTTGTCAGTGATGTTTTACCCTGTATATTTCGAGTTTAAATGACCATGAGAATACTTTACATGCACTACCATCTGAGACATCAGCATTACATACTCAAGCAGCCGCTACCGCCGCCAAGTGTTGAGACACATTTGTAACTCTGTTGAAATGCCGCTCTACAGTGAAGTACCTGGCTTTCCTGCGCAAGAGGATGAACACCAACCCGTCTCGTGGACCGTACCACTTCAGAGCTCCCAGCAGGATCTTCTGGAGGACTGTCAGGGGTGAGATTGTGGCACAACATGGAAATTTAGATAGTAGAGTACTTTATTGACCCCCGAAGGGAAAGTGTGCAGCAGTTAGAAGTGTTACAACCCTAAAACAGGCACATGATGTATACAAAAGACAAAATTTACAGCATTTCTTCATCAGTGCATGAAATTACTCAAATACTGAAATATTTCTAAGTAGCTTGCTTAAATCTGGTTGAGGTGACACATTAGTTGAGTCCTGAGGATGTGAATCTAGCCAAAGATGCAGCGTTGATTTGAAATATGAATCTTGGGTACCCAGCACAAGTTGTTCCTTGCTTGACGATGATGAGCTCTTTATCCCGAAGCTGATCATCTATTGATGAGACAAACTTTTCGGATCTGATTGCTGAGTTCAGTGGGGATGAACGTTTGTGCTTGGGGCAAATAAACACCGGGTTCAGCTGAAATGGGGTCCCAGTTGAAAGTGTGTTGTACTTACAAGTGTTCTCTGCTAACCAGGTATGCTGCCCCACAAAACCAAGAGAGGCCAGGCTGCTCTGGAGAGGCTGAAGGTGTTTGACGGTATCCCCCCTCCCTATGACAAGGTGATGCACGTCACAAGAGCCACATCATACCCACGTTCTGTTTGAGCCATGAACGTGGCTTCAACTTTGCTGTCTGTGATGACCTTTATTATCGTACCTACCTTGTTTGAATTACTTTGAAAAGAAAAAGTGTCTGAGACAGGCGATTGTATGAATGATCAGAAGTGCTGTTTGCTGCTTCTATCTGATTCTGACCTTTGTTCCACAGAGGAAGCGTATGGTTGTTCCAGCTGCTCTTAAGATTGTGCGTCTGAAGCCCACTCGCAAGGTGAGACTTCAGTATTTGATTGAGCTGACTAAATGAGAGTTTAAATGTAGAGCTTACCTGACTGAAACATTTACAAACAAATAAAATGCTTCAATTTCTCCGCCACAACAGTTCTTACTTGACAGTGATGAGCTCTTTATCCCGAAGCTGATCATCTATTGATGAGACAAACTTTTCGGATCTGATTGCTGAGTTGAGTCGAGGACCAGTTGTGCCTCAAAGTTGAAGCTTTAAAGAGAAAACTCCATTATAAACATGTTCAAGACAAAAACAGGCTTTTATTGAGTTAATATTTTTAGTTCTGTTGTAAATTCAGACTTCAGTTGAAGCTGGTCATGAACACGTTGAACGTTCTTCAGTTTGCTGGCGGTGCGTTTACTGACCGGTTTCCTCTCTGCCCCTCAGTTCGCCCTCCTCGGCCGTCTTGCACACGAGGTTGGCTGGAAGTACCAGGCCATCACAGCCACCCTCGAGGAGAAGAGAAAGGAGAAGGCCAAGCTCCGCTACGCCAAGAAAAAGACAGTGAACAAGCTGACCAAGGTGGCAGAAAAGAACGTTGAGGCTAAGATTGCAAAATACACAGACGTTCTTAAACAATATGGAGTCCTTGTCTGAGCTGGTTACCTCTGGCTAATAAAGAAAAATACATGTTTATAGAAAGTGTATTGACTTTTTCATTCCTCATGACTGACAGCACTTCTTGAAATAAAGTTGCAGTGGTATCCATGCTGGCAGTTCAGTTGAATATATGAATACTGACTCATCATGCAGTAACTACAGTGCAAACAGCTGCAGCACACGCGAGGGCCTAGTTTTCAAAATGTAGGTCTAAGAAGTTAAATTTAAAAATTTCATTTGCCTGAGAGCCATGCGAGGTACATTTATGACCAACCACATATCATAGGCATGTTTTTGATAAATCTCAGTAATATGCACCGTTAGTTGAGACCCTGCAGCACTCTGGTCACCGAGCTTTTGCTTCCATAACTTATCTTGCATGTAATTGGAAAAACACGGCAAACTCCTGCAGTTAAAGGACGAATGTGGAAAAGTGCTGAACAGAATCATTTTTCTGCTCTCCCAGCAAAGTAAAAAAAATGTCTATTGTATAAGCCAGAGGCATTTCTCCTTTCAAGAGCCTCGCTGAAGCAACATGAGAAGTGTGGAAGGAGAAAATGAGCGTGAAGAAAATGGTTTCAGGTGTGAGCAAGTTTTATGTTCTGAAATGAAATTATCCACAGTGCGGCGAATTCTGCAGACAGAAATAAAAATAAGAGCCACCGTTTGAGAAATTTTAAACTTGTTTAAATATTTTAAATTAAATTTTAAGAGTGCAACAATATAATGTTATGTTATAGTCTGAAAATATATTGTTGGTTTTCATCCATTTCTCTTTATTTGCCATCTGGGCTGTTCAATTTTGCATTTGCTTCATAATGTAACATGAGAAAAAGATTACAGGAGATGTTCAGTGCATCTTTGCCTCTTCACTGCAGTAATGAAAAGGCTGCTGCAGCGTTTTATTATTTGTTTTCCTCACAGATCACATAAGATATGAAAATTATTAAAGAAGACAGATCATAAAATTATGAATTTTAGCAAAATCCTGCTGCAGTTGAGCCTTTCTACCAGCAGAGAGCAGTGTTACACTTCAGTTTACTAGTCAGAAAATGGACAATTAACTCTCACGTGATTACCAAAGAGCCAAATTAAAGAACATAACACACGTTACTGAGGAGTAAAAATACCTTTCCTTTCTACTGACTTATCCATGTCAAAGGAAGAGTGTACGTGACTGATGTGATTCAATTTTTCAATAACCAACCTATCCTGGATACCCCAACAGGATTAATGTCTTAATCTTGTCTTTTAAGATTCAGATTGAAGTGAACTGAATATGATTAAAATAAAAACACAACCCTGATGAGGTGGAATTTATAAGTTTCTCAGTCTCAAAGTGTTTAATTAGACCTTCAATAATATGGTTTTAAAGTAAGATGAAGATGTTTGAATGAAGGACCTGTGGGAGTGCTGCTTCTTGCGCGGTGGGAGTATCAGTCTGTTGCTGAAGGAGCTGTTTAAAGCCCCCCCACAGCCTCATGCAGGAGGTGAAAGGAGTTGCTAATGATGGATGTCAACTTTGCTAACATCCTCCTCTCCCCCACTTCCTCTATGGAGTGTAGAGGACAGTCTAGGACAGAGCCGGACCTCTTGACCTCTTGTTGTCCGATCAGTCCAGTTTATTGTTGAGGTGAACACCCTGATGTTTGTGTGCTGCCACCTTCTCAATCCCTGGATGTTCACCGGTGTGATTCTTCCTGAAGTCAATCACCATCTTCTTCATCTTGCTGATCTTGGTGTGACGGTAGTATTCATATTATACAGGTGACTGTGGAGAACAGTGTATCCTGGGCAGCTTAACATAATCACAACAATTCAGCTGCACTTTGGTAGTGAACTCTCTTGGTGGCCTTCAGTGCCATTTTATCCAGTTTTCTATAGCCTCTCTATTTAAAATAGGGCAGGTACTGCAGACATTACAGACAAATCATTCCCACTTTTTTTTTTACTAGTGCTATTACTTCTTTTTTTAAAGGAGGAGGAGAAAAAGAGACAAAGTAAATCACTCTATGCTGACCCCTCCACCTGTCCACTGGGTGTCCCTGTTGCTCTCCTTGTAGTGTTTTTGCAGACGCTGAAGGGAGGGGTCATCAGCTGAATGAGCCACACCTGGGTCAGCGTCCACCATGCCATGAAGGCCTCCCTAATCCTGCAGCTGCTCTCTGGTTCTGATTCCCCGGTTCTGTCTCTGGCATGACGACAGCGTGTTTTCCTGTTGCGTTCTCTTCATACACTCTCTAATTTTAAGCGTTCATAACCCAAAAAGGTTGGGGATCAGCGTCTGACACTAATAGATAGGTACTAAAGTGAATTTAAGAACCCACTGAGTACACAACAGCTCTAAAATATTTTTGTGTTGTTAAATAATGCAAAATAACAAATTAAAATTCTGTTGCTTTATTTTAAAACAACCAAAAAACAAGTTAAGATCTAATGACTTAATCTGCAAATCTGCTGAGTCTTCAAACACTTCCTAGCTCTGTAATTCTGTGGTCGCCTCCTCTCTATTTTGTCACTCTTTCCTCTTAATCCCATTTTTGCATGATAAAACATGTAATAAAGTCTGTATCGCAGAACACGCCAGTGTCAGACCCACCATGTTACGCCTCTCTGTTTTCTGAGGATCTGATACTGAGACAAATACATCCTTCACAAGACATCCTTCAACAATCTCCACATAGCTGCCTCGACACTTCCTCCAAGCATCTTGCAGTAATATAAAATCATTAGCTGAAAGCGTGTGCGCTTTGCGTTCGTGTCATATGGTCGAGGCCCTCATGGTCGCCCAGCTCAACCCAGTCACGGAGGGAGATGGTGGGGTGAGGCCTGGCACCTCCTGTGTTGGAGAAACAAAAATTCCCACAAAACATGTTATTAGGGCACAAATTCACACACAAAGAGAAAACGGAATTAAAGGGAAGGGGGGAGATCCCAGCTGAGCTCCAGGACTTCCCTCCACTTACCGTGACGGAAACGCCAGTACTCGCTCATTTCCCGGAAAAAATCCGGGGACCCAAGGTGACTAACCATGACTTAGGATATTGGGGGCTGGACACCCCCAAGGGAGGGAAACTTAATTGATATTGTGGGTCCGGTTGAGACCCTGGAGCCTCCTCCCCAGGTTCCATTTTACCCAGGTGGAGGCGATTTGGAAGGGACCTCGCCACTCACGCGTGGATAGTCCGGACAAGGTATCAAATTCATTCTCCATAGGATCCATATAATGATCTCTTAAGATCAGTAATGTCGTGTGCTCTCAATTCTTTGTGTTCCCTTCAATGAGGAGTTTGGTTTCCTCACTGGGGTTAGCAGGTTTGATTATTGTGGCCAGATAGCGGTAGCTTTGAGGGTAGACGTCCTACCCTGTGGCGAGAGCGTTATTCAGGTGAACGGGGTCTGGGCCTCTCATACCAGGGCCGTCTATAGCGGTCACGTCGGTGAGAATCAACCATCCAGCCGTCTTTCCGGTCCTTACCTTCTTCAGGTTAGCTTGTTCTGTTAGCTGTGTAAAAAGTTTTGTGATGGCTAAGTGGCATTTCTATTTTTGAGTGACTTCAATCAAGGTGAAACGTTGCTTATCTTCCTGATTGAAGCATATGGCGTATGGAGGATTTACCAAAAGCTGGCAAGACATCCAATACTTTCTATGTTTGACTTTTCTCTCTCTGCGTCGTAAATACCAGTATACTACAAACACACATGCCTTCTCTAAAAGCAGGCCCACCTAGGATGAGGCAGGAGGCCAATCTGACGCCTGTCTACCTGTGTTAAAGAAGGACGTCGTGTCTCCAGCAAACAGATGGAGAAATCACTGTGACGGCTCTAAAAATGAGATTTTTGGATGATGCTGCCTGCGGTAGATCGCTCTCTAATCACACCATCTGAGACCGATTGAAAAGACCATGATTGTCTGCAACTGCTTCTGCAGGATCAGCCGTTTATAGGCTCCAACACTTATAGTCATCCTCTTCCTCCTCCTTCTTCTTTGGCTGGCTGGTGTTTGAATTCAAAAGGGGAAGACTTATCTGTGTGGGAGCCATAACATGAAGTCTTGTAAAAGGATGAGACTTAAAGTCAAACTGAAATTTGAATTCTCTCCAAGTTTTGTGAAAGGATATATAAAACATAATGTGCAGAGTTATTTCTTACTTTTTTCACAAGAGCACAAAAGAGTTTTTTGACATGTTAATAGAAACCACTGACAGTACAAAGAATGGACAGCGTATGCGAGACGTCACCCATAAGTTTCCAAAGGGCTGTTTTGAAACCTGTCGCTCTGGCCACCACCATGTTGGCTGTCCTGTCTCTGCCGCCTCCATCTAAAAATGGGCAAAGATGTGGATCATCTGCGGACCTGAGGCAGGTTGAATGACGTCTGGGTGCTCAAACAAGCCATCTGTAAGGACACCTAACTGTCAATCAAAATGCCTCTGCTGTTAAACACCTCACTACTGTTAATTATGCATAACTTTAAGTCTTAATATAATTTGAACAGGTAAGTTAAAATAAAAGTCACCCTCCGCACAGTTGTCATGAACGGGGAAATTAGCTATAGATACCAGAACTGTTTCTTGTACCAGGCTGTAAACATGTTTATTTCTGCTGTGAAGTTGGACATTTTACCATGGGGACTTATGGAGACTGACTTGTTCTGTAACCAGCCTCAAGTGGACATTTGAGGAACTGCAGCTTGAAGGTTGCCGCTTGGAAACAACACAGATATTGAACCAGTCAAATAACAGCAGTAGTACAGTAGAAGTAGTAGGCCTACACTACAAAACAAACACCAAAGATTATGTATATACACGATTTCCCAACAAAACATTGGCTTTAAAGTCTCACTTCTTTTTATAGTGACTACATGTTGTCAGTGTGACACACCTGAAAGATTAAACTACAGTCATCTGATGCAGTGTTTCACGCCAGCGTACATTCAGAACAGCGTGTGAGTAATAGGAACGATAAAAAGGCTTTCCTAAATGCCAGCATGAGCTGATTAGCTGATTTAAGCTTTTATTTGATGTTTCAGCAATGTGTAACGTCTACCGACTCTGTCTCAAGCTTATGCTGCTGAGTCACTATTGAACCAAAGATAGCCTCAAAATTAGATTAGCAAAAAGGGTGCACAGGGTGCCCAGTTTGAATAACATACACTAATGTATTCTTTATGAAATCATGCAAGATTTCAGCATGTGGGTCCACACAGAGGAGCTCAATCCTTTTAAAAACTTTTTCAGCTGATATCTCCCTTGAATGGTGTTGGCCTTGAGAAAGTATGAAATAGATAGAGGGTGAGAAAAAGATATTTTGGTCAAACCTATAATACCTGAAAATGAAAAACATGGACCTGACCGAGAAGCAAAGTGCACACAACAAGAATTGAATCTTAAGTCATGCTATTTGTCCGCAGATAGACCGGCCGCTCTAGTCAAAGTAATAGTTTTCATTCTTCTCCTCAGAATTGTGTTCTGAAAATCTATACAACGTATTCATTCTGTTGATGTACAGTGAATGTTCTGTTCTGCTTTCCAACACTGAACGAGACGGAGGATTGTCCTCTGGGTCACTGCGGTGCAGTGCTTCATCTTTTTCCAATTTTTGCCCTCGATGTGATGATGATGTATTGACATACAGAAAAAAAGTGTCTTTTATACCGTATACTGTCTTTCTTTGTTTTGATGTTGCACTGTGAAACTATTCACAAATAACACAGCCCCTTAGAGAAATGTTTCTTTTTTATTTGCACTATTGATTATAGTATATAAACGGGTATAGTACAATATTTTGTCCATACAACTGAACAGTCTATGTACAGGTTGATTTGGCCAACTTTATTGCTACCAGTTGAAGTGGCAGAAGCTGAATATTTCATTTTATCTGTTACATTTATTATTTAGATCTTTTATCCGTTACTAGCTATTTAATCTGTTTATCTATTAGCTAACTATACAAGTATTTATCTGTCACTGTTAGCTATCTTCATACATTACCATTAGCCATTTGTATCAGCCATTTATACTGTTAGATTTTCTTTGCTATAACTCTCTGTCCATTACTATTAGCCAACTATTTCAACCATTTACAGTTACTTTTAGCTAAATATAACTTTTAAGCCATTACCATTAACTATTCATTTCAACCGTTAGCTAGTTATTTTAGCTGTTTAGCCGTTAGCTTTTAGCTTCTGTTTAGTAGTATTCAGTTCAACTGTTCATTTAACTGTTTATCCAAACTCCATCATCTTTTTAGCCAATTGTAGCCATATATACACGCACTACATACAGTTTGTGAAATGTTGATCCATTTTCCTCATCTCTTTTGGCTGTTTAGACCTTTTCTGCTCATTTGCTAACTAGTTTTCACACTCACCGTCACAGTTATAGTGGTGTTACAGCATATGTGGATATATTCTTTAAATGAAATAGTGATTTCTAGTTTTTCAGACTAGTTGAGTTTAATCATTTTTGTGGAATCACTGTTCTATAAGATTTGTACCTGCACACATACATGTGCAGGAAAAATAAATCTGAAGGCGTGAGCTTTTTAATCACTGCAATATGCACAAACACAAGTTATTGATGGCAGCTTGATGGTACCTTTCAGACACCTTTATGCATAATGTATGCACTAGGTGTGCAGTATTTATATAAACATGAGATGGAGCGGGGCATTCCCGTGCTTTGTTTATAGTCACTGACCTCTGAGTGTAATTGAAAAGATTTAGAATGACAGTAGTGCAACTCGATTCATTCAGTCATGCTGAAGTCATTATATCCACTTACAGACAAGAGCAGCTGTAAAATTCAGACAAGAGACTAGAGGCAGCGGCAGAGAGAGATTGCTATTAGACTGCGGAGAGTCACAAATTGGATTCAGAAATTGAGATCCAGAAAGAGAGAACCAACCAATCAAAGAAACCATTATCAGCCTCACTGTAATGAAGCACCTCTGACACAGGCACACACACACATGCACAAAACACGCATTCACACGAGCTCATAACACAAAGTCAAAGTCAAGACTTTGTGAAAGGTTGCATTCCAATTATCTGTGACAGCTAATGTGCACGCTCACCAAAGTGTCCTTGAACGGGGAAAAAAAACCTTCAGTACGTTCAGATGCTCGGTAAGAAAACAGCACATGCACTCATGTCTCATGGGAAAACAAATATAAATATAAATGCAACAAACATAATCTGTTTCCTGTCTTTGTTTTAAAATAATACTTACCAATGCCGCGTCAATCTTGTGGCTTGAATTGAATATCTGACCCGCTGCATGTAAGTGTATATTACTCGCAATGTATTTGAATTATTTAAACATATATTTAGTGAATCCTCCCATGTTTCATGTTGAAGCTTACTGATAAATTAACTTGTCGGTAAATAAATGAATCAACCATCGACACAACAATCTCACAAGGTCACAGTTGGAAAAAACACAATGACTACATGATGTTAGACAGTTATTATGGAACTGCAGATGTTCACATTTCTATTTACAGGAGCACTCGACAAGCAGTGGCCCTCAGTCAGGTGGTTATTAGGTTACAATCTCGTGCTGTGCAACCAAATATTGTTAAAATCTACAGAACTGAATTTTAAATTCGAGTGGAGAGCCAAAGTTTCCACAAAACACCCCCAGTATGTTGGTATGTTTTGGGGAAATGTGTATTAAGAAGATTGAGTATATTTAAAAAAAGGTTTATTAAACAAAGCCCGAGGGGTAAATAGTGCCGGGGAGGGTGTGCATCAGGGGCTGATTTCCAGAGACGGGAGTGATAAAGAGGCAGGGGTGTACGTGGAAGGTGAGGGGGAGGCGGGGATCCTGTGGCACAGAGAGATCACAAAAACTAGAGAAGACACAAAGAGCAGAGATTTGGCCATGGCATGGGGGCGTTCGATTCTCTGATCACAGCGGTCGGGAAATGAGGAAAACACAAGGAAGTTGGAGGCAAACAGCCTCCTCATGACTTGAATACTGAGTACTGACTAAGAGCGCTGACATACAAATTAAATTAAATTCTTTGATGAAGGAAAAACTTTACACCCTTTGATCGACAGCTTCTTTTAAACGTTCATTGATGTTTCAGTGTGGAGATTGGCTCTTAAACACCAGTCTTCCTGGTGGACAGTCCTGAAATTTCTCATGCTTACAGTGGCACGTTATCATCGCTTCAATTGCTTACTCCAACAGCTTGAAGGTATCCTTTGGTTGTCTTTAAATGAACCCACAATAACTGTGGACATATTATTACACTGTATCACCTTTTTCCACTGAGCAGGGCTTTGGGTTTTTACGCTGCTTAGTCCAGAGCAGCTTTTTGAGTGTTGCAACTCTTACTCTAACATTTATTTTAATGGCTTCTGGGTGATTCATATAGTTCCTACCTGTTAATGTAAAAATGCTGACCTATTTTGCAGCTGAGACATGCAACTTTCTGATAGTAAAACGGTGTAACTGTGTTGTTTGTTGTAGCTTTTATACACACAACTGCCGCTATTAAGTGGCAATATTTTCTAAATGTCAGCTCTAGGAATGAATGTTTTTATTTTATGCTAATTTGCATTTCATGTAAAGCTAAAATAAAAATGACTGGAGTTATGAAACGATTGAAGAACAAAGAGATCTCTTTTTGAGATGTTTCATCGTTTTGAACCAAAGATTTGACCTTTGAGGAACATGATTAGCAATGCTCGCATTATCTTCTTGAATAGAATCACTTAACCTTTTATAAATGGAGGTTTTACAGACCTGGAAGGAATATATATCACCAATATCATATATCCTGCTCCAGAACAAAGAAAAGAAAGAGAGGGCTGCAACAGAAAGAACTGCAAAGCAATGTTACGTAAAATATGTGTCAAAGAAACTGGAAATAAATCTGCTTATAGAAGGAAAAACACAAAAATAGCTGCTGAATGACCCAGAGTTTCAGCCAGATCTGGCATCATATCAAGTTAGACACAGAAGCAGGAACAAATCCAAAATTCTCAGCTTGATTTCTGAATTGTGAAAGCGTGAAAGCGACAAGATTACTACAGAGGAGACCAAATGAGACAGAGAATGTCTTTATCAGCGCAGCTAGTTTATTACAAGCAAAAAGAGGAGAAAGCTAAATTGTTTCTGCGTTCTTCTCTCATCATTTCACATCATTGATTTTTTTTTTGCTCTGTAGCTCCATTGATTATGTGACCTGACTTTGCACGAAAGGGTAAAGAGCAGTAACTGTGCAGGATTATCAAAGCTGACGGACAGAAGCTATTTTCAATATTGGTCTCTGCGGAACAATAAGCAATTGCTGCGTATTGATTCTTGGTTGGGTCTGTAACTGCAATCATAGAGGCAATATTATATCACGTTATACAGAACTGAAACATTCAATAGGTGTCCTTAAGTAAATATCCTGGTGTTGCAAAACGGCACCTTAAATGGTTCTTCAAATGAGAAGGCCTTCGCTTCAGAGCTATGTGAAACAAATGCATTTCACATGGAGTTAATGCTTTAGCCAGAGGCATCTGGAAGGCTTTCCTGCTGCCTTTTTCAGTCTCTATCAGCGCGAACGGGGCTTTAAAATGAGCATTTGAACAAATACTCAGGTGTGTGTCTGTCTTACTGCACAGCAAACCTCTCAGCAGCACAGCACGTAAGCCATTAAGTCTTGAGATGCAGCCCTACACCCCCGAGCACACACACACACACACAAACCACACTAAGTGATGGAGCACATCGAGAACAATGCAGATCTCTAATGTGAAGTGTGTAATTCAAAATTATTTTTCTGACGTCTGTTGAGAGAAATTAGCTGTAATGAAACAGATAATTAAGTGGTGGCTGCTGAGGCAACTTTCAAACTGATACATCCTGGATGAAAACCCACCACTGTTCAGATTATGGTCTGTGTGAAGGCAATTATGAGATTTCTTTCAATATGTTGAAAAACTGTTGCTGTAAACATGTGAAAAGACTTTGAACAAGATATTATTCAAATGTGGAGTTAGAGGTTAAAACAGTTTTTCACCAGTTTTCAGTCCAGGATTTTGTGGACGGTCTTTAAACGGTGGCTCGATGACACGCTGAGGCCACCCTGAGCAGAGAGATAGAGATTAATTCATCTCACTCAGAGTGTTTCAAAGTTAGTCATGTCATTTTCTGAACTCACCTGACACGTTTCAGTCGCTTCAAAATTGCTGCTTGACTGCTCCCACGAGTGGGCGTGGCTTTAGCACATTCAGCGGACATGCCTCCCACTGTCCTGGAGCTGAGAATACTGCTTCAATTTTACTTGATTTTTACACCTAATTTCATAAATTTCTTGATATTTTTAATCAATCAAATCTGACTCTGTGGTTAATAACACTTTCTTCTTTGGTCTGAACACATATTTATTCTTACTTTACACAGACTTTAACTTTTTAAGCTAACAAGTTAAGGAAACTCGCACATTTTCAGGCGATATGTACTGTATGTGGGCCAGTCTTGAGAGATCTGCGGGATAAACAACAAGTACAATTATGCATTCACATCCTCTTACTCCCCAACTACTCAACATGCATGCACACACCTGGGAATAAAATGCTGTAAGCAAGATATGGAAGAAAATCTGTCAATGCAAGAAACCCCCCTGAGTGTGCTGGTTATCCACCACTGCGAGACAATCCCTTTTATACGCTACCTCTCCACTGAGGTCATGATAAGCCACTGAAATGTAACGATCTTCTTCACAACGCCACCCATCTGTTTTGCTCAAGCAGCTCATATCTGTTTCCGCTGGTTGGGACGGAGGCTTCAGATGTTCCAGTGTTCACGTCAGTCTACACCACCACCATCCAAGTGATGAATATAAAGAGTGAGACTCCTTTTGAAAGCTGGAGTTGGAAGACGCTCAGTCCCTAAAAACTTAACCACATTAGCATGTCTTCTGCATAACATCCCAAGTGTGTGATGGATTCCCGGCAGCAGATTGTTGTTAATTTAATTCTGACACCATGTACAGATGTTGGTGTTGAATACATATGTGGCTTATATATTATACATTTTGAATAGCAGATACTGGGTAACCCGGCTGCGTCAGAACCATCTATGAGGATGACATTGGGAACTGTTTGCCTTCAGAGAAAACATGCCCAGTGATTGGACGAACTGTCTGTCACCGTCTATATCCAACCAATCAGAACCAAGCGCCAACCTCCCTGACTGTGAAGTGAAGCCAATGCATTAGTCCCAAAAACCGCAGTTCCTCAAATGTCCACTTGAGGCTGGCTACAGAACGAGTCAATCTCCATAAGCCCCCATGTTATAATGCTAAATGAGAGATTGCATTGAGTTATCGAAGCTAGCGGACGATGACACCATATCTCTCAGAAATAAATGACATAACGAAGCTACAGATGCTCTAACTACACACAAGCATTTCATGAACAAACCAAATAAAGCAGCAATAGCTTTTTCGGGGCTGTTGCAGTTTAATGAGAGGAGTTTGACTGATTTCAAGCTGCAGACGAGCTGAGTTTTATTTTGGACAAAGCACATCAGGGACTCTTAGATGACACATACGGAGCCAGAGAGGCCTGTTTGCATACAGACACCCACACAACATCTCTAATGAGGCTTTCAGGCCAGTGTGTTCGAGAGCAGCGGTGTATCCTTCTACACCCACATACACAAGCTGGAAAACATAGTTTAAAAACAGATTTTCCAGTCTAGTTTTTCTTATTCATAACAAGTAGAAACATAATATCCATAAGAACAGATAAGCCAGAACAAGGAAGCAAAAATGTATCACAATAAGCAGTAATGAAACTCACTGAGTTGTACATTAAGTATTGATTTTCTCTTCTGTAACATGGTGAACACAGTCAGCCCCAGTCATATTTAAGCCTCTCCTTGACAGTCATTGATGTTTGTAAAGCAAATAAGAAGTGTCTCCATCGCCAGCGTATACTGTAGAGCAGTCACAGGGGACTCACTTTTTCCATGTTCTTGCTATAGCGCCATGAATCAATTCTCCAATAAGCACAGAGGCTTGTCTCGCAGCAGCCTTCCAAGTCCACTACCTTTCCTCTCAGTTCAGTTCTCTTCAAAGCTTTTATCCTCTTTTTCAGTGTTTTTCTTTCATTACGTTCTTTTCTTTCTTTCTTTTTACATCCTTTTAATGATTAAACTTTGAAAGAAAAGTGTTGCAGCCTTGTGCCGTTTGACATGGGGAGTTTCTGCGTTTGCTGTGCAACTTCGAAAAAAAACACAAAGTCTTGTTCTTATGATCGTTTACTGTTAAAGCAAGGGCAGTTTGAACATTTACATTGACCTGAGGAAGATTCACTACAGACTGAAATGTTGTACTTGTGTTCAAAGTACTGATAACACAAAGACAGCTGCAGGCTATCCTTTCAATTACGAGCATGAATACACATCATACTGCGAGGGTCCAACCAAGCGCCTGTTTTCTGATAAGGTTGAATTAGATCATATGAAATAGGAATAGCATTTTCAAATAAGGCACTGTAGACTCTGTAGACCTTTACTCTTGTCAAAACAATGGAAGACTTTTGCTTTCTGCTCTGCAGCATGTTGTGCATCGACCTCTTTTTGACCCAGTTCAAGTTCTTCATCAAAACTTCTGATTATCTTTTTCTTTTTTCTAAAGTGCCAAAAACAGATCCACTGTGAGTTCTGTGGGTGGTATTAAATCTGTGGTGAAATCCATCACAGCTAAAATGCTCTGAAGCAAGGCACTGAACCCTCAACAGCCTAAGGCGTGCTACACTGCAGGCTATCAAGAGCTGTGTACTTCAGTGTCGGGGGGCAACAAGTCTAACTATGTCAGATAGGAGGATAGATGAGGAAGCAAATCATTCATTTTAATACTTAAAAAGATTATTTTGAAACTGAAAAATATCTAAATAGTGCAGCAGATGCTACTTTGACCGCTCACTCTGTTATGTTTGGTGCAAAGTTTAGTCGGTTGTTGTCTAGTTGTTGTAGTTGTCTCAGGAGATTAGACAGAAAATTATAGACAAGCATGTTAAAGGTAAAGTAATCAGACCATCTCCAAGCAGCTTGATGCCCCTGTGACTACAGTTTCACATATTATTCAGACGTTTAAGAGACGTTGAAGAGAGACAGATAATAAGAACCAAAGAGCCCAGAACAACTTCCATCTGTTGCTGTTTGAGCCAAAGTGGACTTAATGGAAGAAATTGCTTGATTGTGGTGATTGCCTCAGAAAGTTGTGCAACAAAATATAAAATTCTGGATTTAGGGATACTTTTTGTCCAGGTCAGTTTCATTGGTTCAGTTTCTGTAAATCTTTATTTCTTATTACTTTTGTCAGTTTCAGGTTATTTCAGTGGGAAGGGTACCAACAGTTTTGTCCACGTGTGTGCACTGTGCATGCATTTTTATATTCATGGTTCCAATTTACATGTTGCAGTTAGTGTCTGTGTCGTCTTATTTAGTCAATATTACTATTAACCTCTGTGTTGAATGTTTTAAATAGTACTTGATAATGTAGTATAAGGATGTCCTGAATAACGTTTGCGCTAACATTAATATTTTCTTTCCTTTTTGTTATTGTTCTGCATGCTCATGATATACTCAATAATCTGTGTTTTTAGGGAAACTGTAACATCTGTGCAGAGACTACATGAAAAATAGCCTCTTGGCTAACTCTGACACATTTACAAACATGTTTAATTAATGTGCTCCGTTCCTGTAAAGTAAACCAGAAAATAAATAAATAATGTAAATTGATTCAGAATTGTTTTTATTTACTTCTTACTTCTTCTCCATTGTTCTGTGATGATGATGTTTGGATTGTTCTGGTTGCTTCAAACCTCATTAAAAGCCCAGTGTACTATATTTACAAAGCAGAAACATTCCTCCAGCTTCGTCCTTCCTCTTGCCACGAGGGGAGTCATACAGAGCGCGAGCAAGAGGCAGACACAGAGAAATATTTGAAGTCCTCGTCCTGAAGTAATTGGGAGTACTTGAGAGAGAAAGTTAGTGAATTATTGAGGAAGCCAATTACCTCTCCACATCAAACCGTTTAACAGTATTTGCCTTTCCCTGAGTGGAAAGATAGATTTTCACTTCCACCATAAAAAACTGTTCCGCAGATTTTATGAGATGTTCTCTGGACCTCACTGAGGTTTTTCAGCCAATACGACACAACTTACATCAATTTAAAAAGGTTTTCCAACAAATTATGCTTTTATATGCTAATATCTGCAATAATATCTGAATCATGTAATCAGTATGTTAAATGAAAATAAACTTAAATAATTGAAGCTCTACACAAACATTGATAAGTCAACTTCTGGAAATATGTCTTATGTATTGTTGTGTTGTCTGTGTTTGCAGTGAGTTCTGCTATGCTGCAAATGTGTTGCTAAATTGGTGAAGATGTTTTACTTGTTATTTTGAGCTCTCGGGGCCTCCGTACCATGAACCTCAGAAAGGTTAAATTAAGTTCAGGGCAACCGTGAAGCCAGTGAAGCAGCTCAAAGCTGAAAAAGGCCACATCACCGGTGCAGAAAAGAAGTAGAGATGTCTTATAAATATTTAGCCCACAATGACAGGTACAGAAAGAGTTTCCAGATTCAATTTAGGCAGTGAACTTCACAAATACAAATAAAACTTCCTCAGGAAAGTCTGAGCTTTTGAACTTGATCAAATTTTCAAGCTTGTGTTCTATTGAAAGTTTGAGAGGCTTTAAAAGAAATTAAATAAAAACTTAGTAAGAAACTGTTATTGTTATTGTTATGTTATTACCATGACCCCAGCAAACCCCTTTACTCTGAATGGAGAGAGCACATTGTTTTTTTTTTTCCATGTTCTTGTTTGGCAGCATTTTTTGATGAAAAAAGACTTTAGAGTTTATTTGAGCTGAAGTTAGTGAAGTTCAGCTGAGTTCAGATCAAAATGACAGATCACTGTGAATGTATTCTCTTTCCCGTTTTCGGGTTGTAACGATGATGAACATGGATTATAGAGTCCACCTACTGTTGACCATGTTTTTGCTTGAAACATCTCTGTTATTATAGAATACAATTTAAATGGACATTTTGCTTATTTTTCTGTGTGCTTCGACCTCTCTGGGTCTTGTGAAGTGAGTGAATCTCCTGTTTCATTATGACAATGGTGAATGCTTGACCATTTGTCTTCTAATGAGCTGAACCTTTTAGTGACCAACTGTTTGTGTTTTCACACCTGAAATGCATTCGCAGTCATTGTTGTAATAACACAGCACATTTTGAATAGCAAGAAACCGGACAATCTATCAGTATAATACAAAAATATGACTCTTTCTTCGATACTTTTTTAAACGTAAGACACATTCACACAGACCTCACACATGAAAGCCAAGAAACTGCATCCTTCCTTCCTCTTAAGAAGGCTCCTTTGTCGCGTATTTGCACACAATACACCCTATAATCCAGGTATTTCCCTCTTCAGAGCAGGACACGACAGGTATAGTCTCTCTCCCTAGTACCTTTCAGTCTGATATTTGAGTCACTTGCTATTTCATTGCAATAGAGCTGTTCATATGAAGCCATAATTCGAGGGATTCATTGTACAAAGTACCACTATATGCAGATGACTCTCTCTCATATCTTTAATTCCTTTTTGCCTAAACTTGGGGAAAAACTAATTACATCTTGTCAATCCAGTTGTTCAGTATTCAGACTTTCCTTGCAGCAGAGTTCAGACTTCAGTTATCTTGGGCATAGTGGTGCCTTGATCTTTTGAACTCTGTTAAATTTAATCTAACTCCTTTGATACATAACTTAAGACAGATTTGCAACAACGGTGCAAACAATGCTGCAAACCCCCTTGTGTTAACCTTATTAAACTAATAAAGCAGGAATAAACAGTATACTATTTCCACTTTGTGGCAGATATACTGTAAAATACAAGCTAAATTATCTCCCTCAGAAGCTCCAAGAATAAAAACAGGCACACTCCATGAACAGACTCACCCCTGCTCTCTTTTCTCCACGGGGACTCGACAAAATAATCAGAGAGCCACGTATGAATGCTTACCTAACTCTGAATTTATTCAGGATGTTCTCCTGGAAATGCCGGGAAATAAATCACTTCTTTCCCAGAAACCTTTGGCCCCTGTCCCCCTTCATTTCTCAGGAGTTTTCCCTACTGAGCCAGAGGAGCTCACAGAGAAAGAGAGTGAAGAAGAGAGCAAACGAGAAAAGTCATTATCCTCAGAGATGGAATTAGTTGTCACACTCAAAAGTACAGTAGTACAGTATAGTATAGTTTTCTCTGTAGTGAATTAGCGGGTAGAAGCTGGATAACTTCTCGTTAACCTAGATGTACAGGATTCTGGGGAGAAATACTCATTTGCTTTCTTGCCAAGAGTTAGTCAAGATTATTATCAGTAGTCATGTTTATACGGTTCCCTTAGCTTAGCACAAAAACTAGAAATGGGGGTAAACAGCTGGCCTGCCTCAGCCCACTACCACCTTTAAAGCTCACCAATTAACACTTTGTATTTAGTTTGTTTAATCCAGACAAAAACCAATGTGTAAACATGAGAAATTGCCATTTCACAAGAGGTTATATGCCAGAATATCTCTCCGCTGGATGCTTGAGTCGTTGTCTAGAAATAGCCCAACACATAACTTCATAAAATGATTAAATAAATCATATATAAATATTTTTAAATAGTATTTTTGTATGAATCAAGAGCCACTAAACGGGTGCCTGCTAAGTAAAGTCTAACCCCATTAGTATTAGTTTAACACACTAATATGTAAGTATCATTTTATTGTTGCTCAGATGGACCTCACTCGTGTAAAATTTATCTAGTTACATTTCACCAATAATTGCTGATCTGTGTGTCTCGCTGCTGTAAAATTTTTCTCATTAGGGTATACAAAGCCAAAAGGAAATGAACCTTTTAAAGCTAGAAAACCTTTTAGCGAGTCATCTGAGGATGTGCGGGGTTCAGAGGGTGTCTGGCACCTCTCCTCGACTCCTTCGTGTTCGACACCTCCAACAGCCAATTACAGAGAATCAAAAACGCATCATTAAGTCTGTGAGAAGTCATCTGTATGACTGCCTTATCTGTCCTGACCCGCCTTGTATCCAGTTACGGAAAGTGGACGAGGAGTTTGACGGATATTTAAACACATCATAGGTGACAAGACAGACAGAAAGGAAGAGACAGCGCAGTTTTTCAGAGAGTGGTAGCAGCAGATAATCAGATGTGTGTCAGTGTGTGACTTCTTCCTTGTCTGATACTTGTCTTTTTCATTTCCATGTCTTAAGTCTGTTTTCTCTACACAGTCTGTCTTTTAAATGTCAGTCAGTGTGCGAGGAGAATCTGTGTGATTCTAATGACAGTGAAACATATAGATCTTTGAAAGCCCGGGTGAGAAACGGCAGATGGAGGCAGGGGATGTGCTCGCATCTGTGAGCCCTCGCGAATGCATATTTATTACATATGGTGGGAACACACATTTGTATGCTCACAAACTCCTTCGATGTCTATCTCACGCTCTCAGACAAACACAGCAGGCTAGAAAAGCACAGGCGAATTCATCTCCGACTCTAACTGTTCAGATTTACATACATTGTCTGTCCCTCTTTCCTCATGCATTATGTCATAACATCAGCAGGTTTCTCCTCCTCTGCTGCCAGCCTTGTCTATATGGCTTTCCTCTGAGACTCTCATGCTCGACTCTAACAAGCACAAAGGCAAGAACAGTATGCCAGCCTGAAGCTCCCTGTAGGCCAACAGCACCTGAGGTCAGAAACAAAGAAATCACCACGGTTTGTGCAGCCTTGAAAAAGACAAACAGGAGCACAGAACAAACACGTCAGCAGACTGTCATCGGATAATAAATCCGAGATGGGACGTTCATGCCTGCAAACAAACCTTCACACACATAATTCATCGATTAGTGACTGTTACTAGGCACAGCAGGCCCGTTGAGATTTCTCCACATGTTGAAGCTGTAGTAAGAGAGATAATACAAAGAGGTTGGAGGATGGGCTCTTTTTTAATTGCCTTTCTAAAGCCAAAAACAGGAACGATTGGATTAAACAGTGTGTTTATCTGCAGTAATGCAAGCTGCAAACGTCCAGCTAATAGATTACTAATGCTATCATAGTGTTATTTCCAAGGCCAAGGAGCAACTAATGTTACATTATTTTGTGGGGTTACAGGTTATTTTAGAAGATCACCATTCAGGTATTGTGCCATTCAGGTATTGTGCTGGATGCTACTCAGTGGTGTAGCGCACAGTAAACACATTATTTTATTATTATTTTTCAGTCAGCACTGGGTAAATCCCCTCTGATGTGCATTATTTAGTAGCTCCTAGGATGCGCAAAGGCATGACATGTTGTTCGATGAGTGGATGGAATAAGAAGTAAGAAATACTTCACTCAAAACTCATGTAAAAGTTGTGTTGTGAGTGTTTACTACAAAATCTGCACCGCTTCTGTGGCTAATCTTCATTTCTTCGTAATGAGCGTTACTCCCTGAAGTCCAGCAACAGAAGTTTTTTTAGGTGAGTTAAATATGCAGCAGTAGTCTTACATGTCAGTGTTTGTAGCACAGGGGTGATTATCCTTTTAGTGGATGTGCTGCTTATCAGAGTTTAAAGACTCTGTCCTGCTCTTTAATGGATTTGGGGAAATGAACACTTGGCGACCTCAGCCAGGCTCATTACCCAAAATAACATTACATTTGTCAAACACAGTCAGCCTCCCCAAAGGATTTCTCTCGTAAAGGCAAACAATACGAACAGTATCTATATCTAACCTCTGCCTTTATTTCCAGGCCTTCTACTTTTCAACTCGGGTCATCAACCACTGACGATGATGACTTTTTTTCCTGACATTTAGCGTCAGCTTCAGTCTTTTGTTATGATATCATGTGTCACCCATGATATCATAAAACCTCACACCACGAGAACAGTTTTTTCCAGACTGTTGCTGTCCTCGAGAGCCCTCGGACACTGACTTTAACCCTCCACCCCTCAGACCTACATGTCACATTAATGTACACTGACGCACAACTTTTAATAACCTTTTAATTAACTTCTTTTGGATGTCATTCTGTGAACTCTTGCACATTACCTGGTGAGTACTTTGAACCTCTTTTCATTTTAAGTACATATATTTACATTTTCTACTACTTTGTTTTTATTTTTTTGTTGTCATGCACCAAAACAGCAAGGAAATCTCCTTGTGTACAAAAACCTAATTGGCATTCTGATGTTTGTAGCCATTAATTACACATTTAAGACACTTTTACATACACACACTGATAAAGTGTTCCACAATTGTAATTTTATCTGTCAACAATCATCTGTCACCAGCTTGAAATGAGAAGGCTGCTGTTGTTTACCTCTATCTGATAACAAGGACCCATTATTTCAAAAGTTAATAAGCATTTCTACTTGTAAATCTGCCACCAACAATAAAGTTTTCCTCTGGGAGAGATCGTGCATGGATACTTCATAACTATAAAGCAGAGAAGTCACTTATGATATGATACAGTATGTGCTGTATGGACATTACATTTCTTATTTTTGCTATATGCAGTCACTTCTCAGAAATTAATTGCTTTGCAAGGCAGGAAATGCTGACTAGCTGAGCATACTGAGAACTAGACACAGTTCTCGAGAGTTCGGTGATATGAGTTACTTGCAAATTGAAAAAAAAAAAACTTTCCATGAATGCATCAGCAGCCTTGGCATGAATGAATCTCATCCAGAAACTTTCTCTCTCTGTCTGCGAGGCCGGGTGCTTTTTGAAGGCACAGTATTGAATCACCCCCTTCGCTTTAGCTGTAACTTCAAACTGAACTTCAGGTTCACTTTCTCGTTTCATTCACGGGAACTCTTGATGTTTCTCTTTCCTTTTTCTTCAGCTGTGTGTCAAGGGCCCCCGAAGACATCAAATGTACAAGTGACAGATGAAGAAGGAGAAGAAGTGGGAGATAAATCTTAGGTGATGTTGTGTATGTGTGTGTGTGTGTTGAAGGAAAAGGAGAAAACAGGGTGCTGTGGGCATCAGAGGAGACTTTTATCATCAGCTGAGAGGTGAGGAACGCAGGGAGGGCCTTGAATAGATCTATTGTTCGCCTCTGGTAGGTCTGGACTTAAACAAACAACAAGATGACGACAGGTGCAGGTAATCATGCTGCCTTTTATGGTTTTCTTTCACAATCTCTCCCCCACCTCTGTCTCCCCTCTGAAAATCACTGAGTGTACACGCACAGGAGAACTAACAACCGGCGGCTTCAAGCCTGAAACATTGCTCGGCGGGTGAACCGTTCCTGCAAAAAGAAAGAACGCAGCATATTTTGTTTGTTCTACGCGGTGCTGAAAAGTTCAACCTTCCACTGAACTGTTACAGCAAACTCCCCCTGACGTCTTCATCGTTTGCTTTTCAATAACTCCTCTAATATAATATACATTGAGTTTGGCACTTGAGTCTAGTTCCTCTCCCTCGGCTCTGTTACTTGACAGTACTTGGAGGAGAGGAGCTCCGTTTAAAGCTATAATCCACTGTCAATTTAAAGGAGGAAAAATCCCTCACCGTGAAAGAATAACAATGGTCTTTTCTTCTGTCTGACAAGAGTCCACTGGAAAATGTAGTGAGGGAAGAGAGGGAGATAACTGATGTAGCGTTTCCAAGTCTGGCTTTGTTGAATATGCTTGTACCCCTGGCCTGGAGAGACAGAAGCAAGGTAGTGACCTGAAGGCTGTTTGGTTCAGACAGCGTCGTCTCATTGTTTTTTAGGCTGTTGCTGAAGGTGATGCATTGACAGTTGTTTCAAAGAGTTTTGCTATTGTGCATGGATTGAGTTTGAGTTTGTTTACGCCAGGGGAATTTGCTGGCCTTCACAAATCCAAGCTAGCTAAGTTAGGAAATACATGAACATTGACAGTAATGCAAATTGTTTGTTTAGGAGCCCCAGAAAGGTGAAGAGAAGATCTATTAATGTCTGTGTGAAGAGATTTCTTTCAAAATACATTATATATGTTGGGAAATTGTTGCTGAAAATGTGAAAAGATTTTGAATGATATATTACTGAAATGTGGAGTTAGAGGTTAAAACAGTTTTTCTCCAGTTTTCAGGACAGGATTTTGTGGGCGGTCCTTAAAGGGTGGCTTGATGACACACTGAGGCCACCCTGAGCATACACCTGCACCCCTAGCAGAGAGTTAGAGATTTATTCATCTCACTCAGAGTGTTTCAAAGTTCATTTTCTGAACTCACCTGACACGTTTCAGTCAGCTTCAAAATGTCTACTTGACTGCTCCCATTAGTGGGCGTGGCTTCAACACATTCAGCGGACACGCCCCCAAAGTCCTGGAGCTGAGAATACTGCTCATTATTACCTGATTTTGACACCTAATTTCATAAACTTGTCGATATTTTTAATCATTCAAATTTGGCTGGGTGGTTAATAACACTTTCTTCTTTGGTCTGACAAACTCATAACACATATTTATTCTTCCTTAGCACAGACCTTAAAGAATACAGAAGACAAATACGGTATGTTTACAATATTATACAACATTTTCCTTTAAAGGGTTGACTCAAAATGAGTTTCTACCTCCACTGCAACATAATGAAAGTGAGTTTGTGCCCACAGCGTTAGAAAATGCAACACCTGATAGTTTTTTTTTTTTTTTTTAGTATCTGTTACTTTGGTCAACCTCACTAAGTGGTGAAAATGATGAGAATGTTACATGAAATATTCAGTGATAAAAGCAAAAGTGCAATGGAGACCCATCTAGCGATGAAACATGTGACTCTAAACATCAAAATGAAGAGACAAAAAATGGTGGCAGACAAAAAAACGTCAGATCTGTGTGGAGCGATGAGGAGACCGTCCTCAAATTACCACATGAAACAAATCAAATTTCCATAACGTTCTCTAATTTGTTTTTTTCCCGTTTGAAGTCTGACTGGCAGTCTTTTAATTGTGTTGACACTGTTTGGCAGAAATCTCAGACAAATCTGAGCAAATGAAACAAAACACTCTCCGCACAGCTGATGGAAAATGCTGGAAATGCTGAGATTTGCCATGTAGGTCGAGTGTTTGTGAGGCTGTGTGTGCGAATGCATGTGGCCACAGCTATTATGAACTGAGCCCTCAACTTTTAAGTGTGCTGCTGCATCGAGTCACTGTAATTATTTGTGTGTTAAAAACAATGCTGAAACTCAAAACCGTATTAGTAAAGGTGTACAGTTGTGCACAGGTGACAGGTGTGGACGACTACGTTGGAGAGAAACCTCGCCCCGCTCATGAATTTATATTATTTGTATGTTAAAGGGTCAGAGACAGCCTGTTGGTGGGACAGAGCGTAAGGTTTTTTTTTAAAAAAACCAAACATACTGTACAAAAAATGTTTTATTCAATATATAGAGAACGTGTGTCTCAGTTACAGTTCCTCTCGCTGTGTTCCGTCAAGTTCTCCCTCCTTGTTTTGGTTGGTTGCTAACACGCTGTAGTCCTCTCGTGACGGAACTTATTTATTTGAGCTGTTAGACAAGACGAGAGAGGAGTTAAGAGAGAAAAGCGATGAGGTGAGAGGAAAAACAAATTCAGACCATTAATCATGACAGCTGATTGTGGAACAACTCAAATTGCGTTTCCTGACTCTGACATTCTCATTAGCGCTGCTCTCTTTCATGCCTGTCTGTCTTGTCTCTTCAGTGTCTTCCTCTTTCTCTCTTGTTCTGTATGTGCCTTGATTTGGAAAGCAGCAGTAACAGTGAGCTAAAATCTATTTCCTCCAGTATAAAAACCATTTGCCCCCAAATACGATAAATCACTGTAACGCAGTACTTAAAAAGTAATTGCACCAGCTTGGCAGGAATTTGGATGTCATCTACACTGAGAGTTGAGAACTGAAACTAGAGTTGGTGTTAACAAGAAACAGCGACGATAGTCTTGAACCACACGCAGCATACCCCCGAGCAAGACAAGGCTTTGTGTGAGATTAAACACAGCGGTTTATAAGGCAGGGTAACATCAAAGTTTAAGTGCCTGCAAAGGAGAGAAAATGTGTCAACTGATTCACTTTGATAAAAACGTAGGCACCGAGATCTCATCAGGTTTTATGAAGAAAAAAAAAAAGATTTCCTCTTGAAGTGCATGTATACGTGACCAACACAGCACAGTGCTAAAGTGGCTAAAGCAGGCTAGCGCAGGCTAACAGCATTGTAAGCTGAAGGAATTCAATATCAACATGTAGGTGACCTTGACTAATGACAAATCACATTAGCGCCTCTCATCACAAGCCTCAGACAGTTTAATGTGCTGCGACGAAACTCCAGGGACCCGTTTCACGGAATTGATTTGTGAGCTCTGCTTACACACGGATCATAAATGGTGGCAGCAACATGCTTCAGCAATGATTGTACCATGCAAGTTGCAGATATATTTACGAGTCCTACAGGGCTCGAGCATGCGCTACAAGGATGGATTTGTTTTGGTGAGTCAAACGTCGTCAGAATCAGAGAAAAGCAACATTAAAGACGTGGCAAAGTTTAAATATGCATTATTTAAAAAGTGAATATATCGCACAAGTGCTTTAAAAAACCGCCACTTCTTGTGTGTGTGCACTAGCTTGTTTGCAAGCCTTCGGTGCACCAGCGTACTTTCAGCGAACTTTATCAAACAATCTGCATGATCTTGTGGCAATCTGTCTGCACGGAAAGAGACCAATTGCATCTGCCAGCACAAATAAAGTGTACTCGCATATTTGTTTTTAGACTACAGACACTTATCTTCACATGGTAAAGGCCTAACTATGCATCAGAATTTGTCAGTTTTTCAGCAAATCACTACACAAATGTGTGTAACTTTTTCCCTTTTTTGCATAAAACTTCAAGTTCAGTGTTGAAACATGTTCAGTGGGTCTTCACCGTGACAATTTCCCTTTTGGAGTTGATTTTATATTTCAGGAGGATGCTGTATCTCCTGTGTGTGTATGTGTGTGGAGATGGGATCTTATTTAGTTTAAGAATATCTCTGCGCCATAGCACTGGGCTGCTTAAAATACTATTTAACTTAATAAAAGTTTGCATTCAGTTAGTCATATCTGACTACAAATGACCATGTTGGTGCTGTAAACATTGTGGTAAACTAGTCTGAGCAGTTACGTGTAAACAGGAAGACTGAAAACTGATTGTAGCGATTAGATGTAGATGTAGATGACAGGAAATATGATTATGACTATCTAGCAGAAATGTATTTGGAGCAATGGCTAAGCAGACAAGATAAAAGTTTAGTTTAAGTTTGTAAGAAACATAAAGATGCACAAACTGTGAGTGCCATCGTTACTTTGGCAAATAATTTACAGGATGGCTTGTAGTGTATAGTGTAGTGCCTGATATACATGGACACCTGCTGTGAATCACATTTACATTTACCCTCCTGCACTGCGGCTTGCCTTTATAAAAAGCACGTTTGCAGGAAATGTGTTTTCATATTATATCTGACAGACTCAGCGACAGGGAGAACTGAAAAGATTACAAAAACAGTCATTCCGCTTTATGCAGGAAGAATAATACATACATCTCTGCACATAACCTCTCTTCTTGAAATTTCAGAACTCATCATACAAAGTGAAAAATAAATGACAAAGCTACCTAACATTACAGCTCATAAATGTGGGTTCGCCTGCCACAAACTTGATTCTCTAAGAGGCTGAGAGGACATGATTTTCATGCTTTTAAGCTTTAGAGAATCCTCTTGACAAATAGATGTTATTTTGTATGAAGTGTACAAAGAACAAAATGCTATAATGGTTTAACCAGACCGACAATTAAAAGGACAGAAAGAGACAAAGACACCCCCGAGCAGCAGTTAAATAAGAAGGCTTAGCATGAAAATCTGAGCCGATTTCTGTTTCAGTGTCAAGTGCACAATAATGTCTATAAAAAGCTGAAATGAGCAGGCAGGTTGCTTTAACACAGCTATTCTTCAAACTTCAAAATAGAAACAGAAGGTTGGTCGAGGGTTAGCGCAGCATATCATCTGAACTGAGGACTGACTAATCACAGTTTTAACCTGTTCAGTCTGACCACAGAGTGCACTGTAGAAGGCCCAAAGGTTCGCAGAGTATTTAGAGCCGCGCTGAAAGCACTGTTTTGGTTTTTTAAAGCTTTTCTGGACTGAAAGGACGTTTGGAGGGAAATAGTTTTCTCCCTTGGCATGCATCATTGTAGGGACATCGACAAAATGGAAGTTTTCATCATTTAATTATTCGTATTTTGGGGCCAAAGTTGACTCACCATCTATCTGATTAGCATGACAACCAGTTGCAACTCTATTAAACTCAAGCAGCAACCTCTGTGGCTGTGAAGTGGAGCCAATGTGGAAGTGCCAAAAACTGCAGTTCTTCAAACATCCACTTGAGGTTGGCTGCAGAACGAGTCAGTCTCCATAAGTCCCCATGTTAAAATGTCCAACTTCACAGCAGAAATAAACATGTTTACAGCCTGGTACAAAAAACAGTTTTGGTCTCTCTAGCTAATTTCCCTGTTCATGACAACTGTACTGAGGGTGAATTATTTTTAACTCACCCATTCAAATGATATTAAGGCTTAAAGTTACATATAAGTAACAGCGTGGCTGCTTTGATTGACAGGTGGGTGCTGCTACAGATGATTTGTTTCATCCGTCCGGCCTCAGGTCTGTCGATAATCTACGTCTTTGCAGATTTTTAGATTAGCTGGGAGGTGGAAATGGCAGAACCAACATGGCTGTGGCCAGAGACACATATTCTGAGCGTCATACATACGCGTGTCCATTCTTTATACTGTCAGTGATTCAACCTGTGAGACTGAACGTAATGTATCGAATAAAATATATGAGCTTGATGGGAATTTTCCAAAATGACTGCCTCTCCACCCAATTAGTTCGCAAGGCTGAGTGTCTCCTTCTTTGCTAAGCTCCTGACAGCCTGCAGGCACGTGAAATATCATGAAATGCAAATCACGTTTTCCGCATATGAACGGAAAAGATGTGTTTCAACACCATGAAAGAGAAGACACAACTGGAAACAGGCAGAAGACTGACATTGGAACATAGCTGGAGGTTGGGACTGAAGGTTTCTACATTCGCCAGTGACCATAAGTCTTTCCAGTCTGGCTGCGACTTCTTATCTATAATCGGTGTGTAAGCAAAGGATGGAGGCCATAATGACACTTAGTTACATGTTTGTCATGTGACAGGTTCAATCAGTCTTCCAGCTTCTTCGAGCTTTTCGGTATTTTCACACCAGCATGGAGCTGTGTAATTGTGAGGGCAATTAAGAGTGAGCGGGTGCCAATCAGACCTGCAGTGTAAAACTGGCTGTGTATGATTCATAACCTCATACATGATTCAGTGAGCCTCAGTGAGCACATGGGAAGAGATGGAGAAGACACGACATTAAGATAATCAGCACAATGCATCAGATAATCAACAGATCGGTGCAGGCTGCTTGGCATACAGTCAACATGTGCGACTGTAACCATAAATAAAGTTGCTGCTGGGGGAAAACCATGAAACGCTGTAAGAAAATAACCTTATCTTTTAGCTTGACTATAAATTACAAATTAAAAGCTGTAAACTGTAGAGCTCAGACCTCGGTGCTGCTCCATGACCGACTTGACTTTTTTATGCACTGACAACAAAAAAAGTGATTTTATATTCGAGTCCTGTTGATGGTTCTGATTTAAATTCAGTGTACTGGGGCCATAAATATCAACACCCTCTCCGCTGTTTATAAGAGAGATAACCAAGCCGTGTACTTGACAAAGAAAGTGAACTCACTGAACAGCACATTTAAATAATATTGTGTCTTGACTGATGTGCTCAATATTTTATTGCTTTTTGTGCTTCTCTTACAAATGAAGAGAATAAAAATAAAAAAGTTTGTTGAGAATGCTCATAGCATATTTCCATTTTATGATATTAGAAAAAGAAGAAAAGAGGAGATATATTTATATTTGGTGTTAGGATGTTTTAAAATGAGCATCCGTTAACTTAATCAAACTGATTTAACCCATGTAATGTATCTGTGTGTGTGTAAATGAGAGGTTTATTTTGTAAACAATCCAGTTTTCTCATTTACACATGATCTGATATCATAAGAGTAGCTGACAGTTGCTGTAGCTACTGTTAGTTAATGTAAACTCATATTATTAGTCGTGCTGCCCAGAGTACAAGGTCAGGTGTCAGGCGTAGGACCACGAGGAAGAGTAGATTTTTAGGCCCAGGGCACGGAGGAGTGCTGATGTGGAGCGGGGCTGGTGTCATGCTAGAACCGGAGCTGAACAAGTGAGCAATGTAACTCAGCAGCCTCTATGAACATAATGACAGAAGTGAAAAGACCAAAGGGGTCACTGATGGAGAAAGCTAAGAAGAAAAGACAGTGACGGAAGAGTAAATCTGGGACTGACTTTTAGCCGTTGGCGAGAGCTTCATGAAATAAAAGGCTGAAAGACAGATGTCGAGCTGGGCTTCTTGATGTTGAACAATTAAGTAATATTAGTATATTGCTGTGTCTTGTTTATGCACTTGCTGGATGTTTGGCTGCTAGCAAAGTTGTTGACTTGCTAGTTTTCCGTCATAACAAACAAAATAACATCATAACAAATGCACATTTACAATAGTGGTATTGCACGCTGAAACTGGGAGCACTAAATGGAAAAAATACCAATTTCTACACAATGTCGCTTTACTGTTGCTACAGTATGTGCTTCTGCCATAGTAAGATGAATTCAAATTGTTAAACTACGATGGAAAAATGAGTCAGCAGGTTGATCTTTTTGTCAAACACAGGTTGGGTTTACAGAGTTGGGTATTCATTTTGGAGTTATTGGCTCCTCATTATCGCTCTATCCTGATTTTCACGTCAGTGCAACGGGTGGTTAAAAAAGCAAACTCCCAGTTCGACATGCAAAATGTCTAATACTCCTGAGAATGCTTAACTGAGCGCTCCAGCACCCTCGGGACATTTTCCGATGCCTGCATGTACACGAGCAATAAAAGAGCAAACTCCAGCACATGGAGGCTTCAGCAGTCGATCCAGCCTGCAGTGCTCTTATTGTGTTTATTTAAACCCATTTGAACCATTTTTGGAACTTTATTTTTCAAATTATGACAGCGGATTCAATGATTTTTCATGGTGTATTTTCTTTGCTTGTAATTCCCATTTTTGTCTCTGTCAGACAAATCATTCTCTGATTTTGTTTCTCTTTTATGGGAGCATGCACAACCTTCTTCCAGACCCATGAAACAAAACCCATGTCTCTATTTGGGTGTAAAATTAATTTTCTGTGGCACTCCTGTAGCACATTCAGGTATCTACATCTGTACAGCACCTGTTATGCTGATGATGATGAAGTTCTTTACTTTTCTTTACTTTTTTTTTCAATCCTCATGGTTGGTCATTGTGAATAATGACTGGAAAAGTACACATACAACATGCATCCACACATCTTCACCTCGTTTCAGACCAAAGCTGTGAGTTTGACCTTTTACTTTCAGTCTGTTTATAATGAAGACCACAAGAGCTGTAAATATGAGCAACATGCACAAACCTGCATGGGACAATCAAAACAGTTTATTTTCTCTGGTGTTGGTGGTCGAGGTTTGGTGTTCTTTGTTTTTTTGGGGGGTATATAATCAAACATTTGTTAGGCAGTGTAGTGAAAATTTCAGTGAAAGAACCAGGAAAAATGCATAATTTATGAACTTATAAACATTTCTAAGAGACTTTTTGGACTGGTCTTACTGCTTTAGCCTGAATCAGAAAGGCTTTATCTTGTTTTCATAACCACAAGATGAATCAACACCACCGCGAACATTTACTTGGAAGTGAGATAAGATCCACCTCTTCAGGATTTACATCACACATCGAATAAAAATGTTTGCCCATAAACAAACAAAACTACATGAGTTGTAGGCCCAGAAGCCGGGTTATCATGTATGGGAACTATGTTTACCTAAAATCAGAAGCTGCAACTGCATCAACTCCTCGAAATATAATTAGTGTAAACGATCTTTATTACAGGCTCTACAGCTCCAAACTGTTTCACACAACAGCTGCCTCTGCAGGTTGAGTCACACACACAGCACAAAATTGGCACTTTTGCTAGGGGCAGCAATTTCAACCAAGTACATTTTAACTCCTTACTCTAAGTAAAAAAAAAAAAAACAGTAAATGGAGCAGGTGTAATTTTGGCAAACACAGACAAATATTGAGAAACACACAGTTATATAACCCTATAGAAGAAAGAGAGCGTACATCTTGATCTAGATTTTTTCTGTTCTCCTTCTTACCTCAAGACGTCACGGAACAAAACGCCTCCTGATCTTCGATGACAAAGATGGGTTTTCTCGGCTTAATCTCCTGTTGATCCTTCGCCTGATTAATCCATTTGGTCAATATGAAAGGTTTAAGGTGCCAATTGTTTTCCTAAAGCCCCGAGCCTTAAGGTATATGACTGCCATCATGATATTTTTAGAAAGCACACCAGCCGTTCGTGGCGCAACCTACTTTTCCAAACATTTCATCCAGGTGAACGTGATAAAACATCTTGGCTGTAGGTGTGAAGGAAGCAGAGCGGCGAATGAACTGGTGTTTCACAGATTGCATCAGCCTCATGCCGGCCTTCAAAGTGTCGAGGTCTGGCTTCAAAATGCTAATCGCTGTCGTAGGCGATCTGACTGAAATAAGGTTGATATATATATATTTTTATTTTTTCCTGAATTCCCTCAAAAGTTTACAGTTTGATAATAAGAGGACAAAGCTTTCATCTGACAGCGGCGTGGGTGTGACAGCATGCCAAGTCGCCACACAACAAGCTTTGAGTCATCGTGATGGCCGAATAATCAGGTGGATGATAAGTGTGGGAAGCGGGAGCAGCCTACATTCACCTTTATGGCGACCATAAGCAGCTGTTACATAACCGTCTTCTTCACCCACTGAAACGTCTTGTGGTTACCAGAGTAGGAAGTGATAGGCAGGACCAGGTGTATGAAGTGGGCAGCTCCAAGAGCTTATTCATGTTTCATTTAAGTTTAAAAAGATCACGTAGGAAATGCACTTGTGCTTTGGAGATACACCAAAACTCCTCCATGAATTTATTTATTCAGAAACTATTCCTCTGGCTTGTTTATTATGGTAATTAATTTAGAGCGCTGCAGAAACTGGTGACTGAGGTTATCATTTGTTGTTCTTGTCTGAGGCGTCACACATCCTCATGCAACAAAACAAAAAATGTCCCTTATCCCCTGCGAGAGGGCAACGATAATGAGGTGAAACAACATTGTGCAGAGTCATTCTTCACATTTAGTTCCTCTCATAACTTTGGAAAATATATTTTTAATCTCCATATTTCCATTTTTTTTTGGTCCGTAGTGCACGAGGTTAACTGCACCGAATATTATCCATCTGTCAAATGCAGATTCAGAGGTTCAGGCCAGGGGCAGCTTTGAAGTTTGAGGAGAGGAAAGAAGAAGTGCAGACATATAATACAAATATTCTATGGCTATAATTACTGTGCATAAGTCTTTTATTCACCATGCCTTCCTCTGGAATAAAATATGACACAAAAACAGTGAAAGTAAGAATATACAGTTTGAGGATTTACAGTTCTTTAAATAAAGTTGTCATGTGGAGGCTGTTTGCTTCCTCCCTTCCTACTGCTTTTTCTGTTGTTTTCCCATTTCCTGTTGTGTTTCTGTATGTGTGTCGCTGGGATGTGTGTCCCTCTCAGCTGCCTGATTGTCTCACCACCTGTACCTGTTCAATCGCTATAAAAGACAGGCGTCTCCTCGCTGATGCAGGCAGAGTGTCCTGTCCTTCTCGTGGTATCAATGCCTCAGGGGCAGTTCTGAGAACTAGCTAGCTCCGTCTCCGTGGGTGGTTTGTGGTTTTGTAGTTCTAGCTAAATTTACATGAAATGTTACAGCTACTTCCTGTTGTACAACAGGCAAACAAACAATGATGCTGGATAAATTACAGGAAACAGATTGAATGCTCTCTGCTTCAGATTTCCTGCAAATGTTCATAGTTTTACACATTTATATAACAGTATTTTTTATGTTGTAAAACAGATGAAAAAGCAGATTCTGTATTTTTTTTGTCCAATTTTAATATTTGGTTTTGTGTTTTCTTTGAAGACAAAACAAAATAAAATATTTTACCCACTTGTTTCACTGCTACATCTTTCCATTTTCTGCCACTTACCCAGGTTACCTTGGCCGCATGCTAAGCAAGGTAGATAATGTCTTGCTCTCCAGTCACGTCTTGCAGCTCCTCTTGGAGGGATCCTGTGGCGTACCCAGGCCAGATGGGATATGTAATCCCTCCAGTGTCTGTTGGGACTGCCCTTGAGTCTTCTTCTTGTTGGGCATGCCTGGAATACCTCAACAGTGCTCCTCACCTCAACCGGGTGTCTTACTGCATGAAGGAGTGGTGACAGCTCCTCCCGTAGCTGATCTGATCTTGTTCCTAAGGGTGAGCCGAGACGCCGTGAGAAGAAAACTCATTCCGGCCTCTTGAATTCATGATCTCATTATTTCAGTCAGTACCCAGACCCCATGACTGTAGGTGAAGGTTGGTGAAGAAGAAACTGGTAAATCGAGAACTTCTTTATCACCCTGCTTCACTGTGACTGTCTGCTACATTCACAAACTTCATTATGGATGCTGTTCAGTGCTGTTTCTCACTCCTAAACAAGACTTTAAGATGATTTTTTCAGTTTTGGGAGCCCTCGGGGTAATAAATTATATCACTTTTGACATCTAGTAGTGTTTTGTAAAAAGGGCAGGCAGACTGAATTGTAATTTTAAGAATTTCATTATATGAAACATAATTTCAGAAACATCAACAACTGGCCTCCCAAAGACAGTCCTGGATGATCCCATATGAAACGTTAGAGAAGCAGTAGTTAGCCAGTTGGTCATCATCCTTAGTCTTTTCTCTTGTAAAGCCAAAATATACTGTTTGAACACGTGTCTACCCCCTGGATTACATTGGACATGGCAATGCTGTTTTGGTCCATTCTCGACGCAGCTTCCTATCCCAGCAGGAGTGTTTCAGAAGCCTCCGGACTTTGTTAAATTCCTTATATTTGGTCATTTTTCCTTGGTTTATGTGCTTTTACCGCTGCGTAGTTGAACTGTTGTCTGCTTTTATGATCAGAGGTCTGCACAGGGTGTTTTATTTTGAAAATTCTGACTGGATTCTCCATTTCTCTGTCTAACTTCCGGCCAGCTCAATCTGCCTTGTAGGTCAGACTCAGTACAGTTGTCATGAATGGGGAAATTGACAACAGAGACCAAACATGATTTTTGTACCAGGCTTCAAACCTGTTTATTTCTGCTGTGAAGTTGGACATTTTAACATGGAGGCTTATGGAGACTGACTCGTTCTGTAGCCAGCCTCAAGTGGCTGCTTGAGGAACTGCAGATTTTAGCACATTGGCCACAGAGGTTGCCAGAGGTTTTACAAGAGATAAAACCTGAAGGATGAAGACTAACTGGTTGCTTTTGCTAATGTATGTTTAGTTAACTTCCTCCACCTCCACTAAAGAGCAGTGTAGAGTTGCTTCCCTGAACTTTTCTTTAAGAACCATCTGTCTCCCACTGGGCTAATTTACAATGTACTGTACAAAGAATCAACTCTCTGTAATGGAGTTAGAAAATACAGAAAAGACTGTTTTTGAGTAAAGTAAGAAAGTTATAATAGATTCGGTGGAGCTGTAGTTTCATTGCTGATTAAAAATTCAAGAGAAAGACAAATTTCCATTTGACAACAGAAGCCAATTTTTCTGTTTGACAGAGAAGAGCAGTGAAGTGAGGCTACAGAACAGAGAGCTATCCCTAGAAAGCTGACATCATTCCTGCTCTGGGAGGTAATCAGATTACAGGAGATCACATCAGCTTCATACACAAACATCTTCGAATGCAAAAAAAAAGGAAAAATGCATCTATTATTTTAAAAAAGTCGAAAAAAGAACGGTGCTGTCAGTTCAGTCTGACATGTTTCTGAATCCAACACTTGCAGCATCCGACACATTTTTTAATAAGACAGTCTCTTCCTTTTCCTGGATGTCCACTGATCAGCAGTCAGTTAATTTCCTGTTGGGTGTGGAGTAAACAAAGCACACACTAATGCACGCATACGTACACACCTGTAGATGCGCGCACACACACAGGAACATAAACACACACTGGAAATGAGTCCAGCAAAAGGCTTTCAGCAACAGCATCACAGTGATTACAAAGTCGAGATGATTTTAGTCATTTTTATGTGCTTTGCTGAATTCTGCCGTGTGTCTCCTAAAACACGTAAACTGTTGAGTAAAGGTAAAAACACCTGCTAATACAGTATGTAAGCCTGCATTAAATTTTCACCACACCGTTTCATTCATATTCTGCCTGCAGCTAACTTCACTTACAGCTGCAGGAATGAGGCTTCAGCGCCGTGTCCATTCTGTTCACTCAAGCAGATCTTTTCACATGACTGTCTATTCAAGCTGTAGTAGACGTGTGTGAAGGTTAGAATCACCTGTTAACAGACAGCACTGTATTTTCATTGACCCAAGTGATCCAGTGCTGCGGTTTGAGTCGGGGTTGTGCATTTTGGCTGCAGGAGTGAACACCAAAATCGCGGCAGAGAAGTTGAGCTAGATCCAAATTTTGGAAAAACACAGCCTGATGTGACGCTGTAGCAGCCAGTCAAACAATCAGACCGGTCAAACCCTCCACAGTCAGCCTGAAATGTCTCTGAAACTGAGACTATCCAGGTGGATTATATGGACTAAACTCTGATACTCTACCTGTTGTGTTCTGGCTTCTTGTTTCAACCTCTAAATCTGTCTGGCTTGCAATTTATGCTGTCCCAATGGTTTGAGAGACACAGGAAGAAAGCAAGCATTGGTCGAGGGACATAGACAGTGAATGAGAGTGAGGGATCACTGGCATCAATAATGATGATACTGATTGTTTCAAAGTACTTACGCTCACCACCTTGCAATCCTGCCATGATTTACCTGGGTTCTTTTTTAATTTAATTTAGTATAGCCAGCTATACTAACATTTGTAAATCAATGAGAAAAAGTCCTACAGCTCTTAGATATGTCATCCACAGCGACAAACAAAGACAGCTGATGGGGCTGCAGTGATCAGGGCACATTGCTGTTGGTGAAACTTTGCTCGCCGTCTTTGTCTTAGGCGAGCAGCATCAACACAGTGATGAAGTCCAAATGCAGAACCAAGGTGTGTGCCAGAGAAATGAGTGTGCAAAGATGTCTCAGTAACAAGCTGAGAGAGCAATTAGGATGTATGCTATAATTTATCAAGCACTGTTATTAAGTTCTTACACTGTAATTTACATATTTCAGCTATAAAACAGATAAAATAAGCTTCTGGATCAAAGAACAATTATATTAATATTTTTAAGTTAATAGGACAATATTATTTTATACCATTTAACTGAAACCACAATCTTGCCATGACTAAAATGCGTTTGTTGTTTAAACGCTAATCACATGGGCCTCTTCAGACACTCTTCTTACACTTGAGAGAACACAATGCACGCAGCAATTACATTTCCTTTAGAACATACAGCATTTAGCAAAACAACTGAGTAAACATGATTTCTAGAAGACCCCGAGGATATTGCTGCAGAAGTACATTAAAGATGATGGAGTAGCTCAACTAATTAAAAGAAATAAAATGGTTAGAAAATATACAGTATATCCACAGTTTGTTTTCTAAGAGACGACTGTAAACAGACAAAAATGTTTACCGATTGGTGTAAGGTTGACCTTTAGTATACAGTATCGTCACAATAACTTGGCCAGTAGAGGACTGGCCTCCTGTCAGCAACACATGCTGTGACTGAGAGTGTGTGAAAACTAGTTAGCAAGCAGAAAAGTCCAAAGTTTACAGCACAAAGTAAATAAAATGCGGTCGTACACAATGCAAACAAGCAGCATCAACATTGTGTGGAAACAAAACATGTAACATGGGCAGGTTTTATATAATTAACAAATGATCTCATAGAGCTGTGAAGGTACGTCAGATCAAGTTGGAAATCAACGATATATACTGAAACCAAAACATGTACATATTGCAGAGCAGGAATTCCTCAGCATAACGAAAGAGGTTGGACTGTAAAACTAATAATATATATGGACGTCATATCGTAAAAGTAAAATTTTACAATTAGTCCTGATACCAATGGCCAGCCAGTTTTAGGACACCCAGGTTCTTCACATTTGTTTTTACTGATAAAGGACCGAGAGAGGACTGAATGTTGGATGCCGATAGTCAGGATCAATGATAAGGTCCTCAGTAACCACCACTGCGCAGTCAGCATGCATTAATCATTTGTTGTTATTCTTAATGGGACAAATAGCAGCTGGCTATAGTTGTTAGTTCTGTCATGATTCACTGAACAGCGTGAAATATTATATATAGTTTATATTTGTGCAGTTGTTCAGTGAGGAATGGTCGAGACCTTCATTTCTTCTTCTTTTTCTCTCAAGTCTCATAAATCTCAAGTCACTGCTGATTGCTCCGCTCATGGCTCGGAAAACTCAGTGATATATTGAGACGTAGTCATTCAGTGAATCACTCACGCTGTCTCACGAGCAGTTAACATCTTCTGTCTTGCATGACAAACCTGCCACAGAAAATAATGGAAACCCACCGCTTACGAGAGGCCTGGACTCAAACAGACTCAGCATCAGACTGAACTCTGATCATCCTGGATTTTCTTGTAATTTCTTGAAGCTGGTGTAATACCGTTTGACATCTACAAATGTCACCCAGGATTAAGCGGCACCAGACAATTTTATGACTATTGATACCTCAAAAATGATTCTTGATTGATTCTCAAAGGATCTGAGAGACTGCTAACACTTTATAAACATCATGAATAAAAAAATCTTATTCTAAATATTCAGTTATTAAATGAGAAATGAATAGGTTTATTATTGTTAATGTTTTCTTATTAAATTCAGTTACAGGCTCACCAGTATCATTTGCATACAATGTGAGTGAACCATGAATTTCAGGACCAAATTTCATGACAATCCGTCCAACGAATTTCGAGCTTTCACTGGTTTCAGCCTCTAAATGTGAGCAACTGTTGCTTTCTCTGTTGACTGAAAATCACTAGCTGATCACTGGGCTCCCAGAGGCCTTCTCTGTGAAATAAAATGTATTTTCTGACTTTTTATAGACTAAACAATTAACTGAAAAATAATGGACAGCTTAATAAATAATGAAAATAATCATTAGTTGCAGCTCTGCTTCATCAGGACAGAGCTGAATCAATCAAAAAGAGTAAAAATGCACAATCCCTGCTACTTTGCTGCAACACAATGGTATATAAAAGCTTTATGGTCAATGATAAAGCTTCTGTTTGTCTACTTCTCATTTCTGTCCTTGCGTTCGTATTGTTTTCTATGCCATTGGTGTGTGAGCAGAGCTCATTTGTTAGCTAGGAGCTCGCTCCGTTAAGGATGCGTGTTGTTAGCCGGAGACAACAGGGCCTTGTTTCACAGCTGAATATGCCTCTCAGCATGGGATCCAGCCCTTGATTAAAAAGTGAAAGAACAAACCCTGTGGAAATCTTACAAATGATGAATAGCTGTACTCACAGGGAGTTAATAGCATTTGAGGTGAAGCAGTGCCAAGACAGCTGTGAGGGACGGCATAAATGTGTTGGATGGTCAAAAACACATACTTACATCCATGAACGCATGTATGCACAGGCACACACTTCACTCTGCAACATGATTTGTTATACATCTAAAGCTTATACCTTTGTTTCTCCTCCCATCATTTGTCCTGGCAGGGATCATCTGTAATCTGTTCCAGGGCCTGTTGTTGATGCATATATTTTCCTCCTACAATTTGATTTGGACTCCACTGCTCCTCGAAAACATTTATAACATTCCTGCTTGAACAGGGGGGATGTAAAAACCTATTTCTTATAGGAATCGGCTTAAATCTCCTCCACGTTTCCAACTTGGCTCCGCTGAATTGAAAGTGGTGAGCGTTCGCCTTCACAATAGGCCTCTGTCTCTTCCTACATCTTTCATGAGGAGGTCTGGTGTTGTATAATTTCTCCTTTGTCTGATGGGAACATCCAACAGAATCCATCACTAGTTTGCAGAAATGCCGAAGGTTTGAGTCAGTGGTACCTGAAATGCAAATCTGAGGAATTCAGTCTTCAGCTCTGGCGCCACAGGTCGTACAAAATAAAACTCTTTCATGTATGCGGAGTGCGTAAATGTCTTTGCAATCTCTTGCCTTGTTTCACAGCTACGATGTGTTCAGTGACCAGTGGGAGAAGAGAGTGTTCTTCTGTGCACAGCTGTGTACAAGGTAAAGTAATGATGTTTTATTAATTTTCATTGACTATGTAATTATTTAAAAACCATCTTCAAGTTAGATTTATTATAACAAATTAATCACACCTGAATGAAAATGGATTGGTTGGGGTTCATCACCTACAGGTTTCTGAAGAGCCGGTGTGAAGCTCAGATTGTGGTGGCCATCTTGAGCTCGTCTTGCCTCTGTCACCTTCTGACTAATAACCTGCCAATCAGAGTGGCTGAGCTGTTAATTATGCATAACTTTAAGCTTTAATATAATTTGAACGGGTGAGTTTTATAAAAATTCAGGCTCAGTACAGTTGTCATTGGAAATTAGCTATAACGGACCCAAACTGGTGTTTGTACCAGGCTGTAAACATGTTGTGGACATTTTAACATGGGGACTTATGGAGACTGACTCATTCTGTAGCCAGCCTCAAGTGGACGTTTGAGGAACTGCAGTTTTTTGGCACTTCTGCATTGGCTTCACTTCACAGCCACGGAGGATGCTGCTTGGTCTGGTATGACATATTTCTCCTCTGTGGATGGTTTTGTCGCTGTGTAGTTCATGCTAAATTTGCATGTTTATTAATATATAATGGGTCCAACATGTAGCCTGCCATGTCTGTCAATAAAGGATGTATGACTGCACGATCACCTGATGTGACACAGTGAACATCTCAAAAGACAAAAATATTGAGTAATCTGATCCACCTGTTATTCACAGAATATTCCCTCTGTTCAGGTCACAAAACCAAACGAAAACTAGTTTAATGTATGCATTAAAATCTGAATTTATATTAAAGTAACCACAAACATTACTCATCAGCTGTTGAAGAGACCTTTATGTCACAGTTACATGTTTTAAAACCTTTACTCTGCTGGAGATTCAGCGTTCTCTCTTGACCTTGGAAACAGCAGTTAAGAAAGCAAGCCACAAGGTCCATTTAGTAGCTGCTCTTTCAGTCATTTTGCTCTGTGGAAGCAGAGCTAATTATCACTCAAGTCCTATGACACTAGATTTGTGGTTATATCACCTGTCGCTATCACAGAGAGCTCATGAATCAAAAGCACACAGACTGTTTTCATCCATAAAGCTGAATGAAAATATGGATATGGGTGAATGTGGTGATTTGTAACATGGTGCGTTTGGTGTGAGAATATCCCTCCATCCATTTATCAGTTTTCTGAAGCGTTAATATTGGTCAAGGTCACAGAGGAGCTTTTCTGGATATAATTTAAGGTGTAATTCTACCTGCAACAAATAAATTAAAGCTACAACCAAGTTAAAATACCTGAAATAAGAAGATAAAGGGCCAAAAAAAAAAAAAAAAAAGAGAGAAGAAAATGAATTTCCATTTACTGTTCTCTGAAAGAAAGTCTTCTGGACCTCGACTACACCTGAGAAAACACATCTGAATGGCACATTTCTTCACATGCTACTTCGATTTCTGTTTTTTGGCGGTGGGTTTATACCTCTAAGTGTTTTTTATCATGCTGACACAGCCCTGAGACTTGCTCCATTTGTCTGTATAATAGGGGTGTCACCTCACCCACAGCACACAGCTAAAGTCTATTATGGAGTACTGGTCCAATACAATTCTCTTAATCTGCAAGCGCCTGTAGCTGAAATAAGATGACACACATGCTCGGGCGTAAAAGCACACGGAGAGACAGACAGGTGAGGAGATGCACAGACAGATGTGCTGCATAGGTGTGAATCGGGTGCAAATTATTGCGTCTACAGAGGAAGGAGAAAACATATTCAACAAGACAAAAATCCACATCCAGTATGACCCACAGCTGTCAGAGAAAGACACCGAACCATGTGTTTACTGTGTTAGAGCTTGACCGGAGCAGAAAACCAAAAGTTGAAGCGGAGGTGTGTGTTTGTGTGTGAGAAAGACGAGAGAGAGAGACAGATCCAGTCGCCTTGTTTCAGTGCATTCATCATCCTGAGTAGATCTGCTCCTGCATCCATTTCTTTTCATTATTTTGGGATGCTGCTTTGTCCCAACGATTTTCTCTCTCCGCAGCTTCTCTCCTTTCTCTGAATTAAAGGCTCCCTGACACTCTGTCAATAAAAACCTGCTCTGTTTTTTACACCTGCCACGAGAGGCGTTTTCTGTTTCATCAACAAGTCATTCAGGAACACAAACCCACCACGACCATCTCCTCTCCGCCTCTTTCTCTTTCCTCTGTGTGATGTTTTGGTGATGTTTTTGATATTTTGGTGGGTGGGTGCGGTGACGGGAAAGAGTCTTGATTCAGAACAAAAGCTGGCTCTCAGGGCAATCCCAGTAGTAGAGCTCTATTAATGGGACAAGCCCGCCAACAAAAGGGGGTCAACTCAGCTGAGACATTAAAATTCTGTGCAAAATTGAGAATGTGGAAAAACTTGCCGGGGGAACATGGAAATCAAGGAAGTCAAATGGAAACTTCCCTCCAGCTCCGCCTGTCAAACCCAAATCCGAAGTCACGACATAGACCAAAGACGAAAAGGTTGAGAGGAGTTAAAAAAGTTTGAAAAGCAGTTTAAATGTTCCCTACAGCTGGTTCTGTCTCTCCCTGGACTGATTGTGAGACTATGGTCCTCTGAGCACAAGTATAAGCCTCCACACGCCTCCTATTTATGAGCAGGAGCCACAGATTGAAAGAGACACAAAGTGACAACAAATGACACACTGTGGCGTCTCTTTGTTTGTTTTGTGTCTCTTTGTGGTTGTTTTGCATCTGTCCAAAGTCATTTTGAATTTCCGTGTGTCATCTCTTTGTGTGTGTGTTTGCTGCTTTGCGGTTGTTGGGCGTCTCTCTGTGGTCATACTGTAACAAGAAATGATAAAAATCACTTCAAACAGAGACTCTGACCCCTCAGGCCCCAGTACCCGCTATGCCGGTTCATTAATCCATCCAAGTGGTTCTGCTCTGAGCAGCAGACATCTACATTTTCTCATTTCTTGTCAAAGAAATACAAAACAAGACACACAGTTCACCTAACAGCCAGACATAATTGTTTGTCACGTTCAGCCGGAGAAATATCAGCACAGCGTTTCTCTTCCTGCTATGAGGGACGGCACAACACAGACGAAGGGACAGCTTGGTAATGACACATCACATTTCCCCTCAGGCTTTTTTTCCTTTTCTTTCTTTGAGGGGATGTAACAGTTTTAATAATGCTGTTACACATACCTCGAATTACAGTGGTAAAATATTTCCTTAAAAAAAAGAGGAGGTGTAAAATGAGGTACTTTTACGGCAAAAAGGATTTATTCTTTTATTTTAATGAGAAACGCAATTTGACTTTTTTTTTTTAATCAGAATTTTTCTATTTATACAAAAAAGAAACACAAAGCATGACAGAAAGAAAACATCTTCTTTCTACAGTGTATGATGTAAACAGACTGTCAAGTTTCCTCAACAGCTGTGGATAAAAACACTTTTTGATTTATGGCTGCCGGGTTGCTGACGCTGCATCTTAAGTCACACTGCTGGGTTTGACTTCTCCACCTTATTGCCAGCAATCAAAGACGAGAGCGACAAGCGATAATGAGTTCATCATCGTCTCTGACCTGCGTCAGACTTTTCATTCCACATCAATATGAAGATGATTGCTTGTTTTAGATTGTCTGTCATCAAATTGTTTAAAAGTTGAATAAGTGAGTTTGGAGAGTTTGGACAGTTAACAGAAACTTGAGCGAGACGTGTACGATGGTTTTCTTACACGGTAGCGAGGGTAAAAACTTATCTCGTCTAACCGGGAAGTGATTTTTACATGTACAACATAAACAACATAAAAGTCTCATTCTAATCAGGAAGGATGTATCTACAAATTCACAAATTTGGAAAATCACTCATCACTACCACCAGTAAGTGGTTAGCTTAGCTTAGCACAAAGACTGGAAACAGGGGGAAACAGCTAGCCTGGCTCTGTCCAGCAGTTACAAATAAATTCACCTCTCTGGAGCTCTGCAGTTAACAAATTTTGCTTTTTCACATATATAGAGTTAAATGTCGGGACCATTTCTTACCTCTGAGCAGTTGCCAGGCAACTGGTGGAGACTCCAGGAAGTGAATAAACTTGTTTCCCATAATTTTAAAATACCACCAGATGTTTTGTGAGAATATCCTCTTTTCATGCATAACTCCCCGTTGACTGTGCAGTCTAGTCCATTTCATGTTTGATTTGGATTTATGCATTAACAATAATTCCCTTAAAATTAGAGTACTCTTGCACAGAAATGGAGCACGCGTACAGTGGATTATGTTGCATGAATAGGTATATCTGCTTCATTGGCAGTGACTGCTGAAGACATGGACAAGAAATTCAGACAGAGGATGACATGCAGGCTAAAACCAAACCTGAGTTATTGCAGTACAAGGACTTTTAGCACACACTCTGCCAGATGAGCTATCAGGTAACCCATTTATGACTTACACTGCACCACACAATGAAAACTTAACACTCTGGAGCACATAGTGTCTGTCATGAATTCAAGCTCACCACAGCTACTGTCCCCTGTAAAGGAGGAGTCCACTAACGTTTAAATTATAAATCATGAATCACTCCGCCGAGCGGTGTCGGCACAGTCAAAGAACTGTGTTAAATCAGCTGTTTAAGAAGTCCCTTTCAGGGAAACGTACAGAAAAATCACTCTGTTCCTCTCCAGAGTCTTTCATTCAAGACAGCACGAGAGGAAGGTCAGACTGACTTTTCTCATTGTAATGTAACGGACGACATTGACATAAGGCTGCTCTTGATGAAGTGTGTCCTCGGCTGCAGACAAAGTGCCCTGCTCCTTCACTGCCACTGCTGTGTTATTTATCCACCGTGATGATACCAACACACTGATTATTCAAGCCACGGTCCTCAGGAGTCAATCACTCAAGAATAATCTAGTCCTGATCAATGTTCCTGGACAATTACCACTCTTACACGTCCGCAGCCTTTGCATTCATTCGAGCGGCAGCATGAGAAAGCCGGTTGATCAGTGAAATAAAAACTTATTTCCTGAGTGTTTCCCAGCGGTTATGTTCAACACATGTAGACACACTTCCAACAGTTCCCCCACACACTGATCTTTCCTGAATGTGCCCTTAAAAAAACACAAGATCTCTTATTTTCAGGTGTTTACACACGAATGAATGTGACTCCTATTTGTGACTCAGATTCACCTCATGCAGTACCTTTACCTCTCTTCAACTGTCCTGGTTTTGGCTTTCTCTCCTGCACAATGTCCACATCTATTATAGACCATATCTCTGTAATTTCACAATGATTAAAATGCCATCTGAGTTAAATTACAGGAGGAGAGCGGTGAATATTTAATTCCCATCTTCTTTCCTGTAACGTTTATCTTGTCTGAATTGAGACATTTCAGTCTTGAACCAACGTGGTGGACCATCTGACTGATCCCTGGAGCCACACTGCCATCTTGGCTAAATCATAATCTGGTTAAATGCATATGAAAATAATTCATAGGAGGCAGACTTGCAGGTTAAAAGCAGAAGGCAGGCAAATAACACGCAGAAGACCAGCGGTCGGCTCTCTCTCTTTTACAGTCTCTTTTCTCTCTTCCCTCAGACTCCACTCGGCAGATTTACAACCCTCCATATTTCTATATATCAGGACATCCTCGGTTGCCAAGGAGTTGAGTGAGCTCTCCCAGCGGAGTATCTCGTCCTGATCAGCTGCTCCATACATTACCTCTTGCCATCCTGCCGCTGGCTGCAGATTGCCAGTCGCCCTCTGTCCTGCCCTGATCTTTAATTACTCCAACCATTTGTTATCTGAACTGTAGAGAACTACCAGAACACAGTGTCCACAAGACCTCTGATCTATGCTTGCTGCTGGTGTTAAAACTGTGTAAAAAAACAAACAACATTTTTTTTTAATCCAGAACCCTCGCTGTATTGGGAGTGCGTTATCTGACAGAGGGGTCATGTTTATCTCATTAGGCCCACTTCACTGCCTCAGCCTCCACCTACATGGATGCATGAGGCAGAATTCAGAGTTATTAGCTTTGTGTTGCACTTTTCAAAAACTATCAGGAGCGAGTGAACTTTGTGTCTCGGTACAACAGAGCAACAGAGGCAGAGGACTGAAATATAACCTCTGCAGAATCAAGACTCCTACTGAAGCAAACTTAATGACAACATATAACTGTGTAATCCATGCAAATGAATAAAAAAAAACAGCGTAGATGTGTGTATGGCTCTGTAACCAGAGCCATACACACATCTTACAAGATGATTGTGCAGCTGACTGTAGGTCAGCATATGTTTGGCTTTATGAAAGCAATCAAAAGGAGCAATTTGAGACGGGAATTAGTAAAACATTTTCCTTCTCGCCACCTAATTTGTTCATTTCTCTGATCGACGTTGGAGCGAGGACATGCTGAGTAGGTGGCCAGTATGTACAACCTCAATTTCCCACTGCATTAAAATGTGATGAGTATGTGAATTAGTTTTACCTCTGTGGAGTCTTGACTGTGGAGAGGAATCCATGATGTCCTCGCTGATAATTCTCTGTCCTTATTATGTTAACATTAAACCTCCATCAGATAGGATTCAAAGACTCTTTGACCTTGCTGTCTGGCTGCTAATGTTACAGAAGAAAATGTTAATGCTACGTTTAAAAAAGGACTTTACTTACTCGTCCTTTTTATAGCTGTGTCATTGTATGAACACGCTTATTTTCTGTCGGTTGGTGCATCGCTTTGGACTGAAATATCTCCACAAATATTGGATTGATTGCTGGAGGTGAATCTTTTTTAATGACTTTTCCTCTTGCATCACCACAAGTCTGATTGATTGAATTTTTAATAAACTCCAATGCATCCTGAACTCACCCCTGCCCTCAAGAAACTCCACTGGTTTCCTGTCCCACAATGTATCCAATCCAACTGCTACACCACAACACTCCATAATCCTCTGACCTGTCTCCAACACTAAGGACCAAGCGCTGGACCTGAAGAGCCTTCTCCATAGCTGCTCCCTCCCTCTCTTAACAAACAAATCAGAGACTCACCTTTCCAGAAAAGCTTTTAATGTGTGATTAATGACGTGTTGTATATCTTCATTTTGCTGTTTGGTAACTCCTGTTAAGTGTCCTTGAGTTTTATGAAAAGCACACCATGAATAAAATGTATTATTACTGTTATTGGGGTGTCACAGTGGTGCAGTAGTTAGCACTGTCAACTCAAGAAGGCTCCTTGCATGTTTTTCTCCTCGTATCTGCACAGGTTCTCTCCGGGTACTCCGGCCTCCTCCCACAGTCTAAATACATGCAGGTTAATAGGTTAACCTAATTGGCAACGCTTAATTGTGACTCTAATTGAACTGTGATGAACGACGGCGACGTGTCTCGGGGGAACCCCGCCTCTTGCCCAATGTCAGCTGGGATCAGCTCCAACTCCCTGTGACTCTAATGGGGATTATTGTTATTATTATTGATTCTCAGTGAAACGTCTTGATTAACTGCTGGGTGGATTTTAATGAAATTTGCTTCAGGATGAACTGTAATAACTTTGTTGATCTCCTGGTGTTGCCTACAGCGCCATCAGCAGGCCAAATCTGTCCAGTGCTTGACGCATCAGCTTATTATTGTGAGACTGTTAGCATGCTGACATTAGCATTTAGCTCAGAGCACCGGTGTGCTGCTATCATGGTTGGTCATGTGGTCACATATCTAACGTATATCTGGACGACACAACCATCTAGTTATCTACATGAATGTCTCATTATTTAGATGCTCACAGCTCGAAGGCTGCATGTCTCCAACAATACACTGGAAGCTGTTTACATACCAGTTAATCCAAGCTAACTTTTTTGTTTGTTGATTGTCATATTTGGCATAAGGCTAATCCTGGTTATAGTACAGAAGGCGCTGTTTTCATGAGCCAACACGTAAACACAATGCTCGAATGCCTTGAATGTATAATTTGCATGTAAATCCGGTGAATGCTTGGGCGTTGCCCAGAAAAACAGCTTTGGGGCAGCTATTTAAAGATATTTCAGGATATTTTGTTGCATGTTTGTAGGTGAAGAGTTTCGTCGGGGTCTGGCTGCGCTCTTTTTCAGTCGGATTAACTGAACTTTATGAGAATAAATAATAAGAAATATAGAATATACAATAGCGGCATCGTGGTGCTGTGGTTAGCACTGTCGCACCACAGCAAGAAGGTTTGTTGAAGCCTGGCTGGTGCCAAGGTTGTGTGTTTAATACACTAAACAGAGTATGATCAACATGCAAATGGATGAGTTTTTAAAAAATTCTTAAGTAACCCTTAACCAGAGCCCAGAGAGTTAAAAGATCTTTCCACTCTTTAAGTAGATTCATTATAAAGGTTGGTATGGGAGGTCATTTATTACTGCTAGTAGCTGATGAATAATAGATTGTAAAACACAAAATATTATCTATACACAGGCGAGCAAACCAGTGAGTGTAATTTACCTGCTGTTGAGTGTAACTAAATGCTTAAAGGACCTTTAAGTTTGTAATCCTCAGAGAATCACAGTGAAGTGGTTTCCAATTGGCTGATTCATTTCCTTTCATTTAGCAACGCTAGTTTAATCAATCAGACTGAGGCGTTTGAGCCAACATGCGGACGCACACACACGGTTCATGCTGAGTGATGATCATGACATCTAAAATCTGTATTCAGTATCACAGCATTAGTTGACTGTGACATATCTGTTTAGCTATGCATGAAATTACCCTGAATGTAAAATGCACAGGCGGAAAAGGGAAATATTCCTGCTGATAACGATTATTGTTGTTCGGGTTTGCATTCATAAGAGAAAAGACAAAATTCAAACTCATCCACTTGGAGTGCCGAGGTTTATTTTCTTTACACAATGTCTCTGAGCGGTGAGGTGACAGCGCAAGTAGTTTGAATATTTCCACAAAAAGAAGTAATTAAAGTTCTTTTTAAAAATATTTATTTCATCTGCCGCCAGCCCTCAACTTCTGATGTGAGAGACTGAACTTTATCAAGAGCTTTCGATTTGTAATGCGAAGGTAGATCCTGTTTCCATTCAGCCTTTCACGGCAAACCTCCCAGCAGAGGGGGCATGCACATTTCATAATACATATATAATAACATAATACGTTTCTTTCTAATTACATTTTTTCACAAGTGTGATGCTTACTTTTGAATGTATAGATGCACTGAAAATGGACATGAATTTATAATTATTAATTAATTAATTATTTTTTTAATGCACAGTAAAACTTTCTTGTTCTTGTTTTTTTAGTAATTTCCATCTCCTGATCAGGGACCAACAAGTAGAAGAAATAATTTCATTATGCACTTTTCAGGAAATACAGACAGAAAATGAGGACAAGATATCGTGCTGTGTTCAATATAACGAGTCGAGTGTGTTTTCCACCGTTCTGTCTCTCTGTTTTGCATATTGAGCCAGCTTCCAGCTTAACAAAGGTACAGAGACAAGCTATCTGCTTTGACATCGATCATAAATGAGCTGCAAACATGAGCTTAATATACTTAGAAAACACACAGAGATATTGGAATAACAACTTGTAAACAGTTTGGGGGAACGCGGCTGCTGACGAACTGAACCGGTTCCAGCAGACGTGGTGATTGAGCCTGAAGGCATGTGTAAAAATATTCCTGCATTTGACTTTTCACCCTGAGTAAATAACAAGATGCCGCATTGTTGGTGGTTGTCCACAGAAACATATTGTGCTAAATCCATGTGAGACTTAAGTACAAGCTGGTTGACCTTCAGCTTGCTGTAAAATAAAGCCAGTTGACTTAAAGGAGTGGAGCAGCAGTGGACGCTGAGGCTGAGCTGAAAGGCCTGCGGCTCTTTACTCGTGGTGCTGTTAATAGGTCAAGGTAGACAAAATGTTGTCTGAGCTACAAACGCGGAGGAATATCAGGCTTACAGCATTACTTTATGTGTTACAGAGGGTGTGAAATGAGAAGTCAGGGTGATTAACCTTTTCTTTTTTTGCCCTGTTCCATGACACCAGTAGCTGTCTGCCCCCAAATACATAAAGAGAGCAAGAAAAAGCATCCAAAGCGAAATAACAGGCACTAGATTGAGACCAAAAACGAGACCAGAGGTATGCACACTGTTATGCTCTGGAGCAAAATAAATTAAATATCAATAAACAGGACGTGACATTTGAAGTTATGTGCTTTCCTTGCACAAAACTTAAGAACTTATTTTGTTCAGGGGCTCAAAGGGCTCTTTGTGGCCTGAATCGCACACCGCAGGCTACATGTCTCGCCATCTCCTCGGCTGGCTTTCCATTGACCTATCAGAGGTCAAACTGTCTCTTTCATTACTGTTCTCTTGTCCCGGTTACCTAGCAGGCAAATAATTCAGGACCAAATAACTAAGTACATAAAACATGTTTAGTATTTGCTGTAGGACAGTAGATAACAGAAAGCAATTACTTTTTCATTAAGAGTCCTTGTTTTTGGAGAGGACAAACAGCAAGCACTAATATTACAAACAATCTTTGGTGACAAGATTGAATTATTAAGTATTCATCATTTGTGGAGAAAAAGTATTAGTGCGGATAGTTCAGATGGACAAATCGAGCTGCACGTGACGTGCCTCACACTCCAGTCCAAACACACCCTCCGAGGCTGGTGGTCTATTGAAGCTGCTCTGTCAAACATCAGCATCACTGCCTGTTCTTCAGTCCACCACCAAACTAACACACACCTTTTGGCTCGTGCCACTTCGCACTTTACAACGTAAGAAAAATCAACCGCCAACTCCTGATACAGGCTGTGGTCATTTTGCGACTCGATTACTGTAACGACCTCCTGACGGGCCTCCCAGCCTGCAAAGTGCAAAGACTGCATCCAGTTACTTGAATACTCTACGTTCAGGTCAATCCAGACTTTTCTCGTCTGTTGTTCCCCGTTGGTGGAACGGCGCATTAGTTCCTACCAGATCAGGGACGTCCCTCTCTACCTTCAAAAAGCTCCTGACAAGCTACCAACAGTGGACCTGCTAAATCTGTCCCCCTTCTGGATGCCAGTAGTACTTCTTGCTACACTAACATGTCCTTGTCGCACTGTACCTTGATCGTTTCCCTTTTTTATAAGTCACTTTGGATAAAATTGTCAGCTAAATGACTAAATGTAAATGTAAAAGATATTTGCTCACCACTCTTCAATATCTCTATGTATACATATCTATCTGCAGTGATGAGGTGCCTGGACGCCAAACTCTAACTGTATTCTGCTGCGATAAACATAAATGTGAGCTGTCTGACTGGAATACGGTGAATCATATTTTCAGGCAAAGTTTAGAAACTGTAACCTCGAGTTGGAGAGATGTGATAATGAGTTGGCTGGAGAGATGTTTGGCGTAAAGGTTCGGGTTAGGTCACAACCTTTTGACAGATGCTCCACTTAATCTTTTGACATGTTCACCCACACACTTACACACACACAAACTCAGCCAAACCTTACACATAGTATCACAGACCCCTTGTGCCTTACAAAGATGAGCTGTCATGATATCAGGCATATACAATGTTTGACTTGGGTAAGATTGCAGTGACAGCAACGATGTGTGTTCATAAATGTAATAGTTTTGAGTTTGTTTCTGTATTTCCTGTTTTATTTTGTAGTTCCACCCTGTCTGTCTTGTCTACTTCCTGTCTCGTTTCCCATCTTTTTTGATTTTTTCACCTGCCCCTGATTTGTTTCACCAGTGTCTGATTAGTCCTGTCTACTTAGTTCCTGGGTTTCCTTTGTTGCCTTGTCTGTCTGTTTTTGTGGGTTCTTGTTTTTTTGTGTTTTTGTGTTCTCCACAAAAACACAAGCCACTTTTCATTATTAAAGCAAGTTTTTATTTAATCCCTGCGTCTGGATCTACACCTGCACTTCCCCACTCACCACCCTACATGACAATAAATTTTCTTTCACCTGCAAATAAAATACATCGTATGATCTAATGCCACATATGATGAGAACAGAACTGAAGATGTATCTTCTTCCTGATCAGTACCAGTGCCAGTATTGATGTTATTAAGCGTATCTGGTATCGGCCATATCCACATTAAATATGGGTTCATCCTTAATGTCATTTAAAAAATTTAGTGGGCAACCAGCTCAGTTTCAGCACCAAACTAATGTCTGCCATGTTGTTATCTCATATAAAAGGATCTGAATGATTTCCTGCAGTCAAATAAAGACCCCCTTCCCCTCCTGGTGCCCACATGTTCGACAAAAAGGCCACAAGTGCCCTCTTGGATGCCCCTATGGTAGATAAAACACAATAAAGTGCTCTCTACAGTGGCCCCGTGTGCAAGAAAATGTCATAAAGTGCCCTCGGGGGTGCCTTTAACATGGAGACAATTTGACGCAGTGCCATATAGGCTGCTACACATGTGAGGAAATTAGTAGAATGAGTCACATAATAAAACTATTTCAATCTTCACCAGGATTTCTGCACGCTGGTGTCCCAGCACATGCAGGTGAAGTAATCAGTAATGTTTGTTGATGCAGCTTTTAACAAACTCTCAGCCTCAAAGGCTGCATGGCACAGAAGTGTGCCGTCTAAAAATATTACTCGTTATAGTAATATTATAGTTACTATAAAAGTTACTCTCCATACGTCTGGTATTCTGAAATTATTAAATACTTTTACGGAGGATTAACCGCCATCTTTTCACCTCCTCCTCCACAGGCACAACCACACTCAGGAGAATCTAAAAGGGATTTAATCCAGGACATGAAACGGGATATATATCTGTGTTTGTTTACAGTAACGACAGTGTCACAACGTGACAATAGGCAACATCAATTCTTGAGCGGTGTTTGAGCTGTCATACCTACAAGCCAAAAAAAAATTACAGCTTCCTCTGGCGTCTTTTACAAGCCTCACATCTATAAAGCTCGACAGCTTAATGTAGCTGCGCTCTCAAACACACTGAGATTTACACAAAGGGTTGTACGTCCTGAAGAGGAGATAACAGATTTCTGAAACTCAGTCGTCTGTAAATCTGCTAGATTCTGGACAAATGACTGTTAAATCAATATTAACATACATTTTCTGAATAAATCAAGCCAAGAGATAGCCAGAGGTTTACATTTTAAAGCCACGCAATAAAAAGATGTGCTGTAGTTGTGTGTGACTAACAGATACACGACAGACGTTAAGCTCTACATCATCCCGCGAGTGTTTGACAAGGAGAGCGACGGGTGACGAGGAGGGAGGCAGCGACAGCCTTCACGTGACTGATTGATGTGAACGGATGCAGAACAATTCAACTGCATTTATGAGCGCTGATTCGACATGGAGTTTATTTACCATGGTGAGGGATTACAAAAGAAAGACTGCGCTGCTTAAAATGTAACTCGTATGTAGCGGCGGGCCTCGTGGTGAATACTAAAAAAGGAGCCAGTCTATATAAGTCACGTCAGATCCTTGAATGGGGAGTATGTAATAATAAATCTGTAATAAATCACTCACAAATTTACACACACTGGTTAATAATAAGGTATTACTGCTTAAATAAATAGAAGAGAGTCACATTGGCAGGTTCCCTGACGGCACATTCACAGGAGATAATAGCTGCTGATGTGATGAGCACGCTGTCGTCATTAAATGTCAACCGAGCATAAAAATATACCAATAACGTGGAGATGATTACTGTTGGGGATTCAAGCCATTTGCATTTTCCACCTGACTGACTCAGACTCTCTGAGTAATATACCTTGTGATGTGTTGATCGCTATTTTGCCTCGGCGTTGGAGCATTTGTATACGTTTAATTAACTCTAACTCAATTACCACCAGGCCGCTCTCATTGATGTGTGAAGCAAAGCCGTCACCTGGTAATCTGACCTCGACTTCTAGGAACAAAATAATTAAATATTTATGTTGATTATTCTCTTAGACGAATGTAATTAAGTTTAGTTTAGTCAATAAAACATCAGAAAACACTGAAACACAGAGGAAAACATCACAGTTACTCAAAGTGAGGTCTTATTTGCTGACACAACCCAACACTTAGTATTCCAAATTAGATAAAACGGGGAAAAGTGACTTAAAAAACTAAATAATTTTCAGTATTACTAATTAAAACTTCTCATTTGCATGTTGTTGTGGTAAGGTTAACTAATTTCCTGATGGAAGAAGGGGTTTATTCGTTTATTTTTATTACTGACCAGTCGCGATTCCTCGGAGTAGTAACCTAAAAGTCCAGTGTGTCAGATTTAGAGGGCTGTGTTTATAGAATATGGCAGTAATGGAATATAATATTCAGAACTATATTTTCATTAGTGTAATTCCCTGAAAATAAAAATCATTTTATTTTGTAATTCTGTATAATTTTATTTTAAAAATTGATATTTGTTAATGTCACTAAAAACTACTGTCTGCTGTGGCTGAAAACGATGTTACAAGAGCGGTGAGAGTGAACCAAAGCAGTCCAGTTGTGGGCAACTTTCACAGTTTGTTCACGTTATCATTTGAGAAATAATTATTACAAAAAGCTGCAAAACGAAGCGGCCTCGTTGGTCTCATCCACTGTTGTCATAATTTCTCTGACGTATATAGCTGTTGTCTCATCAACTAATTAACAAATCCTCTCAGCACCACAAAATTTCTTTACTACCTGTTTTTGAAGCCATACTTGACAGGTTGATATGTCTGGGCCAGTGCGTTCCTGCCCTTCCTGTCTATTCTTAAGACCAAATCGTTATAGCCATCTCCGTCTCAAGGTGACACACTTGCTGAATCAACAAGATCACATTCAATAGGAGCTTTTCTGTACTTCAGGAGGCGATGTGTACGGGGCTTAACATCGTGACAAGACCATTTACAGCCTGATTTTTTTATTAAACCGCAGAGATTTTGAACTCTAAGTCTTTCTCATTAATGATGCTTCTGTGTCACCCCCCTCTCTGTAGACTTGTGCCACCTCTGGTCTGTCAACCACAGTTAATAGTAGCTGTATCCACATGTAGTAATTCTTATCAGCGGTATCCCACTGATGTTACAGGGAGAAAGGCAGCCTCACAGGCAGAGAAACCCACAGAGCCGTGAAAAGAGATGTAGACCACCATGGGTAGCCTCACACACTTGAATAGTGACAGGCGTTGTGAGTGGGAGCAAGCACATGAACAAATGTCTGCACACACACACACAGGTTGGTGGGGATTGAGCTGACAGATTGCCCCCAGAGTCTTAGACAGTAACCAAGAAAATACACTTTCCACGTCTTTGCTGAGAGATTAAAGAAGGACTGGGGAAACAATCAACTGCTTTCTGACAGGGATAAGAGGTGGCTGAATCCTTTCATATATAAAATCCAAAACACACAGTGATCAGTCATGAAAAGTATCTCTGTCTGACTGTTTGCAGACTTTTTTAAAAAAAAGAGAAATAAACTGGGAAACAGGAACACACACAGTGACGCGGGTTACCAGCAGAAAATGTAATAAATGCAGCGGACTCGGTTGGACTTTGTGACACCGAACAGGATGGCAGTCTGACATTTTACCCCACTCCGAACTCAACTTATTTTATACCTGTAATGTACTTTACAAGTTCACCTAAGTTTAGTTTAGAGATGTCACAATGTTTGACAACAGCAGAGCAGTCACAGTGGCAAAAACAGTCCAACGGAGCAAGGCAGGGAGACAGGTCGTGAACAGGTAGCAGCAGATTTACAGACTAGGGGACAGGATGCAGGTATAGGCTCATGTGTCATCGCCGATCTGGCAGAGGATTGGTGTAAATTACTGCTAATCAATCACTTCTACACTGAGTCATGAGTGTGAGTGAGTTCCTCTGTAGTTGCATTTCTTTCTTACATCCTAGCTGGGAGACTCTAACATGCGAGGATAATGAAGAGACGAGAGCAAGTGAGGAGCCATGTTAGCCGAATGGAAAGCACTCAGAAGGTCCTCGTGACATGAAGACAGCAACACTGATTAAAAAAAAAAAAACAACAGCCTGTCATTCATTTTAATGAGGATGTTGCATTGGTGTTTGTGCAAAAGGACGCAGGGTCATTTTGCAAAAACCTTTTAACCTTGTGTAACATTTTGCGGCAATACAATGAGCTCATCAGGCAAGGCGCTATCATGAAGGGTGTGTTTCTGCCCTTCACTGGTAATCATCATGAAAGAACGGGAGATCTTGTCTCGTTGTACTTTAAACCACCGTGCAGCGTTTCGATGTCTAATAAGCCTCTAAACTCACAGATCTATTATCCAAGCCGGCCTTCCTGGACCGTCATTTATCATCTCACCGTTACCCTGAAGCAAAACATCTTTTTTTTTTTAATGAATGGCTGATTTCTGTTTGAACACCTGGTAACAAGCATGATCTGATGGCAAAAGGCAGTGAGACGATGGTAGTGTACAATCACTGGTGAATATGTCAGAAAGAGTCAGTCGTTTTGGGATTGTACAGATGGAACGCCTGTGTTGAGATGCCCAAACCAAATCTTGGCCTTTGCACAAATCTGAGAAGTATTTATAAGCCAAAAAGGAAGCAGCTCCAGTTTTCACCAAAGACGTGTCAATCACCATCCTTGCACCAAACATAGTTCTGATGTATTGAAGAGAGTTGTCCTGCTGGAACAGAAAGTCCCCGAGGCGGAGCATCTGAGGAGAAGACCTTTGAGGAGAAGTTCACACAGTATGAGCTTCTGGTCACTGAGCGCTGCCACAGTAGATGGGGACATCAAGCCATTTGAGGTTACGTGCAGAGGGGGCTCTGCACTCCACTCCATCTCTGCAGCCTTGAGCGGCGTGCAATATTGTGGGAGAGTGGAAAAGAAAAGCCAAGTGAGCCGTTAAGAAAAGCAGTTCACCTGCTTCACCTGAGGGACGAAACCTCTGATGACGTGTTGAAGGCAGACCAGATTTATCTTCTTCTCTTTCCACACGTATATAAGATGCATCAAAGGTTTAGTCATTAATATAACGAAATGCTGCTCTGACACAAGATGAAACAAGAGCAGGAGCTGTACATTTCGTCCCCCCCTGGAAATATGCAGAGTGTTGTATGTGGAGGAGTGGACATATAGCGGGTGAACCTATACAGTGAGTGCATATCTCCAGTTTCTGATTCATTATACTGCATGAGAAAATTAGAAATATGTGGGGGAGTTTTCTCTGTGCTCACCACTCGTCTCCTCACCCCGCTTGCTGTCATCCAGTATAGGTGTATGTAGATTGGAATGAGGCTACTATTATGTGAAGTCTGTGGAGCTGTACAGAGCCATTTGTTCCTCCTTTTTTCCTCCAACTCTTCAGACGTCGCGTTCTAATATAAAGTGAGTGTGGAAATGAGGCAGCTCCCCTCTCTTCACCCTGCATCCCCAGGCCCCAGGCCTGTCAGGAGAACGAGGTGGGGACATCCACCAAGTTCACCACTACTCCTCCTTCACAGCAGCTCATATAACTTCACATTCACCGATATCAATAAAACATAGCTACATGACAGTTTACATCAAATGCAGGCATGCTGATGACTTTCTGGCACAATGTTACTGTGTGTGTGTGTTTTAAGATTTGCTCGAGTGAATTGTAATGTCCTGGGTGATGTGCTCAGCAGTGAGTAACAAGAAATATCTGTAGAAGATGTGTGAGGTGTTTTTTTGTTGTTGCTTTGTCCATCAAAGAGAACCACGATGAACCAAAATGAAAGTAAAATGTAAGTTTAATAAGATTTCATCCTTTATATATCAAGGAAAAAAGAAATTCGTGTGTTCGTCTGAGTATTTCAACAGATCAAGTTACAAAACTGGATTGCAGTCGTCCCCAGAGTCACCAAAAAGTTGCAACAATAAAATAAATAAAACCCATGTCACAAGTTTCGCATGCCATAACGTTTCAAGGCAATGTTCGATTTCAAGATCTGCTGAGCACTCCTATAAGATTTCATGCCAGCTACAGGGATGAGATCCAAATGCATACGGAGGAGACTTCAGTGATTTATTGATAGCTTACAGGCAGATAACAGGTAGGTAGGTAAACATATGGAGGCTTAAACATAAAAGCACAAAGCAATAATGATGAACTGACATGAGGTGAACAAAAATAGGGCAGTTAACTACCTGCAGGATTCACAAAATTCAATACTGGAGATGTATTTCTGTCTAATTTCTTTAAGCATTCAAATATTGATTTGGCAGATTTGGCATCACGGCTGGGTTCTAATTAAGAAGCTCTTTAATGTCTAAATTAAGTGATTCCAGATGCCCTTAAACAGAATTTATATGCAGTCCTCAGCCACTGCAATACACTTGAAAATGCCAGAATAGGACTAACAAGTCTGGCTGTTATAGCAAAAAAAAGGGGGTCATTTCATTCAATTTGGTTTTGAAAGCTTTGTCCTTAATAAGGCAATCTTTCTGAGAGCGTCTTTATGAGCTAGAATAAGAGCGGACGGTAGGATGTTTTTCATATTGAAATTGTTACCGTCAAGACGCCACATTTGCTCTTTCACTGGGATGATATGTATCTCAAGTAACAGTTACTGAGAGTGGACTTCAAAAGGACTTTTATACAGTTGGCTGGCTCTCAGCATAATCTTACTTCTACCTTAGAGAAAATGAAACGCTGCCTCGTGCAGATCTCTGAATATGTCAGGAGTAGTTAGTCGGAGCAGTGTTTACTGCTTGCACTTGTATTTTACCATTTCAGGCTATAAAAGTAGACATATAAGAGTCTGTTCTGTAGCCAGCCTCAAGTGGCTGATCAAGGCACTGCAGTTTTTGGCACTTCTGCATTGGCTTCACTTCGCAGCCATGACGGCTGCCGCTTGGAAAAGACCATGTGTCACAATGATAAAAAAATATTTCTAGATAAAGAGACAAAAAGTGTCTTTTAGGATGAACAAAATTGGCATAATCTCGTATATTCCAGTTCAAACCGATGCTTTGCGTTAAACCAAAGTTACGTCTGCAGTATGCAGATTGAGCCTTTAGGCAGGACTACTGAAGAGTGGGGGACGACTGCAGCTAAAATAACGTTGTATAATTCATATAGTGTCTGTACCCTCTCACCCTGTACAGCTTAATTATACATAGGTTTTTCCACCCTGAAAAAAAAGTACAGTACAAGAACCGTGGAGCTGTCAAGTCAAAAGACGTTTAAATAGAGTGGGGGGTGCAGGGCTTTCTGTCATTGTGGTCATATCCTCCACGCCACAGAAGAACTAACTCCTTTTAATGAAATCACAGAAAACATCATGAAAAACCCACATGACCAGCTGAGTTTTTATTTTCCTTTGATCGGCCTGTCAGTCAGTTGGTCCACCATTTTGGACCAACTGACTGGCTGAAATATCTCAACAGCTATTGGACGAATTTCTCCACTAGTGATAGGATGAGGTTGATATTTGTGGTTTTGAGTAAAATATCTTAAATCTCTTATATTGTCATGAAATTTGGTACAAACATTAGTTTCCCTCTCAGGGTGAATTGTAATCAAAATTCTGAAAATATGCAAAATGAATGACATGCGCTTTGTGTTAGCCAGAGTTAACCATATTGTCATGATGAGCATATTAACATGCTCACCTTAGCAGTCAACTCAAAGCACCACTGCGCTAAAATACAGTCTCACAGATCTTCTTACATGGCTGTAAATTCTTGTCTTGTTGTCTTGTTCAACTAGAAAATATCCAACTGATCAGATGTCTTGATCACAGTTCTTTAAAACAACCGCTTGCAGGTACTGACTTTAAATGAGCTACCACAAGGGTCAGCAACTGACAAAACAGCGTTTCTTTTGATGAAAAAATCTTGTACTTTAAATTATGTAATAAAACACCAACCTTTCATGTGAAATCAACAGTACTAATCCTTTGACCGTAACATTAGAAAAAAATATTTTTACAGTATAATGCAAATTTCTCGGTCAAGCGTATCAGTAAGCCAGCAGCGTTGGTGGTGAAAGCAAATGAATATGGCTGTACATTATTAAATTTTCTCCATGGCCTTATCAAGGACTTAAGACAGGCAGCCACTGCTATTAAAGTCTGGAAAAATACAGAGAAAATACGCCAGGTCAGGACATAATGTATGATGCACATTTTAGTTTGTGTAGTGAAATGTTAATGTCTATTTGGTGTGTAAGGGCTACACATTTTTGCTGGAGAGTATAAGAATCACTGGACTACAACAATGATAGATTAAATTATTTGAAATGACTCGTTGCTATACTTATTTTTTTGACAAAGCCACAGGCAGCCACTGCAGGAGGCCTGAAGAGCCATCTTATCCTGCAACTGCAACTTAACATGAGGCTGAAAGCACAAAGTGAAACCTCACCTCTCGTCTAGATTTAAACACATCGTGATCTAATTTGAGAGAATTATAGATTATGTAATATAGAAACTGAAAAATGACCTTGGTCCTCCTATGCATACTGCCGTCATCTACGAGGTCATCCAACCAGATCATGCATGCATGAAGCTGCACGGCCTATTACTTACATCTGACTTACACTTAATTAGGAGGCTAAGACAAGCATCTCTATGATGCACTAGAGCTCAGAATAATTGATACGGGGCGTCTCCGAACGGTGACTTCAGGGTTTGATTTTCAGTCTATTGGTTGCAATGGTGCAATTTAAAAAGGAGATGTTAGTAAGTGTATTCATTAACTCACATTAACTGTGCTGCTCGTTTGGCTCGAGGCAGTCCAATCAGCATTTACATAGACATGGACATCTTTCAGTAAAAGTAATTAGAGAGTGGAGGTGATGTCTCGACGCTTAAGAGTGCATCTATAGACTGTAAAGTTGATCTTAATCTGTCTAATCTTAAAGGGGTTTCCCAAAAACATAATATTTAACAGACTCAAAGAAATTATGCTTCATATCTTTGACAGTTAGGAAGCTCTGGAATATGTTTTTATTGTTTTTGTTCATTTTTAAGTCTATACGAGACCACTAATACTCTGTTAAGTGATGTTTCATGTAAAATGAGTGATGGCGTTTAAATTAGAAAATAAGATATAAAGAAAACCTTTAAACTGGTCATCTGTTCTGGCTGTAATGCAGCTTTTAAAAAAAGCTATTTACTTTGTACAGCTTTGTGTTCGCGTGTAGTTTGTAATGTATGCATGTCGTGGTTTTGAGTGTCTTGTTTAGCGTTTCCTGTTATGTTTTGCAATTTTATGTCTGTGGCTTTACTGTTTGTACCATCATGTCTTCACTTCTGTATTTAGTCTCTCTGTTTCTTGGTTTTGCTTGTCCGTTTCACAATATTCTGTTTGGTCTTTGTGCTTCTCCCCATTGCTCCTGGTTGTTCTCATTTTCTTTTCGTTGTTCGTTTGTTTGGACTTCTGTATATTGGATTATCTTGGATTTTTGGCCTGTCAGCTGTCTTTTGTTACTTTTGTGTTTTCCATTGCTGTACCCTAAGTTATTAAAGTTACCTTTTTGCTCTTCATGTCTGCACTTGGGTCCTCCTCTTGAGCTGAATGTGACATTTTTAGTACCAAGCGCTGCTCATAGACAGTTAGATGTTGCTTTGGGAAATGTGTAAGAACACTCGACTTCTAAGACTGAAAGTTCGCTTTTTGTTTGCTCGTTTTACTTTAACAAGACTTCTACAGTAGATGTGATGATTTGTTGTTATAATTTCTCATGCTGATTGATTCTTTTAATGATGCTACAGCAGAGGGAGAACTGATGAGGTGTGATGGTCCACCGTGACAACTGTGACAGGTTTTTCAGATGTCACGTTGCATCTTTCCGTCTCTGGGGAAAAGGCAGAAAAGTTGCTCTATCATAAAAAGCTATTGACATATTTAGTTAATTACAGATGAGGCTACAGGGTAGGTAGAGGAAAAAACTGGAAACAACTCTCAGACAGTGTCTCTTGGCATGTAGTAATGTGGTATTCCAGGTGCACTGAGGGGTTTGGGTTACTGAGCTCTCAAAGGATTAATCTTTGTGCTCTCCTGTACTGACTGATTTATGACCACTGTGTAATGTCAGCAGTCTGAGGTACCTGAGGAAGAAATGCCCCAAAGCAAACCTTGAGATGCATGTGAACACCTATAGATGGTCCTACCTGTGAATCCACAAACATGATGATGCTGGTGTTTTCTGTTGCAACAGAAAAAAATAAAACCACAATGGAAGTTGAGGATTATTGTCCTTGTGATTTATGAGAGGCAGCCAGAGAAGGTCACCTTTGGTTCTCTGAAGTAGCTTTAAAGCTGCTCTGATCAACATTTTTATATTAACAATGGCAAATCAGTAGCGAAAGGAAGCTCTTGTAGTGAGAAAATCCAGCTCTGCAGTTCGCCTCAGCTCTATAAGGAGTTTTCTTTCCATTCTTTGTTGTGTTTTTCTGGCCCACAAATTTATGGTTTTGTTCCAATCGCCATTCTCATAGCGCTGTTTTCTGCAGGCAGCTGTCTTTACGGAAAAACAACAAACAAACTCTGCAATACAGAAAGTACCTTTGGAGCCTGGGGTGGTTTGCATGTGGGCACCATTTCAGTTGTTAAAGACAACACCCTCAAATTCTGCTCAAACCATCCCTTCCGGCATATTTTAAAAATGAAACAAACATAGAAATTTGGGGGAGTATGGAGGTGTGAACAACCAGTTATGAGCAGCTACATCTCAGCTGGAAAGACACGGAGCCTGGTGGAGCTTTTACAGCATATTCATGCCCCTCTGAGGGAGATGCTGTGTGGGTACCTGCGCTGGAGCCCTATTATAAAGCCCTATTATAGGCTGGCTAATGTGTTGTGAGCGAGGAATACATGTATGACGCCGTCTCTTTGCAGGTGCTTGTGAAATCTTGCTAACGCTACTAGCCTAGCTCTACGGTTACCAGTGTTTCGCTATTTACTTGGCATTGCAACTGTTCCTTGACAACAAGGTAAGCTCTATCTGCTGATGAGGACCGTGTGATAAGGCAAAAACCTCAAGAATGAGTAAGTAGCCTGCCATGTCAAAGGATAAGGCTGTGATTTATTTCTACTAAGTATTTCTAAAGGTTGCCCAGAAGAGAGTTTGTGACCGGAAGGTCATTGGTTAAATCCCCAGAACGGCAGGATAAAGCTGGGTGGGAAAAGTGAAAAAGCAGCACCTGTCTCTCCCTTATTAAGGTGTTCTTGAGCGAGGCCCTTAATCCAAACTGCTCAGTGGAGCTGCTCAGACTGCGGTTGTATTGGTACAGAGCGTTCCTGCAAAAGAGAGGGAGAGGATTCCTCTCCCATGACCCATGACCAAACTAGGGTGTCTGTCTATTAATAAAACTCTTGACACTTGCAGCAATTCCCCGGTACTTTCTGAGAGGTGCCACCAAGGCTGCTGTCATTGCTGTAAAGGGGGTATTATTCTCTGCAAGTGAGGCGAGCCAGCACATGTGATGGTTTTTCCGATGCTGGAATCTTAAATCGGATCAGAGGACACTGAAATTAAAAAGGACTCTTTAGCTTTGGTGGATTAGCTTCACAGATGAAGCGCCTACAGTAATTTACACTTGAATATGGTGATGGAAGAGGCTATGTGCCTGTACAAAGCTATTTTCAAGCGGTTTTTGTGCATTACAATATTGATTTGCATAAATGTCAGCGGATTAGATAACAGCACTTTAAGTTTGAACAGCTGAGCAGCAACATAAGTTGTCCCTGCAGCACAGATGTACACGGGTTGAATGTTTGACAACATAAGTGGTTAATAGAATGAAGCTAAATAAAGCATTATTAAATACATGGGTTTAGGTAAGCTAAAACAGCAGACAGGGTAATTTGACCAGCAACATAATTTGTAGGATGCTCCCTAAATAAACTGCCTGTAATTACAGTGAAATCTAATTAGAGGCTACCTAATAGCTTCTGGCAGACCTACTGTTTAGACCAATTCCAATATTTTTCCAGACCTCTCTCTGATCATTATTAGGAGTTCACTATAATTGCTGCTCAGTCAACTGTTTAACATTCAATTACTGATAATGATTTTTGCAGCCTCTCTCCTATCATCGCTGAAGGATCCTCGCGGACCGATTGGTTGTTTGTTAAACAGTCAAACTAGGAGAATACACGAGCCGACAAACACTATCACCATCAAATGAATGTTTCCTGCAACCCAGCGAAGAATACACCCCAAATGAAGAGCGACACAATGAAAGTCGAAATGATCTGTATTCATTGAATCACACAGCTGCCCGACAGCCGATGAGTAGACGGCCTCTTATATGGTTGAGCGTCAGTCTTTTGATCCTGAAGTGACTCTCCAATACGGCTTACTATTGACATTTTCTCTGTGACTCCCAGCAGGGGCTTAGAAAGCAGAGATCATATCGACCTCTTCATGAAAGAGATAAAGCCAAGGACCAAGGTCACAGGCTTACTGTACACATGTGTGAATTCTGTTGAATGCTTTGAGATTTTCAGAAAATAGGTGTGAGAGTCTTTGTTATCTGTCTGCACAGTATAGATGTCTGCCGTCGGTCTGAGGTTGTATTTTAATGGTGTGTTACTCCTGCAATGAGTTTCTAAAGTCAGTTGATCTGAAAATCACTTTGTTGGTTTGTGTCATGGGGAGGTTCAGGGATGGACCAAAGCGCAGACACAGAGGTTGTACAAGAAAAATAACTTAAATTGCTAACCTGGTGATGAACACAAAGGATGAAACAGAAAAACAAAAAGCTGCTGGCATACCAGGCCGGCATACCAGGCAAAACTTCAAACGAAAAGCCAATAAAACAAAATGCTGAACTGAGAAAGAAAACAGGACCATTGGCAGGAGCACAGTCTTCAGACAGTGTCAGACGCAGCACAAACAGACAAGAAACAAAGGAAACCATCCATCCATCATCTGTAATCGCTTATCGTCATCAGGGTCATAATGAGGCTGGAACCTATCCCAGCTGACTTAGAGGCAAGAGGCGAATCGCTGTGGGAGACTGTGGGAGGAAGCTGCAGTTGAAGCTGCAATATGGCAACTCCACACAGAAAGTCCCCGGTCGGGGTTTGAACGAGGTGAGGTGACAGTGCTAACCACTGCACCACCATGCCGCCCAACAAAAGGAAACACAGGAGCTAAACAGCAAGCAGGACAAAGTCGACACAGGAAAAACTAACGACAGGTGAAACAAATCAGGGTCGGACATAAATAAGAACAGGTGGGAAAGCAAGGGCGGGAAGTAGAAATACCTGGACAGGGGAGAACTCCAAAATAGGAAACTGCACTTTGATCTCAACCAGGTAGTTTTACCTTCCTATATCAGAAAACGCTCATTGACAGTCACACCACATGGTCTGTTCTGGAGCTTTCGATCATATCCCACCAGATGTGTAGATGTTTTGGATTTTAAAGCCTCCTCGTTCCAGTTGGTTTAAAAGTTAAAATGTAACGTTCATTCTTGATCTTGGAAACAGTAGCTGACAAAACAATTGTACCTGTCCAGAAAGCTTTAGATAGAATTGCAGAGCAAACTCCTTCATAAAATCAAAAGCTCCAGAGCAATAATGTGGTAAGATTATTTTGTCATTTAGTTTTTAGAGCTGAAAAGGACAAACTGAATTGGTGTCTAGCTATGAGCACTTGTGAGAAATGCACCCTCTGTGATCGTGGCCTTAAAGAAAGTGCTTGTTGTATCTCCTCGCAGCATCTAAAAGCCACTTTTCTGCACTGAAATTGAGGGTGACAATCGACAATCACAAAGTAATAAGTTCTCTCTCAGGAGGCTTTCCCCATTCACACAGTTTGGAGCAGTTTGAACACACTCTGCTGACACTTAGTTCAGGTTGTTAAAGCTGGTGTGAAAGCTGTCAGTCAAATCCTGGAGTGGACTAAATAACTAGAAAGCAGAGAAGACAAAAGACCACATTTTGGTTCAGTGAAGTGCAGCATTATTTGCTGTCAGTCACCAGAAATGGTTTTATCCCATGTGGGTTCATGTGGGGCCGATGATGCAGAACAATAGTAGACAGAACTGTCCAATCAATGAGTAACCTGTCAGTCCATGACTTCATGTTTACTCCTCTTTGCTTGTTTGTGAAAGGGCAGCGTGAACAAAAAAAAAGTTGCTTCCTTCATCCAGACCAAGCCCAACTACATGTGTGAAAGCTGCCTTAAAGTCTGTGTGAAGGCAATTTGGAGACTTTTTTCAAAATACATTAAACATATTGGAAAATAGTTGAAAACGTGAAAAGATTTTGAATTATATATTATTGAAATGTGGAGTTAGAGGTTAAAACAGTTTTTCTCCAGTTTTCAGTCCAGGATTTTGTGGGCGGTCCTTAAAGGGCGGCTCGATGACACGCTGAGGCCACTGCTTCATTTTTACCTGATTTTGACACCTAATTTTATAAACTTGTCGATATTTTTAATCATTCAAATTTGTCTGGGTCGGTAATACCACATTCTTCTTTGGTCTGACAAACTCAGAACACATTTATTCTGACTTTACACGGACCTTAAGCTCTATTTTTTCCCCAAAAACTTCAGGTGAACAAACAAATGAAAAGTGAAAAGTGTGTGTTGTTATCCATATTTATATTATTTATTGCATCTAGACTTTAAAGATGTGAAAAAGAGGATAACATTTGGACAGAAGGAGGTGTGTGACAGCTGGCTTTCTGCTCCACCTTCAACCATTCGGGTGTAACCTTTTTTTGCCTTTAGAAACATGCTGACATGTTGTACAACCACTTTGTTTTACTGAACCATTAATTCCCAACACTAACACTTCATATGGTGAATTTTAAAAGGTGTGATGGAGCATGCTGTGAATACTGTACCACTACAACTTCACACAGTAACAGAGGCATCATACATCCAGATCTTGTTGTGTTCACACTCGAGCCATCGCCAAAGAAGCGTGTCAAATCGAACAGCTGTCACAACAGCAGCACAAGTGTGTTTTCTATTGTGTGACTGGTGCGAGAGAGTAAGACACAGCTTGTTTGCTGAAGAGAGAAAAGAGAAACATCATTCAGCTGCAAACTGCACGAAAAGAAAGAAGCAAAGGTTGATTCATCACCGTAATTTCCCAGTCCCCCCCCCCCAAACCTGCACTTAGTATTTATAAACTCTTTCTGTAACTGTTCCCAGCTGCTCCTGGTTTTGTATCTGCATCTCTCACCGAGGGAAAATTCACATCGGTTTAATATTTTATCCTCACTGCAACATTAACAACGTGTTTAACAATCTGCTGAAAGCCACCGTTCAGATGAAGTAGCATTTCAGAGTGAGAGAGAACAGCGACGCTCCAAATTTCAAAAGGGTCACTTGATAAAAGGATCATAGGCTGCAGTCTGCGGACAAGCAGGTCAACACGCGTTTCCATGCATGTTTTCATTTTGTGCATAAAGACGAAACTTTTAATGTTTGGCCGAGGTGGAAAAGTCAGCGTATTTATCAAAGCCAAATGCGACAAAGTGCAATGGAAACAAATCATGCCATGCATGAAATGTGACTGAAATATCTATTGAAGAGACGAAGGATAACATCAGATCAGTGCGCAGCGATGAGACTTCAAGGTCAAACTCAAATGCCATATATCCATCAGGTTTTCTACTTTTTTTTTTCATCACTTGAGGTTTGACTGGCGCTCATTTCCTTACATCATCCCGTGCCCTTTTTACTGGCACCTGATGGAAAATTAGCCCCACAAGCTGAGTTAGAGATGCTTGTCCTCTGCCGCTCTCTCCCTCTCTCAGTCCAGCACGCTACTGCGTTAAGAAGGGAGAGTGATTACTATTAACTAACTGGATTCAGGTGTGCTCACCTGATCACCTCACCTGTCCGCTGCTCTCCTGAGCCCTCCCCACACCTCTTCTCCTGATGCACCCCGCCCCCTCCACATTGAACATTAACACACATTTTCTTTTGCTCTGGTTAAAATTTGTGCTATGTTTGGATGGAGACCTCACCGCCACACACCGCCGGACAACTCTGCGGTGGGTGATTCACCACAGCGCCTGATGGTGGCTAAATGTATCCTAGTTCATTCAAGTTCATCTTTTCCTTGTTTTTTTTTGCTCTAGCATATGAGCCATTATACACTTAAAAACGCTAATATCATGATGTGTAGTGTTGTATCTTCTTTTTCTCTGTGAATCTAACCTCTGGTCTTGGAAGCTAAAAATACATTTCAGGGTTGAGTTGTACTTCACTTTGCAAGAAGAGTTTGGCACACAGAATCAGTTACTTTCATACAATCTGCTGCAGATTCGGGTGTTTTGGACTGGACGTCCCATTCATTATTGAATATATAAGGGAAAACAGCTTTTTGATGGTTGAAGCCCATTTACAGTAGGCTGAATATCAACCAGTGTGACTGATCTGTCACCCTTTCAAAATCCTGTGTCTAATTTCATTATTATAATCTGCGTTGCTGTTGTCACCTCTGGCGCTCAGTCACACTCTGCTGATGATATTGAGGATACAATTGTGAGCCGTTATGCCTCCTCCTGCAGTAATATCAAGCTCCGTCACATCTCCTGTCACTGAATCAGGCAGTCGTCTTCATCGCCCTCAGCCATACCTCAAGGCCTCAGTTGACTAGTGATGTTGCAGACACGGGGTGGGAGCTTTATCCCTCCTGCAGCAACATGCCAGCAAGAACACCATCCTTTCCCATATTTCTTGTCTCTTGAGGGGAAAAAAAACCTCCAAAATGACTTCAACGCCCTCAGCCACAACTGCTGACTCCTGCTCTAGCTGTCTGACGCTGGCGCTCTAGTAAAATGGAGATTTAAACCGAGGGAAGAGCAGAGAGCAAAAGAATTGTCTAGGTTTTTTTTCTTTGAAGACTGTTCAGCAAAGAGCTGGATGATAAAAGTTAAATGTCTGACATCCACTGTTGAAAAAGACCTCCAGACTCAACAGCAAAATAGGTTACTGTATATGTCACTGCCTTCTAAAAAGACCTTGCTATGATTGTGCTATGGATAGTTTAAGGCACAGACACTGCTTGGTTATGATCAATAAACAACCTTTTGTATCTTAGACTTACTGTGAGAGTCTGTGCCTGCACAATAACTCTCACTACTTCAGAAAAATATGAGAATATAAATACACTACACCCCATTCACACTGATTCGAATCTGTAATGCAAAACCTGGATATATGGTTTAGTAATTACATTTAGAATTGCACGTCAATGATATCTGTAATTGAAAACATGAATTCAACTGATATCTAAGTAGTTTTTGCAGCTGTCAGACAAACTTGATTATCTGGCTTTTTGAATTTCCCCTCGGGCTTTCTCCTGTTGCATCGATTTGGTTTGCTCTCGTGTTTTAGTGATTATCTTTTAAATCGCATCTATTTATTTAAATTTATCACAAGATTCAGAGTCTCCTGTATAATACTGCATTCATTTGTAGCTAGCTGTACCTAATATACAGGCCAATGTAGATTTTGTTGGTATACTGTGATCTAGCTTAAGGATCACTGTTCTTGATCATTGTTAATATTTCAACCAAGACTGCCACTGTAAAAACAAAAAACATAAAAAAAAGGGTAAATGACTGGCAGCTACAGCTGCCGAACAAACACAGTAAAATTAAAGTAAAAAAAACGTAATTGAAATAATGTGCAAAAACATTCAAGTCACAGAAAATTTTTTACTCCAGCAATCAACCATGTAGAGAAATTTTCCATATGCAGTGATGTTGTACCGTCATACTAACCACAAACTTCTTGAGAAGTTCCAGGGCATTCCCGCAACCATGGTAACTCACGGTTCCAGAGGAGAGGGAGCGACGCTGAATGCCGTTTTTACACAATAATGTCTGGACAAAGTCCAGAGCGGAGTCGTAGTTTCACACATGAAGCAACCACAGGAGACTCTCTGTGTCAGATGAGTTCTCACATGTTCAGGGTTTATGCAATTTAATACCATTTAATACCTTTGTAAAACAACATTTAGTTGAGTCACGCTACTTTACATCTGCTAAAGAAATGACACAATGCCTTCAGAGTTCAGTACCACTCCACACATAACCATGTTCTCTAATGAAGACATCAAGTATGCTTGACCAGCAGTGTTTTACAGGAGGATGCTCGTGAACAGCTGTTCTATTGTTCTACTTTTCTTTTTTGTCTTTTCAATGTAATTTTCACTCAGTGAAATCAAACCTTTCTGAGCAAAGCTTGTTTCAAGTTTTACTCCAGCAATCAACCATGTAGAGAACTTTTCAGTATTCAGTGACGTTGTACTGTCATACTAACCACAAACTTTAAAGACTATTTTTTTTTGGCTTTTTCAGGCTTTTATTTTGATAGAGACAGCTTGATAGTGACAGGAAATGCGGGGAGAGAGAGAGATGGGGAATGACATGCAGGAAAGATCCACAGGTCTGATTCGATCCCTGAGCTTCCGCAGCAAGGACTGAGGCTTCGCACATGGGGCGGCTGCTCTACCAACTGAGCTAAACACCGCCCTGATACTAACTACAAACTTCCTGAGAATCATTACACAGTTCCAGGGTGTTCCCGAAACCATGTAAACTCAGTGCTAGAGGAGAGGGAGCGATGCTGAATGCCGTTTTTACACGACAATGTCTGGACAAAGTCCAGAGCGGAGTCGTAGTTTCACACATGAAGCAACAACAGGAGACTCTCTGTGTCAGACGAGTTCTCACCTGTTCAGGGTTTCAGAGAAGATGCGATTTGTTGGAGCGGTGTGCTGGGAATACTAGCAGCACAGACATTTGATATGATGGCTGCTCTCACATCAGGTTGTCAGTCAGCTGGACAGTTAGTTGAGTTACGCTACTTGACATCTGCTAAAGAAATGACACAATGCATAAGAGTTCAGCACCACTCCACATATAACCATGTTCTCTAATGAAGACATCAAGTATGCTTGACCAGCAGTGTTTTGCAGGAGGATGCTTGTGAACAGCTGTTCTATTGACACTGACACGTTTTTGTCTTTTCACTGTAATTTTCAGTCAGTGAAATCAAACTTTTTTGTGCAAGTTTTACTCCAGCAATCAGCCATGTACAGAACTTTTCAGTACATGTTTTAGGCTCAGGACGAGACTAAATTCATGATTTTGTACCGTCATAATAACCACAAACTTCTTCATTTTTATCTTCTGTATCTTGTGCCGTTACCATGACCAGCACTCTTTATGCTGAACTGACCTGTTTTTCTCACCCAACACATTTTATTATACTCTTGACTCTTGTGTTATCTTACATATAACAAAACTGAAACTGAGGATTGTGCTACAACCACGATTCACAAGCTGCTCCATCTGACATGGACAGCACTCCTGCAGGGAGTATTTACTGTATTTGAAGGACTAGTGTGTGATTGCAAAATGCGTGAAAAACATGAAAAGCCTGCGTTTAGATTGTCCGTTTTGGGCTCCTGTAGAAACATGGTGGTTTAACATGGTGAACTCCAGAGGAGCCACAAGCATCTGTAGATATTAAAGTCTCATTTTAAGGTAACAAAAACAAAACAATTCTTCTTCTCAGGAGATTATACACTGATAAAATCATAGTTATGAATATTGTATTGTATTCCTGACATATTCTGTAAAATAGAGCTCCCTAAATCTTTCAAACTGGACCTTTAACTCACATTGTGTGATTCAAAATGTGAATTAGTGCAGCCTCTAAACGTCATTATCTCCAGCATAGAACGAATGTGTCCATTTATGACTTACAGGAAGAGGCGATGTGTTTATGTTGGCGCCTTCTGTAAAATTTGTGGAATTATACTGTATATGCAAACAAACTAATTAGTCGGGTGAAAGGTCCTCTTTGACTCCTCACATGACACACATCAAATCCTCTCCAGCTCTGCCTGCTGACATACTGCTGCTGACAAGCAGAGGGTGTCATAGTTATAAATGGCCCCTGAGTGGATAACCTCTGATCGTACTGAATTAGTGATCAGGTTCGCGGAGCGAGCGCAGTCCTGCCTGTGGCGGAGGACTCTGCCTCCCACGACCACTCACTGATAATGGGATGCATCGAGGAATAGACAAAGAGGGTGAGAACAGAAGGTGAAAAAATGTGTTGGCGGGGAAGGAGGTGTGACAAATATTAAGGTATGAATATAAGTCAGCACGGATGCATAAAGATGTGGTCTACTTCTCAGTCAAATCTCATCCTTTTTCTGTCTTATTCTTGTTTAATTCATAGAAAATTCTGTGAAAAACTGTAGAAATTAGGAAGGATGCTGACAGTTTGTCGGCACAGAGCACCGCACCAAATAACCAGCGACATGAGCCCAGGCATGCGAAGCAGCATGAAAGTCAGATCGCGAATTGCTGAAACCCAACTAGTCGAAATTACCCTCTCTACACTGGAGCTAGTAATCAGTGTCCTACACCTATTAGCTATTAAGTCAGCTCAAGTCAGCTGAAGGAGATAATTCAACAGTGAAATTAAACCAATTTAGCCGTCATTGTGATTCCTTCAAGACAGCCCAGCTAATGGTAGAAACATAGAGAGCCCAGATGTGAGGCACATGACTGAGCCGACTCACTGATGTGATGTGACACTTCAACCCACTCCGGTGAGCCTCAGCGCAGGTCGAGAGATGCAAAACAGCGATTTAGATGGGAAAAAATAAAATCAAACAAATGTAAAAAAAAATAAATAATAAGCAGGAGGTGTACAGGAGCGTAATCTCCGAAGAGTGTGACTGAGGCTTCTTGATGTAATAGAGCTGCGACCTTTTCATTTTTCACTTAGTCAAATGTCAACTGTGACATTGGGGAGTTTGTCATCTCATCACAGTAATGACACTTTGAGAAACAGTATTTTGAACCACGAGTGTAATTATATGCTGCTTATTCAAAGGTTTGGAATTAGATGCATGTCAAGAAACTCTCGCGAATCATTTATCACTCGCAATTAATTACGAAGAAGAAAATTAGAGTTGGGCCACCACGTGGGCATTTTTCACAGTTTCAGAGGAAGATAACACGACTGCAATTTGCGATACATGTCCTGCAAAGGTTCACATGTTTTAACATATAAAATCATCCGTCTTTGCTCACTACATCTTATCCTTTCTTACCGTCAGGTGTGCATAAACTACAGGTCATGAACTTTTTAAAATACAAAAATGTGGAATCATCAGTTCAGTTATCTGTTATCGATGTCGGCCAGGAGAAGCAGGCAATTATCTGTTGTCTGCATTGGCTGAAAAGATCCATATCGTTCATCCCTAAATATTGTTATTATTATTATTGGACTAGCCAAGGTTTGGGGAAGGTTACAGAAAGGTTGCTCCTGCAGCTTCACAACAGCCGATGATCAACCTTGATCGACTCAAACTAGTAAAGAAACTGCAGAATACCTTCTCATGCAAAGTAAAGTCTCCACTTCTTCCAAGATTACGTGGACTCAGACCAGGACTTCTTTGTGCCAGAACATGATTTGGAACCCGGATTGAACGGGACCAGCACCAATATCATTGAGCAGACCCTGGCACTTCCTTTAACTAATAAAATCTGTCAATTAATTATCTAAAAATATATTTCAGCATTCTAATTAGGCACTGACTAATATTTTGGCTAGCCTGTGTGGTAAGCATAAGCTCAGAGTTTTATTTTAATTTATTTTACCCACCATGGTTAGCAGTAATTTATTGTTTTAGAGCTTAAACTTACAATAACTAACTAGAAAATGTTGTAAATGTAAATAAAAATTTAAATGTGTTTTAGTCACAAACAATATTTGAAAGTGTTAAGGGCAGCGTGGTGAGACAGATGCAGATGTTCACCGACACCTTTTTCTGATTCATAATTAGAATGAAATCTTGCAGCAGATGTTTGAATATTTTAAAAACAAACTGTTTATAATCATAACTGTAGCAGAGGTTACAGAGCTCTATAAGCGAGCCTCTGCTCTTAATGCAGTGCTGTTGTTTTCACTTTCTACTTTACATGCACATGAACAGATTACTGATCAATGCATAAATCAATATGTTCAGCCTGACCTAAATATTAAGAAGGATGGCAACATTGTGACAGGCAGCAGGCTCTTACATCACCATCAGGAGCTTCTTATGAAAATTATAAATAAATGAATAAACAGTTCATTTACAGCTAACCCAATAATCATTTATAATACTGTTACTAAGGTTATAGAGTATGGTTACTACTGGACTCACCGTGAGGTTGCCAGGCAACCATCACAGACACCAGAAAGTCCCTGACCCCGGCCATGATCTTGTCATTTCAGGTTTTTGCTATAGGCTAATTTTTTTAACCTTTATACAGGCTAGCTGTTTCCTACCTGCTTACAGTGTTTGTCTAAGCTATGGTAACCAGTTGCTGGTATTAACCAAGCTGCAACTTCCATGGCTGTGAAATGAAGCCAATACGAAGAACAAATCATTCACCGTAAGTCCCCATATTGAAATGACCAACTGCACAGCAGAAATAAACATGTTTACAACCTGGTATACATTTTTTATTCAGTCACTTCCATGAAAATTGATACCGCTCCATGAAAACCACCTTGGTAGGCTGCTATATTCCCTGCCACAGCGCTACCTGCAATGCACAGAGGTGGGAGTGTGAAGCACAATCACTATTGGCTAATGCCAATCAATATCCGCAGCAAGTCCCTCGCTATCTGCCTTTACAGGAAACACGTAAGAACGAGGAGGCAAATAGCACTCTGATTTCTATTTCATGGCTGCTACGTGTGGTTTGATTGAGCAACCAGGCTTCATTCAGCCTTTGCCCATGTTTGGAAGTCTAACTAACTCTGATCTCGAAATGAGCCCGTCCTAATGTTGAACTATTCCGTCAAATATAAAATGCATAATTAACATAAACAGTTTGCCAGTTTGGAAATGAATCACAAGTTGAATTTTTATAAACCGGAGCTTCAGGGGTGAAACTCCAGATTTTACGGCTCACTTTGGAAACTTGGGGCAGAACGGAGGTGTGTGAAGTTAATAAAACGAGTAAATTGAGCAGCTCAGTGGTTTTAATTCAAATATTCTTCACTTTTCCCCCCCTCTTTATCCAAAATGTAATCTCTGTCTTTTAACTGCTTTTATGCTAAGTCTCTGAAGTATCCTGCTCCCTGATTAAAAATGCCGTTTGCTGTTTCCTCATGCCATCCATCAATCTATCCTCTCTCTCCCTCTCTCTTTCTCTCTAGCGATGGTAAGATCAGATAGAATAAACTCGGGAGGCATATGCTGATTTATTCACCCACCCCTGCTGTTAGCTGCACGCTGTGCCAACAGCACATTACCAGGGAATTACAGTATGCGGTAATTACTCATTCACATTCATAAAATTCAAAATCTCTCCCTCTGTGTGAGTTTACATCTGCGACACAGAGAGTGTGGATTTCTTACCGAGAGGTCTGAATATCCAAATTCTTTTAACATACAGTCAATAACATAAATACGTAATAATGGCTCCAACATATAATTTATATGTAGACATTCTAGGAGGAGGATAAAGAGGATTTGTGAATTAATGAGGGGAAGAATTTGCAACTGGTATGACGCAATGGACTGGCAATTTAATCAAACATAATAAAAGACAAGAAGTATGACAGAATTTTAACCAATCGATATAAAAAAATAAGAAGTTTTCTTTTCATTGTTTCCATCCTGAGAGACCAGAAATGAACCAAAAACGTCTAAAACACTGTTGATCACTTTTACTCCCCGTCAGCAGCACCTCCCTGGTGTACAAATTAAGACAGGCTCACATGCGCCTATGTACATTGAGAGAGTTCTTGGTTGCTGAAATAGTTTCGCTTCTTCAGGCTCAGAGGCTTCAGCTGTCAGAAATCTGTATTTACTAGAGGGTAATTGTGGAAAATGTACTCAGTATGAACCAGTAAAAATCAGTATGAATAGGAGAAATGACAACAACAAAGTCAACAGCATGATTAACTGCATTTTTAAAGACTTGATCACAGACTATCTAACAGCTATCTAAGGTAGAGGTTTGTCCCTCCCAAACCTCTTCATGTTATCTCTGCTCATGCTACATTTTTATCAATACTCTGATTAACAAATGCCATAGACACAAGGCTCTGACACCATCTGAATCTGCATGTGTGCATGCACAGACGTACCCTCCACCTCTACCAGTCCCCGTAGGATTTACTGCATTTTAAGTGATGTCGAGCTGCGTTCGATTTCAAGGTGATTTCTTTGTGTTTTGTATTGATGCATTGGTGTTTTCTTTAATGGCCTTAATGATTGGAGAGGTGCTGCTTTCATTCATTTTAAATGTTTCCGTGAATCGTGAGCAGGCACGCCACTGCTGCAACTTTCATGTGACATTTAATCAGTGAAACTAAAACCCGGAGTTAGAAACTTGACAGGACAAAAGCAACTCCAAGAGGAAACAGAATTAAACTTTAAATAAAGCGGGTGGCTTGTTGTGTCCCTACCAATGTTGAGACCTTGAGAAGAACTTTAGAGCCTCTTGTCTATTGAACAGGACGGCAAAACTCTGCCTGGGTGAGGGGCAATGCGCTGCTGTGACACTCTGTCAAACTCCAGCTGACACCTTTAAATGACACATTTAAACCTGTCTTCATTCATCTCTGAAGCTGCACCATCTCCCCTTGAACTTGGGAGTCCACGTCAACTACAGCCAAGTAGCAAACAAGCTGCACAACATGGCAGCTGAGGTCTTCTTGACGGAGACCCAAAGTCCTGCAACTTCATGTATAAAGTATTCCAACTTTTTCTCAACTTGTAACTAAATCTACTTCAATTTGAGCATTGAATACGATTGAGTCCTTGAGATAGTCTCTAACATATTTATGCAGTCAGGGTTTGGTCTGCTCAACTTATTGGAACTCTATCATAAAGTCTGATCTTAAACATGCTATTTTATCAGGTCTAGACAACAAATAATAAATAATTGAAGATTTGGAGGTGTGGTATTTTTCAACTTGGGTCCTGGGGCAGTACTTTGTGCTAACTTTGCATTTGCCACCTCTTAAATTCAGGCAAAACACTGTACAGTATAATAAAGCTCCCGGAGATAAACCACAGTTTTACATAAATCTTTTCAAATGTCTGTCTCTGAAACCAAACACAAGTAAACGCATAAATTAGCCCCCTGAATTAACTATTTTTAGCTGGTTTCTGGCTGAGCAAATGCACATTTGTTTACACGTGCGAGGCTGTCGATTTAAAGTGTGTGTATGCCAGAGAAGAAGAAGAAAGAGATGAGGCAGGATTTGTTTCTGTTACCATCTTTAAAGGAAATTTAAGAAGCACAACGGTCGCTGATCCAGCGTACTGTAACTAGGATGATCTTAAGTCATTTCACTTTGCTAGTGGAGAGTGTTTATTCAAAAGCAGGCAAGGAGTTGAATCAAATGGAAGATGAAATACGATGGGAGCAGACGCAGAAATTCAGTGCAGGACTGATGGTGTTTCTGTGTTCACTGACTGAGGAGGAAGACTGGGGCTTGTCTCGTCTTTCCAGGCCTGGAAAAGCATGAACGACGACCCAGTTTAGTAGCTATTGCATTTAATGTTTCTTATTTTTAGCAGCATTTAACAAAAACAAATCCCCATAAGCTCTAGATGTTTATTATTAAACGTCACAGCCCAACAAACGAGGTGAGTCCATGGATGAACTGAGGGGTCACAGTTAGTTCAAACATGTAATAACAGCAGGACACAGAGGACTGAACGCTGCAGAGATTTTTACAAAACAAAAAAATCTGATTACTTCTGAAGAGAGCGATGTATGGATATGGACAAAACCAAGTTACAGTGAGATAAGTGCCTGTGTCTAATGGGAGCTTTCCATATTCTGAGACAAACTGTTAAACACTGATGAAAGTGCAGGTCATTCCTGGTGTTTTCCCTTCTCTTGTGTTTGTATCTTGTCTGTCTATATTTAGCAATACCTGATCATCATCACTACATGTGGCTCATCATCCAATCAACAGTGCATTATATGCATTATTATGCATTATTATAATGCATTATTAGTATATTAACCCTGGTTCAGCCTTTCAGGTGCTGCCAGATTGTTCAGTCTCCATTGGGAGACTAGTGCGCCTTGTGTCTTCTCCAGTTTTTGGTATTCTTTCACGTACAGCCCTGCCTCGTCATCGCTCCCCTCTCTCACCTTTTTGAACCCAATCTCTGGTTGTGTTTGCACTTTGGGTCCACTTGTGTACATCCAGCTTCACTTAGCTTAGCTTTTAGCTTCCAAAACATGCTAGTGGGCTGTTAGCGATTAAGCGAAGAGTAAGCGAAGTTAGCCTACAGCCTTATATGCAGTTAGCTACAATAACTAATGCAGAAGCCACTCAGAGACAAGGATTAAAATTATTTATATAAAATCTGAATTCATTTGGGTGGCTCTGAGATGCTTGCTGTGATTGTTTTGCTACACTTGCATTTATATTTCTGTAATTTCCCTTTTAATGCATCACTGTGAGCTACAAGGACGGAAAACTAGAAAATGCTGGAGGCAGCATCAGTACTGTTTTACAGAAAATACACTTTAACTGGCAGCACCACTTCCCCTTTGTTGCCCTCGAAAATGAAAATACGGATGAAAAATTAAAGCAGCTGACACACAGATTATCTAACTACTTGACTCATTCTACTTGCCCACTGTGTCCAGTTGAGCTCTAGCTCTCTAAGCATATAAAGGAGCTGAGATAAAAGGAAGAAAAGGGTGTTTCAGGTCAGTAACATCAAGACGGATTTGTAATTTAACCTTAATGAGATTTAATGGGAAAAACAAGAAAGTGACAAAAGTGCTTGGAGAATCACTTTTAACAGTGAAAGTCATGTGACACATTCTTCAAATTGGATCCACAGTTTAGAGTTAAACTGGCCATGACAGGAGGTCACATACCACAAGCTGGGAAAATGAGGCGTGTGTGAGAGAGTTTTAGACATTGGGAGTGAGGATATTGGGTTAAAGCCCCGTTATGTAATATTTTTTTATCATAAAATAATAGACGTATTGTCATGCTTCATGAATGGTGAAAGGTGTCTGTCATTTCCACTCAGTGCCGTACACCGACTATCTCACTGATTTTGATGAGACTGGATTTACAGTTTCCTGATAGACAATTAAACTGCTGTGAACTGTAGCTGCTGTTAGCTACTGTTAGCTACTGTTAGCTCACTATGTTAGCTCTGTGAGCTCAGAGCACTGAGGGAGTGTCAGTATTTGTACCACAGGCATTTGGACCATCGGGAAGAGAAGAGGAGGAGGTTTTCAGGCCCAGGTTGTGGAGGAATGCTGGCAGGGAGCTGAGCTGGTTTCATGCCAGAATCAGAGCTGGGCAAGTGGGCAGTGTAACAGGGTTCAGCAGCCTCTATGGACACATTAACAGAGATGAAAAGACTGAAAGGGGACGTCGATGGCAGAAGATAAGAGGACAAAAAGAGGGAGTGACAGCATGAAGCCTAGAGGCAAGAGTAAATCTGGGACTGACTTCTAGTCGTTGGCTAGAGCTGCGTGAAGTAAAAGGCTGAGAGACAGATGCCGAGCCGGGCTTCTTTCTGTTGAGCTAGTAAGTAATATTAGCTGGCTGCTTTTCCTTGCTTGATGTTTGGCTGTTAGAAGAGTTGTCAACTTGCTACAGCTGTCCGCATTTACAGCAGTGGTATTACACTCTGAAATTTGGGCCCTTAACTGCAAAAATACCAGCTTTTGTGTAATTCTGCTTTAGTAATTGGTTTTTAGTATTAAAGGATGAGTCTGGTGATATTTTATATTTTTCTTATTGACATGAAATCCCATTTAAGACCAAAACCAACACTGAAAACCACAATGACAATGCTAACAAATCTCTATGTAGCCGCCAAAGCCTGATACTCCTCTGTGCCAAAGAGCTCCATTGTTATCCATCTAATAAAAACACGTCAGAGATTCACTCTTGCACTTGCACATCCTGCTTCAACATGATAAACATGAGCACTTTAAAGACTCAAATTAATCCGCAGCTGAAACTAGTCCCTGACATGTTCTACAGCCCCATCGGTTTAGAGTTTTTTTTACATAGGGGACTATATTTGCAGAAATTTGAAAGAATTGTTGGTTGAGGTCAAATCAGAAAAAAACAAGTTAAAAAAGAATTTAAATTTTAAATCAGTGTAAAGTTTGAGATTTAAATTACATTCACTGTTACAGATCTATTAATCATGATCCTATTTTATGTGTGTTGTAGCGCAATTTAATTTCTGGAGCAGGACCACATCCCATCCCACATTCCTATACTGTAAATACTCTCCTAATCATCTCCTCCTCTTTTGTATTCTGCGTCCCTCCCGCCCATCTTTCCATCTTTTTCTTTCCGTAGGGTCCGGTGGGTGTCCATCATGCCTGGGTAGTACAGTACATTCCCCACCAAAGCTTCCCCACAACTCTGCAACAGCACTAGAGTTCACACTTAAGTCAATCTTTTCATTTTGTTATTAAATCGTTTAAACAAATCTTGCTAGCCCTTAACTCCTGCTTGCCAGTTCGCTAGTTAATGTTTAACTTGTTAGCTAATGCTAGTGATAAACGCCACATCAATAACTCAAACAGGAGAGGTGTCTCTTCACCTGCTGACAGCAGCTACCAGACGGCATGCTGATGCTGACCTCTGGGCAGTTTGACGTTTAGCCTCTCCTCGTGTTATAAATTCATAACTGCAGACTTCACAGATGTAAAATGCGTTATATATTTTTTACAGTTATACATAATGATAAATATATTTGTGTGCATTGTAAAATATTTCTGTGGATAGTCATTTTATTTAGAAATCCCAGAATAAGTTTGTGAATCTTTCTGTGCACATTCATTAATACTGAGACTGATCTAACACTACATGCCCACACACACACACACACACATGCACCTCTGCTGCTCTTTAACAGCCTGCAGTAAATATTAAAGCAGCTGCTGCATAATTACAGCGCCACAGCAGGAACATGATGTGTGTGTGTGTGTGTTTTTTAGGGCTTTCACAAATACGGCAAACTCATTAAAGCATTTTTATCTCACGGGGAGGAGGTGTAGTGAAAATTAAGAAACACTTCTAATTGTATTAATTTAATGAGCGCCCACTCAGGAAGGAAAAACATTTTAATTTGGCTCATTTAAAGTGGTTGTTAATCTCGTTTTGCTGACGTGAGGCTGTTAACACAACACAACACAAATATTGTATCACTCAAACTGTATCTCTGAAACCAACATGTCAGATTTTAGTCTTGGTTTCATCTTATCTTGTGTGTCGAGGATAATAAGCACTCTCCACAAGTTAATCTTTTTAGGCATTTTAGCGGCGGACATCCAGCAGACTTTTCCGACTACAATAAGTGGTGAAACTTTAAGTGCACTGAACTCTGAACAGAGGCACAGACTGTCATAAAATGTGCTCTGTCTTCGGTCTGACTTTGTCTTCTTGTCACTAAAACAAACAAAGCAGAAAGCTTTAATCTCAAGGTGTATTTTGTTGGAGTGCTCCTCTAAATTAAGAGGAAGTTAAAACACAAACTGGATATTGGCAGAAGTGAATCCTCCTGTATGCTAATTCATCTGGGGAGAGGAAACACTTCATTTCTTATTTCCATAAATAAATATAAAACGACATGGAGCCAGTAAATCGATGCCTTTGTACCTCTACGTCAGGTTTGATGTAACACTGCTATTTTTATTAGAGATTAACATAGCTCAATACTGATTAACATAATAAAAGGATGATGCTTTCAGCTGCAGGAAAAGCTTTTTTTTTTGTTGAGACGTACGCTAGGTCAGCTCTGATCAGCTGCTGAGTGAAGCTATTCTGTATTCTCCCCGAGCTCAATCAGAACTTTCATAATCATTAACTTACAGTAATAACACATTTTAAGATAATGACACACAATGATCGCTGCTGACTAATAGGAGGGTGAAAGATAAAAGGATTAGCAAAGCGGGCTACAGAATATTTTAGTGGGAAACTCATTTCATTGCGTGTAGAATCGTGTTTTGACTGTTTGAGGGACGGTTTACAGGAAATCTGAGTGGGCGTCAGAGGCTCAAAGCTTCCCGTGAAGTTGGCTGACGTCAAACTCTCTCGGCCAACCCTGACGCCTCTTCATATTGATTATTTACGCCATGTCATGTCGTTTGAGCTGCGGGTTTGATGGGTTGAAAGCCAGTAAATGTGTTCATATAAAAGTTATCTTGTTGTTTTCATGTAAACATACGAAAGGTGAGATCCAAAAAACTCTGCGGCACCATTTGTCTGCCTTGTTTACTCTCCCTCTCGTTAAAGATCCTGCCGCTTCCCTCCTGCCCTCCTTTCCCCTCACCTGACCTTCTCCACCCACTCACTCAGCTGCTTCCCATTTGTTTGTACTTACCAGCCTCTCTCCATTAAATCCATCTAGTGGCTGACCCTGCCTGCCTACTCTTGCCTGACCCTTGGACCGACTCTTGCCCTAGCTGACCTCCATCTAGATAAGTGCTCGTTTGACTGTCCTGTTTGGGACTCTTGCCTGTTTCTGACCTGAACAACTGTTGATCAAATCATCCTATGTTGTGTAATTGGGTTTGAGTTTGTCCTGACCTAAACTATGACAACCTAGGCACACACTACCTTTGGGAACAGCTAGTCTAGGCCATAGATTGTATATAAAGATGAACACCACATCTTCACTTAGTCCCCTTGCACAGAAATGAAATGAAAATATCCATTGGTGACGTGACACCAACATGATTGTCTCTCTCTCTCTCCTGGGTAAAGAAGATTTCAGAGTCCACAACACTTGGTAGTCCTGTGATCACATTCAAGCAAGTAGAATTACATATAAAGTCAATGCAAAGACGTGAATAGATACAAATTTATGTCCAATCACACAGGCCATGGACATTTGGACTAAACGTGTCTCTTATTTGGCTCCAGCATTTGGTTATATTTAATCTATAATAAACCAAGTTAACACATAGCGCTGATCTATCAGAACTCAATTCAGTTTTTTCAGTGTTTAGATACAACGTTTTGCTGACAGAGACCTGACAATTATGACTTCAGATTTTTTACAATTCACCATCATGTAGTTATTTCAGCATCTTTTTGATCAGATTATTGCAATTAAATCATTGTAAAACAAGCTCATGCCGCTGTAGAAGCTGGCTAAAATATTTAAATTATATAATGTTTCATGTTTACGAGTGAACACGACCATTGGATTGTTGGAGGTGAAGCGATATAACAAACTAATTTAAGTGCCAACCCAAACAAATAATTCTCCAATCAGGACAAAACAAAAAAGGTATTTTAAATTTAGTTTGAGTTTAATTGATATTTCGTTGGATAAGTTGGACAATGACCTGCAGTACATTTGATTTGTAATGAATGAGCAAAAACATTGGTATGGTGCCCGAAAAGAGCCACACGACTCCTCGACATTTAGATTATTGTAGATACATGGCTCACAAGCCACTGTGGATATCAACAAACAGAAATCCATCACCCACAAGTTCTCAAAAATCATCTGAGTAGACTGGACAGATGGGAAATGCAGCCTAAAGAGCTCCTAATTCTGGTTCATTTGTATCTTTGGAGAGGCACTAAACACCAACAGCAGAGTGTTTACCGAGAGCAGATTGTTTCTGTAAATGTCCTGCACCCACAGCTCAGCCCGATGCTGTTCACTGACATAATGAACAGCTGCTGACAAAGGCCTCAGCTGACACACGCACGTAAACACACACTAGCAGCCAGCGAGGAAAAGAGCCAAAATCACCATTACAGCAGCATAGCCATGCAGGAGAGTGCACATGAGCAACTCAGCTCGTGTGTTTACACTAATCATTAACAAAGCATCTTCAGAGGTAACATCCAAATCTCCTCCCAAAGTACAAACGGGCACCTGTCAGTTTCCTTATACTTCTTCTATTTCTTGTTTGTGACGCCAGATTATTTCTTAATCCCATGAAAGCACATGGAGGAAACCTAATTCATTATTTTATATTTGTGAGAAGGAAACTCAGGTGAAGCGGGCTGCACTTCTGACTATGTCATCTCATTTGAGAGGTGTTGGGAGATGATGTGCCTGACCTGAAAATACCAGTGCATTTACACTTCCATGCACAATGTGTCAGCCTGCTTGTAGATTGGGTTTGAAATCCTCACTCTATTTTTTTTTTTTCCCAATTCATCTTGGTTGCATTTACATGTGGATTCAAATTAAATTTAACACCATCTGGTCACCTGAGATGCATATATAATTATACTAGTGTTAGAGTGTTTATCCAAGTGACACGATTCACTGCCCTGCCTTCTTTATTGTAATTATGTTTGTCAAGCGTTCTGGCACAGCTATGCGTGTGCAGTTTACAGTGATAACGATGGCAGATTTACCACTTAAATTTTTAATAGACATCATAAATGTTTATAACAATAGGTCCGTTTAAACAGAGCTAACAGAAGCAGGTGTCATTTCTAGGTGGCAAACATCAATTTTACCAGCTGAAATGACATATGTGGCAGATTTTAATCGTCTGTATCTGGCTAGCTAACTGAGCTAAGTCCTAACTCCAGAGTTTCTGGAGAAAATAAAAAGCAGACTATAAAACAAGAAGCTTGTAAAAGAGGTTTTAAGAATCCCCTTTATCCTTTTTTATATTTTCAAACTGGCTTTGAAAGAAGAGCGAGCATTATGTGTAGCAGAGGTGCTATCTCTGTAACGTGCTAGCTTAGCAAAATATGCAAACTCGCTAATTATCCTAATAAGAAAACCGCATTCCCTCACGGTGGGTAAATATAACACAACAGATGTTGTGTTATATAGTTGTGAAAGGGACTTTTGTTTTATGGTTAATTTTAGGCCTTGTATGCTTTACCGCATGCAAATACCGCTGTAGCCTAGCGTGCTAATGACTGCAGCTGATGTCAGAGCAGATAAACAAACTCTGGCCTCACGTACACTGTTTTAACATGCGGAGACATGATTACGGATGCTAAGCAATAATTGAACTGTTGTTTTGGTGTAGGGATTTACAAACTATCAGCAAACGGCTGCAGTCATCAAAAAACCAGCTGCTCAGATGTTGATTTTTCATGCACAATATCCAAATTTGTGTCCAGATATGCAGGTGCCTGGTATCCACTGGCGTGAAATGCTTTAAATCTAATTGTGGCAATGATCAATTCAACAGGAAAATGTTCACAAGATGTTGCTAGACAAAGCAGCTTTGCGTTTGCACTGAAATAACAACCGTGTTACGTGGTAACAACTGCAACTTGGGCTCACTAGATAATCTTTGTTGTTCTCTGGCTCACAATCCCTCACATGGTTTTCAGCTTGGCTCGGCAACACATTCCACTAGGATGGATCTTAACAAGAGCTCCCGAGCCATGCTAACGTGCAATCCTTTGTTTAGTCAGCATTTAAAAGTCGGTCTGCTTGGTGGGATTTGAACTGACAGGCCTTGGGTGAGGAGCCAAGTTCCCGGAGCTTTCAGTGGCAGCTGGCATAAGGATTAATGAGCTGATCCCGGTTCCATCATTTCCACTACACAACACAACTGTAAGGAGCAGAAGAGACTTGACTTAATGTCTAAGTGTGGTATGTGTGAGCGCAGGTGAGCATGGGTATGTGACCGAGTGGACTCACCAGTGTTAACTGTATCAGACAGGTGAGATCATGTGGAAACATTATCCTGGGGCAAACTGAAGTGGGAAGAATCCCGCTGGGATTTAAACTCATGCCTAACTTAGAGAGGAAAGTTTCTATCACACACACACACACACACACACACACACACGTCTATTTCTGTGTGTGAAACTTCCCAAAATACCTAAAATAGAGTTGAGTTCTGTTTTAATTTCCACATTAGGTCCAACAATTCGCATAAACTGAGTATATGTCAAGTTTCAGGGGCATGTGGCACCTGCAGTTTTTCCCTTTAGCGCAGTAATCATGCTTCAAATTAGTCTAAATAATCTGGCTCTGGCTCTCACCCAGGTCTATAAAAAAAAAAAACATGTTCATTAGTTCAGAGGGGCTTATTTAATGGGACACCGTTACAGTTATTTATAATCCATTTGGCGAAAGAATACTCATTAGTGGCTTGCCATTGGAAACAGATCCCACCGTGCATCGCTGCAGTCACAGAAAACTCCATTTGCTGTAGATGTATTGATATCGGGACACAGCACGGTTTCCCTCTGATTGCATTAATCAGGGCAAACCTCTTAAAGGCATCTGGGATCACACAGGCCATGTTTTTTTCCATTATTTCTAAAGCCTGATCATCGATTGAGCCACTCAAGCTGATAAAGTATGTTTTATATATATATTTTTTGTGTACATGCATAACTGCACAACCAAAACAACAAATGGATGAAGGTTTGCTGTCAGCTGACATGGGATATTTTGACATTTGGAATTAATGCTCACCTACTCTGACCCCTCAACTACTGTGATCCCGTTCAAGATTCAAATTCAATGTTCCAACCCTGTTTCTGAGAAATGATGGCTGGAAACTAATTTGTTTTGCAAATTTTCATTTGATGGCAAACATGATCTCTGCATGGATTACGCTTTCTGGTAAGCTCTCTTTGAATACCCAAATATATACCGTATATACAAATATATAATACCCAAATGGAACGCTTCATTTGGGTAATACACACTACCCGTAGGGAGGTGGTCAGATTGGGTCATAGCTGCTACAAGTGGACATTGTGTTTCAACATTTTGGCATTTGGGAGTGAAATGAAGAATTTTAATGTTCTTGTTTCTCCTTTGAACATTTGTGTGAGCTTTTACTGTAACTATGACTCCATGTTAAAGGTCAACACATTTGCAACACAAAACAACTCTCTCACTCCCAGTTTAAACCGGTTTCTCCGTTACACCTAGACTGTATAGTGTACAAATAAGCTCCCGTCATCTCATTTGTCTCTAACTCTGCTGTTTTTGTTCTGACTGTTTTGCACTCTGTATGACTGACCTTCTTTGCAAAGAATAAAACAATTCAAATACAGCTTAATTCTCAAGTATTTCTTTCAGTCTCACATCAGTTAATAAGAATTTCTGCAGCATAGGTTTTATGTTGAAATGTAATTCGGGTGGAATTATGTCTCCTACAAAATCATCTGTCAAAATGTAGTTCATAAATGTGATGTCTAGTAGACAGATTTGATCATTCATTGACACTGCAGATACACAGTAAATTTTAAACCACCTCGTACCTGGTTAGACCTGGTTAGATAAGGCTATGCATGCTGGGAGGTTAGGACCTAAACAGGTGCAACAAGAGAGTAAGATGTCAGTCGAGCACATTTTATACTGAAAAGAGGTCTAGTCAGAGTAAAAACACCCGTGTGAGTAGAGAATTTAGCACCTTATTATCAGTTACTGTGATTACTAATATATCCACAGTGAGTGTGCAGTTTCAGACGTTATCAGAAGTATGTTTGTTCATGCTATTTGCTGCACTTTTTCTTTCTTGACAGCTGCTTTTATTTAGCGATCAGTATTATAAACTGTAAATCCAGCGTTTTCACCACTGCTGTGAAATTTCCCCCACAACTGTGTCATTTTCTTTCACCTCTGGCTTTTTTCTGATCTACGTGACTCAGGCAATGACGTCTGCATCGTGGCTCACGGTCTCCAACATTCCTCGTACTGTCGACATGTATCCTCATGTTTTGGTCTCTGCAGCGCTACATTCGCGACTACACTCAGCTCAGACATGAGTCTGAGTGTATTCACAGATGTTTCTCAGTGTAGTGGACGTTTAGTTTTAAAGTTACATTTGAGGTTGGTGGCGCTGCACCTTTGGGAGCAGCTGATTCTTCACATATTCTGCAGATAATTCACCACGTCCGAGTCTGAATGGAGCACTGATTTATCCCACAATTTCATCTCATTTATTCCTGACTGTTCCTCACTCAGCTATCATTACACAGAAATGTGTGCTAGCATAAAAGGGAAGTGTATGCACGCTGGTCGACATGCAGTAAGCTGCCCTATACACTTTAAATTTGATGCGACAATTAAGATCCATTCTGTACTGGGATAAAGAGAACCAGCCGTCCCCTACTGCCTAGCATCATCAAGGAAAGTATATCAAGGAATCTGTGCACAGTATGCAGGTTCTGTTTGGGACATTTAGAAACCGTCTTAACATGCAATTTAGTCACAAATTCGGCCCTCAAAACTATCAAATAAAATTAGTGTCTGCATGATGAGAGAATTTTGAGAAACGAGTGTACAAGCGTGCATAAAAAAACAAAAAAACTTATTAGAATCATATTTGTAAAATACGCCACATTATACCAGCTCTGAGAGCCTCTGCAGAACGTGTTGTTTGACGCCATGCTGTGTGTTAATATTTTATGTCCATGCAGGCATGTATCAAGGGGTATCATTAACATTAATATCACAACAACCCCAAGGCATTGGTTTAAATAAGAGGTGAAGTCCAGCTTATGAGATGCTGTGAAAAGACACAGAGGGATTGAACTGTTATTGTGTCAGGCTCTGAATCTTGATATCAGGCTGAATCTACAATAACGACGTGAAGACTAATGACCGTTTTTTTGTGTATCAGGTATATAGATGAAAACTCTTTCACTTATATGGCTGATACAGTAAAATAAAGCTGCATAAAATGACAGTGTTTCACTAAATTGATATAGACTTCTTAGATGGCCAAAAATTGGAAGAAACTGTTGCAGGTTGACCACATAGTATAAAAAAAGAAGTCCTCCCAGGACTGGCTGCTACTCTGGCTTTTTGCATGTAGCACACGGTGCTCAGGTGAGTCCCATGCTGCTGATTAAGCTCCTAATTTGGCCTGCAGCACTAGAAACAATCAACAGCAGAGGGAACAATCAGAGGGGCCGTCACTGTTGATATGCAGGTGCGGTGGACAGAGTTACTGTGTTTCCTTCAAGGTATCGAGCAGCATCAAGCCACATTTGGAGCACCTGGGCCGAGCTCTCCTACAGGATCCAGCTTTGCTCTGGCTCTCTCACCTGGACTCATCCCCGCCAACGTCAGCAAGCTTGTTTTGCACCTCATACTGCTCACATCGAAAGCACTGATGTTCAATAAAACACCCCACAATGTCTCTAGTTATTTTATTTACCGCAATAAATACATTGATATACCATCTTCTGTTGTGTCCATCTCTGTATTTATCATGAGCGAGCTAAGCACAGTACATCTTACATGTGTCAAAAAATAAGAGATGGACGTTTAGAGCAGTACTGTGTGTCGATCTGTCACTCATCCTGCAACTGAATTAATATTTGATGGCTTCAGACGTTTCCTCCTCAGCTTTGACAGCAGTATTATAGCTGTGCGGTATAAGGAGCGTGTGTGTGTGTGTGTGTCTATTTATACCACCTTTTCTCTTAGAAAAACTGCATTCATAATCATCTTTTTAATACTGCAAACCTGTATTTGTTAAGTTTGAGCTTAGGCTGAGCGCTGGACCCACAGTGTCGTAAAGACTACAAGCAGGTGTAGGCTTAGAAGATGCTTCAACAAGATGCTTCAAAAAGGTTTCCCAGAGGTGGGAGGCTGAAATACTACCACAAAGGTACAACGATGAGCTCACTGAACGGATGAGTCGCAGGTGCAGATCAATGGAAGAGCGACAGCCACGTCCAGCCTGCACCGACAGGAAAGATGTGACAGACACGGAACAAGACGGCCAGGTAAAACAGCAGGAACACACAGGGAAACAGATTTCTGAGTGGAAAAAAACAAAATGCTGCCAATTCTTTATCATAATATCGTGAACGCAGTCGTTGATTGTGATTACATCTAAAAAAATCTCTCTGTCTGTGATCTCTACTTTATCTGCTTTCTACTTTCCTACTTTCTTCAGGTGTGTGGCGTCAAAGTCTGTCACTGCACATATGATTAGAGGAAAGCCACTGTAATCTTTTCTTTCATGGAGGACATTTCAAACAAATGAATGTATAATTCTGAACTGTTTATCATGTCGTTCTTCTGTGTGTCTGCCACTATCATGTTATTATGTCTTCTTCCTTTGCTTTCCATGATTTCTGCCTTTGTATTTCATCACTTTGGCCTTTGTATGGTACCGATGTCGCTTCATGGTGAATAATCAGGAAGTAAAACACAGCTCTGCTGCCTCAAATTGCCTAGCTTATCTTCACACAAAAAGAAAGTTTCAAAAAACTGACTTTGTGCGGCAGAAAACATGTAAATCAGACTTCAGAGACATTCTCATGATGTATCTCGGAGCTATCCAAATTTGTAATTAATAAGTTCTGGAAAGTTTTTTGCGTTGTTTACAGTGAACAAAACTACGACATTAGCATTCTGTGAAGAATCCAGCGGGAACGTCTTCGTGCAAGTGAGTTTCTTCAAACTCTCAGTGAAGAATAATGACCCTGGCGCCTGACATGCTGCCATGAGTTTGATATCTGTTGTTGTAGCTGAGGGCTTGTTGTTCTGCACAAACAAAGACAGTGTACTCCAGTCAGTGAGACGTTGGTGCATTCGAAGCTCCACTATTACCTAAAACATCAGGCTGGTGTTATTCTATATTTTTCCTCAAGAAATCTAATCCAGTGATAAATCCAACACTGTCTTGGTCTGTTTTATCAAAACTTCAAATCATAATCACGACTCTGCAACTTGGATTTTTATATTTATCCAACTTGATACTTCACACTGTGGAAAAACCACACAAAGACGGATCACTCAAAGTTGTGCGGCAGCAGCAGCGCAAGTTAAAACATGCAGAGAAAGAATAAATGGATCTTGTTCCTTATTCTGATGTCACTTTAATAAATCATCCTCATCGTCTACGCTGTAAAGAAATCAGTCAGAAGTTTAATCAACAGTTATAATTAGATATGCATGCCCTTGTTATATTTTTAATCTTCATTCATGCAAACTGTTGAATAAATTAGTATCCAGCCAGATGTTTTACATACAGCACATGAGCTGAAATAATGATATGAGAGTTTTAACTTAGGAGCCTGTCACTAAATGCATCAGGATTCACTTTCAAATAACCTTAATTATGAATGATGATGGATGGTGTGAGAGGGCTGAGCTTCCATTGTGCTCATTAATTAAGGCTATAAAAGTAAAATATCTCCTGATGCAGCCTGTGAATGATCAAATAACAATCTTCTTCCTCATTATGATATTTTTAACCCTCCCTGCTCCTTCTTGTGTACCAGGTACCAGAAAAATGTGTTAAAATGTTCGTGTCCGTAAACGTCCTGTCATGACAAAGCCGAATATCTGAATCACAAAAGGCTTCAACAGATGAAGACAATCTTACATATTCTTTGCCTGAAAAGGGATTTATATGCAACCATAAAACCGTCTTGAGTTGTTCACCAACTCAAATTCCTACTGAACACACCAATCCAATATAATATGTTATGTAATATATCAACAATTTACATTAGTCACATTTTTGAAAATGAATGCAGTCTGAAATGTCACACTTGGTGTGGCTGTACTGAACTCTAGTGCCTGGTGAACCTAAACAAGGCACAGCGTACGATCGAGCTGCAAACCTCCGTCATTGTGAGATGAGCTCAGTGTGGAAGTGCCAAAAACTGCATTTCCTTGAACGACCACTTGAGGCTGGCTGCAGAACGAGCCAGTCTCCATAAGTCTCCATGTTAAAATGTCAAACTTCACAGCAGAAATAGACATGTTTACAGACTGGTACAAAACAGTTTTGGTCTCAACCATTGATCCACATGAACTGCATCTTTCAGAGTTAAACAGCATTTGTAAAGAGGATTTCAGCTTCAAGTTCAGTCAATAAAAAACTTCTTCCCCTCTATCCATTTATCATCTTGCCGTGAGTGATATGTTTCTGCCTTGTGGACATGATAATACAATAACGTCTTTGTTCTGTGCTCTACACACAGGGAGGGGCGGCAAGTGTGATCTTTCAAGTGTTTACAGTGGAGAGGCAATAAAGACATCTGGTTCCTTCTTGGTAAAACTCCAGGAGACGTGACAGGATTTATTGGAGTTACCACTTGGTGCTACCACAACAGCTCACAAGGCAAATAAGAATAACTGTGTCAGACGAGAGTAATAACTCAAACTTATCAGCAGAGCGTAGTGAGTAAACCAAAGTAAACTCGGTTCATCCCCCTTGAAATTAAGCTTAGTTTACTCAACTGTTTTCAGATCAACTGTATCAGTCACTGAGTGGAAATAATGAGTGAGCTAACTACATTTTATCCACCTGTGTATTTAGCACTACACGCCTGCTTATCAAGTTTTGTCTGCATTTTACATGTGTTGAATACATTTCTTTCTCATAAAGCTGACTCCGTCCTTTAGTGAATTTCATTTACCTTTTCAACACTTCACATATTCGTAGCACTTTGAGTTATTTTTCCAAACTGGAAGCCGAAGAAACGACACACTCGGTTCTGCTGACGGATGTTACTGTAGATGGGGTGCCCTGGTTACCTTTGAGATTTAGGAACCGACCATAAATTGCTGCACGGCATTCCCCATTTCTGTCTCCCTTCATCTTCACCTTCTGTGATCGTTCTACTTGATAATATGAAGGCCATAAATCGCCCAGAAAAATATTCACTGTAGGAAAATGTGGCATCATAAAATGTATTTTTACTAAGAGTGAAGAAAGAGCTTTTTGTAATCAATTGACTATTTTGATAGCCAAAAGCTGGTTTGTGCCCTGTCGTAAAGAATAGTATTGGAGGTATTCAAACCTTTTACTCGAGTAAAAGTACTTCTATCACTCTGTTAAACTCTGTTACATGTTGCTGTTCTGCATTGAAAATGTTATTTAAGTAAAAGTGTTAAAGTATAATCAGCAAAACCACTCAATGCCGAAAAAAGTTGTTTTACTATTGTTATTATTAGAGATTGTTTGGTTTGTAGAAAATAGTGAGAGAAACTGACTAAAGATGACATTAACCAAAAGTCCAAAACTCAAATTATTAAAATACATTTAAATTATTAAAAATAATTCAAAGGAAAAAAGTATGATATTTTCATATTTATGAAGCTGAATTCATAAAATACGTATTAACTTTCTGTCGTCTGACTAATCATCTCAGCTGCATCTGTACTGGTTAATTTATAACAAAGACGTCATTTCAAAAAGCTCTTGTGTTCTTTCTTTCTCTTCTTTATTTGGAAAAAAACTAAGCTGTCAGATAAATGTGATGCAGTATTTCCCGCCAAGATGTAGTGAAGTAGTGCTTACTTATTCATGCAGTGTATAAGTACATATACCTCCATTACAGCGCTGGTATTGGAGGATATGAAATCATTGACTTGTGCTTATTCACAGACATATTTTCACTGCTTTCCACAGCTGTTATTTGGCTACAGTAATGTTGTGATTTTATTTGATATCAGAGTGATAAAAATAAAGTATATAAAATGTGACTGCTTTTTATATATATGCTGTGTTGGACCTTTGAACATTCACTCAACCACAGAGTCTGTAAGTTGTTCGCCTGCTGCAAGTTACTATTAAATGATCTATCTTAAAAGTCTGACAGCATCCTGAGGGTTACTGAATAATTGTCTTAACAGTGTATATGGAGTGTAATTGCACATTGTTTTCAGTGTGTCTGATGTTTTAGCTGTCCTTCCTGCTGAAGGTGGAGGGGTTATTACAGTTTGAGTCCTGTGGTGTGTTCTGCAGCGCACCTCAGTGGTCAGTCCACGGCTGAAGGTGCTCTGATATGACTGCTGTGTGGCGTGCAGGCGATGAAAGGCATTGTCCATAATACTGAGTAGCTTCCTCAAGCATACCCCTCTCTGACATCTCCACCAAAGGCCACCAGCTGCACTCCCAGGACAGAAGCAGCTCTCCTGATGGGCTTATCGAGTCTGTTACAGTGTAGAAAATGATGCTGGCCACATCTGCAGCAAGAATCTTGTTCTCTAGTACTGTGGAGGGGGTGCGTCCTAACTTTCCGAGTGTCTCTGTGCTGAAAGAACCCACAGTGGCATGCAAGTAGGCCCTTTTCCTATATGTTTGTGTTCTCAGCTTGTTTTTGGTATTTCTGACTCCCCCGACACCTGAAGGCAACATCATGTAAGCATCAGTCTGTCAGTGAAAAAGAAATGTATAATTCTGTCTCATACACCTGAATGGAGGCTTTAAAAAAGGATCAAATACAAGACAAGACGAGACATATCTAATCTTTTTGTATCAGTGCTGCAAGACTCACCAGTTGACCTGTCCGGTGTCTACTGGGAAGAAAAAAAAACTTTCCTAACTTCAAGTTTAGCCTCTAAGAAAAAGATTTGTAGTTCCTCAAAGCAGTTGTTTGAAAAATGAGACAAAGATTATCATCAGAACACTGTCAGAAAAAACCAACACAGGAACACTTTTGACCGTCCGTTTCAAGAGGAGTATTTCAAAGGGCTAAACTGAAAAAAATAAGCCGGGACTGTTCATTCCCACGTGGTCGTCCCATCTCCCCAGGATAGAGATGATGGGATCAAAGAAGACTCTGTCCACTTAAAGCTCAGCAGTTTTTATTTCCACTTAAAACAGCCCATAAAGTGTGTGTGTGTGTGTGTGTGTGTGTGGTGTGTGTACCTACATGTGTGCGAGTGGTGTGCTCCATTTCTTCATTAACGTTTTCAATACTCCACGAGCCTGCTAATTAGCTTTCAAGGAGCTGGTATTGATTCAATTAAAGATAAAATATACAGAAGATAGGAGACAGAAAGAGCAGTTCAATCACAGCATTTAATGAACGAACAAGGCCGCTCTTTACTGTGAATTAGGACAGATCGTGCAATATGATTTCTGGAGACTTTATTTGTGTTTAAAAAATGAGATTTAAAAATTCAGAGAACTCCTTGGAGATTAAAAAGAAACGGAGCACTGTGACGAGGTACTTCACGTAAAATATTAGTTTAAATGGAGATGTCGCTTGTCAATAACAGCCTGAACTGTGCTTTTCTTTCAAATGTATTCATGTAAAACAGGAGAAACAGTGTTTAAAGTACTGTACTAAGGCAATGCTGAAAACATTCCCAGTCTTCAGTGTTGGTGTATGTTTTCTCCACGTATCTCCACGTCATACTTTTAGTTTCTCCTCCATTCATCCAAACAGAAACTTCCCCAGAGGTCAAGAGTAGTTTTGCTATGGCAGCTGCTTATTTTTTGTGACTGCTCATTATTGCAGAATCTTGACAGTGTTTAGTGATTATAGGCTACCTAAAGTTATCAAACAGTTACATTTGTAACGCTGGGCTGAATTTTCCAGAAGAAAACAGGAAACTTTGCCATCACTTTGAAAGCATTAGTCCCTCATTAGCGATATTCTACACGATTGTTTATCCTCGTTCTCTGCCGACGTTTGTCCCGATTACGTTTTGCCTCTTCATGTTTTTGATTCTTTGATGCAAAGAGTCCTGCTCTCTCGGCTCTTCTTGTGCTAGATAATAAGTGTGATCCTCCATTTGTCGACTTTTCACAACTTATAACAAAACACAACACATCAAGCCAAAGCTAGCAACACTTCTTCCTCCTCTACATCGTGTCTGTCCTCTTCTTCTTCTTCTTCTACTAGGGGCAATTTCGAGTCACCAGCCCCAGCCGAGGTTCGAATGAGGAAGCTTCTTGCTTTGAGGCGACATTCAGTGATATTTATTCAAATATACTGAACCTTTTAATATAAGTATGACATGAAATTTGGGTTTACCATTCACGTCGTTTTCAGATTTATCGCTACAGGTAGTTTCCTCAACTTTTGGGGGAAAACAGAGTGACAACACAGACAAATAGCTGTAAATATGCATGTGTATGCAGCCTGAAAACTAACAGCCGACAGACTGAAACATAGAAAAAATCTTGTTTTGTTCTGCTCATTGAAGTTATTCTGCATTGTGTGACTGAAACATGACACACTTCACTGTAAACGCATCCTGTATCAGCATTGTAGCACGTCATGGCAACAATGTAATGACATACTGATTGAAGGATGTGTGTAGACAAGGCTTTAGAAATCATTAAATCAATGCATGCAGCTAATCTCAAACTCAAGGTTGTTTGTGCATCATTATTTATTTGTCAGGGGGCCTCTGCGAGGTCCCCGCACCCGATCCTGAGAGCCTCTGCCCTGCAGGATATACGGTAACAATAACGGGGCGGACAGTCAAAGAAATGCACTTTGCAAACACACGCCTGTGGCTGCAGTCGATACAATTCACGCACAGTGTGTGTGTGAGAGAGAGAGAGAGGAAGAGAGAGAGGGGAAGAGAGAGAGAGAAAATGGGGAGGAGGAGGCTCTGTCGTGCAGCCAGTCCCATCAAAACCTCAAAGAAACGAACATTTGAATTCAACTTGTTGACGGACTCTCTAATTTAAACCCGGAGCACAGTGGACCGCATCAGCACCGGGAAGCTCCGTGTGTCTCTCCGGGAGTTTAATTGTTGATGGAGAAACCCCTCAAAGAGCTGCGCCTTGGTGCGTCGGATGGAGCTCCGCACTTTTCGACACTTTTCACACATTCTGGCGATTGAACTCTGGAAAAAGAGATTAATGAAGTAAGTGTTGTCGTTCAGCGAGCAGCGGACTAAAGTTCACTGAGGGACACTGTCCACCTTTCATATGAGACGTGAAGCAGTCTCACTTATAAAGGAGCAGCAACACCTCCAGAAGCTGCGCGCTGGCGCTTTCTGTATGTAACCACTTCGCATTTGTTTGTGCTGGACGTGCGTAAATGAAGGACACTGCTGCCGGGATTCCCTTTTTGCTTTTGTGCTCCACTTAAAAAGACAAAGACAAAGAGAGAGAGAGAAACTGAGAGAAAAACATGGTGAGTTTAACGATCTTTTCCCTTTTTTGTTATTCAAATACCGACTGTTCGCGTTTGTCACCATTACGCACGGGTTTGAGGGGCGCAAAGCAGATGATATTAGAAATATTCCAAGTCGAGTCAACAGTGAAGTAAAATCTTTTTACTTGTAAAAACAAGCTGAACTAATATTTCAGGTAAAAATACTGCGGAAAGCTCAAACAGCTCCGCAGAGAAAACTGAAATATTCCCCCACACACAAGCGATGCAACAGAGCATGAAAAGGTCACTTGTGATCACCACTGGCACCGTGTAAGTCCCGATAGGACTATTTCAGTGACACGAAGATGTCGCAAAGTAGGCTATGATAAGGTCACTATAAGCTGTTAGTATATATTCCCTCTGGGATAAAAACACCTTTACATGGGATGAAGGTTGTTAAGGAGTGTAAGACACGGATAAAACCAGCATCGAAGCCCCAGTGTGCCAAAACTGATTTGCAGGGTGAGTAAACAGCTGGTGGTTGCTGCTGGTTTCAAAGGAACAACATATTTAAGAGCTAAAACAAGAAGGACGTCCATTTCAGCTCTTCAAGGTCATTGAAGACAGGCAAAAGAGGCAACATCATGCTGAATACTGCACCCGAAGACACTGGCGTGATTTTAAGGACATTTTCCTTCAGGTGACTTTATGTGCTTAAACTTTTATATTCAATGATCCCCAATCCTCAGCATCAGCCACGCTCTGAAGAGGAAGCTTCACATGATGCAGGCTTCTCTTAATTTATGTGGGCTTTAATATCTGAACCAAAGCTTCCCCAGGGCTTAAAATTGTTTTCTTGTGACATTATTGCCAATTCCTGCAGAACCTCAAGTAAATATGTCTGCTGTGTGGTGGACTTAATATCAGATTCTTCTCTGCAGGTAGTTCCCTCAACTTCTGGAAATAAATAGTTAATTCCAAACGGACAAAAAAGCCGTCATAAACCTTGTTTTTTTTAAATAATAATACATGAGTTTTGTTGTGTTTTGTAACATGCAGAAGCTCAAACAACATTCTGCCGCATCGCAACAGCAAATATGTCTTACTGACATTTTCACTAGTCAAAATTCAGTGCAGAAGTGCCAGGCATGCAAGTCCTCATGGATAAAACCTGCATGAACGAAGCCTCAGATGTCAAAACTGATTTGCAGGATGAGGATTCTAGCTTCATTATTGTTTTGTAAGGTCACTGATTGTGTGAAAGACCTGTCCTTAAGTTATTCGTTACCGCAAACATCATATTTACCCTGCAGAGTAATTTCTATGAAAATAACTGTAATATGAAGGTTGCAGGGACTTTTTTTCTGACTTCTTCACCTCTGAGTTAACAGCCTGAGGATTAGGCTGGTTGCGGGAGAGAATTTAATAATTTGATAAAGCTTATTTAGCTTCACTTGCGAGGCTTACACTCCTATAATAATGAAAGGAGTATAATGTATGCCAGCAGTCTAAGAGAGAAGGTACTGGTTGACTGGTCGTGATGCTGACACTGAAGGTGTTTATCTCCAACCCAGCACACATGCAGCTGAATTCATTTAGCAAATGTAGGGCAGGAGAGAGGAGCTACATTTTGATATTGGTTATAGGTCATCCCATAGGGCTTATGTGTGTTGTGGCAATTTGGCTTCCTGCTGAATGAGACACTTTTGATATCATTCTCATTAAAAAAAATCATTATCACTCTGAAGGAAGAAATGAAAATATCTGAACGACACGCCAAGATGTTTCTTTTGTCGTTTGTTGTTGCTGGTGAGGAGGAGAGGTGAGCAGCCACAGCATTAAGTCCATTTCAAGTAGGAAAAAAATAGATCTGTCCTCTGTGCTCTCAAGATTTTCACAAACCCACCTCAGGCTCTCTTGGCAGAGAGAGGGTTGCATTTTTTTGCTTTAAGTAGCTGACTGATGTGAGAGATACTCAGGAAAATGAAAGAGAATCGCCCTCATGGTGCTCTGATGAAAAGTATTTTTCAGCACACAATGTCCCTCCATTTTGTTGGGAGCTTCACACATGTGGGGTTTCTCACCCTTTTCCTCCCCCGTCCTCTCACACTGAATCAGACCTGCTACAAACAAAAAATTAAACTGACAATCCATTGACATGAACCTCATATTAATACGGTGTCCTCCTTTTTTCCCTGCTTAATAATGACACTGAATTAAAGCGAATTGGAAACATTGACTCTTGGATGATGATACAGTTGGATATGTCATTTCTTTAAACAATGATGGAGGAGGTTTCTCCCCTCACGAGAGACCAGGTCACGAAAATGACTCATTTGTAGCTCATTACGAAAAGTATGGTTTAATAATTGATATAGGAAGAGGCAATTAAGGCCTGATGGTTTCAAGAGTGCACCATGAGCATGAAAAGACCAGTTCTGTCTGATAATATCTTTTTACATATAGAAAATGTAGGGCTGCCTGGAGTAATATTTTTCTTCGCCGATTGAAAGTGAAGCTGAAATTGAAAATCAGACCCGGGTCTTGTACATTCAATCATCTGTGCCACAAATCACTTTTATCAGTCAGGTACAAATGATGCTGAGAGTCAGGGGGTGTATAAGATGAGGGAAATATAGCTACAGGGAATAAATACTCTCAATAATGTCACCACTTCTAACCTGAATTGAACAAACACTGACATATAGTTATAGTGAATGATCAGTTTGATGCACCCCTCCTTAAAACAGCTTTATATAAACAGCATTTGTAGGGAAATGTGTGGTATTTACAGGGTAACCTCCAAAAATCTAAAATACAAGCACGAGAAGTCTCTGTTCTAGCCTAAGCTGTAATTGTTAGCATGTTATTTCTAGCCTACGTTATTTATTTTTATATTGGGTTAAAAAAAATTGCTAGAACTCGCTCTACGCTGCAATGTAAGGATGCTGCGTCTTCATTTTCATGTTTTCTACATGTGCAGTGAGGATGTTGGCTTTTTGTCATGTCAGTCTTCCATCATGATAGAGCCATCACAGTGCATATTTACAGAGTTTTCGTGTTTTAAAAAAAAGCCCAGTTTGAAATATTGAGAAAATATTTTCAACCGTGTATCTCATCTCACGGACATAATGTTGGCTTAAATAGCTAGCTAGCTGCAGGTGATAAGATCTGCCACAGTTGTAATTTCATTCAGGCATGATGTGCCGCGGGGAATGGAAAGCTTGACCGCCATAGCAACAGTAACCATCTGTGTATCGGCTCCCAGTGAGGCGCACACAGAAGCTTTTCATTTCTCGCAGCATGTTCATTGTTATTCTTGGGAAGGAACATATGAAGAGCACACAGCGCGTGTTATTTTTCAGTCTGGCAGTACATGACAGATAATTCACTCGCAGGACTCGAGTCGAAACTGAGAGAACGAGAAGCAGACGTGTGCAGGCGAGTTACAGCCTCGTTCCACAATTTTATCATTTGTCACTTTACTTGGCGGGAAAACCGGGATCGGGATCTGCTGCGAGACGTAACATCGCAAAACACACTAAGGCACTTGAGTTAATTTAACACAGTGTTATCGTCACATTGTTTGTCCTGCAGACTGTTTACAGTACCGTGCAGCACGTGAGTTGGCTGAGTAGCAGCATCACAGCTGAGCAGATGGTGGAGCAGTGTCTGTGAAGAAGACTTTACCATTCGGCTGTAAAACACCCTGCTCGGCTATCGCTGCCACAACTCTTTGAAGTATCCAAGAAAGCTCTAATCGTGTGATGGAAGCAGGCTATTAGAATAATGACCAGGATATACTGGATGTGCGATGAGCAAGATGAGATGAACACTGACACTGTAGTTATTAATAGGCACAACTGCTGACACGAGACAGAGCTAACTACTGTCAGATGAGCTAGGCTTTCTAAACTCAGTGAGAAGCTAGTGTGTCACACGGTGTGACAGCAGTTCTCAGTGTCCAAGTCTCAATATGTTAGCAGTAATAACACACAAGGCCGAAAGATGAACTGGGCAGTGTCCTCCGATCAAGGCAAGATCAAGTAACAAGTCAAGATCAAATAAACATGCAAAATGTTTAGGAAGCTGCGTCATCAAAGGCTGAAACTGAACAGTACGGGAAGAGCAAGGGGGAGAAATAATCATCACATAACACCAATCATCAGTGGCATCCAGAACAGGAACCAGTCACCATCACAGTAATCAGGCATCCAACTATGAGCTATAAAAACAGCAGATGAGGCGGAACATAATCCACAAAGAAACAAACACACTGATGAACACGTCGCAGTACGGACAAGTTACTAATCTCTACAAACAGATACCTGCATATGGATGTGAAATCTGCAGGCAGGGGACTGAGAAGCGTTCAGCTTTCTGTTTGTAGCCCGAGTAGCGTTGACCAGTCACGTTTGAGCCAGCTTTGGTTGAAACTTCCGTGTGGAGAGGGAAAGAGGTGGAAATGTTAGAGCCCTGACGTCAATTTACATTTTATTAGCTTTTTTAAAAGCAGTCCTCGTGTATAAAGTTGCTAACCGGACTGCAGAGGAAGTCCTGGCCTGGATATTTGCTCAGCCCAGAAACATCAGCCAGAGCCTAAATAATTCGCAGGTGATAGCCATTCGATTTCTCAGATTGCTTAAGACTGGCTAACATCAAGCAGAACAATCAGTGGAGACAAGTTTAAGAGACCTTTCACCAGCCCGCACCTCTGTGGTCCAGGGATAATCCATCTTACCAGGATCTACAGCCACAATCAGGATGTCGTTTGGCAGCAAAGCCACGGGTTAACGTAACAGACATGTAACTATGGATCCAGAGTTAGATGACAAAAATGAAGAGGAAGCAGGAAATCCAGAGACGAAGGGAGGCAGCAACATCTGAGTGCTACCACAGAGTAAGACAGATGAGCACATACGCACAATGTACGCTCTGATGATCATCAGATATTGCCTGCTGTAGAGAGTTAGCTAAGAGAAGACATGGAAGCTGCTGACAGCCGAGCTGAAGTTCATGAATGGTCGTGATCAGACCTTTAATTTACGCCTGATATACTTATTCACTGTCACATGTGCGAAGTTTTCCTTTTCAATTCCATAAGCATGAGTTTCAAGACTTTTGCAAATGTATGTGGATGTTCACACAAATGTTCTCCGTTTCACGTTACGCTTCCCTTCTCTCATCAAATCCTCTTCTCACCGTGCATGTCGCTGTGTTTTGTCCTTACACCGAAATTAAAGCGATAGAGAAAATTGAGACTGTATCAGTGGTAATCCCGTCGGATGTACATGCAGGATTATTCACGAGGGATCGGAGTGAGTGTGAGAAAGCAGTTAAAATAATATCCCTCTATCAGTCTCCCTTCCACCCCGTCTCTCTCTCTTCGTCACCATTTTCTACCACATTGTTTCAGCAGAGGGGTCAATCTATTCTATTTCCTTCCCTCACATTATCTTCTTGTTTTTAATCCTCCATCACTGACCAATCTACAGTCAGGCTACCCATATAATTAGAGCTGAATCCTAAGATTGGGCCCTGCTGATGAAAGTCATAATTATAGATCAGGACAATTTGTCACTTAGCATGAAAATGACTGCAGGGGTCATCAGAATCCATTCAGGTCTGTACTCACAGCGGCAGCTCGGCCACTCAGGCCATTAGTGGTCAATATCTCAAGATTGACTACTTGCTGAAAGATGCCTCTTTCCATTACTTGAAGCCTGTTGAGGGACGCACTGTAGTTGAGAGGCTGTGATTTGTTGACTGAAAGCCTGCAGAGAAAAATTTTGGATAAGTGGAAAATATCACAAAGTGGCACAGAGAAATACAAAGTTTTAGAAAATACTGACAAGAGAGCATCATCATTATTATTATTAAACAGTAAAATGTCAACCCTGATCGGTCTTTTGCTGTCCTGCATCAGCAACAATGGATACAATGTATTGTAAATTTCTATTTTGCTATGAAATATATGAGGCGATATGGGTTTCCTCTCACAATTGCCTCACAGTAAGAAGTTGAGTGCGGCCTTGACCAAAAACATATGACTAATACATATTTAATGTAAAATGTATATATTCAGTTCACTGTATCATCATCCTGAGTTTATTTAGAGTTTTCTATTTTTAGATTTTATGATAAAGAAAGTAAATTCCCTCCATGGACAATAAAGATTTAATTCATTCTTTTATTTCTGCACAGAAACTTCCCTTTCAGTAGTTTCATTAGTTTCTCACTGCTTCACTGTCTTAATGCAGACCTCCATTGAGTTCTGACAGTGTAACATTAGCTACAATGTCCATCGAACATCTCCGCAACTGTCGTAAGACCACCTCTCATTTTAGTCACGGATCACTTTGCTTGAGAAAGATCCTCTCTGTAATAAAAACACACAAGGAGCTATTAACGATTTAGCCATTGAGAGGCACAGAGGATGATTTTTTTTCTTGCATGTAGGGCAGCATGTACGGCACAGCAATGCATTTTATTTTTTCTCCACTGGAACGGCACCCTGGAGGTTACTTTATCAACTTTATCATGTTTTCTTGCAAAATGGGCTACACAGGAGGGCACTTTATCATGTTTTATCTTCAGGGGCACCCAAGCGTGAGAGTGAGTCCACCAGTGCAGCCTCATGATGAATGAATGTGAATTATTGCACATTATTAAACATTTTCAGCGATGTGTCACAGGTATAGTTTGAGCTGCACTTAAAAAGGTTGAAATCTTGGTTTATTGAGCTGAGTTAATGAGTGGAGTTTGATTTGACCATGGTCATGTCCCTCTGCACATTAGTATATAAGACAGAGGTTTTGAAGTCTCCACCGTGTTTTCTAGAGTGAGATTTCAGACAATACTCTGAACCCAAACTCGACAGCGCTCCTCTGCCACTTGTTCACTTTGTTCTTGGTGTAAATTGACAGCGTCTTCCTGTCTTGAACTTGATTATAATTTTGTTCAACACTCCATCCAGACTCAAGATGTCAAGACTTGCTGTTCTTTTTTACTTACAAATGGGCTTCCACGTGATTTCTCTGGGGTTCTGCATTGCTGTATGGATCCATCCTGCTTAATTGACAATAAAATCAATCCACCGCCTCGATGAAAGTTACAGCCGTCTGTGCAATACCAACTAGCCTTTTGCTGCTCACATGGAGAAATATTCAAAACTAGTTGAAGATGCAGCAAAAGTTAACAGATAAGAAATACAGACAATTTAATAAAAACAATATAAAAATGTACTAATGCGTTGGTCCCTAGTGTCAATCACACATTAATTCATTCTTAACAGTGTCTTTAAACTCACATTCATAAGATAAATTCTAATTTAAGCACTTCTCTTGAGGCTGATCATGCTTTTTAACAACATTTCTAAGTAATTCAAGTCTTTTTAGGGCTTTACACGGCACACAGAAGGCAACTTTTAAAGTAGCTACTAACCTTGTGGTGTCAGTAAATGTTGGCGTATTATTTAATATCAATCCTTTGACAATACTCCAATTTTATTGAATATTCAGTCTTATAACCATCATATTCATGGTGCACAAAAAAAAAAAAACACAGATATTTGTGTACTTGGCACAAATCGTACTGTGGGTTGATAAGATTGTGCACAAGATCAAATCAACCCACATGTGAGCGTCTCTGCTGAGATCACTCTACACTGGATCATCCGCTGCCGCAGCTACAGCTCAATCTGCAGAGCGCCGCAGCTCATCCTCTTGCCAGCGTGCACAGTACTGCAGGGCTCAATTCTTGGTCCAATTTCAGTGTACATGCTAACCCTCGTGTGACTCCTAATGTGTCATTTCACTGCCATGTTGTGACATCCTTTTAAAAGCCTTTAAAAGCTCTGCTCTGTATTACCAAGTCTGACTTCATAGGATCAGGAAGTATGATTTTTTTCGAATGTAAAGACTATATAAACAAAATCTCTGAAAACTTGAGACAGTCAAGACTACTTTACGAGTGTATGACACAGAAATGTTTGTATTTAGCTGCCCTGTTGTCTTAAATGTAAAAATGACCCTTTTATAGATTAATATTTGTGGCATGAAATTTGATGACTTTTCCTGATCTGATCCAAAAGAAAAAATATATAACTGTACACCACCAAGGTACAAAACATAATTAATAGCAGTGTTAGTAAAAGGTATGAACAAGGATGTGCATACTGTATGCCTGAGAAAGTGAAAACTTTCTTGGGTGCGTGTGGCATCTCTGGGACAGGTAGTGTTCCAGGAGTTTTGGTTGGTTTCTGGGCCTCAAAATATAATGAAGCTGTCATCGTGCGCTGTGTGCACCCTGCATGATGGATACAACAGGGGTGAAACAGCATGCCATAACTTTCTATTTTTGTCATTTTTAGCTATGTGCTATTTTTATTCTCCTCCACATTCTTTGTATGTATCGTTGCTTTCTGTCGATCTCAGGGAAGCTGAATCTCTAATAGCCTTTCATGTTGGCCTCTTCAGCAAAACAAACATCCGTTTGCTCTGGATGGATTGTTGTTTCCTACCCTCTGTTGTATCATTGCCCCTTCACATTTATGACTCATGCACACACTCAAACCAAGCAGATAATGATAAAAGCCTTCCTGTTTATCATCATCTGTTCATATGAATTCCAACTTCAGAGCTTCTTCACTTTACACTCAACAAATTTAGATATATTGATATTGCTGGTCAATCAGCCATCCTGGCATCTGGAGCTTAACTTAACCATCTCACCACTGAATTTACTGAAAGAACTAGTTTGTTTGTTTGTTTGTTTGTTTGTTTCTTTTCAGTGTGCATATTTAAACTTTAGAACAGAATGAAAAAACGGTTGGACAAAGAAAGAAACAGAGGGAGGCTGCATGAGTGTGCAGGTACATTTTATGCAAGCAGCAACCTCCGTGGCTGTGAAGTAAAGCTTATGCAGAAGTCCCAAAAGCTGCAGTTCCGAGGATGTCCACTTGAGGCCGGCTGCAGAACAAATCAATCTCCATAAGCCCCCATGTTAACATGTCCAACTTCACAGCAGAAATAAAGAAGTTTATAGCTTTGATTGACAAATACAGTAGATGACACGACAGGTGGCTCGTTTTAGCACCCAGGCATCATTCAGCTCGTTTCAGGTCCACCGATGATCAGATCAACTTTTAAGCAGAACTATCAACATGGCAGTGACCTCACTTCAGTGACGTCATGCATGTGCTGTCCATTCTTTATACTGTCAGTGATGTGGATATGTTATTCAGCAGTGATGCACATGAAACTACAGTCCCTCGCTAGATACTAATGACGAGCCGTCTCATTTGCAGGGTTAAAGATAGGTTGATTACACATTCAGCAGAGTCTGTAATTGTTCATTTTATGTACAGTAGAAAAAGGTGTATATCTTATATGCTGTGTCACATAATCCAACGTGGGTTAACATGGCACAAGTGCAACATTGGGCAAAACTTACCCACAAAACTAGACAAGGGGTCATTTTGATACAGTGACCCGACAGTAATATAAAAATATCACTGGGTCAAAACAACCTATTAGTACGAGGTGTGTATGCAATCCAGAAGAGTGGAACAGCCGGTCCTGGACATTATGAAGAAGAAACACTTATATTTATAAAGAACACAAGTTGCCTCTCTTCTTATGTCCTGTTTTTCCTGCTCCCAGTGAATAATGAATGTGTCATATTGAACTAAACTCTTGGACAAGTACATAGTGTAACCACAACTAACCAAAACAGTCAGACAATCCATGTTTGGAGTGTTTACTGCAGCAGCAGAATACAGTTAGACAGTAATACCTCATCACTTCCTGCAGATATATACATAGAGATATTAAGACGTGATGAGTAAATATCTTATCTGGGGCCTGTAGGTGGATGCTGGGGTGGCGGTGGGGCTGAAGAGCAAGCTGTGATACTGACGCAGGGTAGCAATGGAAATCTTTGTCCGCCAAACTGGGAGGGTGTGTTGTGGAGCGTGAGGCATGTCACGTGTGTGTATGCACGTATGTATATTTAAATGACCTAAAAACAAGGAATATAAAAGAGCCATAGAAAGGAACCAGAACCTTTAAACATTTTAAGCCATGTGAGTGGTTATGACAGGTACAAGATAGAAGTCATCGCTCCGTGTGTCCAACTTAAAGGGCTAATTTTTACCTACCGGTTATCCACAAAGTGTCAAGTAGCATGTATCAGGTGCTGTCCTTTGTGTTGATTACTGATGTGAAGGTGGCAGGAGTGTGAATGTGAATCCTAGTGAGGGTACATACTTACGCCCCTGTATGGTTTGTGACACAAACATGTATTTTTGTGCAGGGTAAACATGATGGTTACGACTCCAGTCAGCACAAGCTCCTGGTTTATATGTTGTCAATGATTTTGAGTATAGTGTAAAAGATGGATTTGACATTATGAAGACTCACCAGACACAGCAGAGCACACCGAGCTATTCTAAAGTCTGTCTCAGTCACTTCACATCACTGACGTCCCTACAGCACTGCCTGTTCTCACCCATCTTCACTGTGTCTTTGCACAAAAATGCTTTGCTGGCAGGACACCAGAAACTATATAAGACTGTCTGATCTCCGGTGGCTAAAATACTGTGTTTTGAGTTATGACAAACATGCCTGTGGTTGCGAGGAACAACATTAAGTGATTCATTTGAAGTGGTCTATTTCTGGAACATGCCCCTGATGTCAACACTTGTAATGGATAATTACCTCAGTCATGTAAACAAGATTTAATATGGGGAGCTTGAGCACTTTCTGTTGGATTTCTTGCCTGAAATTGTAGCCTGAAACAAGCGAATCTGCAAATATTTTTGAAATTCACATCCACGGCGTGTTGTCTGGCGGTGATTAGCTCTGTTTAAAAATGCAAGTCAGTGGAAAAAAATCAAACAATTATTTCCTGGAAGGCTACAAATGATCTTTTTGCACATAGTTTTACTTTGTATATGTGAGTTAGGCTGTAGTTTTGTTTACAGGCACTGCAATAAAATGTTAAATTTAAGGTTATTCATAGGTATAAGTTTGGGTACAAGCTTAGATGGTTTGGTATAGGCACAAGAATAGAAACGGTTTGCTGAGATGGGACTTGGTGTCACTTCTTGGAGGTAAAGTGCCTCTAAGTAAGAACTGTCTGTGAAGGCATCACAAGGGGAAAGACATTTTCAATGTGTCAGTGTGTTTGTAAGGAATTTGCTAGAGGTGAGGTTTTTTATTTTATTTTTTGCTCACAGCAGCGGGTGGAAATTATTTTATCTCAGAAATTGCAGCAATTTCATTGCACGAGAGCAATCTAATATATTTTGCAGAAATGCTGCGAGGACTGGGAAAGTGCAGACGGGTCGATTCTGTGTTAACCGCTGCACAAGATCACGAATTTCGGGAGCGACTACCTAAGATGTCTCTTTTGTTTTGTTGATACACAGTTTGCACTAACAACATGCAGCACACCCTCAGATTTAAACCAGATTCCCATTTGTCCTGTCTGTTTCTCTCCATCTCCTCTTAACACACACACACATTTACACACAGCCGGCTGTGACAGATAATCTCTGCATCAGTTTATCCCGGGCCCACTCTCGGTAAAGGGCCTCTCAGGTGTCCTAGATTTGCACTGGACCTGTTCCACTTTCTAAGGGTCATATAGTGAGGAGTCTATTGCTGTGGAGCGGTGTAAAAAAAGTAAGAGGCTTTAGTGTGTTAAGGTTTATTTTAGGCAGACATGGGTAGAGGGATGAGCTGCATTTGAGACAGTTTTAACACCATGCTTTGTAGCCTGTTGATTAAGGGACGTTCATTAGCAAAAAAATCGTGCCAAGAGGCTAAATCATCCCATTTTCCACAATCTGTTCCCTTTCTATCGGCTTACAGAAGAGCTGAGATTATCCTTCCCGGCCGCTATAATGAGTCCTGAGGTTTGTACCCAGAGGTTTGAGCAGACCACTGTCACTAGTTAACTCCTTCACGCCCTCTCTGCAATTCGTTTGCTCACAAAGGAATCAGTTACCATAAATCAACACAAAACCTGTGAAGCTCCTTCAGTGTGCTCCAGCTCCAGTTCCTGTGAGAATTAATTGGCGTTTTATGTTTGTCTATGCATGCATTTGTGTGTGTGTCTGTGTGTGTGTGTGCGTAGGTGGATGGTTGGAGGGTGGTGGAGATGGTGCTTGTATGTGAGATTGTGCATCCTTGTGCACACATGCAGCTTGAGAAAAAAAAACCTACCCTGCACCCTTCCAGGTACCTGCAAACAACGGAGATGAGATAAAACCTCTGAAAATAATGCTTAGATGGTCGAGTAACACGCCAGCATGTTGCAATTCCCCACATGCCTGCCATTCATGAAATCTTCTTCCATATTTACAGGATTATACAAACTCATCTTTGCACTGTCTGTCTTGAACGTATGTGCTGTACTTTAACCTTTAGGCTGGGCTTTGACGGATATCGGTTCTGAAGTCATGTTGACTGTTCAAACGTTCCCACTAATCTATATTTTATAGTTTGGTTTTCTTATACATGATGCAGCCCAGCTATCTATAATTCAGAATTCACAGGGTGCTAAGCAAACTACCTTGTAAAACTTTATTTCTCTTAGTCAAACAAACAATAACATCCTGGACTGCATACTGGCTGTAATGAGAAATGGAATGGGCCAAAGACTTTTTTTTAAAAATGTGTCACATTTTAAGCCTAGCCTATAATAACTTTTGTATTTGCTTTATTCATCTTTTATTTCACCTTATTAACTCTGACAAATTTATCTATTCTGCTTCACTTCAGCTGATCATGTTATGTTAGTATCTCCATATCATTTTTGTTATATTTTTCTACTATTTTCTCACATATTATTTTGACATAAATTGGCAGACCCCGTGCAGTACCTCTGCGGACCCCCTAGGGGTCGCGGACTCCCAGTTGAAGCCCCCTGCTATAGGTGATGCCTCCTGATTGATATTGTTGTACTTGCATCTCTAGTACAATGAGATCTTATATGTGACTGACCGGTTTCTGTCCGGTTTGTCGGCAGCCCTGACAAACCAGGACGTAAAAGTCTGAAAGGCACTCGCTCCTAGGACAGAGCTTCTAGTGAAGACACTGCAAAAGCGTGCATTCTTCTAATGCCCAGGAGGGGGCTTCTCCATTGGCTGCAAAATTAAGGTCTGATTATATTGAGCCTCATGGGGGAAATGGCCCTCTTCTCACCTGATTTATTACCTCAGTAAACAGCTTCCACATGAGTTTATGGTCTGAGTTGCTTCGTTCAAGTCTACCTTACAGCCTGATGTTCAGTTTGTAAATCATGGCCCCATTTGGAGCAAAACAGAGGATCTAGCATGGTATGCTTTAGGGTGTGGCCACCTTGTCAACCTATTTATCATCTCACTTCTTCTCTCGTTTGATCTGTAGGACAGTAACGGAACAATCTTTAGAGTGACTTTATTAAGGAAATCAATCTTAAACAATAAAAGTAATCAGTGATCCCCAGTGGAAATTACGTCTTTGCTTCGCAACAAAATGGTTCACAACATGATTGATGATCCTAAAGCTGCAACTAAACAGATATCCTGACTATCCCGATTCTTCCATTTACCCCATCACCAATCTCTAACCTCTGGGTGTGTGTGTGTGTGTGTGTGTGTGTGGGTGGGGTGGGGGGCAATCACATCTTTGGAGGGAACTTCCACCCCCTCTTGCACACACAGTACATCCATGCTCACCTACCGTTTAGTGCACACTTGAGTAAACACCAGACATTAGCTGACAGCGGAGGTAGCGATGTGCTCTACCTCCTCTGAGCTAAATCAATTAGGCTATCTCCAGTGGGGCCATGCGGCGTTTGCAGGCCTGCGGGTATTTCTGTTTCACCCAGACCAACAAACAGGCTGCCGCACACGCTGCAGCATCTGCCTGGATTTGGCTCAAGTCTAAAAGGGATGAATTGGATTTGTAGTGAATGGGGTGTGATGCAATGGGGCCAACTGGGATGGGCTGCGATATTGTACAGTATGGTACGGTGTTGTGGTCCAATACTGCTTCACCTCAGACCGACAAACTAATTTGTAATCTTTTGTGCATGTTTTTTTTAGTATGTTTTAGCTTTGATGTACCCACTTTTTTAATGTTTTGCTTGGTTTAAAGGTCCAGTGTGCTCGATTTAGTGGTATCTAGTGGCGAAGTTGTATTTTGCAACCAAGTGAATACCACTCACCTACTCAGGGACACTATTCAGAGAGTGTGTTTGGTTTGTCTATTCTGGACTACTGTAGAAACCAGTGACAGTATGAAGAATGAACAAGCATGAGTGACATCACCTGCAGGTTTCCAAAGCACCACCACGTTGGATGTACTACTTCTTCCGCCTCCCGGCTAATCTAAATATCAGAGAAGAGGTGGATCATCAGCAGACCTGAGGCTTGAATAAGCCATCTGTAACAGCACTTAGCTGTCAATCAAGTGGTCACGCTGTAAATTATTGGTAACTTAGAGCCTTAATATCATCTGAATGCATGAGTTTTTAAAAAAAAATGTTCCCTGTCATAGTTGCTGTCATGGACGGGGAAATTAGCTTTGGAGGCCAAAACCATTGCCTGAACCAGGCTGTTTATCTCTGCTGTGAAGTTGGACATTTTAATACAGGCGCTAATGGAGGTTCACTCACTTCTGCGGCCTCTCGAGGTATTACAGTTTTTAGCTCTTCCACATTGGCTTCATTTCCCAGCACCGGAGATTGCTACTTCGTAGAAACATGGCGGTTTAACATGGTCGACCTCTTCCTGCTTTAGATAAGTGCTCATTATAAGGTAAAACGTATGTTCAAGTGATTATACACTAATAAATACTTACTTAATAATATTATGTTCCATTTCTGCCATATTCTGTAAATAGATCCCCCTAAATCTAACACACTGCACCTTAAAGGATGATAAATACACGTGTCACCTCATGGGGCTGAGCCATGCCTCACTGTATTAGATCTTCAATTTCAAAGCCAGATGTAGAAGCTAATATATTTCACACAAACAGTATACAGCCCAATTTAGGCAAGGCCTGTTCTTGATTGAAAATCTTTTCCTCTCATTCATTCATTATGAACCTCATTACCTCATTGTGCTGTAAACCAGATCCTTTGGAGATAAGCCTTGTCCTTGACTGTAAACAGATAAGCTGCCCAGCCATCAATCAAACGCGCTGCTGTACGCGTGTGTGCGTGAGAACTGATATAGAAACGTATTAGTATGAGGAGCCTCCAACAGAGACAAGCGGATAAGTTGATGCTGTCCATGACAATCTTCTTCCAAGCTCACAGTGGGGTGTTCTCAATATTTCAACAGTAGGACGGAGCACAGCGCTTATCAGTCTTCACTGATGCAACCAAGTGTGACTGTTAAGTAGCCTCACTGTGTAATTCTTCATCCATCAGCGGTTATCTCTGATGCGTCTTCGCGTTATTTTTTGTTCTTGGAATCTAAAGTGCATGCAAAACAAATAGAAAGCTAACCGGTGCAGAGTTTTAAATACGCACTGCACCCATTTTAGAAATGTAGCGCTTTCTCATTATGAGCTACCATGAGATGCAGCGTGGCTGGGTAAACCATACCCTGTGCTATCACTTGAGTCACCCCTTTATTTGGTATGTACTGTATTAAAACATACGCAAAATTAAAATATGATAGTATGAATGTGACTTTAAGCCCTCGGGTTTGAATCATTCCTACTAATTAAAAAAGATGAAAAATTGTATGAAAGGTGATTATTTATTTAGCATAAATTGAAATAAAATCAGAGTCAGTGTTCTTTAAGGTGTCACTTCCCTCTAACAAAGACAATATACAACAGCGCCTTTCCTACCAAGATGCAAAGAGCCAACTTATGACACTATTGTGTCACAAATGTAATCTGCCTTGTTCAACAGCTGTAACTTTAACTTGAAACGACAACAAGCACAATTTATTTTCTCTCTTACTCAAAGACAAAAAGTTGGCAATGACCACAAATAAAACAACCCAACAACTTCAGGCCCGAGCCCAGCATGGGTGTGTTGGCATTTTCGCTCAGCAGGTTACACTCCCTGCAGTTAACAGTTAACCATTCGTTCAAACAGTCCAAAGTGATGATGAAGACAGAGACGCTTCTCCAGGAAAAAAAAAAGTGACATGCCTCTATGGACTCATCTGAGACAGATAAAAAGAAAAAACTCACCTGTGAAAACAGTATGAGGTTTTGTAAAGCTCCACAAAGTCATGCCAGTAGTCCTGTCCTGTGTGTGTGGGTTAAACACGTTCAAAACTCTTCTTTTATCTTCAAGATCCCTTGAATGGATTTTGCCGCACCACTGATTCTCCGTGAAAAATACTTAATAAATATAAAAATATACAATATAATATTAAAGTGGGCACAAAGTTGTTTAGTTTTTCTGCATTGTCTCCCTCAGTTGAAGCTGGTGAGTATAAACCAGCCATTGGATGACTATTTCAGGCTTCCGAGCACAAATGGGCATTACAATGAGCTAAAATAAATAGGTCAGGGATTAAACATATTCAAATGGTTATTGTTCAGCCTAATAATCAAACACTTCTCAATAATAATCCTCTACAATCTAAATAACATGACATGCATTCAACATGAGGATTTGAAGGAATTTGTCTCGATCCTTTTAAACTGTTGTAACAATAAGGAGCTATTTTCTGTTTTGCAGCATTATTAAAATTCATAAAAGCTGAACTGTAGATCAGCAGGACTCGGTTTGCGTATGTGGATGTTAAGCACGTGTTTGCCTGTGTGGGTACGAGCTGTTCTCTCTGCCCTTTTCTTTGCCGTTGAACAGTATGTGAGGCAGCCAGTGGTCGATTGCCCTCTCGGCTATTTGAATGTCAAGGTTTAGCACAAAGAGGCAAAATATATGTTTATATATGTGAATGTGATGTGAGGATGCTTCAAGTGAATGTTTTTCACATCCTTACTTCTCTGGTGGTTTTCTGTCTTTAAGTATGTCACCTGCATCCGAGGTTTAGTTTGTCCCTGTTAGACCAGCTGCTATAAAATCTGCTGAATGCTTTACAATATATACTTTTTATACTTTTATATAAACTGTTTATTAGTGCTGGGAACTGAACAGACATTCATGCATAATTTCTGACGGTTGGTAATGCTCTGGCTTTTCACCTAGTGCCATCTTGCGGTTAACATTTGTGTTTTCGAGTGAAACTCCTCAACAAATTTTGGATAGATTGGACTGAAATTTGGTGCAAACATTCATGCTCCCCTCAGGATGAATCCCAATGACCTCTGATGGTCACTTAGCTAACTTAAAATAGCGCCATCATCAGGTCAAAATATAAGACCATTTAGACGGGGAGCGATTCTCCGCTTGCATACAGGCTTTGCTCGGCTCTCAGTCGGGCTCACTACGCTCCTCGTGTGAATAGACCAGCTGCTCGGCGAGTAGGCCAGGTGCTCTACCTGTGGTAACCATGGAAACGGCTTCTGTGCACTACTGCCACTGTATTCTCTTTACAGTAGCAACATTAAACATTTATCTTATATAAAATATTGATTCTATAGCTGTGACTTTGGTGATTTTTTAACCAAATAACATAACTAACGACTAACTTTCAGTTGAGTTAGTTAACAGATATCTCTGACCACAGGTTGCATAGCGGCAATCCTGTCTTTGATCAGTTGATCAATACTGAGTTTGGTTCGTCACCTCGCCCGAAAGTCTGTAAATGAATCTGCTGAAGAAACGATCTTGTTTTCCTCTTCTATTTAATGCCTATTAATTGTTACGGCCAAAGCACAATAGTTCTCAACGACCCAGCTGTCAATCAAACACTTCAGTTAATGATGAATTTGCAGTGTTGTATCAGGAACAAACATGCACTCGGAAATTGGCCATAACTCTCGTAATGTGTTAACTGTGTAAAAGCAAACATTTGTAATTACTTTGGCAAACGCTGTTTGTTTGTTGGCAGCTTTGTTCCTTAATATTCCGGCAGCACTTCACAGCTTGTGGACGTGTGAAATACAAAATAGTCCTAAGAAAAATAATTAACAACGATGCAAACCATATTCCAACAACTAAATCTAATCCGGTCCTGTTTTCCCATCTCCTCTCAGTCACTTTAGAAAGAAAAATTCACAGTGCACATGTGCATAATAGTAAGAAATATAGTTTTAGTAAAGAATTTACCATTTGTCACCAGCTTTTATGTCACAGCAGCATTTGCTCTGGGGGTTGTGATACGGTGACAATCAGCAGTCAGACTGATGGCCCATTAAAATAATTACTTAATGTATGTTTCCGTATTTCATGTGAATTATAAGTGGTCACTGCCCATGCGGCTGCTCTTAAATAATAAATTAAAGCAAACGTGGTATATAGATGGAAAGCTTCGGGGGAGTGAGAATGCTCACTATCGTGATCAACAGTCATTTGAAGTCCACATCCCCATTGGGATGTAAGACCACATTTCCACATTTCAGTTCCTATCTCTTTCATTGTACTTGAAAGAAAGCCAGCTCGCCGTCCTGTGATCATTTTCTGTTACTCTCACCTGGAGGCAACATGGTCAGTTTCTCTTCCTACTGTGCTCCAGTTTCTGAGCACCATAACACTGACAACAAAGCAAGCAGAGTTCATATAATGCAAGAATAAAAGTCTATCTGGTCCAAGTGAGAGAGAAATGTTCTTATATTTTATGAAATCTGTGTCCTTTGAACAAGAAATTTAGTTGTGTGTTACAGTCAATCAGAGTTAGTCTGATATAGATGCAAATGTGTGACCAGTTGCATATTTTTCTTGCAGTGTTTGTTTTTGGAGATGACAGGAAAAGACCATATCAATAACAAATGTCTCCAGACAAATGTCTCGCAAACCATGTTACATGGTCAGCATGTCAAATCACTACTCAATGAGAACACCCCAAAAGTGTGTAATTGTAACAAAAGAATATTGCTAAAATGATCTACCAGCAAGTATACATTTTGCTGAAAGATTATTATTTATTATGACGAGGGTTCACGTACGTTGGGTCTAACTTTCGATGTCAGTCTTCCAACAAGTATAATAAATCAGCACAATAACTGGAGGTGTCCTTGCATCAAGTCATAATGCTCCATTTACAGGTCGAGATGTGCATTTATTGCCCTTAATGGGTTTATGCATGTATGCGTGCAGTATGAGGGGATGGGATGTTGGTTAATATAGCTAATGCTCCCTCTTATTTTTCCCTCTCATTTGTCTTACCTAGGATGAAGATACTGCAGAGGAAGCTCCATGAAAGTCTGACAGAACCGTCTTTGTTGTATGGACACAACGGAGAGTTAATCCTACAGTGAAGAGGACAAGGAGCTGAAATCATTCAATACTGGGAGTCTGGTCACTGCTTCTGTGTAACTGCCAAAACCTTTATGGATACCAAACAGTTACCTGCAAGTGGACTGGGTGGGATTTGATGTGGATTATGTAACTGTAATGTTCTGGCTTTCCAACATCATCAGAGTTTCAGTACAAACCTCATTTTAGAGGACTTCACGTGGACTTGAAAATAGATAAAAGAGAGACAACAAGCGAACCCGTGTATCTGTCGTCATCATCTTCCTACATGCAGCTGCCCGCTTAGCTTTATTGAAAAGGAGGGGCCCATTAAAGCATTTGACAGATAGGAAGGCTTGGTCTGAAGGTGTTGTTGCCGGCTGGCTGCCAGCTGGAGATGAGATAAGAGCACTGGGAAGAGAGAAAAGAAGTGCCTGTCTGACAGGAGCTGAATACAAATTAGGATTCGTGTCCCCTGCAGCTACACCAGTGAGGCGAATCAATATTGGAGAAGAGAAATGGACAAATTAGTCGGCTTCAATTACAGGAGCGTTAGTTATGAGCTGAAATGATGGGAATCGACGTTTGCTAAAGGTTGATTTAGACTCACATTGCAATACAAGGGATGGGGAATGAAGGAAAGTAAGCTGGATAAAAGGCAAGATTCGGGAACACCAACAGTGCCAAGTCACTGTATAGCCATCGTCAGTGCCATGCCTGAACTGATCCATGTGCAGTTTTAGATAACGATGAGGCTGGTCTAAACTTTGGAGAAAAGAGGGCGAGATGGAGCTGGACAACAGCTCAGTGGACTACTTTACCAGCAACTCCACAGAGATCCCCAACACCACTACGACGCCACCCTGGAGTGATGCCACGTTACTCGGCCTCCAGGTCTCTCTCTCTGCGCTGTTAGCCGTTGTCACGCTGGCTACCGTGCTTTCAAACGCCTTCGTCATTGCCACCATCTTCCTGACCAGGAAGCTCCACACACCTGCCAACTTCTTAATCGGCTCCCTCGCCGTCACAGACCTGCTGGTGTCTATTTTAGTGATGCCGATAAGCATCCTCTACACCGTTAGCAAGACCTGGTCGCTGGGGCAGATTGTTTGCGACATCTGGCTGTCGTCTGATATCACCTTCTGCACGGCCTCCATTCTGCACCTGTGCGTGATCGCACTGGATCGCTACTGGGCTATCACAGATGCGCTGGAGTACTCGAAACGGCGCACCATGCGCCGGGCGGCTGTCATGGTTGGGGTGGTTTGGGTCATCTCCATATCTATTTCCATTCCTCCACTATTCTGGCGGCAGGCCAAAGCCCACGAGGAGCTGACAGAGTGCATGGTGAATACAGATCAGATCTCTTACACGCTGTACTCCACCTTCGGAGCCTTCTACGTCCCCACGGTACTCCTCATCATCCTCTACGGACGGATCTATGTTGCCGCTCGCTCTCGAATCTTTAAGACACCATCCTCGGGCAAACGCTTCACCACCGCACAGCTCATCCAGACCTCTGCAGGCTCCTCTCTCTGTTCTCTTAATTCTGCCTCCAACCAGGAAGCACACCTACACTCTGGCAACGTGGGAGGAGGAGGGTCGCCTCTGTTCATGAATAGTGTGAAAGTGAAGCTGGCAGACAGCGTGGTGGAGAGGAAACGTCTTTGTGCGGCTCGAGAAAGGAAAGCGACCAAGACGCTGGGCATCATCCTGGGCGCCTTCATTGTCTGTTGGCTCCCGTTCTTTGTTGGCACACTTGTCATGGCCATATGTAAAGAGTGCTGGTTTGACCCAGTGCTTTTTGATATATTTACCTGGCTGGGATACCTGAACTCCCTCATCAATCCTGTCATCTACACCGCATTCAACGATGAGTTCAAACAAGCTTTCCAAAAACTCATGAAACTCAGACGGTGCTCCTGAAAAACATACATAATGATAATGATAATGAGATAATGAGAGTACTGTACAGTACACTTAAATGTTCCATCTTGTAAACACATGATAATTGTGATTTTTGTTTTTTTTTTTTACATCAAACAGCTCTGTGCCATATAGCTCTTTAGATTCCTACAGAATATCCTCCATATAGACCTGCATGCTAAAAGAAAAAATAAATAAAAATAGAGAAAATCTTCACCCCTAAGAATCGTGGAACTCAACTTAAAAAGATAAAGAAACGGGGATTTGAAGTCTATTTCATGTCACCGGGACGCGGCTGTTACTTCTTGGACAAAAGCAGAAAAACAGGATTAGCGTAACTGTACGGAATGAGCAAACTCGGAGTGTATTGGATTTGATCCAGCGGAGAAAAAAAAAGCCATGAAATATATGTTGTCTTAATCTCTGTGTCATACTGTATCTGCTGCTCAAATATAATGTTTCTGTGGTACAGTAAAGTTCTTACTCTAGAGATCAGTCAAACTGTCGCCATATATGCAATTATACTTCAAAATCAGTGTGTGTGTATGTAAAGGTTACTGTAATATATGCTTGTTTGACGAAGGGAGGGGATCGTCAAGTGTTTGACATCTATACGTGCTGTTCTCTAGCGAGGCTTGTTTCGTCATCACAGAGACTGCGACGGAAACATTTTGCTCTCTGAATATAGAGTTTAATGTCATAGCAACAAATAAACCGTTTCAAAAGTCTTATGAGACGCTATTCTCGAACAACAAGGACAAGGTAAGGGCAAACATTCACAGTCACGGTTACTGAGAATGACTCGTTTTCCTGAATGCAGATGCTTGTTTGAGTGTCACTGGCAGATGCTGCACACTCGCAGGGAATCTGATTCACTGATGTTAAAAAAAGAGCATGACAAAGATTTCAGTGTCTTCACAGGACAGCTGTGTGTAACTGTATTCTTCTGTTGATGCGATAGCTCCTGACAACAAAGGCACTGTTGTCTAAAATTATTCTGATGATTTGATAAAGACGCAAGAGATTTAATTAATTAACATCACACTCAATTATATGAGTATGAATTTAACATTAAGTTGTGTGGATTTGATCTCTGACGTCTGTTTTTTATTCTCCTCTGTCAAATAATCCTGAGGCTAAATTTCAAACTTTATACCAAATGTATAAAGCGTGTGTCTGTCTTGATGGTGACCAACAAGCAACTAAAGATTCATTTACCAATTTATAATCTCTGATAGGAGATTAGGGTCACTAGATTGTGGTTTATAATCGACACACTGCTAGTGCACATATTAAATGACAAACACACAAATGCAAACTTGAAATAATATGTAAATGCCAAACACAGCTGTGATGAATTACCAAAATTATTAACATTTTACACTTTAGCAGCCATTTTTTCTAATTCTACATCAGATATAAAGAGCAATTTTTAAAACATCTAACGTCTCTTACAAATGTCATTCACAAAAACAAGGAATGCAAACCAGAAAGTTAGAAAGTTAAGCAGAAAGTTAAGTTAGACAGAAAGTTAGACTGCACCCCGTCAGAGAAGGTCATAACCAATGACGGTACAAAGAATGCATGTTGTGTTGCCGTCTTCGACCTTAAGAGTGTGGTGGCTCTGGTCACCGCCGTGTTGGTAGTCCTACCTTTGTCCGCCTCTCGCCTAATCAAAAAAAACGGGAAAGATGTGGATCGTCGGTGGAGCTGAGGCGGGCTGAATAAAATACCTGGGTGCTCAAATAAAGCATCTGTAATGGCACCTACCTGTCACTCAATCTGACAAGTTGAAGACTGAGGTAGAATATAAAATAAGTAAAAGAAAAGGTGCTGAGTGAGAAATATGTGATTGAATTAGTCATTCATCTATAGAGCAAACTTCTTATTTCCATACGCAGTTTTCAAGAGTAACATGCACATGAAATTAATCACACTAAAGTTGATCCACATTGGTGGGACGCACCACTAGTTCCAACAAGAGCAAGGGCGTCCCTCTGTACCTCCTGAAGACCCAACAACTGGAGATACCGAAATGTGCACTGTACCTTGATTGTTCCCCTTTTTTGTAAGTCCCTTTGGGTAAAAGCGTCAGCTAAATGACTAAATGTAGACATGAAGTTGAGACTTTAATCTGCGAAATCAACAAACGGTTGAGTTTGGATAACCGTCACACTTTTGTCCACTGGATTGTTTGATGGAAGGACCGCTGGACCTGGTCACAGTTCAGTGGGTGCCAAGTCATACGAGTCAAAAACTTCTTTCTTCAATAGGATACAGACATGAAGAAGTCCCTTAAAATAAAACATATATATATATATATAACATGAAATAGTTGAAGTTGAAGAGGTTTGATGTTTATTTAAGTGATTCACACATGCACATCAGACCAGAGTCAACCATCACCACTCCTGAGACAACAACACTCAGTGACCTAATGGACTTTCACATCAATTCTTCATGTGCCTGCTGTGTGCATATATATATACATCTCTGCTGTCCTGGCCGGGTAAAGGGGTGGAGTGGTCTTTGTGACAGTCAGTGCTGGATCAGACTGAATTCAACGCACATGAAATAGAACTGAAGACCAGCTTAGACACTTACAGTACATTTTTTATTAATGTGCGAGTCATTCGTTCGCATTTCCAAAGAGAGTATGACTTTTATAAATGTTAACCGGTTGATTTTTGGCTTTTCCAGTAGCGTGGCTTTACGCTGGAGCTCTCGGTCCGACTCCTTAATCCAGTGTGAGTGTCATGAAATCTAATACAGACATTCATGCTGCCCAGAAGACGTAGTGATCCTTTTTACTTACTTATAGTGTCACTGTGAAGTTTCGAGTTTCGAGTGAAATGTCTTTACAACTATTAGCTGCATGGATTGCCATAAAATCTGCTACTTATATTCATTTCCTCCATTTGATGAATCAACATTAATGAGCTCCATCAGCAGATTATGTCCATGTATCCAGTACTTATCAATTAATGACATTGACTTTGTGATTTGTGCTTATTAGCAAATGCTAACAGGCTAAACTAAGATGGTAAACAGGCAGACAGAATGCATACTAAATACAGTCGATTTTTAGTGTGCTGTGGTTGCACACGATTTTCCAATAATGCAATATGCAAAGGAGAAAGAGAAGTAGCTCACAGCTACAAAAAATATGCTAAACAAAATAAAATGATTAAATCTTAGTAGCACTGTATTATTTCCTTAAATTAAATGGTAAAGTATGCAGATATTTTTATATACAAGCTGCTAAAACTTTTTGCACTGTGGAGATTATGAGAAATCACAGGATGGATTTGGGAGACAAATTTACTCCTAAAGGGCACTGTGTTTCAGATACGTCCCAGAAGCACATCTCCATGCTGCCTCCAAGAATACGGAGCTATTCTATTTTTGACGGACGCCACATCCGGCTGTGTCATTCATCACGGAGCACATCGAGCTGGTACACAAACAGCACTGAGAATCTGGTTGATTTTCAAAATAAAACGCCCTGTGCAAACTTAATAATAAAGTCCTCAGGTCTTCCTCTACAGCGTCTGCCATGTGTGTATCATGGCCACTGTAGTTTGTCCTTCAGAGTTGGAAATGGAGGATGAGTGGATTGGGTTCTAATCCACAACTACAGCGCCAGATGCCTCTAAATCCTACACTCCGGTCATTTAAGGGCATCAATTTCTGGTGCATTTTTTAAAGAAAACAACTAATGAGGCATTGGTAGGACAGAAGTAAGAAAAATGCATTCATACTTTTCCTTTTAGCAGCTGCGGCTTTGAATAAATAATCAGTTGTCATGGAAGCTAATGGCTAATGTAACCCCCACAGTGTCTAATTTACACTCTGAACATACCAAAGCTCCTGGAAGAGAAGCCACATTACCCTACAGGGTGTTAAAAATGTTCTTTCATATTCATAGGTGGGTCACATTTAACACTGTTAAACAGACCTAATTATTCGGGACACAGCATTAAAGATACCATAATTAGCTCACCAGCTATTGATTTATGCCTTGGGGATTCACAGGCGTACAAATGTGTCTTAATTAATTAGTATGTAGAGAAGATATTGAGACAAATTACAGTAAAGGAATACATATCTGCAAAGTCCCAAGATAAGACACCAAAGCAGCATCCTGACAGCTGGCTTAAGCAAATGGCATACAGATGGCTACCGTGTGTCTCCGCTGTGGAGAACTGAATAAAGGCTAAAATGCCAAGAAATTGCACGTTTAAAAAATGAAAGGCAGCCAAAAGTAGTTCTGTCACTGTGGATTAGCGTGGATAAGAGATGGCTTCAGATAACGTTAGGCCGCCTTGAGCAGTGTAACCAAAAGGTCAGGCTGCACTTAACCTCTTGGGATGAGGAATGAGGACTGTCAGTTCTCAACTCATGTACGGAGTACGAGTGAGAGGGAGCACGGAGGAAAAGCAGTTGGAGGAGGGGAAGCGAATGGAAAGAGAGCGACAGCAACCGGCAAACAAACAAAATTAACCTCCTGAGACAGAGCGCAACACGCACTGTTAACCAAGTCAAGCTAAAGGATAATAAGGTGCCACTTCAACATATACTGTACATCACATTACTTAGCCAGCTAAAAATATCAACTCCGACACATGCACTCACCGGCTGCTTCATTGGGTATACCTGTACAATCCAATACAACAGCTGTGCTTTCACAAAGCTTCGTCAGAGGTGTTCTTAACATTTTGGCCACATCATTTACATGCATGAGACGGCTGTAATATTATACACACCTTTCAGTATAATGCACTCTGGTACAACACCACCAAGCTTCATAAAACCAGAGTGTACAGGTGTACCTAATAAAGTGGCCAGTGAGTGCATATCAGTCGCTTTTTATTTCTGCGCTGCATCATGAATCATGAATGAATTGTTCAAGTCTTAGTCTTCCTGTGTAGTTTAGTAAAAATCAAAACAAATCACCAATAAAACATAATGAATGTGAATGAACCAAAGCAGCTTGATTCAGTCTATAACTGGCACGGTTCATTTATTCACAATCTCACTGACAGTGGCTGCATTAAGATTTATTGTTGTGGAGATGTTACTGTAAGGAAGTTTCATTTCATCCTTTATCTGCGATTTTTTCCATGAGGCATCCAAACTGTTTCCTCACATTCACTCCATTTACTTTAATTTGCTCCAATTTGCTTTAATGAAGGAAACAATAGACGGACATCCCCCGCTGCTGCATGTGCCAGGCTCTGTTGAACTTATACTCAGTAAATCTGTACTGATGTTAATCTTTAAAGATCCCATATTTAATTTGCTTTGAGCTAAACATGAGCATGCTAATATGCTCACAATGACAGTGTTAACAGTTTGATGATTGGCAGGTATAACTGGGACAGATGTTAACCTAATGGTGGAGGAAAGAATCACCAAAGTCAATGAGATAACTCATCTGGGGGGCTGTGAATGTCTGTACAAAACTTCATGACAATTCATCCTATAGTTGTTGACCAGTCTGGACCAAAGTGGTGGATCTCACAGACATTATGATCCCTTGAGCTAACTGCTAACATGGCTAAAAACAGTGACAGGTCTCATGAATTTTAGGGTTTAATATTCTCACTTCAAATTTCTGATTTAAGACGGGTTTTGACGTGGCTGCATCCTCACTGAAAACCCAAATATCTAAACCCAAAATAAAAGTGTCAACATCCTGTGAGTCAGTCAGTCAAATTTTGCTTTCTTGCTTCCTCTAGCCTGACAAAAAGAGCTGCAGTGGGCTAGAAAGAAAGGATACACTACATATATATATACAGTAAGAGCCACATATGTAACCCGGCTTCCCTCCACCTACACACATGCACTCACTTGGACTTCATGTAGCTAAAATACATGCATATATTCAGTGTGGTCTAGAGGCTTTGAATGCATACATCCACACAGAAAAAAACACCTTGGCAAGTCAACATACATGATCACAAACAGAGGAGATAAATAATTTAAGAGGCTCTGTTAATATTTTATATTTCATGTCTTGTGCAAGGCAGTCAAGTCAAATTCATACGCGCTGTGACGGCACAAAGAAAACAGCACGAGACGTGAAACATGCTGGCCTTGGAATGAAATGTATTATAGTGATACAACGCAAAATCATAATTATTCTATCATATAGAAACAGTGAGATATTGTCTCCTCCGGGGTGACAATGAATGAGATTTACTGAAGGAGAAAAACTGACCTAATCAATCGCTAGTTAATTAAATGTGTCTCCCAAACTCACAGGAGAGCTGCGATGACTGAATCATAGCTGAGATTCAAAAGTCAGTGTCACCTGTGTATGCTCGTACCTTACATGCAGTATTCACAATACAAATGAATAAGTAATGCTGATAGACTGTTTCAAAGATGACTTTATTCTTTTCCCTCTCCAGTATGTGTTCATACACAGGCCAACTGTTCCTCCATACAAGCCGAGAAGTCATATTTTATGTATGGAGCCCGAGCAGCAGGAGTCCCTAAAAACATTTGTTTAAAACATGTATGAGCTTCGGACACATTGCTGTAGACCTCTGACATGTGGCACGAGGTTAGGCTGAGTTTAAGGGGTCATCTCATCAACAGCGTGAAGGTGTGACGTAAAAAGTACTGCTGTAAGTTCATCAGCAACCTTTATGCCAGCTATGCAACTTACAATCCTGACTGAGGCGGTTCAGATCAGGGCGTGTGGGGAGAGCTCTGGGTATTTGCTGATTCAACAAGAAGCTACAGATTGAACTGAAGGTTAACCAAGCAAGAAAATGGACTCAGAGGCAACGGTGTTGAGCTTGGTTGGCAGGCCGGGGGACGAAAAACATGATAAATAGCTTTAAGGGCAGAATTTAGGAGTGAGTAAGTGTACAAATCAAACCACCTCTCTGGTTATTTTTTGAGCAATGCAGATCTCACTCTTACCAGATTGTTTTTTTGTACGAGATACCGGTGGTTTGGACATCGGAAAAACATCCACCAAGAAGCAGGACACCAGAGTCGGTGTGGGTGTGTAATCTAGATATTTATGACACCCAGCAGCCAAACATTTTGATTTTAACTGTGCAATGTTTGGTTTGAGGCTGTGAATAGTTAAAGGTTGACTCGCTTGCCTTCTAATGACTCACACCAAACAACATTATGGAAACTTGTTGGTTTGCTTTCGTTAGGTTTTTCTGTCCTAGCTGCAGCTACAGCGGAGAACATGTCAGTACTTTATTATAGCAGCAGCGTAATGTCCCTAAAAAGTTATAATCGAAACTTCTAGGTGACAACACATCATCAACATCAGTTTGTTGGATTTCGTCCTTTAAAATATTTCATTGCTTTCACTTTCAACAAGTTATTCGATTGTTCTATTTTAAATATTAAACAACAACAAAAAAGAAAGTAACACAGGCCTCGTGCAAGAGCACTTATATTCTGATCCTAAATCTCTTGCTCGTATGAGTGTTCCCAGTCAGATTAACATTTTAACTGAAAAAGTTTCAGCTTGTTAAATATTGTTCATCAGGACACGTGCGTTTTGAGATTTGATCACCACCTCTGAAGTCTGTCTGTTCCACTCCATGCGCTGACAAGTTTCTTTCACAAAAATGTTACCAAAGAGTAAAAAAGAAGAATCTGCAAGGCAAAGCATGAAACAATTAATAAGACAGGTGGTCATGCGACATTCACAGATGCGTTAGACGAGAGGATATTATAGCCAACAGCAGCTTGAGGCAGCTGTTGGAGTGGAACAGCTGCTGTAATGTGACTTACTGAGCCAAAAAATGTCAATAAAATCATATAACGTTTATTATTTTTGTTCATTTCAATGTCATATTCAATCCATCTATTTTACGCTCATCAGGGTCACGGTGGGGCTGGAGCCTATCCCAGCTGACGTAGGTCAAGAGGCAAGGTACAGCCTGGACAGGTCATCAGCTCATCGCAGGACAGACAGAGACAAGAACAACCATTCACTCTCTGCATACGAGCAGGAGGTTTGTGACAATATAGTATTCATAAGGCACTGTTACACAGAAGCAATATACATGCAGTTAAAAACTCAAACTTTCAAGGACCATTTGCAATGAGTTTAAATCTGTTAACCCTGGAAACGGTTCCATAAAAGAAAATCTTTGAGTAAGTATTCAGCAAGCACTCACGAGAGCTCAAGAGAGAGCGCTTGTCCTTCTCTCACCTCCTCCTCCCCCTTCGAAGGGATCTGTGATACAGCAGTTAAGTCTTGTCTCATGTACTTCCCACAGTCAGGAAGAAATCTCATGATGAGGTTTATGAATGTTTAAACCGAGAGGAGGGTAAAACGAACAGGAGCATGAGATAGATAGAGGTGATGTAAAAAGATAATAGGTTAGAAAATATTGAAGTTTTCATCATCTTACAAACTTTACTGAAATGTACGTTTTGTAGGATGAGTGTCAGATTTTCGTCCCAATATTCGCAAGTAACAAATCAGAGGAATAAATTGAATGAGTTTCAGATCTGAGCTGTCCGAAACTGAAGCTGCATTCAAGTTGTACTGCATGAATAATGTCAGCATTACAGTTTTACGTTGCCGTGACACAATTAGCCTTTGATAGTCTTGTTTTCGTGTGATAGCAAGATGCTGGACAGGAAAAGGTCAGAATATTAAAGGTGACTAAAGGTCCACGTAACATTTTAGTCACCGAGGCTTCAGCAATTAGCCAACACAAGGCAGGTAAAGCCTTTCATAAAGGAAACGTAAAGCTACCATAACAACACAGAGAGGTCATGAAACTCAGTATACCTTTTTACATACAAGTTAACATGCTCTGACCCGAGAAGACGAGCTGCATGCACAGGTCACAGATACACACGCACAATGACAGACTGATGCACAGACAAAAGCAGATACGAAATTGGCTGCCATAACAACGCAGTGAGAGTGTGTACTGCTCACAACAATGTTAATCATGCTGAGGAGCTCCTGGCAGACAAAATGCAAGGTTTGAAAGTGAGGGGAGGAGAGAGAGAGAGAAAGGGAAAGGGAAAGACACACATGCAGCCCAGAGGTTGTCTGTTCCAGTCAGTGATCTGTCTGAACCACGGCTGAACCCGAAAGGAATGAGGCATGGCAATCATCTTTATTTAATGAAGAATTCACTGTTAAACTTAAGCACTATTTAAAGCAAATGTTTTTGGAGACTGCATCCAAAGTTGGGCAGTGAAACAAAATGATCTCAGGGCAATGCTGTCATGAAACTTTTCTACCATAAAATAACTGTAATCATTTTGATGCTACACTGGCATGTAAAGAGGTGGAGAGGTGTGTCCATACGCCTGTTCTTGCACTATGTAACTTTGTGCTGCGGGTACAGCCACCTGCGTGAAGTATGTAACACTTAACGGCACTAAGTTTCACTGATTTGGTGAAACCGGATCATATTTTATAGAAAAATATTTTCAGGTTTTCCCTCTGATGTCCTCTGGTTGCTGTGCATCACATCGTGATTTACAGAGTTTCCTGATGGACATTAAAGCAAACTGCTGCAAACTATAGCTGCTGTTAGCTAATGCTAATGTTAGCTCAGTTTGTAAGCCGGACTAGCTGGACTGCGAGCTCAGAGCGCCGGCGATATGTGAGTATTTGTACCAGAGGGGTTTTGGACTGTTTAGACTGTTTAGACTTGGGCGATGGGTGAATACTGACAGGGAGCGGAGTCGGTGTCATGCCAGAACCGGAGCTGGGCAAGCAGGCAATGCAACAAGGATTTGCAGCATCTGTCCATATTTATTTCTGCAACTGAGAGCTCTAAATCACATCAACCTAATTCTATTTTTTTCTTTTTTTTGTCTTACATGATCTTTAATTATTTTTTCTTTAACTAGAGATGACATTGAGCTGGGAGACTAATCTAACAACAATATACAATAACTTAATTCTCACAGCAAATCAATAAGACTCACAGACCACCAACAGAGCCCCAGAGACTGTTACAAAACATATACAAGGCTGCCTCAATGTTTTTTCTGTAATTAATGAATACATACTGTAAAAGGGAGTGAAAACATCAGCCCTGTGATCCTTATCTCACAAAAACAAGAGAAGACTCTGCAATAAGGAGGAAAATGTTATTAATTATTCACACTGAAGAGAAGATCTGCAATGAAATCTCATACTAAAACCTTACAATGGTTATTGTATTAGAACCCCCCTTTAATACATTCTTAATAATGTATTATAGGGATGTTCTTTGTTGAGTTTAAGCTTGGTTTTCTATCTATGCTGTATATGTTTTCCCAACTTAGACAAATGAAGAACCCTTGATTAGAGACGGTGGAATACAGAGTGTTGTTTGGTGTTTTAATGTCCTCTTTTATGTCGGTCTTCACTATGGATCACTCTGTATGGATGCTGGTAAAAGCTGCCTCAGCTGCAGCTTGGATTCAGTTACAGTGGGGCTTATAGCATCAGTGTTGGGATGCATCTGCACTGCTGAGTGGAAAACCTAACCACAGCGATCCTTCTATGCCGTCCAGTGACAGCTCCAATAAATACTTCATAGCTCCTGCTCCTTTAGAAAGCTGCTGCAGGGCTAAAGAAAATGTAGCAGTTTTGTCAAATGAATATACAGGGGTTTGTCTCTTCTGCTATATATATATTTCAACATTTTATAGTTTTATATCTGATCCTCTCATATTACAGCATACTGTATGCGTTAAGGAATATTAAAACTTGAGGAAAATATCTGCTTTACTGAAACATTTTATGTTTGTAAAGCAAAATATGACAAAGGGTCTACTGTATATCGTAGCTATTGGCTCTGTAGCCTGTACTTGAACAGGGTACCAATAAAAAGATACCATCCCATCCATCCCTGTATAAGTTGCTCACACACCAAAAAACTGCTGCAGACTCCCTACACTACACACACACAGCATGTTCACTAAAGTTCATTTTTCAGCCGAGGTGGTTGAATCTAACTTCCTGTTGACCTGTTGTACTTTAAACTAAGTGCTAATGTCTTGCTAACATAGTAGGAGTAATGTTTATCATGTTCAACATCATGTTTTTGTGTTAGCACATTTGCTAACATTTGCTAATTAGAACTAAAGCTAAAGTACAGCTGAAGGGAATGATATTAGATCTTTAGTAAATTTCAAATTTTGACCTGATAGCAGTGCTAGATGAAAAGGTGAAGGATTTTCAAAGTATTACCATTCATTCTGAAGGGAACGCAAATGTCTTTACCAAATTTTATGGCACTCAATCCAATAACCTGAGACGTTTCACTCAAAAAACGCAAAGGTCAACCTTATGGTGGTGCTGGAGAAAAGTCACTGGATCACCAAAGTTACTGAGTTTAACAGATATTTATGAAATATTTTAATCTGGAGCAAAGTGTTGAACTGACTGACGGACAATGTTAGTATGGCTAATAATAACTGGACACATTTACAGTATGTATATTATTATTGTATATTGTGTATTATTACTTAAGAAAGTGCATTTTCTTCTTACAAACCATACCCAACTTTTAGAACAAAATATTCTGAGCTGTCCTGAAAATCTGGTGTCTGCCTCCAGTCGAGTTGTGCTCACACACACACACACACACACACACACACACAAAACCAAACAAACAAACAAAACACACTTGCAGGCAGCAATAAGAACATTTCTCAGCCTAAAGGGCAACAGACATCCTCCAATGATTTTTTTTCTTTTTGCCAGAAAAATAAATTCCATCCTAACATGCTGTCTCTGTAATGTGCTGCCATACAACCATGGGGTGAAATAAAATGGTTAAGTAATTTCTTCACACTTGTTATAAATGCCTGCAAAGTAACAGTGGGACTAATTAGTGTGGCAAAACCAAAAGTCTGGGTTTCTGCACATTTCAAAATACCCCATTAAGGCTAATTAGACAAAATCATACCTGGCAAGAACCACATTTTACATTTCTGCCTCGACACACTGAGAATTTCATTGCAATAAGTGTGAATTAATAAGACCCTCCTTAAGCTGTAACTCCCACACACACTAACGTGCAGTTATGTAATTATGCATTCAAAAAGCTGTTTATTTACACGGATGATTTGTGCAATATTATTTATTCCTCTGTTGATGTTCTATCTTCAAAACTGCCAATAAGAAGCATCAATTTTTTCATCACTCTGAGGCCCTAATGTCAAATTTAAATTCCTGCTTCTGCAGGATGATTTTGAACTTTTTTTTTTTCCAGCGATGGAGCCGCTCCAGACATGAAGCTGCATTTCTTTTTCTGTAGCCGTGCAGTACTTTTATAGGTCAAGTTGGATGATATCTGATTTGAGACACGAGCCCAGCCTTTTATCATCGTGGAAAAGCTGGCCTTTCTGTCAACCTCTGTCTCGGTCTACAGCCGCATGTATTCCCCAGATTAGCCCGGGCAGCTGGCTCGTTTTCTGACCTGAGTAACTCCCCAGCGGAGAGGAACTGAGCCGAGGCTTCGAGAGAATGCAGAGGGTAGAATGAGGAGGAGATAGGATGAAGAAATGGGAGTGGGAACGAGAGCTAGAAAAGACGAGATAGGGGTGTGGAAGAGAGAGGTCACAGTGACCACTGACTGACGTTAGAGAGAGAGCATTAAACTCATTTCAGAAGCACTCAGTCCCTAATGAAATGTGGTGTAGGCAAGGAAACTTTAAAAGCTCCCATCATAAAACTAGTTCCTCAATCATTTGTTATATTATTGCTAAGATAAAAGATACCTTTTAACATTCTGCTGTGGACTACCATTACATGCTATATTGAGGAAAGTGACTGGCAGTGGAGATTTCAGTTTCTGCTGTGTAAATATGTAAATATTTCTACATAGAAATAAGACTTTCTCTTCATGCGGATGCTCGTGTTGCTTCTCAAACTTCAGACCAAATTCAAGAACTGTTAAGCATCAGAAAGTGTCACCCGTAGTTTGAATTATTGCTGCATGGCCGAACATCTAAAACTCTCTGCACCCACACGTTTCTGACAGTGCCGCTGAAGAGACTTTGTCTTTTTTCAAAACCAACAGTCCTACAAGTATGCAGTGATCGTCCAGGTGTGCAGTGATGAGAGAGTTGACTGAGCTTCTTCACACAACTGCTTCTTTCACTTTAAATGTGTGAAACACTATGACTTGTTTCCTTTATCGCATCTATGCCGTCTCTAGAACGACAGGCTTTTCATCCCACCTTCGACTGTGGCTGTTTGGAACAGATTAAACACTTTTGCCTTTAGATATATTTGTACAAGACATTGCACAAAAGAAAAGTTTATTTCGGTTTGCCTTAACCTGTCACAAGCACTGCTCCATCAACCTTTTGTCCAAAAATCAGAATTCCTCGAAGAGGAACTCCAGCGATAACATCGGTCGGATCTGAAGACTTACAAGGTTTAAAATGAAAACAAATCTGGGGTGTGAGGTTAGAAAGACACAAGCTTTACCAGCCATCTGAAGTTCACTTCTTATCTCTGCTTGAGGCTGGCAGCTCAAGCCTTACATTAGTCGTGACTAGAATAACACAAGCAAATCTCCAGCCAAACTGCTGTGATGTAGATGGCAGGTTTTGACAAGAAAGAAGAACATATGGAGTAAAAAAAAAGATGAATCATCCGGTTCTGCTGCATCATTTCGCTTTTTAACGGTCCATCTTGTGAGTTTGACAATCATAATGGGGACAAATGCTGAATCGGTGGAGTAATCTTTAAAGAACTTGGTTTTTGTCTTTACATCTGAAGAGACAGAAAAGTCCCGTGAGGAGTTGCGGTAGGCTTAACCAATCAATCACAGCAACTTGCTCCTCCTCGCTTGCCCTCCCTCCCTACTGCTTCCTTTAATATAGTGTCAGCTGCAGCTGTGACAGACCTCTTCACTCCCCTTTCCTACTTTATTGTGGAGGTAACAGAGGTGAAGACAAAAAAAGAAAAGAAAGGTCCGACCCCCACACGGGGGGATTCAGTTACATTGCTGTCATGCCCCCCACAGTGCCGGAGGAGTCTGCAGATTTCATCTCCAAGAGTGATTTCTTCTCCCGGCTGCAGCAGCGGTGCTGCTCTGCTACAGGAACCTAAACTCCTGAACGAGAGGAAACTCTCTCCCTTATTATAACCCAAATCTGACAAACCAGTGTTGACAGCTGTAGCTGCAGACTGTCAATTCCTTCCCACAGAAAGAGCCAGTCACAAACAGATGACAGCAGGTACTGCATAGAGCAACTTACGGAGCGGAGACTTCACCCTGACCCTGTGCGTATCACTGAACAGTAATTGGGGCTTGTCAAGGGGATTATGGATGTTTGAGAGGATGTTTGTGGGTGCATGAGTTGCTCTGTGGCTCTCCATGCAGGCATGCGTAGGTGTGCAGATGCTATTATAAAAGCAAAAGACGTTTATTTTTTTCAGTCTTGTTTGTATAATATTCAAGTCTTTATCAGAGGTTAACATCTGAGGTGCTGGAAAACATTTATATTTTTATCAACATGGGCTAGAGATGAGATCAGACATAAAGCTGTTGAAGGCTTTTTTTTACAGAATAAATTAAGCATCACTATGTTTCCATTAGTGTATAACAACCTGAAACCTTGCAACACTATGTTACTGGCTCTAAAAAGGATCTTTTAGGGGTTTTTTTTTTCAGTTTTTTGTGGCCACTGTAGTTTCCACACACTCGAGTAGAGGGGAGAGTAGAGTTGTCATCTGCAACAGCACTGAAGTCATACACACTTGTCCTTTATGGTTTATAGAGGTGGTTCAACATTTTGGGACATTAGAAGAGAGAATTAGATGACAATGCGGACCACATATCTGTCCATTAAAAATAAAGCTAAAGCCAGAAGCTGTTTGGTTTAGCTTAGCAGCAAGCAAGGGGGGAAAGAGCTTTCTTGGCTCTGTATAAAGGTGGCAAACTGCTTATTAGCACCTTTAAAGCTCACTAATTAACATGTTATATCTTGTTTAAGTCTAAAAACAACAATTTGTAGACCAAGCAGTACCATCATGAACACGCCAGGAAAGCAACTAGGCATATTTTCCACAGTGTTAAACAAATCTTTTAAAAAGTGGTGCAGAGCACAAGTGGCTCTACTATGTGTGATCATGAAATGCACCTGCAAATGCCACTACTCAAACGTGTGTATGGTTTTGTGCATGCATATGTACGCAAGCGGATGGGGAATACATGCGTGCGATGACAGTTCCTTTTAATGTTTCATAACCACCTGACAGACAACGGAGCTCTTACAGGCTTTTCCTCATTCCTGCAATCTCTGACATGCTTTTGTCTTGAGCACTTAAAGGCAAGAGGCAAGAAATATCTGCGGTCAAATCATATTATCACCTCAGTCCCAGCTCAGGGCTCAGGGGCAAAGCTCAGATCTCAGGTTTCAGTACAATATTTAATTCAACGCAGATTCAGAGTTTGATTCACAGCTAGATTTAAACTCACACAAATCTGCATTACTGTATCTTCTTGCAGTGTTAGTGTTAAATATATTAGTTGTACTCACATTTGTATGCATGTGTATGCTTTCTCTGAGAAACAGATGAAAAACTCATGAGCCCAGGTCCTTCTGACCTACCAAAATCCAGGCAAAGACTCTGTGAGAGAGATGAGAGAAGTTGAAAGCTGGAGCTCTTGTTTGACCTAAATCTGTGTCTTATTTTCCACCTACATCTGGACTTTCTCACAACAATTAAACTCAACAAAGACCTTGTAGCACTTTCTGTGAGTCTTTAAATTTTTTTTTTTTTTTGTCTGGTGCTGAAACAACTGAGAAGGTCAGACGCCGGCGCCAAAAAGAATGTACAATCTGATTCTGGAAAGACGTTTAAAAGCTCGTATGGTGGGATGAGTCTTGTGAAACAAAATGTAATAAGTCAGCCAATCAATAGCCATTATGTCTGTTTCAAAGCTGGATGGTCGGCGTAATTGTTCTTAATGAAATTCATAATGACATGACAAAACAAACTTCAACTCTGAGGATCCTTATCTTCTTCTTATTGTCTGTTAACTTCTTGCACTCTACAGTTCATGAGGTTGACACAAACATTTTGAGTCCATCGAACAGCTTAAAATGTAACTTACAGTTAGTACAGTGTAGGTTTAATTTTCCATACTGTAGTTGGAAACAGTGTCAGTGTTGTTTCTCCACATTGCTTAAATCAGTCATTTATGTCCATATAAATTTTTGATATAAGAGTTTTATATCAAACTTTCTGTTTTATTACGGGGAATACAAATAAAATTGGCATAAGTCCTGCCTTTAGATTTTGGTGGATGAGTGTCAACTTTGCAAAATGAAAGCTACACATGCTTAAATATACAATGAACCCTGATACTTTCAGGCTGGATGATAAAAGGTGTCTGAAAGTACAAAGGCGGAAATCAAATGCAAAGGGTAGAGCCCAGGGAAGAGTTATCTCAAGAGCACCCCAGGGGGAGTAAAAGAGGTTGAAGCTGGTGCAGCATGAGCTATAGGCTTCAAAACATGAGGTGAGATCCTGAAGAGTTAACATGAAACAGCAAGACGACTGAAGAAAGTAGCTACAGGCAGAAAGACTATTAGGTCACCTTGGAGAAACTGGAAAGTTGAATCCCAGAGGAGGATGTTCCTGAAGCAGGCCGTACACGATGTTCTACCAAGCCTCATCTAGCAACCCATCTGCTGGGACAAGGTGAGGTCACCAGGATGCTATCTCTGTACACAGTGAGAGTGAGAGCGCTCCATCATGCTAAACAGAAGCATGCCGACATCCAGTCATGCTAATGTGCATGTTATGCTAACAGCAGAATGCTGGTAACACACATGGCTTTTCTTCTTTTACATTTTTGCTCCATCTGTTGTGTGTTGACACAGGAATTCTAAAACAATTCTTAAATATTTTTAACATTTCAAAGAATAATAATAGTATTTTTTTTCTTCTGATATCATGTGATGTGATAGAAATCTCCGGAACAGCTACTAAGTAGTCCTTGAGGCCAGATTGTTTTGTCAGCTGCAGTTTCCAAGCGACGAACAGCAGTTTTTGGCACTTCCATGGAGGTTGCCGCTTGGTTTGTGCACAATGACGGCCTCGAGTGGATGCTAGCATTCTTAACCCCGCCTACTCTGAGCTCTGATTGGTCATCTGTTTCTCCATCTGGGAGCTTTTTTTTGGTATTTCGTGAACTCATGGCTTAACAGCACTTGAGAAGTTTGAGAAGTAGGCAACCAACTCTTGGTCTTTTTGTTGCAATCAGTGTAGTCCTAGGCTTTAAGACAGTCTCTGTGTTTTGTGCTGGCATACCTCTGTTGTTTCTCTCAGGTCCTCCTGGTAGTTTGGCCCCTCTCACCTCGTTGACTGATTGATGTCACCTGCTTGCAACCTTTATACGCTCGGATGATCTCAAGATGGTTTCCTCTTGGCTCTTGTCTTTAACTCTTGGTCTCAGTCTCTCCTGAAAAGCTGCTGCAATAACTTCTTAACATACAAAAATCTGGATGCCAAACAGTGAAACGTGCACTTCAAAAAAGCTTTTCATATTTGTTGCATGTAACTCTGCATGTGCACCCATCCATCATCATTGAGAGATCTGTGAAGATCAGGAAGGGAGCTGCACTCCTGCTATTTTGTATAGCAGTTACTGAGTGTGGACACGTAAACACGTAAAAGATTCAAATTCTGTCAGGTAAGATAAAACACAAACTACAGAGAATTTTGTTTGGTTACTGTAATAAACTGTTTATTATTAAGTGTTATTAGGCAGACGTATAACTGCATAGTACTGAAATTACCTAAAAGTTGCCTAAAAATGGCAAAACGTGGCAGCATATTTTCATTTTCGGCAACCAAAAGAAGCCTGGTTGCAACCACTTTTAAAAGTAATTGCTGAGCACTGGTTAATCACTACCAGAATAGGTTCCTCTGATATCGCTGCTCTCATTCACTTGTTTTTACACCCTGATATTCATCGGTTTGACACGTATCCTGCCATGAACTAAACTGACAAGTGGCAATTTCAACCTGTCAGTAGCACTTAAGTCAGAGGATCACCAACGTCGTTCAGATTTATCATCTTGAAAAGCACGGGTTACCCTCTAAATTGATGTGCGGCACAGCTCATATTTCACAATGAAAGCAGGTAAACAGACAGGCACGCAAAGTGCGAGCTTGTGCGTGACAGATTGTGTCACAATCGATACACATTTATGTGTTATCATGGAGGATCGTGCACCTGCGCTACAACCCAGTGATTACAGTCAACCAAGCCATCTTTCCTCTACTACCCGTTGGTTCTCCTTTGTTCTCTCCAGCAATCTTCCTCCATCACAACAAGCTGCCCATTTCTCCACGCCGTTGTCCGTCTTTCTCTCTCGTGGAAAAGTAAACAAGCTCTTGTTGAGCAGCCCCACTCATTAGCCCCACTGGCTCGGACAGCTTTCTCATAAAACACGCTGGTGTTATGGCAACTCACACTTCACTGACTGCGCTGCGCAGCAATGGCGTGAAATTGGTTCAGTTGTTGTAGCAAAGGTTAAAGAATTTAAATCAGGTAAGCTAAAAAGCCGGAGGCAATGAAGAGTCAGGAAAAGAGAACATTTCTCAGGCTGAAGCTGATAAATAAGAAAAGTCTATTGAACTGATTCATGTGGAAAAATATTTGATTCATTTATTGAAAGACGGTAGAAATCTTCCCTCACATCACTGATGTTCTCCAGTACACCAGCTGCCTATGAAATACTAGTTCAGTTATTGCATTTCTTTGAAGAAGAATGGACATATTGTGCTGTCTCACGCAGCCATCCATCCTCCCAACCGTGTACGCACACATGCACGCACAAAAAAAAAAAAAAAAGCAAACCCCTTTTTTCCTCCCCTATGTTGCTGCATTCACTGCTGCTCTTGAGACAGGAAATGAAGGGAGCCGTATCACCCAGTAATAACACCGTGTTGACGATGAAGCTCTGACCGTGGACCGAGGGAGAGATGGAAACACAATGATTCAGAGGACAGAACATTCTCACAACCTGATCAATACACACCAGTGCACCGCATCGACAGCCAGAGGAGAAAACAATCCTACTCCCTTTGTAGCCCACACATGCATTCATTGCTCATGTTAATCTGTACTTTCTTCTCTAATCACAGGTACAACGTGTGTGCTTAGTGTAGATGTGAAGAGTGTGGCGGGACAGGTGAAACGTTGTTCAAACTCTCTGGATTAAGTGGGAGTTTATTAATCTCTCAACCTACAGGCAGAAATGAAGACATTCACAAAGAATAATCTCATTGAGTTTGGGTTTAATGCAACTAAAGCATGCAAGGATCGTGTGGTTGGTTTATGTTTCCAATGCAGTTTTACTGAAAAGAAAATCTGATTTTGTGCTTTCAAAGTTACATGGCATGGTAGTCTCTTATGACAGGATTTCCTGCAACTCAAATGTAATATTTACCAACCCTCTGGCGTACACCTGCCTTTAGGTAAATGAAAACTGTGAATGTTTCACAAAGTTTAAAAGCATGCAACACTGCCACCATATGGACTGAGTGATGCATTACAACAATACAAAAAAAGACCAACTAAGGGAGCCAATGAGATCACTCTGCAATAAATCAAATGTGGATTTATATGTTGCACTTATGGGTCATCTTTGCATTGTATAATTGGTTTTATACTCAGTCTAATCAGAGATGTGGGAATCTCTTATCCAGACACTATTTGCTGTTAAAAAAAAGTTTTTTTTAGCTTTGACAATGTCATTATTGCGTTGTTAGCCTTGAATCCCAGATTAGTGTACTGTTACAACTAGGTAGCTAAGTTGAAAAGCAACTAATGATATAATATTTAGAGTATTAAGTACAGGAAAAAAGGCAACATGAAATCTTTTCATCTAGCCATTGACACCTTACGTTTTTCTGAGGACAGTTTGATCTGAGTTTCATGAGCACTGGATGATCTCACTGAGTTATTAATCACAAGGTAGCCACACCCTGAAGCATACCCTGTTTTAAAAGTTTTGGGGATGTTTTAAAAGAAGTAAGGTTTTTTTTTTTTTTTTTACATAAAGCAGGTTTAAGATACTTCTGAATTGGTTTCCCTTCATAGACCTGTGAGTAAACTGTCAGTGAGCTGCACATATAGACTGTTGACATACTGCTTCTGAGCAACAGTTGAAGGACTGAACACAACATCTTGAATTTTACATGAGTTGTGATCTACTCACATCTGACATCGACATTTTTTCTCTCCTGGCAGGTTGCTGAGAAGTCCATCCATCCATCCATCCATCCATCCATCCATCCATCCATCCATCCATCCATCCATCCATCCATCCATTTTCTATTTATATCCCAGCTGGCACTGAGTGAGTGGCGGGTAAACCCTAGACAAGTTGCCAGTTTAGGTGACAGTGCTGCATCAACCATGTAATATATACTGTATATATACTACTCACAAAAAGCTCATGCTACAGTAATATTATATCATGAAGGGCATTTAAGTAGAAGCATACAATGGTAAAATTTTTATTTCAAACAATTTATTGAAGCAAAAAATTACAACAGTGAAAAAAATGTAATGACTCAGTAATTTGTCATGTATCCTTACAACTTGACTTGATGTCTCATGCTGTTCACAAATTGACTTATTGCAACTTGCTGATGACACTCTGTGACACTCTAAGCTCAGTGGCAACTTCCTATTTGAAACCCCGCACTGGCCAGGTACTGTTGATGGACTGTTAGGTGTGAACAGCATGATGAAGAGGACTGTTTTAGGACCTATTTTTGTGGTTAATCATCTTATTATAGAGGATAACAGCATGTTATGCAATAAGAACTGAAACATTTAATAGTTTAGAGTTTAGAGAAGGTCAAATTAAGTTCACCTGTAAAGGTTTTAGTGCATTTAAGGCGCACTCTGAAATTTCATCCGAAAGCCGAATATCCCTAACTTTTTGTGAGTAGTGCTTGTCCGTTCATCGGCCTTAAAGGGTGTTTTTGAAACATACAAAACAAAATGAATGAGAATACATCAAATAGTGATTATTTAGATAAAGACAGATGAACCTTCTCAAAGAGATGAACGTTTGTATCATTTGTATGTACCTGTCTGGGGTAACTTCAAAGTGTTTGGTACATAAATGAATGAATGGATCTCTCTACCTCCTCCTTTCTTCATACAACACTACCCCCTTGTGGCACTCACCAAATATTACAACCGGCAGAGGACACACGTCCCTGGGCTGGAGGATACAGCGGGTACCATAAAGTGCAGGCACGGCTGCAGTAAGTTGGACGTTGACAGCGAATATAATCGGTATTTTCCTCAGTTATGAACTGTATCCTCTTAACGGCGCGTGAGTTGCGGTTTGCAGCCGCCGCGGAAGTAGGATGACACCTTGTTGTGGTTCGGACTCGGTCACATGGTGTTTGGATGGTCAGTCGTGAGAGCCACATCAGTGTGTACAGACGTGTTAACCAGGCATCTGCTGTCAGTGTGTGACCACAGTTTCACCGCCGACCTGCTGACACCGGGGTTTCCCTTCTCAGTATGCCTCACAAGAGCAAGAAAGAAAAGGTAAAGTGGATATTGAACATTTTATGTTAAATGTTAGCATCATATAACTGTGTTGTGTTGTGTTTCATTCTGTTTTATTGACTCCTCACTCTTTAGGAATCCTCCAAATCCGGAAGATCTAAAAAATCTGGAAGTAAAAATGGGCCTGCAGATGACAAAGATGTAAGTATTATTGAACTTTGCACCGCACAGAGAGGACATGCATTGGCTACTTTGTAGAAAACATGCAGTACATATAAGAAAGGCTTCACCAGCATGTAGAAACAACTCACATGAAGCAGCACAGAGTGTGATAATCCAGGATAATACAGTAAATAACATTTTTATGTGCTCTTGTATTGGGGCACAAGCTGTTTTTGACTGTTGTTTAGTTCATTCATCCTTGTGTTGGTTTGTTTTTTAGTTAAACGTATCACATGCTCGAATATTACATAAATATTTTACACAAGCCCTCAAAACTCTGTATTCATACATTTGTTTTGAAGTTTAATTATCTTTTGTCCTCATGAAATGAAGGCAAAGTCACTCATGTGACCTCTCAGCCCGATCTTATGACTTTATTTTCTCTGAAAATACTCACATTCAATCCCTCGTTCTCCTCACCGTGACTCAGTTTGGCCTCTGAGTATAACACGAGGCTTTGTAAGCAGCTATTTTTGTCCTCATCATTTCTGATGCGCATCAGTGATGTTGAGTATAGTGAGTACAGTGAGATTGGAAGAGACCTGATTGATTGATCGCTGGGCCTGCTGTTTGTTCACCATTGACAGCATTATCAGCTCTATCTGTGCTCATTTATTCTGTCCACTGAGGTCCATCCCGAACTCTGTCAGCAGATGCAGTACAGTACACCAGCGACTGTGATCAGGTTGCTTCACTGAGAATCACCTGATCTGATTCGGAAAGGAACTTGACCCTTAACCACAACGCCCTCACCTCTTCTCCTCTCCTCTCCTCTCCTCTCTTCTCCTCTCCTCTCCTCTCCTCTCCTTGCTCCTCTCCTTTCCTTTCCATGAGCTCCATACTGACACTTGAGTATAGTGATTCCTGTGCCATTTCCTTCAGGGCAGGAACTACCTTGCCCTACCCTGCTCCAGTAACGGGAGCCCTTCCTCTGCAACTCTTGTTTCTGCAGGGCTCCAATAAGAAAGTACCTCCCGCAACTCAGCTGATGAGGGTGAAGCAACCAGGGTCACACTCAGCCGTGAAGAGAGAGAAGAGGTTCAGCACTTCCCTTTTCCCCCTCAGTGCTAACAGAGAGCTGCATAAACTACATGCACTGGCAGGTACGCCTCCCTCCGTATGCAGTGTCTCCTTCAGAAGCGGCCCCTTTTTTCTTCAAATGCAACTCCACGACATTTCCCTCCTCTGTAATACCTCATTTACATAGGCGAGCTTATTCTGGAAAATGCTAGATGACCTTTATCTATGATTGCATGTTTGGCCTATTTGGATGAAGGGAATCATATTAACAATTCATAGCCTTAGTGGATCTTCATAACCGCCTTTTTAACCTTGAGGTCCATGCATGCTACATAATTTATAGCTAAGCAGACTGCCCATCAGCTTTATCTGTAATGCAAATGATGTGCAATCAGCTGCATCTGCAGCCGTACCTGGAAGAAACAGATATTACCCCGGAGGGCTCCTTGATGTAAGGTAACCCTGACCCAGACTGCATGGACAGGTGACCAGAAGACAGCGGTGGAATATGGGTCAACTAATAAAAACTCAAATCAATGAACTCTGACATATATTGGAGCGTCAGACATCTTAAGAGTCCTATAAATACATAAATCTATACTGCACTGACTGGTTTCAAAGTTTATTTACCGTTCAGCAAACTAACCGTAACCTAAACATAGCGAGCTACCTGGTTTAATCTAATTTACCGTGTTGATTGCTGAATCACACTGATGCTGACTCCGAAACGAGACATTGCGGTTGAGGTTTGAACATTTACATCAATCTTTCATGGCTTCTTTGTTTACGCACCGCATTACAGGCAGGATCTGGCCTAAGTGGTTTCCTGTAAACTATACCGAGCTATGCTTTGTTCTCATACCTGGATGAGCTGGGTGACACTACGGAGGAACAATAGAAGTGTACAGTCCGGAGGATTTGCAAGTTTAAGGGAGACGCGGCCGCTAGTTGGCAAGGTGTGACGATTAATCAAAAAGAAAAACATAATGAGCTTTGTTTTAGTTGATGAAATGTTTTTATTCTGTGAGATTTGAGAAGAATAATTTGAGGGGACGAATGAGAAAATGACCAACCCTGACCATTCAGACCTGAAGATAACTTGCTTAGTCACCCTCCTGCTGACTACAGGTGACAGTGCTGTCCTGTAGTTTTCATCATTTTTATTGATGTATTTTTTTTTTAAGTAATTTTAAAGCAAACATGCCAAATATAAACTAATTTTAGCTTATCCAAAGTGTTGTTCTGCCTTCTCTATTAGATATCATTCCAAATGGAATATTTTGGGGTTTTGTACTGAAAAACAAGACATTTGAGGACATCACATTGGATCTAATGAAATCTTAATTGGTTACGTTTCGCAGTTTTCTGATATTATATAGTCCAAACAATTCATTGTTTAATTGAAAAATCAGCATAGTGATCAAAGTAATAATGAAAAAAAGAATCCAAATTTGGATACCAACTCACCAGAAAGATATTTTTGTTTTGCCTGGGGATCCATGAAAACTTTTGTATGACTAACTTACATTTAAAACAGGTTCCAGTGCAACATTTAAGGCAGTAGTTCATTATATATAAGAAAATAAGATCTGCTGTTGTATGGTATAAGCCTGAATCACAAACATATTGTCTCATACTGTATACATAAAAAACAGCTATAATATGGAGCCTAGTGTGATTTTACAGTTACATTCAGTTACAGTACTTATAGTTATAGACACATACTTTGAATCTTCCTGAAGAGGAAAGGCTTTGCATGTTGTCAGTTTTATGTTTTATATATTTATTTATGTGACGATGATTTAACACTATACTTTTTACTAAAATGTCCCTCAGTTCTTCAGAATTCAGTTGTGTTTTAGAGAGTTTGTTGGGCAGATTTTTATTTCTGATTCTCCTCTAGAGGATAAATAAATCTTTAAGTGTAAGTGCAAAACGTGGCTTCACCCCTTTCACCAAGATTTATTTGGTGCTGATGTGAGCTCAACACTTGTGTGTGCATGACACAAATAAATAACTGCTGCTAGCTTAGGTCCTCAAAATATAACTACATAGAAAAACAACTAAATATCACATCTCAGCACTATGAGACCAGAATCAGGTCACAGACCAAATACAAGAGAGGTCAGGACGATACTGAATGAGACATAAATATTCACTCAATTGACTCAATGCCACCGGCTGCTCTCCGTATCAGTGTGTGACTGTGTGAGAGAGAGAGAGAGGGAGCAAATGCAGGCCTATAAATGTTGATGTGACAGTATCAAATGAGATCTCACAAATATCTCGGTGGTCGATCAAATGTGAGGCGTTACTTCTCACTCTTTCGTCTGAAATATCACATCGATCACAGTTGACAGAGTCTTACTTGATGGACTGGACAAAATTTTGTCAATGTTGCAACAATGCATGTTTGATGAAGAAGGGTAAACAGTGTGTTGTTCCAAGTGTTAGTAAAACATTTAGTGATGGGCTTGTGTTACAGATAGTTCTTGCACTAATGATCCAACCTGTGCTGCCATCTTCTGGCTGAATATGGGAGTTTCCTTGCCAAACTCTCTGTCACTGTATTTTAATGTAATTTTTAATTTATTTGGATTAAGTTCTTGTCATATGACCCTGTTTTCTGTATTTTTTCTTAATGTCAACATATCCCTTGAAAATGCCCAAACTAAAAATGTCTTAGTCCATCTGTCATAACTTTCTGACTTCCCTACTCTGTCTGTGGCACTCAGCTGCAAAATTATGTTACAATGTACATTTCATTTTTAAGAAGACTGCGGAATAACACACATTTGGCGTGTCACTGAATATTTACAGCATTTTGCGTGGTGTGTGTGAGCCTGACTCAAAATAAGCTGTGCTGTCTGTGTTCATGGTAATGAAGGAACATGTCAGTGCAACAGTCTGGCTCACCGATGTATTTTTAATTATTTTGGGAGCAACAATGTAGGTGTACGGCATGGAGAAATAATATATATAACACTACACGCATTACTTTTTAGTAGGATCAGTTTGTGTTGGACTTGTTGACAAACAGAAACATGTAATAGGTAGTTGGGTGGACCTGTACACACTCTGTGTACACCTTACCCGGTCTGTCCAACCAGTAGGAAGTAAGTGGCAGCTTTCAGAAAATACCGCCGCCCGTTGTCATGGCTATGGAATGTAATGGCACCTCTTGGAGAGGCTTTGGCCCCTCAGTGACAGAATGCCAAGAGAGAGAACTGCTTAGTGATACACTTGGCCTCCCTCCTCTCCCCTCCGCTCCTGCTTTCCTTAGTTCTCATTGATGCACCGTCAGAGTATTCCTCAGTGTAGAGAAACATCAGCTGGTCATTTTTCATGTAGGTGTTACTTGACCGGAAAGTACCTGCCAAGAAGTATTTTTACCTGCCAAGAAATATCATATACACACTTTTGGATCATGTAAAATAAATGTTATGTAGTTTTATAATTATATATGCATTCAAACTTTAAATTTGACTAGGATTGGACACTTTTGAGCTCTCAAGATCATTAGTATGACTGATACAGATGGCGAACGCTTTATTTGTAGACTACTGTCACTTACTGCTGTTGATATTGCCATTTATATATATTTTTTACTACTGTTTATACCTGCATACTACCTGTTTACAAGACGTATAACCACCACGATATATTTATTATATTACTATATGTATTATTAATGCATAAAACCTGTCTACATTACAGTTTACTTTCTATATTTTAACTTCTGCCCACTTTATGTCTTATGTAAATTCTCATATTTCCTTCCATGATTTTCTATTTATCCATTTTGTTTGAGCATTTTATTGCCAAATACTGCTTCACTGTAATAGTTGTGCATGTGACAATAAAGAAGTTTCCTAAGTGGTAGGAAAACTGTAACATGACATACCGTAAATCATGCCCTCCTCATATGTGGACTAATTAGCTGTTAGATAATCGTCTGACTTTGTTCATTGTTGGAAAACAGCGCGGTGCTTTTGTTATTAAATAGCTGTGAAATGACTGTGAACATGGTGCCTGACCCAGATGTTTTGAAAACCCTGGTTGGCCTTGTGGTGTGAATGTGGTTTCACTCCGCGTGTCTTCTGATAAATCACATGAAAGGAGGAAAAGCCGCTTCATTATGCAAAGATGAAATGCAGATTTTGCCTTGGAGTTGGACTTAATCTGGTGTACGGAGTCTTGAAATAATTATTCCCTGAAGAGTTAGCCTAAACTATAGAACTACACAATACTATACAACTATATCATTGAAAGAGTGATGTGTTATATTCAAGTTGCGTGACGGTGATGATTAGTCACCAGACAAACTTTCAGAAAGGCAGCAAAATGCTGCTTGGAGCTGCAGCAGTTTCCTGCGTTGTGTGTCTGTGCATTAAATTTTCTGTCCTCCTGCTTTCATTTCCTGTTTACTGCTCATTTTGTTAAGCACATGTACGCCACTATGAATTCTGCCATTTCCCTGAAAAGTGTGTGAACCCTACCAAAAAATATACTATGTAGAGCAGCGGTGTCCAATTTTTTTTTTTTTTTTTAAAGAGGGACAGATTTGACAATGTGAAGATGCCCGGGGGCAATACTAACATTTTAAAAATGATAAATTACCAATAAAAGTTACATACAAATGCACTGTTCTTTAACACTTTTGTTTTCATTGTCACGATTTTTCTTTTTTTTTTTTGAATGACAGTGTCACCAAATCTAAACCAATCAGACGTGAACAAATCTAAAAACCAGTTCTCCCTTTCTTTCACATCTGGAGTATGGAACGTGTTAAACTCGCATGAAGTTGATACAAATCTGAACCTCATGTTCATTCTAAACATGACTTATTATGAGTAATGCAAAGTCTGTTAACATTTAAGTAAAACGTGTCACTCTTGATCTTGTCTTTAACAAAATCATTCATATTTTGTCTTTAAAGCCATACAGTATCTGACAATCCTAGCAGGCCATAAATAATATAATAATAATAATAATAATATATTATAAAAATGAAGTGTCGGGCCACATGAAATCTAAACATGGGCCGTGATTGGCCCCCGGGCCATACTTTGGACATCCCTGATGTAGAGAAACTGGAGATGGTAGCTTATTGGAGAGTACAAAGTATGTTATATCTTTTTAGACTTCAACAAGACTGGGTATACAACATGATACATTTACACAGCCTTTCATCTTGTATAGGGAATAATCCCACCGCAGCTTCCTTTTGGATCTCTCCGGTTTTTCTTGCTGGAGCACTCTGGAGTTTGAGCCCCTGACAGTCTTGTCCTCCCCAGCCCCTCGTGTGGTTTCTTCCTGTCTCCTTCTGTTCCTCATTGAATCCAAAGATTCGAGGGCCCCCCTCTGACCCACTCTGCCACCTCTCTTTGATAAAGAACCAAGCAGAGATGACAGGAAGAAACAATGAAAGACTTTGAAGACTCAGCCAGGGCCTCTCTCTCTCTCTCTCTCTCTCTCTCTCTCTCTCTCTCTCTGAGCACACTCAGAGTAAGTTATTTCCAGCTTCTTATCCTAAGTCAGATGACGCTGAAAACCCTGCTAGTGGTTAAACTGCAGGCTTAAATCAATCTGATCTCAGATCTGTGGCAGGGCCTGCCTTCACAGCGCGTCACTGAGCGAAAATTCCAAACGCGTGTCCCGCCCCCTTGTGCCTCGTCTCGGCCAATCACAGCCCTCCTCACATAGCGGCCGTTGCCTCGCTTGCTCCGGAGCTGCGGCGCTCTCGTCCAATCAGGCGCCTCCTTCACTGCTTACATCACTAACTAGCCAGTTCCCTCCAGCAGCGGAGGAGCTTCATTTTCTGATCTGCTTTTGTGCTAAAATGGAGGCTGGCCTCTCGCCCTGAGTGGATCGCCTTCCTGGTTGAGGTTTAGATGTTGACATGCAATAAATCTGGAGACAGGATGGTTGTGGATGCACCTAATTCCAATGGGCCTTTTCAGCCGGTGGCTCTTATGCACTTCAGAGGTACGTAAGGGCAAACTATTCTCCCTGTATTGTCCCGGGGAATTAAGGAGAGAGGAGAGGAGAGTGTGTTGCTGTTCCCCTCCACTGGTTACTGCCTGGTTAGTCAGCATTCACACGTCTTGAGCTGAGATAATTGTGTCTGTGTGTGTGTGTGTGTTTTTTTTTTTTGGAGGTGTGGGGGAGAGAAACGGCTCGTTTTGAAAGACAACCGCGGGCTTGCTAACCGTTCGCCATGTTTGTGTCGCTATCAAAAAAAAAAAAAAAAAAAATCTGGTTTTACTAGCTAGCTGCTCTCTCTGCCCATCCCCCCGCCAAAGCTAGTGATGTCAAAGGAAGTGAGGTCATAGCCCAGGGAAGGGTCTTCTCTCCCTTTTTTTTTTTTTTTTTTTTTTTTAAGTTATGTTGTGTTTGTGACTCTTAAAATGTTTATTCATCCCAGCATGTGAAGAAGGAGAAGCTCACATCTCGGCCTCCTCCTCCTCCTCCTCTTCTTCCTCCTCTGTCACCCTCCGGTTCATCTGAGCACACATTGGTCACAGTGTGTAGGCTGGAGACAGCCACAGCTCTGCAGCAAGCAAGCCCACCTCCCCACCCTTTCCCTTGTTATATACCCTCCTGTCATGTCACGGGCATGCTTAGGCAAGGAAACCGCATCCTAATGGTGTGTTATCTTGTATTTTTAGTCTGAGCATAGCAGTCATGTTTTAGGATTACGGCTCGGCCTCTTAATAACGTGTGTACAATGTACTCAGTCATGTTTGAAAGGCCCAGCCTGTGTTAGCACTGTGCTCGGGTGCAGCCCGGCGTTAGATGAAGCCTCGGGCAATTATTGATTACACTCTATTGAGCCACAGAGGCGACTGCCTTGAATGACAACTCAGTGTTTGGGGAGGAGGAGGAGGAGGAGGAGGAGGAGGATGAGAAAGGGGGTTGTGGGGTAGAGGGTGGAGGGGGGGACAATCGGACTCTCTTCTTTCTCTTTCCTCTCTTTGTTTGTCTCTATCATTCACACCAAATGTACTCGTATAGAGTCCACACTGTGTCCGGGTTCAGCCGAAACTGAATCGAACGTTTGAGCGGTCACCTATGAGAGGCTTTCGCTTCCCCCTTCTCGCATTCGATTCGGTGCACGGGAAACTGAAACAACTACCAAACCAATAACAAACGTGCCGTTCCTTTGGTGCGTGCACACGTATCAGACTGGTTTGTAAGGCTTATACGCATTTTCTGAGCTTCTTACATTTATAAAAAAAAAAAAAAAAAAAAAAGATTAGGTGGTCCTTGAACGTCAAACTTCACAGAATCCACATCCCACCATCGCCTGCCATTCATACCCGCCTGTATTAATAGCCACGTTCGAGTTATCAGAAATTTCAGGAGCCTAAATGAGTCACCATGGATGAATTGTTGCACAGAGTGTGAACAGAGAATTTCTTTTTCTCCGTGTCTGTCCTTTTTGAGATGCAAGGCATCGTCCTAATAACCAAACACTGCATTATTAGTCACAAGGGAGCCTGCAAATTGCAGTGCAAAGATGCACGCCTACCATCTGACTATTCCCAAATAACACCTGGGCAATAATCCGTGAACTTTGCTCCAGTGAGCGTATCCTGGGTGCATTCTTAGGCGTCGCTTACCAAAACTACCTCCAATCAGTGAGTGAATGAATGAATGAATGAATGCATGCATGCATGAATGCGTCCAACCTAGTCGCTCATACGCCTTCCAAAACCTGCAAGCACACTGCGCCTCTGCACTATAAATAGTAATCAGTCAATGTTTACATTGATCATAACATACTGTCGATAAAGCAGTCCTAACTCCAGACCAGCAGCTGTTCATTTGACCCATTTACAAAGAAAAAGTAGAAACTGTGCTTCCAGTGTGACTCCACTTATTTATTATTGTTTTGAACAGAGGGGGGGGTGGCATTAAGATAAATCTTCCTCTGTTCTCCACGAGACACGATATTCGCGTGCGCGCTCGTCTTCCTCCGAAGGCTCCTGTTAGTTACATTAATAGAGGTCACATTGTGGTTAACGTCAATTTTAGGATCACAACAACTGGGTCTTTATCTGTTACACAACAACCCGCTTGGGTATTTTAGGAGTGTACAGAAACTTTCTAACGACGCAGGCAGGCAGGCAGGCAGGCAGACAGACTTATGTAATAGGAGCGAGTCTGACGGGGTCAGGGGTGCGAGGCATGGCAACACATTCCAGTTCGGCTTCATGTCCCGGCGCTAACCAGCGCACATTACAAAATATGTTAGAAACACAGAGCTTGTGTCAAAGGAGAGAGATGGAAGTAAATAAATGGTAATCCAATCCTCCTTCTTTTTTTTTTTTTTTTTTTTTTTTCCTTGTTGGCGCTCCAGTCGTCTGGTGCACCTCAGTTCACCCAACAGGCCTCATTCTGAAACCACACTGGAGACGAGGCTTATCTGATCTTGACTGCATCATAAAAATGATAAATCTCTTCCAAGGAGCCGCTCTCTCTCTCTTGTTCTCTCTGTCTCTGTCTCTCTCTCTCTTATGTGTTTTTAATCAGGAGTGTTGGCTCTCGCCGTGTTTTCCTATTGTGACAGCGACGCCACTCTTGGCCGTCAAATCTTTATGGAAATGGCCGATAATGGCAGCTAGCACACTTACCCTCTCTCCCCTGGAATTCCCAACCTCTCGCTGTCATCAAGATAAATTTGCCGACTTGAAACTGACACTGCAGAAGTGTGTGTGTTTGTGTTTGTGTGTGTGTACGCGCACGCTCGTGCATGCGTGTGTGTGTGTGTGTGTCCGAGCCAGGTCTCCATTATGTCTGAATAGGATATCTCTCTTCTTACCTCGAATCTGCCTGTTTGCAAGAATGTCGAGCGCTTGTGTGTTTGTGTTTGTGTGCGTGCGTGCGTGTGCGCCCTTCTCTGTTCTGTGCGATGGCCTTTTGTCACTCTTTGTGTACATTCATTGAAACGGGGGCATGAACGAATAGGTTTAGCTGCCTGTTATTTCCCTTTTTTGTTTTTTAAAGTCTGCAAGTCTTTCCTGCAGGGTTCTCCTTCTCGTTGCGCACCTGCGCGTCTGAACCGGGTGAAAATCTTATGGCGGTTTGCTTAATTGGGCTTTACTTTGAGTCTGATTAAAAGAGGAAGACGGCTGCACAACACACAGACCAAATGAATTAATCTCAGAATAATGTGTTTTTTTTTTTCATACACATTTCTGCTTCACATAGCATGTTTGCAGTGCTCTGTTTGCCTTCATCAACTGGCTATTATTTATCTGTTTTTCCTTATTTGAACCCGGTGCCATGTTCATAAATCTTGATTTCTCCCACAGCTTGATTTGCTTATCTCTGTAATTGAAGCTGTCCACAGGTTACCGTACAGCCATAGGAGACGGATGGGATTCATTTATTTTATTTCCCTTTTGATGTATATACCCCGTGTGTGTGTATGTGTGTGTGCATATATCTGGTCTAATCTCACATCCTCATCGTGTGCAGACAGCCTCCGGGCCTCAGTGCCAGCCCATTGTTAACACCACACCCTTCACTGATTAGTAATTATGGGGTATAGGAAGCATAGCTTTTGCAGCTCTGGTATGACTTTTTGAGATTTTCTCTGCTATAAACAATGCACGTTGTGTGTGTGTGTGTATATTTTTACAGGTTAGGATTGAACCTTACATTGTAACCATGGGGTTGAATGTCCAAGAATACCTGTCCTTAAGAGGCCTGTCTGATTGCAAAGTCCTCACGCAAAGCTGCTGTAGGTGTCGAGCCGCGCGCATACGTGTGGGCAGCGAGTGCTGTAACTTCTTCCTAACCTCGCCGTCTGTCAGATTCAGCACATAGGTCACCCAGCGGAGACGGCGATGGAAGTTTTATAAACCAAAACGAGAGAGATCTTGACAGACATTTTACTGACGCTTGCACGCAGCTGCCTCTGTCAGTTAAATTAACCCGCACCTGAGTTTGGCGATTATGAATTTGCCTATTATGTTGCAGCTGCAGCTGAATCACATTTAGATCAGGTCAGTCAGGGAAGAAACCCGCGATAACAATCTTTTAAATAAACGTGGGAGTTATCTAATCTAAAAAAAAAAAGGGAAGCAGAGACTATTGTGAAATGTAATTTTTAACTCTGAACCTTAAGGCCTTATTTGCATTTTACTATACGACGCACACTCGAAAGAACCACGTTGACAAAAGTTTGGCACCGGCTCCACAGTTTGCTCTGCGACTCTTTTCATAAGAAAACAAAAGGTGCACAAATGGAAATCCGTATCAGATGATCGCCTTCACTGACCTTTTGATAAATGTGCTGATTTCCTTTCTTGCACAGAGTCGGGGCCCAGATGAAAAGACTAATATGACTTTCACATCTGTCATGTACAACCAGCAGCCGTTTATCTTAGCTTAAAGGCTGGAAGCAGTGCAAGCAGCTGGGCCGGCCCAGTTCTGGGACAAGGCGAGGTGTCATGTTTTAGCAGTTTGCTACCTTGCTGCTCCTTTTTTAAGGCCTTCATGCTAAGCTAAGCTAACTGCCCGACAATTGAACGGACCATTCTGTGTTTTAGATGTCCACTTCCTGATTTCATTTTTTAAAATAATTAAATTGTGCCTTAACGGCGGTTCCTCGGGTAGCTGAGGGTAATGAGTAGATTCTCCCGAACCAAACATCACAAAGAGAGACGAGCTACATCAGAGTTGGGTCACGTAACTACACAATTATGGTGTCACTGTGTGTTCTCGCAGCACCACACGAGCAGGTAGGAATTTTAAAGTTTCCCCTCCGTGTTGTTATGTCGAGCAGAGATTGTTTGTTTACAGGCCTGTCCTCTCGAGTGCTCGGGTGGAAATGAAGCGAAATAGGAAGTCCTCAAACCACCACGGACAAATATAATGACAGACCTAAATAGCTAGGATTCCTTTTTATATAAATATCTTTTTTTTTCTTCTTCTTCTTCTTCCACATGGCTGTGCTGTGTCAAATACTAGACGGTGACCATTCACCTAGTTCCCGAATCCTTCATCCTCCTCTCCATTCTGTCTTTGCTCCTCCGTTCTGCTCTGTTGTTACCTTCCCGCTGGGCTCCAACCATCTCATTGCACTTTAGTCTAAATGACTCATTTGCCGGTCTTCGTCACTCTCCCTCAACCTTGTGTTTCCTTTTTCTGTCACGTCGCTGTTTTAACTGTCATTCTTGACAGTTAAGCCGCCCCCTCCTTTCTTTTGTGACCCCTCACTCTTTGAACATTCTCCCATATTCTCTACCGCCGTATTTCATCACGCTGTGTGGCCTTGTTACGCATTCAACTCTTCTTCAGGGTTGTCTCTTTCTTTTTTTTTCTTCCCCTCACCCGCCTCGTTTTTTTTTTTGTCTCCTCCTCAGATGTGGCCCCCGCAGAGCAGGAGAAGCTCTTCATCCAGAAGCTACGACAGTGCTGCGTTCTCTTCGACTTCCTGTCCGACCCGCTGAGCGACCTGAAATGGAAGGAAGTGAAGCGGGCGGCGCTGAGCGAAATGGTGGAGTACATCACCCACAACAGGAATGTCATCACAGAGCCCATCTACCCGGAGGTGGTGCATATGGTCAGTAGAACCGACGGGGTTACGTTTGTGGTTAAAGCTGAAGATGAGGGTGAGAAATTAAGGGCAGGTTGTGGCAACGAGTCGAACACAGATTGATGAACAAGTGGGCTCGTGTTTGATCAGGTTTTGATTAGGCTGGATGAATGTTGTCCATCTGTTGCATTTCAGATTTATGTTTGAAAAATTGTGGGTTAAAGCCAAAAAGAAGAACGTAGTGACATTAGATGGAAATTAGTGTTTGCCTGGAAAAGTCCTTTTATACATGTGGTGTGATGATTGTTCTGAGCAGAAGCATAAGTGACAATAAATTTTTCTTTGATTTAAAACGTCTCCACAAAACAAACCAGAATTCCAATTTTAGTGTGCAGCGATACAGAAAAGGAGCCACAAACATACCAAACCGTTTTTTTCCTTCACCATCAAAGCCAGGACGGCAGGATTGCTATAATCACCGTTAAAGACATTTCCTTTTTTTTACAGTCTCCATTGTGGAGTTAATGCACAGTCATCTTCGCAGCCTGTGCACTGGGTTGAAGTGCAGCACAGCACAGCACGGACAGTCTATCTACCTTGTAGCCTGTCTTTTTCAAACAAGGCTCCCTGTGTTTTAGTAGGCCACCTGCACTGTCCCATGATCTGCCTGGCAGGGAACAGCAGCCCACAGGGGAGTCAGTTGACACTGTAAGAGACCAGAAACACAACACCCTTGGATTATTGTGGGCCCAAACCCTTTGAGGCCGGTTGCAAGGACAAAGTTAACATTAACCTAAAAAGAAAATTTATTTTAGAATACTGAAGATAGGGCATTTCAGAGACATCTGCAAACACTGCTAAAATTGAGTTAAATGTTTTATAGACTCTGGCATTAACACAGTCATGCTTTGTTTTTTGGTTTTCCTTTGCTGATTTGTTCAGAAATTGACACATTTACTGATCATCAAACCTAATGAGCTGCACTCACGCATTTATAATCAACCTTTAAGCAAACTTAATGTGCTTCAGACTGTGTGGAGACTTCTTCCCACCCCCCCCAAGGAGATCTTTGTAGCAGAAGTGCTGCTGGGACTTTTAATTGCATGGAAGTGACTGAAATAAAAAAAATCTGCTGTTCTCCAAAATCAAGACGTGCATCTATTGATGTGGTTTCACTGTGTCATGCCGGTAAACATTCATCAAGAGAAGGGAAACTTCTGACAGGAAGTCGAGGTCAAGTTGTGCGTTTTTTTTTTAAACTTCAGAAAATCTTTTTTAACCCGTCCCCAAGTAGCGCTATCGGTATCAACCACACTATGACTTATTCAAACAACAAAGGGAAGTCAGCTCGAGCAGCGTGCAGTCCAGGGGAATAAACATTCACGGTATCGTTTTCGTTTTTTTCTCTTCTTCCAGTTTGCAGTGAATATGTTCAGAACATTGCCTCCGTCGTCCAACCCCACCGGAGCAGAGTTTGATCCAGAGGAAGATGAGCCAACGCTTGAAGCTGCATGGCCGCACCTCCAGGTTGACATTTAAATAATTTAATGATGTGCAAAGCCGTGAACGGTTTATAACTGGTTATTCTCAAGTCAGAGGAGCCTCCCAGCATGACAGAGGCATGCAGTTCTTTAGATTGCTCTATAACTCCTTTTATGTTAATATCTGCCGTGACCATTATTAACACTTTATTTGTTGTTTCCGTTGCAGCTCGTCTATGAATTTTTCCTTAGGTTTTTAGAATCGCCCGACTTTCAGCCTAACATAGCAAAGAAATACATCGACCAGAAATTTGTTATGCAGGTAAGCATATTTTTTAGCAAACACCCAAGATAAATATACAAAATGTAAACCTGTCGTTACAATAACGTTTCACCTGTGTTGCGTTGTAGCTCCTAGAACTATTTGACAGCGAGGATCCCAGAGAGAGAGACTTCCTCAAAACTACCCTCCACAGGATCTATGGAAAGTTCCTGGGGCTGAGAGCGTACATCAGAAAACAGATCAATAACATTTTCTATAGGTCAGTGCAGTTCTCCCACCGCTCTGCTCCATTTCTAAATCTGTATACCAGGTTAGATGGTCAACATATGACTCATTTGCTTCATTAGTTTATGTGTATTGCCACTGAAAGAAGCCCCTGTTTGTTCTTTCAGGTTTATCTATGAGACAGAGCACCATAACGGTATAGCTGAACTGCTGGAAATACTTGGAAGGTATGGATGACCCTCAACTTAAAGTCTGTGTAAAGGCTATTTTGAGATTTCTTTCAGAATACATTAAATATGTTGGAAAGTGGTTGCTGGAGACATGTGAAAAGACTTTGAACGATATATCACTGAAATGTGGAGTTAGAGGTTAGAACAGTTTTTCATCAGTTTTCAGTCCAGGATTTTGTGGGCGGTCCTTAAAGGGTGGCTCGATGACACGCTGAGGCCACCCTGAGCAGAGAGATAGAGATTAATTCATCTCGCTCCGTGCTTCAAATTAGTCATTTTCTGAACTCATCTGACACGTTTCAGTCGCTTCAAAATGCTTGACTGCACACAGTCCTGCAGTTGAGAATACTGCTAATTTTTACTTAATTTTGACACCTAATTTCATAAACCTGTTGATTTTTTTTTAAGTATTCAAATTTGACCGGGTGGTTAATAACACTTTCTTCTTTTGTCTGACAAACACAGAACTCATTTATTCTGATTCATAACTATGTGATGATGCCTCACAACAGGTGTTCTGATTTTTGTCCTTTTGTGTTTATTTCTTAGCATAATCAATGGATTTGCCTTACCACTAAAAGAAGAGCACAAGATTTTCCTGTTGAAGGTTTTATTGCCTCTGCACAAAGTCAAATCACTCAGTGTCTACCATCCACAGGTATGTTTGTTCAACACGAAATGAGACGCTGTAAAGAAAGACAGACAGATTATTTATTGGTCACATATTTTTTTGAAAAAGTATTTAAATATTCGTGTCCAAACCTGCTCTGAGTTTACTCCTCCTCTCTTCTTGAGTGCAGCAGGTCATTGTGCAGTTAAAAACTGGTGTTGCATGTTCCAGCCAGTCTGTCCCTCGGGCATTACGTGTCGCCTGCTTGTGCGTAAATTCAAATGCTTTAAATGGTTATATTTGTTTATGTGTTTTGCAGCTGGCCTACTGTGTGGTGCAGTTTTTAGAAAAGGACAGCACTCTAACTGAGCCGGTACGTCGAAGACCATTTCATGTTTGGTCATTTTCATGATTGAAGATGAATTTGATTCTCAAATTGATTTTTAAAAAAAAAAGTTTTTTTTGGTTTGTTTTACAAGATTTTATCTGTCTTCATCATCCTCAACAGGTGGTAATGGCTCTCCTGAAGTACTGGCCAAAGACTCACAGTCCCAAGGAAGTGATGTTCCTCAACGAGCTGGAGGAGATCCTGGACGTCATCGAGCCGTCTGAGTTTGTTAAAGTGCAGGAGCCTCTCTTCAGACAGCTGGCCAAGTGTGTGTCGAGCCCACATTTCCAGGTAACTGTTGCCCGATCACAACTCGTACTTTCATAACTCGGGTTATTCAGGTATGCTGCTGCTGCTGGTGGTGGTGGTGGTGGGTGTATAGTACATTTCTGACGGAGGCGTTTTGTGTTCTGTAGGTGGCAGAGAGGGCTCTGTACTACTGGAACAACGAGTACATCATGAGTCTGATCAGCGACAACGCGGCAAAGATTCTGCCGATTATGTTCCCGGCTCTGTATCGTAACTCTAAGACCCACTGGAACAAGTAAGATACTCCGTCTCCACGCATGATGTACTAATTTCTGTAAAAGCTCTGTATTTCACACTGCATGTAACACCAGTCTGACACAATAGTGCTATCTCTCAAGTGTGTGTAGATATTTGAGCGTGGTTACAGAATGTACTGTCCTGTGCAGCAGTTCAACGCCTCACTACGTCTATTTATCATAAGAAAGGCTAAAAAAAATTGCCTATAATACATTTTTTATTGTACTTATTGCTGCATATCTGCTTTTGATACATGATTGATGTGTGCTGCTTTTAGTCATTCGTGAGCCATTTAATGAATTTAATGTCTAATATGTTGAATTTATATAATCATGAACTGAATATCTTCTACGTTTTGTATTGTTGGATGGACTCAACAAGAGATTTAAGGATGTCACCTTGAACTAGTGTTGCTGTAATGATAGTCCACTGATTGATTAGTCGATTAACAGAGAAATAACTAGCAACTACTATATATTTGCTACTTTTCTATAATAACTTTGTGTATTTTTTATTTAACAGTGAGTATTATTATTTAACTTTCTTGTCAATCCCATGACGCTGATGTATTAAAATATTAGTTGCTGGGCGACAAAATCGACCTTAACAGTAATGCTGTGTGTCTTTTGTAAAGCTTTGACTCTTGACCTACTTGTGCTTCCTTCTGTGTGTGTGTGTGTGTGTGTGTGTGTGTGTGTGTGTGTGTGTGTGTTCACAGGACCATCCACGGCCTCATCTACAACGCTCTGAAGCTTTTCATGGAGATGAATCAGAAGCTCTTTGATGATTGCACACAGCAGTTCAGGGCTGAGAAAAACAAGTAGGTTTACCACAGACTCAATTCATCTTTTAAAAAGAGGGGGGAGGAAAAAAAAGATGTCTGGGTGACACATAATTAACAATTCAACCTTCGGCCTCAACGCTGCAGCTAAAGTCATGTTGGGTTTTGCGTTTATCAGCGGAGTGGAACAGCTTTAATTACATGAGGTTTGGTGCTTTTGTTCAACAGAGAGAAGGCAAAGTCAAAAGAACGCGAAGAGGCTTGGATCAAGATCGAGAACCTCGCCAAGTCAAATCCACAGGTGAGCGTGTGCAGTCATTTAACCACACCTGTTTTTCCTTTGCTACCAAAGTGTCTCTGAGTGTGTGAGTGTTTGTGTGGGCGTGCGTGTAGAACTAATATGTATGAAATAAGTGTCTTGTGTTGTTGTTGAATTGTTTCCCTTTCCCATCTTATCCCATTTATGTTTGCTCAGACTCATTTGTTCACACTCTTGAGTTCATAGTAAATGTTTTCCAAATTACACTGCTGGTAAAGATGGAAAGATCGTAATGAGTGGTCCAAAGAAATGTGCTTAGTTGTGGTGAGCGGTTGAATCAGACCTCTCTACAAGTCTGTGAAGAGGCATTTGATTTATTCGAAGAGTCACCATATACAGGTTGAAAATCCTGCCTCCCTCCCCAAAACTGATTTTAGCGTTCCACGGTAACTTTAGCGTTTTAATTTAAGGAACAGTTCAACATTTTTTGGGGAATACATTTATTAATTTTCTTGCTGAAACGTAGATGACATGATAGATACCACTCTGTTGGCCTTTTATGGTAAATTTGACTCCACGGTCTCCCGGCAACCAGTGGAGACTCCAGGAAGTCACGGCGCATAACTTACAGCAGACAGCTTTTTAAACTTTTGGGTGTACTTTCTGTACAGATTAAACAAACAGGATGTAATGTTTTTGATTAGTGAGCTTTAAAGGTAAACAGATTTCACATTTTTTGAGCTAAACTAAGCTCAAAGCCACATGAATTAGTTACAATACAGATGTGAGAGTGGTATCTATCTTATTCTCACAGTCTCAGCAAGAAAGCAAGTAAGTGTATCCCCCCCAAATGTCAAACTATTCCCTTTTTAAATGAAAATATTCAACCCAAAGAGATCAGCGAAGTTAATCTGCCACAAAAGATTTAGTTTGTCACCAGCAACTGATCTCTGGTCTGTTTTTTCATGATCAACAACCGAATAAATTAAATGAAACTTGTTTCACTCATTTTTAATCCTACACCTCAACTAAGTCACATCAAACTTCACAGATCTACACTGTCTTTTTAACCAGTTGAGAGCCTCTTGATTCATTCTTCTTTGCATGCGACTGAAAGTCTTTTCTCCATCCTTTTGTGTTTTTGTTTTTTTGTTTCCCTTTGTTTTCAACATAGTTCTCTATGTATGTTGATTCCTCTGACCTCAATAGTCCTGTAGCAATGGAGACGGATATCCCTTTGATAGAAGATGTTCAGAGGTTAAAAAAGAGAGTTGAGGAGGGCGCGACTCAGGTAAACCTGACTTTCTCTCTGTCTCTATTCATCTTTCCTCTATACAGCATATTAATAGATGTGTATTCATAGAAGTTTTCCAATTGAAGCTGCTTGCTTTATTGTAATCATTATTGTATAGTCTGTAAATTATAGTCTTTGTGTTTATTGTTTTAAAAAAATCAAACTATGAATAGAAAAAATACAAAAAAAAAAAAGTAGGAATGGACTAAACACTGGAATCAAGAGCTTTCTTTTTGTGTGCCTGCTTCCCCATGCATGCTGTATAACTAGTATGGAGCACCAAAGAGTTCAATATTATAAAAATAAGTCACGATTCAAGAATAAATTATCACCAATAACCAATAACTTGTATGCATGTCTGTTATAGTGAACTTGAAATTGATAAAACTAAGTATACAAACAATAATATTTGACACAATTTATTCATGTAATTATCTCATGTCACGTTCTTGGGGAAAGGGTTGAATCTGGGGCTCCTGGACTTGGTTGAAGATCCACCTCTCATCAAAGAAGTTAAACTCGGTTATTTAGCCCCGTAGGGATCGTTAACCAGGTTATTGTTTCTGCTTGGATTGTTAGCGCTCCCTGTTGCGGTGGCAAAACTGAAGAAGCCTCTTGGATGAGAGGTGAAACATCTCAACGGATCTTCAACCAAGTCCAGTTGCGCCAGATTCAACCCTTTCCCAAAGAAACATGACCAGGATGACCGAGAACCGAGACGTTTTATGTATATTGAACACATTGGGGCTCCATAAATTTAGTTCAGGACATCTGATGTTGTGTATTTAATTTAAAGTCGTTAATAATATTCGTTTCGACTGGCTCAGTACATCATGTTTTAACTCAGTCTTCCTCTGTAAATTAGATTTTGCCGTACGTAACTGAATTGTGCTCGAGCTTGTTGCGCTTAATCTTCAAAGATACGATCAGAACAGGGACAGTTTGACTTGTTGACGGGAGATGATGACGGAAAAATGTTATAATCGCCTCGTCTCGTCTCAGTTGCAGCATGACCAGCGGAAAGAGCGGCCAATGGTGCGACGCAAATCTGAGTTGCCTCAGGATATCTACACCACAAAAGCCTTGGAGTCCCACCGCAGAGCTGAAGACATGTTGACCACCCACGATGGACTCTAGGTCCCACCACCTGCCGGCTCTTGGTTCAACTGCCCCCTTCTACCCTTGACAGCCATGGACATCCTCTTTGCCCAGGTGCCAGAGTTACACTGGCGACCCGTGTTGGGCTACTTCCCATCCCTCCTCTTAAACCTTGAGTTTACCCAGAATCCTCAGTTCTGTTTCATTCCTGCTGCCCCAGTGCAGAAGCCGTGTGTCCGCCTCCCTCAGATTTCTGCTTTCTCAGGTTTTTTTCTTTATTTGGAGAGGAGCGGGAGTGTGTTTGTGTGTCTTTTTAGCCCTCGCGACATCCAGTGTGTTTTTCCTCCCCCCTCGCCTCCCTTTCTCCTTCCACCCACGCCCCCCCCCTCTGTGTGCTCACTGTAAATGTGGAACCTGGGAGTACGGACGCCACAACGCTGGTTTCTTCATTCCTTCTTGCAAAACGTGTTCCCAAACGGATTGGACATGGAAACATAGGAACTGACTGACTCACTGTCTAAGGATCGTCTCTGCTTGGTTTTCTTTCAAAGGGAACAAAAACAGAACCTGTTGGTCAGATGAAAGACAAGACTTTCCTGTCATCTGTTGTATGTTTTCTTTTGTTTTTTTTCTTGATTTGCTCAATCTAACGGACATCTTGTCAGTGCCAAGATTGTTGTGTCCTTTTATGTTTCTTTCATGTTTGTATCTGTGACTTTTAACAGGGACGCCTGCCTTTTATTTTTTTTTGTTTGTTTTTAACTGGTGTTTGACTGATTTCATTTGCTTTAGTTTTTAGCACACCAGACCAAACTGAGGCCTGTCCTTAGCCTTGCAATGTCCAGGAAAGATGGCGAGGAAAGGAGAAGTTGTCTTGTGGACATCCGACACTTTCCGTTTTATTGTTTCGTGCCATATGACGCTCTTTTTACATGCTTGCTTCCTTTTTACTTTTCATTGGCAATATTTGAAAAACAACAACCGTAGTGATGCCTTGACAGTTCAAACAATGGTACTTACTGCTTTTGGAGTTGTAGTAGGTGAGAATGAACCTGAATGAAAGCGGTTTGCTACCTAAGTTGCAGTAGAACTATCCGTGGGACTCAGATGCAAAAAAAAAACGGCTGCGTATTAAATAAAAAAGGCAAGAGCGGCTGTGGGATGTTCAAGGTTGAGTGGTGGGTTTTATATATACTGTAAAATGAATAGGGATTATTATCTTTGTAAAGGAAATATAATCAGATTAGTTTTTGTCGAATGGGAGAGGAGGCACAGATCTGTACTGTCACCTTAAAAACTCCACTTAATGACGATTTTTAGCAGCCGCTACTACGTTAGGACCTCTGCTCTTCTTTAAGAGCACGAAGGTGTGTTGGTACTGTATGCTTCAAAGATTTTAATGTCCTCTGTAATTAAAAAATTATTAATTTATGATCAAACTTAAGAGCCGGTAACCTCAGTAGTTATTAACGTACTGACATCAAACTATTAACAGACAAATGACTTGATGAGAGCTACCAAAACAATGACGTCTTTAAAATTTAAAGGTGTGACATGTTTGTGTTGCTGCCATTCCTAATTTCAGGTGTTTGGTGTGCGGGTTTTCATATTTTGTATTCTTCTCAGTGAGGAAGTTGCGCAAGGTTGGAAAATATCTTCCGGTCAGTACCATTGTTTAAACGAAGGATGTCTGCTAGAGTTCTTTATATTTGATGTGTTGTATTTCTTTGTCTTGTCTCTGGAGGTTAGTAGCGTGGATGTCAGGTTTTGGATTTTTTTTTTTTTTTTTTTAAATTTAATTTTTTTTTTTTTCTGGCCTTTCAGGATGCCCAACGCTGAAACACACTGGTATCAGATGGCCACAGAAATGCCAGATGCTGAAAATAAACTGACATTGTGACTTGGCTTGTTAACTGTATTAATACTGTATTTGCTTGAATGCAAAAAGATGTAAATTAAAATTACCATGTTAAACATGTACCTTTTACCCTGGAGGAATGCCATTCACCAAACTGATTGATTTCTGTTGTCGAGGTAATTGCATTTATGAAACAGTCCTGCTTGCTGGGAGAGATGTTTTATGGATTTTATGAGTTTGAGTCAAGAGATGTTTGAGGTTTATTTTAGTGCTGAAAAACGAGTCACCCGTGATAACGAGATGATTTTAAAAATGATTCGGTGGCTTGTTCTGTCTCTGCAGGATCTTTGCAGATCTTTTAATTTTAACATATTATTTCCAAAACATGATAACTTAAAGTGTCCTTTTGTATGTGACCTGTACTATATGATTCATTTAATATTGTATATATGATTTACCTTGTTTCATGTAGTGTTATATATCTAGATTAATTTTGTACAAATTGTCCCTCTGTACAGAATAAAACATCGATAGCAAGTGAAAGAAGTCAATCTGGCACATACCGTCTTTTTCTTCTGTTCTGGATGTACTTTCAGCGACACAAGGATTTAGAAAATGTTCTTATTTTTATTAAAATCTGCAAAGTTTCTTCCCTCCTCTATATAACTGACAAATGTTCATGCCCGTTGTGTGCTCCTATCACTGTCTTTAGTGGTGTACAACTATATAGAATGAATAAAGAGATTATTTGAATATATATTTTCAACCATGCATCCATTTTGGCTTTACTTTACTGGAAGGGCACATCTTAAATGACTATTTTGATAGTTTTATATTAGACTGGCTAGTATTAGCAACAGAAGAATGATCAAAATCATATTTGGATTATTTTCTCTATGTCAGTGGTAAGTAGCCAATTTGGCAGTGGGCTGCTTTGAACACAAGGGGGAGCCAAATACCTGAAAAAGGACTAAAGGACTGATCTACTAACCAGCCCAAACGCAGAGGAGTACATCTGCAACACTTAATGTAGCATTCAGACACAAATAGAGCTACATCTCAACCAAAGCCAACATTTTCACAATCAGTGAAACTCATGTGATGAAAGCTTTGAAGTCATTTTAGTCGTGCATTACAGTGTGCCTTCTCTGTGGTTTAGATGTCTGCATGTTTGCTGTGTTCACCAGCGAATAACTTAAACTACAGAAACAAAACTCACCCAGTTTTATCTGGAACAGCTGAAAGGACAAAGAGTTCATAAACAACAGGACGGTTTTGTAACAGAAATAATCAGTTTATCTGTTCCTCAAAGCAGCCTTCTCTGTCCATTTCAGTTGATTCATCTCGTGTTTGTGCAGAATAATAATGTCAAATACTGTAGTGCTGACTAACATTTTATTTTGTTGTTGAGTATGAATTATGTACTGTGGTATAGAGTGCTCATAAATATACATTTGAACTGTAAAATGAGTTCATTAGATTACAATTTCTTATAATATATCTTAAGATTCATCTTAGTTTTTACACGTGCGTATATTATACATATATACATATAACACTAAAGAAGAGCTTAAATCAAATGATAAAAAATATTAATTGTTCCTGCAATTTTTCAAGCAAAAATGTCAAACATTATTTGATTTTCTGCTTTTCTTGTCTTGGCATGATAATAAACTATATATTTGATTTGAATATATTTGATTATATTTTGGACTGTTGGGCCATCAAAACAAGAAATTTGAAGATGCTACCCTTTTCATTTTTTCATCTTTTCATCTTCAAAACTAAATTATCAGCAGATTAATCAATAATGGCAACTGACAATGGCCTGAGTTGTTCAGTTTCATTCATTCATCCAAATAAGTAAGTAAGCAGACTTCTGCATTGAGCCGATTACATGTGAGGAAGTGACGTAGGCAAAGAGATGAAAAATCCTGGAAAAAAAAAGATCAACTATTTTTTATTACAAGTGCTTTATGGATTACTTCCTGTTTCAGTAATGAGAGTGTTTTTGTTTGGATGTTGTTGGCCCTGTGTGTCTGTAACAGTTGGCTGTAGTAGCTTATCTCCTACTAGACTATTAAATCTTGATGTCACATAAGGTGAAGGTGAGGCCATGAGTCACAAAGGATTGGTGAGAGGAAGGCCAGTTGTAAACAAGCAAAATATTTCAAGGAAACCAGACATTTGTTGTTTCCCCGAAGACATTTCCGCAAGATCTGCTGCCTTGTCCTGATCTGACACCGCTGTTGGAAATAAACCTGGAATACACAGTTGGCCTGAAGTACCGGCGCTGTAAATTCACTCCTCGCTCTATTAAAAGAAGGCAAGTGAAGAGAAGGGATGACTGAACTTTGATGGTATTTGAACATTTATAGTTAGCCGTTTAGAAGAAGCAGAGAAAAACGTCAGCATTTGCATTAGCGTCTGGGAGAAGAGAGCACACGTTTTAAAGGCACTTCTCGTCCCAGCAGTGCATGAAAATAAGCAGTGCGCTTAATTTTTTTTAACCCATGGTTACCGTGTCAGGTGGATTCAGTTTTGTGCCATCTGTCACACCTACAATGCATACAAGATGTGACTTCTGGTATGCGACAGAACAAATATGCTCTGTGGTTAAGGCACACACTGTTGTCTATCCAAATAAAAAGTCATATTTGCCAAAAAACTATCAACATTTACCGGATTGATTAAGAGTTCACCCGTGAAAACCGCAAATTGATTTACTTTACTCTCCTGTCTCTGTGCAGAAGCTCCTCTAATCCCTTTTAACAGTCACATATGTTTTCCATCATTCTGTATCTAGTCCTGATGTCTCAAGAGTTAATGCGATCACATGTATCTCCACACTAGAAAGTTCCCTTTTTTTTTTGAGCTCTGCTATTCACTCGAGCGCAGCTGCAGGCCTGAGGAGGAGAACTCCTCATTGAGTTTGAACTACTGACTGTGTATTTTTGTAATCGCGTGAATATTCCGGATGCATGAATATATATTAAAATGGCGAATGAATAGAAGCTAAATGCTCAATAACTGCTTCCCACATCCCACACCGAAAGGACTGAAAACTCTTAGTTTTAGTTTGGTGTACTCACTCAAACATACTGTGAATATATATATAATTACGTTTTTAACATATGTGTGTCGTTGATTCTAGCCGTACACAAATGCGCAAGTGTGTTTTTATTTACTTCTTGAGGACTAAATATTTAATATGACCCACTAACTTTTATTTAACCAGGTAAGTCCTGCGGAGGTTGAGAGAGAGGGTAAGCATAAAAGGTTGCAGACAAAACAACACAAAATCATAAAGATAAACACCAAAAGTAGTACAAATAATGTGAAAATAAGGCTCAAAGTAGACAAAGAACAGACACAGTGTGTAAGCATATGTTGCATGTAAATCTACCCTGAGTCCTGCGGACACTGCAGTCAAACAGTAGCAGTAACAGAAGGAGTGCAGAGCCTAAACGTGGGGATTTAAATTATTGTGATTTAAGTCAACATAATACCAAAGTTATAAAAGCTAATGTGACTCCAGATGTGTTTTACAACAGCGTCTTCTGCAGTCTGGTGGGGAATTAGACGAGGTAGCGCAGCTGCCAGTCTGCTCTAAGCAAACGCTTTAATGTGCCGTGACCTCGGTGATAATGAAAGATTATCAAAGCAGTTTCACCCTCTCCGTCTTTCCTCACATTAACCATGAGCACAAAGTGAACCTGCAGCCACGGCGTCACTCAGTTTGTCTCTGTTTTGGGACTTTTTAAACATCTTCGCTGAGAGATTACTTAAAGAGAGAAAATGACTACATCACTGCACTTTATTACCGCTTCTTATGATGTTTCTTTTGACAGTTATATTGCTAACACAGCCTACCGTGACCATGTGGGCCTATGATCAGATATGTGTTTTTCCTGGACGTCTGCCAGCGTGACTGTTGGGGTTACGGCGTTCACTTTTCCAGGAAAATAGAGTTCTGCCATGATGGAGCAGCAATGCTAGATAAGAAATCAGAGGCGCCAAAAGGCTAATCTCACACTGTGAAGATATTCCACAGCAAATCGTGCGTTCAAATCTTATTATCGACAAATTTTACTTGAATTATCAAAAGTAAAATGTGCAGAAAAAGTGGTCCCTGTCAGTGTTTTGTTATTATACCTGATGTTTTTGGATTAATATTACAGCTGGATTCATTTGTGTGTTGCATTTTACTGCTGTAGATGTTTAATTACTTCAAATACTGCTGGATAGTTTCATCTGCAGCGATACATCATAATATCCTCATATGTTTGTATCAGCAGCGTCCCGTTAACTACGTTCATGAGAAAAACAGCCTCTTTTCAGCTCTGTGATAATGCATTTTCCAGCTAATCCAAGTGGGGTTTTAAATAGTTTGTTCTCTCTGCCAGGCAAGCCTGTGGGGAATCATGCGTTTGGTTGTGTGTGTGTGTCCACAGCTAATCTGACATACCGCTGGCCCCATCAACCTAATATCTTTCGTGCACCTTTATGACTGTATGAACAGTGACCTGTTGTGGTTGGGGTCATCCACAATTCTTGAAAAAAAAAAATATTTTATTGACTGCTGACTCCTACTAACCAGCCAGTGGGGGGCCACAATTCAACAACTGCTTCAGTTTGAAGTCTTGTTTCAGCTAGGGACAGCGTACGTGGTTGTCATGCTAGTGTTGGCAGATTCTTTTGTTGGCTGTCTCACTTTGAAAACGACCTTTTGCATTGGTGTTTGGGAATTGTCTGAGGTTTCTCTTCATATAGACTATCTACTCTGGTTACACCTTGATTATGCAACCTACACATTGTTTCTCCTTCACACACAACCTGCCCTGAATTCTCTGATCCCCCTACATGGCCCCAGACACACCTGGGGGGAGATCTGACTTGACTTGATTGAGTGCACTCTACCAGTTTAGATTAAGAAGAAAGAGAAATGGGTCTCAGTCCTTGCTGCGGAAGCCCAGGGTTCGAATCTGACCTGATCTGTGGCTCTTTCCCGCATGTCATTCCCCATCTCTCTCTCTCTCTCTCTCTCTCTCTCTCTCTCTCTCTCTCTCTCTCTCTCCCCACATTCCTGTCACTCTTCAGCTGTCTCTATCAAATAAAGTTCAGTTACATTTCACCACTGCTTTTATCACACCCCACTGAAGGTAATACGAGTTGAAAAGTATCAGCATTCCAGGAAAGATGTAGGAGTACCAAAAGAAACAAACGAGAGAGAAAGTGAGAGCGAAAAATGCCGTGTCCTCAAGGAAATGAACATTGCATTTGCTGAATTTGTTGTGTGCGTAACGTGTTTGAGAAATAAAGGCGTTATCAAGCTAAATTAATTCTTACTGATCCAGGTCAGAGACCGGCCTGCTCTCTCAAATCCCACAGCATCTCCTGGGCTTGTGTATCACAGTGTATTGCTGCCAAGCTGTCCTTACTTGCCCTACCTGACTCACTGTGGCCCAGAGCCAAGACTGACAGACTGCTGGAAGGGAAACCTGCCACCATCTGGAACATCACACGCAGCTAGTAACAGCCAGCTCATAGACAAAAGGTTACATTCCCTCGCTGTATCTATCTATCTATCTATCTATCTATCTATCTATCTATCTATCTATCTATCTATCTATCTATCTATCTATCTATCTATCTATCTATCTATCTATCTATCTATCTTCACTGTTTATCCTTAGAGGTGGAGTTGTATCGATAAGGATTTTTAAGCTTTAAATATTCGTTGACTCCAATTAGTTGGATACCAACTAATCACTGTAATCATATATATTTAGAATCCCATTATAAGATAACAAATGTCAATTAAAACAGAAGCTTTATTGTGTCTTCTTCTTGGTGCTCTTTAATTGAAATGCCCGTGCAGCATCAACTAAATGCACAACGGGGACAGCGGAGCTGTAAAACGAGCTCTGGAGTGATTACATGTTGTGATGGAAGATTGTTTTCAGTTGAATTGCAAACAAATTGCAGCTTTTCATTTCATGATCAGATCTGCCTGAGCAATTGCCCAACTCTATATTTCTGATGCTCACACACGCCTCATTCTCCTTCAGATACTGAATCACACCTGAAGCGGGCGACTGAAAGATATAACTGATGTTGTCATGAAGCTAAATGTGTTCATTGTTGAGTAATGAATAAACTCAGTTCATCTCCGGACTATGCTGTCATTTCTTGAATGTGAATGACATATTTAAGTAGGGCATGAGTCAGTCTGGAAGACCTTTTCAGATCTTGACATTAATTAGCAGCGACGCTAATAAAACCTGACAAGTTTTTCGTGCACCTGATTTTTGTGTACACTCTGGTGTTAAGCAGCACACACACACACATCATTGTTAAGGATCATTAAGCACGGTGGTGCAGGACACCTTAATTTCTCAAAATGCAATTTCCTCCCCTGACTAAAAGATGTGATATTTTATATTGCATGAAGGCAGCCACTGAAATGGAGTATATTAAGCCACCCCAAAGGTACTAAGTTATATTAGACAAACTGTCAAATAAGAAAAATATACATCCTAACTTACGCTGGGCTTGCTCTTTCTCATGATGCCTGTAGGATGCACAGTGATATTTTAATGTTACAGATAACTTTTATGGGAGAAAACACGAGAGGTATAAAACATGCACCATCTGTCTCTTGTACAGTCTTGAACCCTCTGCATCATCGTGATGATTTCTTTCCTTGTGAAATGAAAAAAAAAAAAACATAAATTAAAAAATAATCCAACCTGAACGTGTTCCATGTCGGTTTGCTCACCTCAGGAGCCTTTGTGAGATGCAGCCAGGCGTTTGAGGTTTCTAGGCTGAAGTCCTGCTTTGATCCTACAGGGGGAGTTGTTACTCCGCAGGGACCGGCCCACGAGCCTAGGATGAAGGGAAAGATGTGAGATGGAGGAGAGGGCAGCTGAGGTGAGTGGCGGGGTGGCAGCCGCAGCCTAAAGCTTCACCACAGCCCCAGCAGGGTAATCTAATCAGCTGTTTCAGAGACTCTCTTGGACTGTGCATCTCTCTCTCTCTCTCTCTCTCTCTCTCACTTCCCGGGTATGAGACGAGCTCATTCCTTGTTTTCAAGTGATATGCCTCATCTCATTATCTTCAGTCGGGTATGTAGAGAGGTTTGAGAACAACTGATAAACTCTGTGTTTTTTTCCCTGAAGAAAGATATGGTTTAGGGTATTTTGTTTGTGGGTGATTTTAATCGTTGCTTGTCTTGTGAGTGAAATTGCCCTTCATATGAGGGTGTCTACCCACTTCAGGTGATCTGTTTTGTAATGAAACGTTTCCCCAAACCACTTTAGTGCAAAGTAAATGCTATTAGTGTACTGTATTCATTTTAAAATTGCATATCTTTGCGATGCAATTTAATATAAACCTCTATTTCACTATTGCACTGAGACCCACATCTATATGAAAAATAAATCATGAGGGAGTGTGCGGATGTTAAAGAGGCAAACGGTTGGTAATTTTCAGGCAATATAGATGATAACTGGCAGGATTTATTCATAAATAGTCTCTCAATCACAATGCACAGCAGGAACAAGTGAAGGTTAAAGCTACGATATATAATGTGTCAGCTGCACAGCTAGCCAGCACTTGCTACTGACAGAATAATGTCTTATATAAAAGAGGAAAAAAGTGTAGAGTAAGAACTGGAAAAAAAATTGAATCCTTGAATGATTCAACGCAGATATCTAGTTGCAAGGAATTTTATTTTAAAGTTAATTAAAGTTAATTTTAGAGGATGTGCTGATAGTAGTGTGCCATCAAAACGTCTGACATTTGATCATGCAGCTGGAAAAAATTACAATATTTCCAGTTATCAGTGAAAGTCAGATGGGACCAAAAATATCCCTTAATGAGAGTGGAAATCCCATGACTGATCAAAGACTGCATCAAATTGTGTTTCTGTTGGGCAAACAACACGCACTCCATTTAATTATCTACATACTGATGATTTTAGATGATAAGTTAAGGGAAAAACACACTTAAGACAAACCATTCAACACCTTAGGATCTTTGGTGGCATACCCTAGAGACAGGGTGGTCCATGACATCAACTGTAAGGAACAGTGCATCAGTGAAATGACAAGACTGCATGGACTGGGAAGGAAGGGGTCAAGGGAATAGACATAGACATAGGCTAGAACTCAGTGGACAAAGGTGGAGAAAGATCAAGACAAGGATGCCCCCCACCATCCTTACTCTAAGTAACTAGTGCCGTTACTTAGTTAACATGCTGACAACTGATGTATCTGATGAGACAGATATATATATGCATATATGCAGGACAGAAAAGATATTTTAAGATCATTCAAACACACCCAATGACAAAGTTTGTCCACCAGAGACCACTGACCAGTTTATGTGTCAACTCATTCAGAACACAGTTTGATGACAACATTTGACAAATGTACACGATGAGGTACATCGACTGACCTCACCTGGTCTCTCAGCATCAACTCTACAGCTAAGAAGGCCTCAACTTTCTGTGGAGACTGAAGAGTCTGCCATCGCCTGTCCTAACCATCTTCTGTGCAGTCACTGTAGAGAGCACGCTGGCCAATTGCATCACACCCAGACACTGAAGGAGCACGCAGATCCCCTCCTGCCCTGAAGGATCCCTCCCACACAGACTGTTTGCCCTTCTGCTATCAGGCAGAAGCTTTCACAGCATCAGAACCAGGTCTGCAAGGTCCTGCATAGCTTCTTCTCCCAAGCTGTCAGACTTGCTTAACGCTGTGCCGCCATCCACCATAGAAGACACCTCAACCCCACCCACTTTCTTCACACATAGCTCACCTGGCCTACATCTCTCCGCTTCTGCAATGGACATTTCATGACTACCCTGTACCGATGTTTTGGTGCATTATTATATTATCTTTTTATACACTTACTACACTTAAACACCAGCAGTCAAGTCAGGCCACAAACACACATTTGTAGTTCTGTTTGAAATTGTACTTGTTTTAGAATCCAAAATGGATCTTGAGTAACATTTCTTTTGTCAGACTACTAATTACCAAGTTAATATTACTGCCTCTGAGACACAAATGCAAGCATTTTCAACACAGCTCTGTCAATAACATAAATTGGTACTAGGTAATAGGACTTTTTCACAGAGCATATATTGTCTTGGCATAGTAGGAAATGCATGGGTGTTACTAATAACTTCACAAAATCATTTCATATAACTAATAACACATTAAAACAACCAATAAATTGTTTAAGTATGCCATATTGTACTTAATGCAATACCACTGGTGATACATGATTAGATTAAAAAATATATTTCAGAGATTCCTCCTCAACTCAAAGGACTGAGTTCTGGAGGAATCTCTGAAATATATTTTTTAATCTAATTCATTCATTTAGATTTTTTTTTTTTTTATTTGACAGAGACAGCTTGAAGAGTGACAGGAATGTGGGGAGAGAGAGATGGGTGATGACATGCGGGAAGCTGGAAAGAGCCACAGGTCGAATTTGAACCCTGGGCTGCCGCAGCAAGGACTGAGCCTTTGTACATGGGGCGGATGCTCAACTGAGCTAAACGTCACCCCTTCATTTATAAATATTAAACAAAACACTAGCAAGCAACACAAATGCTTAAACTATAAAATCACAGGAATGTACTTTAAAATATGTCTTGTATTTCCTGTAATATTATGATTGTCAAGAAGGTACCGTGTACCGTATTCTTACATCCATGATTAGCCATGAGCTAAAATATGATGTGTAAATACTAAGAAGTAAAAGAAATGGTTCAGAAACACTCATATGAATAAACCTGTCCTGTGTGAACTGATATTATAACGGTTATAACGGTGATACTTTAAGAGTTTACTATTTTCTGAGGTGGTAATACATGTGATCAAGTGTATATCCAACGGACGTTTCAAATTGGCGGGATATTTAAACTGCAGCCGCTCGTTGCTAGGTTACAGCCGCCCGGCGTAACATAGCATGTCATTATCAAGCTCACCTGCCAAAAGTCGGACTTCGTCACGTCAGGTCACGTCAGGTCGGTTTTGTGGGTGAAATATTGGCGCTCTCCTGCTGCTCTTAGTCTGTGCTATCTCCTGCCCTGACTGTATCCGAGTTTACCTGTCCAGCTGTGGGTCCGTGAAGACGTCCGACGCCGCTGGGCCGCCTCGTTTCAACAAGCTAGCGTAAGTATTCTCACGCTAATATTGTGTATGAGGTGATGTCTTGGTTCTGCTCGGTTTGTGTGCTTCAACATTTACTGGCAATACCAGGTACCTGCAAGGCTTGCTTGATATGCTTTGCTGTCAATTGTGAATTAGCTAATTTCATTCAATGACCGAGCTTTTAGCTGTTTGGTGTCGTTTGACACACATTATGATGCTGATTAGTGTTATGACTGTGGCATTAGGCACTTTTCCTCCTGGTTATTTGATTGTTTGTGCTCAATAATGTAATACAACATTGGCTTAAGGTGTCTAAATATGACTTTTGCCTTGCTAATTTCAATTGGAAACTCAGCATATCTTCTTAAGTACAGGATGTTTAATCACATTTGCATTTTCGAGACATACTGTTCTTTACATTCAGGTAAGTGAACTGTTTAGACTTGTCATAAAGTGTTGAGCTCCTGTTTTGCGGTTTATGCTGCTGCTGTCAATCTTGTCTTTATAATCCTCAACTCATATGCTGAGTTTGATGCTTGTGGAGTGACGGGGTCAGAGCCTTTATGCTGAATAGCAACACTATTATGCAATAAAACATTGACCTTCATGCTAATAGTGCAGGACTGGACTACTTCAAACAGAAAATGCCATATATTGAATGAGTGTGGCTGTTGTTTGAGCTGGCATCTGTTAACTGAATTGATCACAACATGTGTTTTTTATGTAAATGGGGTGCTAGAAGATTTGTCATCTTCTTGGTGTGCCCCTGAGAAATATCTGAACTATCATAGATGTTTCCAAGGATGGAGGAAGCACTCTGAAATGCACTCTACGCTACAAAGGGGTGGATTTATCTAAAAAAAAATTGTGTCATGAATACGAGCACTGAGTTAAAATATGGTTATAAGTTTGACGAAAATGAGATGTGTTTTTAATCATCTCCTTAACAGTTTTGTTCAGTTGTATTATAATGAACTAATCCTCAGCAGAGCTGCACAAAATGTACTGCGTGATGACCTCTTCAGATGTGAAATAAACAAGGCTTAGCATTGCTAAATCCTCAATGAGCTTTTGTTTTGCATTTTGCTCGGCGCGTTCATGTATTTGCAGCAACCAGCACATTGAGTGTCCAAATCAGAGCAGAATGAATTGGAACAAATGAGAAACACACTTCCAGATGTCTTTGCAAGTGTTTACATGCAAACGTGAATGTAATTTCTGTGATTTTGTTCTTAAGAGGGACTTGATAGAGTTTGACAAAGGAAACCTCAACAAAAATATATAAAAAAAAGTGAGTGACTGTGGTCCAAGTCCAAGCACATAAATCTGAATATGGTGAACTGAATATCTTTGAGTTTTGGATGTTAGTTGGATAAAGATGACATCAGCTTGGATGCCAGGACTTTATGACATTTATGGCGTTCTTCACTAGTTCATGGCCTCTTTTACACTACTTGATTAATCAGTGAGGTAAAGACTATTGACAAGTTGAACCCACCCTACCTCTGATCTGTCACACACTGAATAAGACATTATGGTTGCAGTATGGATTGTTGCTCACACTATTTTTTAGTACTCTACACACTGTAGGGCCTTCATATTTATTTAATCTTTGTTCACAACTTCCATTATCTGGTGGTGGTTTTCATTTCCTTTATAATAACTTGAATTGGACTGTCGGTTAGACTAAATAATGCATATAAAAATGTCACCTTGTGTTCTAATTGAAATGAATATTTCTTACTTTTTTCTGAGGTTTTATAGACTAAATGATAATTAGCTAACCGAGAATGAAGCGCTGAAAAAAAAATCAATTGAGAAGTTAAGGAGCATGTTGCAAATTGCAAACCACACTCCATTGCTTACTGCTACAGTAACAATAAAAATCAACAACAACACAGGGTGAGACACCCAGATAAAATCTATTGATATTTCAGTGCACTATTTCAGCAATAAAATCAACAACAACAACTATAAAAGTACTAATAAAGTACTAAGTATTACTCATCCAGTCGTGGTGGGCAGCCAACTTGCTGAGTTTTTAGCACCACATCAATCCCTGTCCTTGTGATACCTTACATAAAAATGGTTCCCATGAGTTCAGTGCAGTGAGGTAAACACATTTAAAATTTGAGAAAAATAAAGCATTGGTATCAGATTGAGATGGGCTATAAGTAGATACACTTGAGGTATCTGGAGAGAAAAAGAGGGATTGTTGCATCCCTAGGATGAGATTACTGGGACATAACATTGAGTAGTGCAATTTTTACTAGAAAGAATATTCCGTTTTTATTCCAAGAAAATTATTTATGTGTCAGTTGCTGCCATTGACGTCATTGGCTCCAGTTTTATTCCCAACCACCAATTCTTAGCCACGTCATGGGAATAGTGTTATATAAATTCATTAGATTATATTGCTGTTGAATCTTTTTGCGCTTATTTAATTAACAGAAAGACAAAAGCTCAGTGTGTTTTATATCAAATAGAAATTAGAAACCTATTTTCCATTTTCTATAGATGAATTTAGCAGTGACGGAGAAAATGTTCAACATACTGACTAATGATTATCTGGCATGCACTCCTCCCACATGCAAGCTGTTTTTATGACATTTCCTCTTTTATAGCATTCGTGTCTCCTGCTGATCTCTCCATATGGTTTATATGTTTGAGTTACCGCACATGTTCTGTACTTGAGTCAGCCCCTCACATATCTCCATCACTTTCTAACGTGAGATGAAAGGGAGTGTTAAAGCCGAGCGTATCCGAACGCTGCCGACGACCACTGATCACAAATGTTGAAATCTGTAATCATATGGAAGCCTAATGTATGTGAGAGACATCTGAAGGTGTCTGAACGTTGATGCATACTGCTTTATGAATATTGCTTCAATGTTGAAGTTTAATGGCTTGAGCTATAATTATCACGTTGATGAGAAGGCAAGATGTTCATAGTGACACCTCAGTAATGACCATGTTTGGCGAATTATATACATCCACATCCTACATGGCGTGACATACTTACAATTTAAGTTGAATTGGGTGCGAATATGAATGAAAGCCAGAGTCGTTGAACTCTTTAGGTGCCCTTCTATAACCTCCCAAAGGATGAGGATGTGGGTTAATTTATCTTTTTATTAGGTTCAAAGGGTGCCATTTTCTTTTATGAGCCAAATATCATGGAGATTTGAATAAGATTTGAGGCAGCTAATGATGGGAAGGATGGAAAGTTCATTCATCACCGACTGTCTTTTCTAGTGTTGCGTGTAGTTATTAAATGTTTATATACCTCTTTGAAGAAAAGTAGATGCACACATTCTTTACTGTAATTGCTGGAACTTCCATGTCCATAATAACAGAGATCTCCAGCGTTCACATGATTAAGTCTTACCCCAATGCTGACAAGAACATACAGCAAACTGTGATGACTAAATCTTAACTGGCATTCTATATTTTGAACTTGGAAGATTGCTGCATGTTACAGACTAACAAGCCTCTCGGGTAGTATAGAGACTAGAGGAATTCATGGCAGCATTCCCGCTACGACATAACATATTCATTCGTGTTTGGTAATAATGAGCACAACTGGCAGTAAACTAATAAAATTCAGCATGTTCTTAGACATTCAGCTGTTGAATATAGACAGCTGTTGTATATGTCCCTGCCAGCAAATACCTGGACAGTCACGGTGTCTTTCCACGTGTGCTCATTTAATATCTGCACCATCATGTGGTGTGTCAATGTGCATACATTGTACCAAAAGCTGTAATGTTTATAGCTCACTAACATGTACATCTACATAGAGAAGTGTCTTGGAATAAAATAAATGAAACAAACAGGTGTTGTTTTTTTTGCCAAATTTACAACTAAGTCAGCACTTTACACATTGGTTATCCAAAATACCAATTACAGAAACAGAAAGGAGGAGAAATGAAATAGGTATAAAAAATATGTCTTTCATTACAAGAGGTTTTGCTGTAATCCTTTCCATTAAGTACACATTCATTAACCTGTCGTGTCTTTGATGTAGAGTAGATGCCAGTGGATTGAGCCAAGATAAAGTTATTATTCTTCAGTAGAGGGATATTCAGCAAGTAAGCATTTCATCACTCTATCAGATTGCTCTTATAATATAATTCAATGGGTCTAATGAGAAATCAATATTCAAAATGTAGTCACAAGTATTCTCGTATGAATCCATTCCTAGAATGACTTCAATTTTGGACAATCCCAAAAAATGTGCATGTGATCTCCAACCTGTTTACAATCCTTCAGTCATATTTTAATATAATGAATAATTCCAAAATACTTTATTGTTAATTTACCACTAAATTCTTTCCAAAGAGGGCTAATAGTTACTTTAAATCCCCTTTCACACACATTCATCTCCAGCTCCTGATTTTATTTATTTATTTATTATTGATTTGTGACACAGTTGTTGTTCTACTCTTCTTCCATAATCCTTATTAGATAAAATTCTATGGGTGATCACTTAAGGGTAATGCCTTCCTTTGTGACATTAAATAATTCTCAATTGTCAGTAACATTTGATCTATTGTAATAAGTCCTCTGCCCTCTCCCTAAATCCAGCATCTAATTTATGTGGTAGAGTCCACGTTCTTTGCCATCTTTATCTACTCTTAATATTGTTAAAGGTGCTTCCGCCCTTTTTCTCACTTTCTGGATGCATCATCATTTCATTTTTTATCTTTCTTTTTTCTTCAGCTGCAGCATATTCTCCAGAGGCACTAATGGACATTTCTTTTTCCAGACCTAGCCATGATATTTTTTTGTACAGCCACAGTTTGTTGCTGATGTTTCTGGGGTTTCTTGATGTCTAGATAAATCCTTGTGCTGACCAATTAAATTAAACCTTGTTATCCAATTAAGGCGGATATTTACGCACCAGCATCATAGCCTCGGATTAGGCTTGATTAATTTCATAACCTGACATGATGCCAAAATTCTTCTCACATTTCAAAAGTATTGGGATAGATGTTATGCCATCATTTATAGACAGAATGCTTTCATCCATGTACATATCTGATGTTTGTACTGTTTAAGCCATGCTGGTGGTGCTGGTGTTGTGGTTTTATGCATGGAAATGTAGTTTGGTCGGTTCACCACTTTCTTCCAGAGTGAAATATGTAGATAGCAGTCAAATAGATTGCCATGCAACTCTGAAGATGCATTGATTTCCTAGAGGTCGAATCCTACTGACTCTGGAAACCGTAGCGTATCCTGATGGGTTGATGCACATCAACCTGCAATGGTGCGGGCTCACATTAGGTGCAGGTTTTGACACATACAGTATGAGATCAGTTAGTGGTGTGTGTTGTCCTGTTGATATGTCATGTTAGTTAGCACAGTGGTTGAGTCATTGAGTCATTGCCCTATTACTTCTGTATCATGGAATATATATGCCTATATATGGGCACACATGCAGTTACGTATACGTATATATACGTTGTATATATATATATATATATATAATAACAATCTAAATGCAAATCTATGCCAACTGCACCACACAGATATAAAAACTATATGATATATTAAATATCCACTAAGATTTGTGTGTAGATTTGAAGTGTAAGATTTAGGGGTCTTCATTTACAGAATATGGCATTAATTCAAAATAATATACATAACAATGTTTTCATTGGTGTGTAATAACCTGGAAAAAAGAAATATTATGTTTTTATTACTTTTTTAAATTACATTTTTTTTTAACCAAGAACAGACAAACTAATTTTTTTTTTCCATATTTTGTGGACACTGTAGTTTCTCCTAAGCGAGAGGCAGCTACCTCTTGTTCATTCCACTTCAACTTTTTAGCTACAAACGACTAAATCCTACCCAATGGTCCTTGAACTACAACAATGAACTTGTCTGTGATTTTTAACCTTTGTCTGTCACCAATTTAAATCCTTATGTGTTAATATCTGATAAGGCTGCACATCACTGTCACAACCAAGGCCAAACAAACAACCAAGAAAAAAAAATGTTCAAAGTCTTCATTATATCAGACATGCAAGGCTATCCATGAATGTTGGAAGATGTGTGGTGCTTCAGAATTCAAATTAAGTTCACAGCAGCAAAGCTGCCTCTCTATGCAATGGAGCCATCACCAGAACAGCAGGGGTATTGAACAGACATTCACTCTAATTATAAATCAACCTCTTGCTGCTCAGCCTGCTCAGATTGCTCACACTGGTCTCTGTCTTTCTCTCTGTGTGTGTCTCTCTCTCCCCCTCTGTCTCTCTTTCTCTCTCGCCCACGTCTACCCGCAGCCAAATACTTTGGTTCATCCAAGGTAAATCTGCACTGGGTAAACAATCACCACCATAGGGGTTACAAATTAGACCAGCATTCTAAAAAGTTGAAGTGGAATGAACAAGTGTTCTTGTGTCTAAAGACACACTTTATCAAACATTCAATAAATATTAAGGTCAAATTACAGCAGCCCATGTAACTAGACCAAATGTCTTTGAGGCAGTGAAGAATAATCCCTACTGGTCTGAACTTGTCTTGAATTGGTTTATATTGTAGTGAAGATTTCCAGTTTTTCTAGTATGTACTTATAGAGCTTCACCTCATAACTCATCTCCTGCAGTTGTTAGGGTATTAATAGGGCACTATGTCACATTCTTAAGTGATTCCTGGTAAGTCCTGTGACCTGAAGGTGCAGATCCGTAGCCAGGTCACCATCCTAGTTACCTCAGTGATCGTGCCTGTCATGCCCAATGCCAATGTCTGGTGTAATCTGCATCTCGAGTAAATCTGTCCTTAATTGCGGCAAACATCAGTTGTGCAAGGGGGCACCAGGTCAAGTTGAATTTATTATTCTTGTACAAGAAGAAGCGTTTAACAGTGCAACACACAAGGGGTTACAGAGAAAAAGGCTTCCACAAGAGCCTTGACAATTAGTTCTCATTAGGTCTCTGACACCTTCCCATAGATACAGATAGCATCATAACGTCTTTCTCAGTTCTCTAATCAGTAGTCAGCAGAATATCCCTTTGTCTAAAGGACACCTCCCTGACCTATCTCCAACCCTTTGTCCTGTTCTGAACTTCCTCCATCTATACATAAATTTGAACTTTATCTCTCCCTGCTAACCTCAGCAAAAATGTTATTAAAGGGAAGCGCCCACAAGACATGTAAGAAATAGAAACACATATACACATTACATGATTTAAAAACATCTGAACTCCAGTATAATCCTATTTTTATAACAACAAGCATCCCACACAAATGGTTACAAAAAGATTTCATTCTTGCGACAGAAGAAGAAGTCAAAGCCAGTGATACAGCAGTTAAACCCCAGGTAATGACCCTTGCACTCCAGTAAATAAGCTTGGCTAAACAATTAAATCAAAACCAACGCACCAACACTAAAAGAAAAGCACTCATTGGCTATAATCCTGTGTGTCATTCAACATACCATGAAAATCTGAGAGGAAATGCTTACACATGCATGTTCTGTCATCTTCCTCTTTTGCCTTTCCAGTTACCCAAACCACACCCCGAGGTGAAATGAGTCCAGAGGAGTGTGAGGGGCCCTACATTGTGGTGGCTGAGCTTAGGAAGGATTTAAACACTACTACTTAACGGCTCTTAACCTCACTGACCCTTTTGGGACTAATACAAATCCTGTTGTGCTAGAAAATTACATTAAGCCCTTGCTTTGAACCCGGGTCCCCAGTGAGCACATGGACTGGAGCATTTATGGTAGGTTTATTAAGGTTTTCAGGCCGCAATTCCCTAACTTGACAAGTACTGTATGAGCCAAACCACACCCGGATTGAAGATTGTCCATATTTTTCGATATTTTGTCAACATTTACTGCCCGTAATCAAACACTGAAATTAGACAAGTGGAAAAATCATCAGTGGTTGTTTTTATCTCTGTATTTGTCGCTCTTATGACATTATGCATACAACCTCAACAATTAGCCTGAATTTCATGAAGTCATCGTCTGAACATCCTGGTCTCACCTCATTCAGTTGTGACTGAAACTAAGTGGAGCCTGTGCTGCAGGTGCAGGAAGTGTTTTGTTTGGATTTGTGTTTTGTTTGGATTTTATCTTGCCTCCCTCAGAAATGACATGAATAGGTTCCAATTCTCTCCCACCACCTAATGATTGGCGAGCATGGCAGAGCTATAACCGTGACAGTAAATAAATTTCAAGCTGTGTCGAAATTAATCTGTTTGTTTTGCTCTGATTCCTGAACTCAAAACCACTTCACGACACACACAGATTTGTTTAATTTTGCACACAATTTATATCTGGTTTCCCCAGCAAAACCATTTTTTTGCTGTTTTTTCCACTAAACGTTCAAGCCACCATTTTACTGTAGAGATATATACAACATATCTCTTTGTAAAATACTATGTATTTCAGATTATAGTGAGGGGAGACCTGTATAGTTATAATCAGAGTTAAAGACTGAGTTTTGAACTACACTTTCTTTCAGATTGGAAGCACCTCCTGTAACCTGGGATGAAGTTGCATACTAGAACAAGTCCTCCCTTCCACTCAGAAATCTAATTTAATTCATTTGAATGTTTGACCTTCACTTCATTCAATTTAAGCCCCAAATAAATGTGTGTATTCTGAGATTTTTTACATTTTTTATTTAAATTTTATATTTGAATGGTAAATTCACATGACAACATTCATACACTGATGTCTCAGGCTGCCATGCAAGGTGCCAACCTGCATATCCAGAGCAGTTAGGAGTTCAGTTTCTTGCTTGAGGACACTTTGACACACACTCTGGAGCAGCCAGGGCTTGAGCACAAATTAGTATTCAATTCAGAGTGTTTACAACATGTCTGGAGGGGATCTTTAACAACCACATACCTTATTCATACAATCACACTCTGTGGTATTTGTTACTTAGTGGCTGTTAGAGGAACGGTAATAAATACCACACTATCAAAGAATGAGTCACTTCTATGAACAGTGCTGAAATCGACAGTTTATAATAATGATGATAATATGAAACTAAAAAAAATAAAGGTTACAAAGGAAATAAAACAGCAGAAAAATCCTGAAACGTATGGGTAACAAAATACATTGGACCAGAAAAAAGTTTAAATATTTCTAGTAATACTGAGAAAATTCATGTAACATCTTCACCCTTTTTTACTTGGGAAGGTTGCTTCACTGCAGAGGAACTCAACGCTACGTGCGGTCTTCTAACAGGTCGTAAATAAAGCAAGGAGCGAGACCATGAAGAGTCTTAAATGTAATCAGTAAAATCTTAAACTCTCAAAACACATTGTGAGTCAGAGGTTATGCGGTCACATCTTTGAGCAGGACTGTCAGATGCTCACGATAATCTTAACCCTGACCCAACCCCCAGACATGACTCCTCTTCTAACATTAATCCCAACCCAAAGATTAAACACAGCCTAGACATTCAATATCTATACACAGCTTTTCACGCGTTAATAACACGTGAAGTCTGGTACATTGTTGGTACAGTGTTGACCAGCGTTCTTCTTGACCCTTTCTACCTCTTTTCTATGACAACAAGCACCTCAAAAGTTGAGAAACAATTTTTTAATCTAAAACAATGGAGTGCACGAATAAAACAAGATGAAATAACTAACCAGATATGGTACCCATCTGCTCCATCTTCCACAACCACATCAAATGAACAGACCTCAGTTGTCAATTAACTAATGGAAAGGAACAATTTGAAAAAAAAAACAATGACTTTTATAGCTTATATAGACTTGTTTGTGAAACAACTAATGTATTGTCCCAGAACTATTGTTATTTCAGCTGAACTTTGGTGAGTCACCATGTTATCTACCATTCCTTGATGCTTCCAGTAAAAGTATCTTGACTCGTCCCAAGTCTCTACTGGAAATGTATCACTTCTTCTACAATGTAAGTTGAGACTTGGCTGATGCAAGAGTAAATCACAAAAGCATGCCTCTTTTCAAGAAAACCTCACTGTGTTCTGAGAAATCCTGACTGTTTTCTCCAGACAGAAAAAACGATTAGTCATGAGTTTGTCCCTTTGATGCAAAATTTACTGTAAGTAATTTACGAAATATGTTCTCCACATTCATTCTTCACCTATGAACTTTAAATATGAACGAAACAAAGATGTTTATTCAGCTCTTTCAGTACCAAATGACTGCTAATGTCTATGTAAACCTTTCTATCAAGTAGGTCTTCTATTCTTGACTCACATTGGCTGTTGCAAATTAATTTGCATGCTTATTTGTTCTTCCTCTCATTTGACAAGCATCAAACTCCCACTATAAAGGTTTAAGAACACATTCACACATGTAATTACAGTAGCATACATTTGGCAGTGTTGATCTCGAAACTCGCCTTACACGTGAAAACCTGAACATTTGTAGGTGAAAGGCTAATTTGGAAATCAACCGTGGGGTCTCATTCACTCGGGCTCTTTACTGGTTATTTCAATGGCAAGCTGTTGGGCTGATATTCAAAAGTTCTTTTTTGGCAAGAGAAAGCTGTTTTTGATTAACAACCCCGCAGAGTTTTGGAGAGGTCCATACTGTAGGCTATAGAAAGAGGGCCTCACTGCATAGTAAATGGAAACTTTAGGGAATAGTTCACGGTAAATGCATGAGACATAACAGCGAACATAGGGCAATCTTTTCTGTCAATAAACATAAGAGCGTCAACATTTGACAGGACATTGATTTATCATGTTTTTGAGCTGCATCTGGTGAACAAAATATGAGCAGAGACATTAATCAGTAAGAACAGAGCAACATCTAGTACAAGCCAGTTGAGAAATGTGCCGGTCCTCACACATGCAGAGCACGTAGGCGCTCTCCACATACATTCTGTTTCTCATTACGCTTACATACATGCTTCTCATTATGTTCAGGACATCCTCCCCCCAAGCCTATATCCATTTAGCCATTTATATGTCAACAGAATTACCACGGAGAAGCTCTCTGTTTCAAATGGACGTTTTCTCTTACTTAAGCCTTTTGTCCAGCTCTGATGTGTTACTCCATATGTGAGCCTTTCCTAATGCTTAAAGATCCCCTATGGTGCCTACGTGTTCCTTGTAAACCATAATATGTTACAGGAAGGGATGGTCAGAAATGATTAAGACCGGATTTTAGTGTTGTGTATGACCACATAAAAATAGATACATTTGTTTCATATTAAAAATGCATTTTGTATAGTTGAAATTCACTCCTTCTCTCCCGTCTGCTGCCTCCTGAAAAGACTTTGGCTAATCTCAAGGCAGTGAGTGTACAAGTCTGTCCTCATCTGAACTTTGGGTAGATGCAAATACACAGCCGAGTCCGCTGCTGCTGCCTAGCCTCTCTCTCCCTCTCCCTCTCTGTCTCTCTTTGCTCAGCATTAGCTCGCTTTGCTCCATTGCCTCCCGCCTGCTCACAGCATGTCAACAAGTAAGATCTGAGATGCGACTGTGTCAAGTTGGAATCATATCAGGTCTAAATACGAGGAGTGTCATTTGGAATTCACAGACGAGTAAAGAGAGGCAGAGGGCGAAGACGAAGAGACGCAGAGGGATGCAGTCAAGAGATACACGATGCACACACACACGCACACACACACATATTGATGCAAACAAACATTGTATAAACAGAAGGCAAAGTTATCCGGTCATCTAACTCCTAATCAAAAGTGCACTGATGACATAGATGTAAAAAAGGGGCTTTATTTCCGTGGCAACCCACTAGTGCAGGAAAACCAAAAATACTGCATTGCATCATAGCATTAAATCCCAGTGACTTGTGTTGACCACAGCTATATTATGTCTTCATGCTACTCCCTGACTAAACTCCAAAGCAAGGATGAAGATAATGACGATCCACAAGAGCGATTTTAATCTGCAGCTTCAGAAATCACCAGCAAAATGGAAATAATCTGTTCAACCCACCTGGAATGCACAAGGCCACAGTTTGACATTACAGCACAGGATGTTGATGCTTCTCATCAGTGATTTGTAGCCTTCGTTGTGTAATTCTTGAGGAACAAACTGATTGTAAGTGTTCAATGTCAGCTTTGTAGCCACTTTGCCATTGATTTGTTGTCCACCAAATTGGAACACCATTGATAGAAATTTTTAATATCTGCAATTCGAACTTATAAGTAGGAGGCAGGTTTTATTTTTTAACTTCCTCATTATGGTCCAACCAATACCATGTTAATACAGCAATTAAATACTGTATCCTTGTTGCTGGACTGTATCCGACCCTCAGTCTTCACCACATACTCAAAATCCTCTGTACTCAATACCAGTCTCAGACTACCCAGTGAAAATAATTGTTATTGTCTCTCAAAACTCAAAGAACTGATCATTAACACATCAAACAAACCCCATTCCCCCTCCATCCATGGCAAGACAGTAGAACAAGTCAATAACTTTAACTATCTTGGACTCACTATAAACAATAAAAGTTTTGATCAAAACATCACTTTTATCTCAATCCCAGAAAAACTCTTTTCGGTATCTGTTAACTCTGTCTGTTGTCTACCCTGTTGTTGCCTCTACAAAAGCATAATTCAACCCATGGTGTTGTACTGTTTTCCCTGCATCTTCACCATGTTGACCATCTCCAACATAAAATAAGCCAGCATCACACATACTGTCTCTAAAATCATCTGCCTTCCCACACCCAAACTCTCAGACATGAGCTATCAGCACTCATAATATCCAGTGACACTGATCACCCCCTCAATCATCACTTCACATTGCTGCCATCTGGACGGAGATACAGGACCTTTTTAAAATGGAGAGGAGCTCACTTCAGCACTGCCTCGCTGACTATGTTGTGTGCTGGGATGTATGAATGTATCTATTTATGGGGACTATGTATCTTTGTATGTTGCTGCAAATCTGCCTCTGTAACAATAAAGTCTAAGGCTTTGTTCAATTGGCAGACAAATCAAATATATTTCTCAAATCAGATCTTAAATCCACACTGTAATCAGATCGCATTTGTGTGTCCAGATATCACCAACCTATCTGCATGGGTTGCTGTGGTAACGACACAGGCACCAGTAACTACGTAGACTGGTGACGCAACTTTGGAAGCAACATTGTCTGTACAGAAGCCTCCCCAGTTGCCAGCTTTTCTGCTCAATCAGCTCTGTTGCAAGACACTTTGAAATCAGATATGACCAATCAGAGTATCCAGAGTGAGATGCGTCTGATTGGAATAGTATCACAAACTACCTGCAAATGTAGCTTGTTTTTGTATTTTTGCCATCAGGGCTTTCCCAAATGGATCTAAATAAAATTTAACATTGCGAAGCCCCTGGGCTTGCATCATGTGATGATGCAAGTTAAGTTATTCGCTTCTGTATAAACCCTATTGGTTTGGAGCAATCTGAATCTGATCCTACATCGTACAACTGGCAGCTACTGAATGATGCGTGTGGTTTAACTCCAGGTGTGTGTGACGACTGTTTGCGTGAAACGGCCTAAATGTAAATGTTGAAAGACTACAGTAGGCCACAAAACTTAATTCAATATGGGAGCTATGAATGACCAATGCAGGCTCACATTTGATTGCTAGCACACAGAAGAGTATGCCCACAATCAGCCGCAATCAACCTGATTGTGCTGGCTACTTGGGAAACCTTCATTAAACATGATACTCTAGAGCCTGTATTTGCTTTCCATGTGAGACAGACAGGCTCAGTTTTTATGACTTTTTGCAGGAGGGAACAGAAACCATGAAGAGTCATTTGTTGCCAGAGAAATGTAAGGTTTGAGTGGATTTAAAAACTTCTTGATTTATGACCGATCTACTTACTCTGTTACAGATGTAAGAAACACATTGTATGGACCGCATTAAATTACACCTGGCAGACTCTGGCTGAGATCTGATCACAGTGTGAGCCAGACCACCTCTGGAGATCTGGCAGGCCTTATCACATTCTGATCACTCTTTAGATTCAGATTCAAATAGCATTTTAATGCCAGGTGTAAATGTGGTCAAGCCAGGTTTTCCTATTTTCTTCTTCTCATGTGTGGTTTAACTCTCCCTGTCTGTTCTTGTTTTATGGTTATGGTCCTTCTGAAACATAAATAGTCGATGTGTTTGGGGCAAAATAGCTTTGAGATGTTGAAATGTAATAAAATGATCAGGACCCTGAAACACATCAACACCCAATCAACTGTAGAAATATACAAATTTATTGAGAATTTACATAAGGATTTGGGGGATTGGAACTTTCCTGCCTAATGTATTCAAATCTAATTAAAGTTGCTATAATGAGTTCTGTAAAATTGCCTAAATTGTTCAGTAGTCTGCAGCTCAAACTTCTGAGTCTGCGTCTTTCCTTATGGCTCCGTCTTCTTTTTTCCTTTCAGACAGCTCTAACACATTGGCTGGTACGTAGGTAGGTGTTTACTCCTTAAAAAACCTCTCACCTCCCCCACAAACACATTAAATATGGAATCACAAATTGAAAGTGGACTTGTGTTGACTCCTTATGTAACCAGACTGTCAGGATGTGATGATTTTGAACAAAAAGTTTCTCAGTACTGTGTAGGAGGCAGAGGGCATCGACAACAGCTTTTGCTAGACTGAAAGTCATGTTTGAAGAAGTTTGTTTTTTTTTTTCCTTTGTAAGACATACTGTGGAGTGAAGTCTTGTTGGAGACATAATACATACTCTTTAGTCTTACAGCTCATAAAATACTCTAGACCTTGGAGTCAATCACCTGTTTGAGTGTATTTTTCCAAAAGATGAGGTCAAAGAGACTGTCCTCATCAGGAAAAAACAGCAGTGGTTGTATGGTTAACCACTTACCTATGTTTATGTTGTTCTGACAAGCAACCTCTTGTGGTTCTTTGAGTAATGACTGTCCTTTCTCAGAAATAAGAGCACAACTATGTAAAGATGTAATAGCATAGCCAAACCACCAACCATGTGGGTGGTTAAGTCATAGTTAAGTCAGTATGCTTCAAATGAGGTTCTTATTGGATTGTTAAACGGTGTCTGAAACTCTTTCCCACACACCTTTCATATCCTGTCACATACCAACAGTCAACATTGTTTTTTAAACCCTTTCCTCAGGGTTGACTAAGACGTTTTAAAGCATATAAACCAAACCTTAACCATAGGCGAGGTAGATAAGGGCAACACCCATGAATCCGTTTTGGTCATGGTGTTCATGAAGAAACTGATAATGTCCAGACAGTAGGCACAGATGATTTGAAAACTCCCATATGAGTCATTTTCAAAGGAATAACACATGGCCTGTGTTGATGTTTAGGCCATAAATTCCTGTTTAACTTAAATCACCTTCAAGAATTGGAGAAACCGAGACATGGGATAACTCTGCATCTGTGATTATAATCCAATATGAAGGCACCCTGATAACATCTGAACTCATGTACAGCATATACATATTTCCTTTCCATCTGTATACAGTAATTCAATATAAGCTAGCCCTAATTAAATGCATATAGTGAGACTTTATTCTTAAGAGCCCCATGCTGATTTTCTCTGAGTTTTTGTGAGCACTCTTAGCTTCCTTTCTTCTTGCCCATACAAGCATCTTATTGTAGACTGCTTGCATTTTTCCCAGTTATCTCTGCTTTCAAAGCCTCGGCTAAACATGGGTCCTCTTAACCTCCTTTTTATTGCTCCAGAACCTTTTTCCAAAACACCTCGCCCCTTGCCTTATTGGCAATTTGAAATCCAAACAAAATGTGCCCCAGGGTCTTAAACCATATTGCTCTAATTTGTTTTTATTTTGGGTAAATTAGACATCGGCACCAATCATTCTGGATGTTCATCTTGAAGGGAGCTATAAGCTTATTAACTGGTTGAGAACCCCGTGCTGGTGCATGTGAGAGGACTCGGGCTGAATAACCCAGTAGTTCTGTATTAGGTGTTGTCTTGTAGACTTTAATGAAATGAAGTATGTGTTTGCTGTTAATTAAATGGCATTTATGGATATGACCTTTATTGCTGCAACAACAAACTCTCATAACAGTAATGCGAAGTGGTCACAATATGACTGTGGGATCGTTTTTTGTTTGAGTAACTGTAACTATGAGCTGCTGTGAAACCATCTACTAACATTTCAGTGGTATGAGCTCAAAATAAACTTTTTGGATTCTGTTGTATTTGATGGCGATTTGTAAAAAGTCTGAATTTTATACTTTGTCAGACCTGTCAAGACAGCGAGCAAAGAACTTTTTACAGTGCTTGTTTTCTAAGCGGAGTTGGGATCAATAAGACAACTGTGCTAACTTAGTTCATAGTAAAGCTGAAAACAAGTAACACATATTTTCAGCACTTCAAGCGATCTCCTTTTTGTCAGTACTCTGTATAAATATGAAATAGTATCATAGAGCTCTGGGTGTCCATAGACAGCTATAATAAATCTGCTTTAGCAGACAGGTTGAAAAGCCAGAGTGAAGATAAATCTACTTTTTGATCCCAAAAGTTAAAAAAATCAAACTCTCAGCTCTCCTCCCTCCCCTCAGTAAACGGCTGCAGAGCAGATTTCAACGTCACTCTGAGTGTTTGTTCCTCAAGAAACTGCAGCTCTGCCGCTGCTGTCCCTCCCTAGAGCTTCCCCCAGCTTCTGAGGTTGGTAATCTTAAGCCTGGACCACACCAGGCATGTGTGTCACGTCGTGGCCTTGATGCTGTTTTGGTTATTTCTCCACGTGGCTTCAAACCCCACCAGGAGTGTTTCAGTGCTCAGAATTTGGTCATTTCCTGGTTTATGTGCTTTTACCATGAATATGCTACATAGTTAAATTGTTTCCCTTTTGGCTCTTTTTACAATTGGAAGTTTGATTGAGTCCTTCAAAAGCTTCTGGAACACTCCTGAAACGCCAGGGTGCTTCTGGTGCAATTACTAACCTTGTCCAGGCATACTCAGATGCGTTGCAGCCGTCCTTGTTGAAACTTAGCAGTTAGCAGCTGTCTTTTGGCTAGCAGCAACTCTTTACCTCCTCTCATCCTGGCTCTCTACCTTTTTGTCCTCATGTTGGACTCAAGTCAGACTAGATGCTTTAGTGAGTCATTGTCACCTCTCCCAGCACAAGTAGTATTACAAGAAAGTATAGCTGAAGCTAGCTGGACTGGAGCAAGTTGCTTTCAGTAAATGTCTCCCAACATAACACGTGTATTGTAACATGCATATAACAGGCATATTGGCCCTTTACCACAATAAAATAATGTTGTTGACATACAGTATTTTATCTGTTTTGTGCCAAATTTTGCAAAACAGTATTTGCTCAAAGCAACTGAGGCATTACTAAACTTTTACAACATAAACTACCTTCCAGATATGTTTAGCTTCCTTGGTATTTATCTTTTTCTAACCATGGGCCAGACTCTAAATGCAAACCCTGGAGTATGTTGACAAAGTCCTGTGCCTACCATCCTCCCTCCATCACTTAAATGTAGTGCTTCATAGACTAAAAAAAACATTTTCTGTGAACATATTTCAGACAGAGAGTACATTTGTCACCACACTGTAATTGGGCAAACACACTTCTAGGAGACAGAGTTAATACATTACTTTAATGCTGTTCTCTGTGTTGTTCTCGCTGTGGCTTATGCTTGGATGCCCTCCTCCTTTACTTGAGTGGTCAGTAGATCACAGACAGCTAATTATGGCACACAGTGTCCTCAGAAAACAAGAACACCAAAGTAGCTCATGCCGTGTCCTCAGAACGTGCCACTTCCCCCGTCTTGTTCTGTTCAAGTTGTCCCTCTGTCACTATCTCTTGCCTCTCGCGCTCTCTATAACTTACTCCCTCGCTCGTCTGAAATGGGACCTGAAATGACCAGCACACGTTCCCACCGGGGGGTTTAGACTGATTCATGTGGGAGCTGCAGCAGAGCTTCGCATTTCTTGTCTTAATATATCCAGGCAGATGAAAGGGGGGAACAGAGTAAACTGATGGCACAGACCAGTGCTGCATTTTCATTCCTTTGAAATGGGAGTGTGATGCCAGGATTCACCAGGGGGTCTTACAAAGCCAAGGCAATAATGAAGAGGAGAGGAGGGTTACGGGGGAGAGAGGAGGTGTGTAGTTGCAGATCGGTGAGAGAAAGGGAAAAATAAGGAAAACGAGACGGGCGGAAGGGAGAGGCTGGGAAAAAAACCCGCACCCGCACCTGCAAGTGCGGATGGCGGCAAACACGCGAAAATCCTTTTAACGACTGGCTTTAAATGACGCAGAAAATATTCTGAAATTTTCTGAAATAACTGTGAAGGAAACAACTTCTCTCACTTCACATTGTGCATAAATAAATTTGAATTAAAGACCCAGTTTATGTTAGGTTGTTAAACACTGAACATTGGGGGAAAACAAGTCCAAACTCTCACCTGTTAAACATTTCAAGCACACCTTTTTTAATCCCTCTGCCCACCCACAATGATGAATTAGCATGAAACATTTTATCTCTTGCTTGCTTACATTTATATGTCTTTTGGACAGTGCTACAGCTTTATTTATTGGACTAATTCAACCGCAAGCTAGACTCAAAAACCAACCAGGGAATATGACGAGAAACCTTTCACACTGTTGTGTAGAGAAGAAACTCAAGAAATACATTATGTCTGAACTGTTTTTCTTTTTCCGGGTCTTTGAGAACTAATAAGATAAATAAGGAACACACAACACAACATCATGGTTTTTCAGCCACGTGTTCATGCCTCTAATTAAAGTATTAAACCATGTCCGTCTCACATATCCAGACATGTCACTGGAGAGATCAAAAGTCCTCTTGCACATGAACATGTTCATGGTTTTGCTTCATCTAAAAAAAATCTATAAATCTGTTCAAAGAAGGACAGATTTTTTTTTAATATTACAAAAGAGAATAACTTTATTTTTTAAAAATAAAAATCAAGTGTGTTTTATTACAATTGGAGCATGTTAACTAGTAAAACAAATTGTGTTTCCATCATGTTGAACTGGAAATAATATGTCCACAGCTGATCTAGCTGCCTACTGAAAACTCACACAAATAAGCTCGCCGATCTCTTTCGTGGTCATCACATGATGCCTCTACAGTTTTTCACAGTTTGAATGCAGCTTCTCAAATGTGCTGATTTATTGTTAAAATTATTTTATGTCATTTTAAATTCAGTATCTTTGAGTTTGGGCTGTCGGTCAGACAAGACAAGACATTTGAATACGTCCCCTTGGATAATGGAAATCACTGTTTTCTGATATTTTATAGACAAAAGCTATAAATGTGAGAGAATCACATAATTGATGATGAAAGGTTGCAGCCCTGATAACTGTCCTCAACTTGATGAGTGACTTTCAGCTTTGCTTACTTCCAAAATAAACAATCTACTATTGTTACTAGATTAGCCACACTTTTTTCAAACCGCTAATAGAAACCTACACAACTAATCACATTTTACAGAGTATCTTTGCTGTCTCTCAACCTGCTCTGCCCTTAGCTCGCCTCAGATCTCAGCCTCATCAGTGTTTTGCTTCACCTTCTCTGTCCAGCATCACAAATGCTGCCAGTTGATGTTTGTCCCACTGTTTTAGCGGTATCCCGCAGAGACAACTCAGGGCAGAAAACACATCCTATTAAACACTGTTGAGTGCACAATGACCTTATGAGGACAGCAGCGCTTTGATTCTCCTCCTGGGGATTTGGTTTTTGGTAAACACACAAACCTCACATTTAATTTTTTTTGCAATTCAAACATGTTTACAAAAACAAAAACAGCTAACAACTAGTTCTGGTGTGCAGAAGAAGCACACGTCACTTTTAGCTGGTATACATTACACGCAAACAAACCGGGATAAATGTTGTTCATGCAAACACACTTACATATATATCCACTGCACTGCAGCAGAATATCTAAAATGAACACATAGTCTAGGCTTCATAACATTGGTAGTTAAATTTCATTAGAAATGCTGACAATCGTCAGACAACCATCAAATCATACAATAAGATCAATAAAGACAATTGTTCACAGCAGCTGTGGATGCTTCAGAGGGCGAGAGACATAGAGGGGGAGTGTGTGTGTGTGTCTGTGTGTGTGTGTGTGTGTGTGTGTGTGTGTGTGTGTGTCAGAGGTTTTCTCACTCACCCTGTCTTGCCACCATCTGTCCTGAGGACTGGCATCAATGAGTGTACAGACGGGCACTCACTAATAAGCTCAAACAGGCAGCAGTGAAAGAAGCCACATGAGGACAACCCGCCGACATGCTCACCATCATCATTACTCGCAGAGTGCAAATAAGGGCAGAGACAACTGGAGACGCTAGCTCATGTGAAGACTTGCCAGGAACCCCTAAAACTGCAGAGAGAGTGTCTCTAACACTCAGTGAGGGTTTTTTGCAAAACATTTGAATTTAATAAACAATAAAAAGAATTGCACCACAGGTTAAAACTGAGGCGTAGTCACAGATCAATTGAATATAGGTTAATCTAAACTTCAACTTTATCTCACATTAAGATTTTTGCTCGCTGGTTTTAATATTTTATGCGTTCGAACAAAAAATATGAGATCAACAAGTCACTAAAGCCTTGAGTAACATAGTAAAAAGGGCTCATGTATAGAGAATAAGTTTGTCCAAAGTATCAATACTTTTTCGATAACACGCGTTTAAAACAATAGTATCATTCTGTAGTATCAAAAAGAAGCAAATCAAAAGACAAATCTTCAGTGAGACTCACTCTCTAACTTGCAGTTGCACAATTGAAACAATGGGGAACAATGTGCCAGCACTTTGGTGTGTCAGTCTCTCTGCTGGCTGGTGTTTAGCTGGACAGGAGGTGATTGATTTTAACAAAAGAAAAACACTTTTGTGTGACTTTGTTTGCCATTCATCTAGATCAATCCACAATATCTAACATCAGCCGCAGCACTGATGGTTTCACACCTGAAGTCACTGTCCAACATGCTCCACCTACAGGCCATTTTGCCTTGTCGCAGCAGACAACAAAGCACAGGTGCTTCCATGACAGAGTGATTTTCTCAATTCTCTTTTTTGTGTCACCTCGTCTCCTTGTCTCCTCTGTCCGCCTGCCTGTGACCCAGAAATCAATCACAGCACACTATTGTCTCAATCCCTAAAATGAAAGAAAGAGGAGGCTTTCCAAAGCACGCATGAGCAAAGATGTGCAGATGTATGTAGCCTTTTAAGCATGTGCAATGTTTAAAAGAGGCTGAAAAGGACAACCGAAGCAGTGTGTCACACAAGGATGTGTTTTTGTGTCGTCTACCTCGCCTTATACAGAAGAGGAAAGGAGGCAAGGAAAGGAATAAACAGCTAAATGACATCCTTAATTTTGTTATTTGAGCAAATGCAGATGTGCGCCACCTACAGGTAATGAAAGATCCTGCAGTTTTCACTTGTGTGCGTCCTGCAGGCAGTGAGCGTTGAGTTATTCTCAACGTGTCTAATTTGAGGGAATTTGGCAGCTGGATGTTAGTTGTAGTGAGTTAGCAATGTACGCAGTACTCACCACAAACTCCAGTTGTGTTATTTTCCTCCAGTCTACATTTTTTTTCTCTCTTTTGTCTCAGTATGAAAGAAATTTATAAAGCCCTCAGATGAACGCAAAGCTGCTAAATATTTTCCAATCACAATGATGTGTCTAAGTCTCAGTTCACGCCACCTATTGCAGAGCACATTTGCATCTGTTAGTGCCCACTTGTTTCTTTCACTTGACTTAAAATTCAGCCCGTGTTTCATCCAAACACATCTTTACAACAGCAGTTTCTTTAATACGAATTTGCACAACTACACATGAAACATCCTTTGTTGCCTGAAATATTTTTTGTTATTCAATGAGATTGTTGACAAGATGAAATGCTGACCTCCAGCAGATCAGGTGTCAGTGTTTTCTTGAGATTTCTTGAGGTTGTTGTTTTGCTTCACATCAGACAGGGACATCATTAAACTGATACGTGTTGTTTAAACTTCCCCAGGTTTTATATTTGTAACACTACCATGAACCATAAAGCTACACTACAGAGACATCACAATGCCACCAGACACCAGCAGTATAATGTTACAGTATTAGTGACACCTTGACAGTCGCATAGAAGATGGCGACTTAAAAAACATTGAGCTATTTTTTCCGTTGTTGCCTGTTTGTAAAATCCTTCGTTCTCTTTCTTCAAATACTTCTCTAGAAATTCTGTAGAAACAGTGATTTGTTTGGTCCGTCAGTGATGTCCACGACGATCCTACTTTAAATCATCACGTGCAAGATGAAACAGATTATTATAACGTGTTAGTCCACTCCTCATTGGCTCACCAGTTGCTGAGATACAAACAGCCCACAGGGCAGGCAACGGCAGTTCATTCAAGTTGAGCATGAACACTAGTGCTCTTTGATTTAGACAGGGTCATGGAAGGTGAAGCGGAGGATGGGAAGAGGTAGATTTTTATCCTCTGTTCTATTCAGCGCAAGGAGAGAGATATCAGTGACTTGAAAGAGAAGGAGCCAGCATTGAAACTTATCATAAATCTGTTTTGTGGGTTAGTCTTTATGATATTTCATCAGTTGTGGTTTCTGGAACCGTGCCATTTCAATAAGTAAGCAGCAGGAAAAAGAGCTGTTTTCCCAGATCTGCATTGTCCTCAGATGAACCTGGAACCACTGCCAAGTATCCAGCAAAGTTTATTGGAGGAATAAGTAAGCAGGTTACAATACATCTCTGGTTTTCAGCCGCAACAACAAAAGAGTAATTCCTTGAAGCAAATTTAGGCACAGCGGGAGATCTTTTTTTTTTTTTTTTTTTTTTTGTGAAAACACTTCTGTTTTCTTGCTGTGAGAAAGTAAAGAGGGTTCAGATAATAGAGTGTTAATACAGTTTCAGTGTGTTCAGTGTGGGTAACAAGGGAGTGGTGAGGATGTGAGGGGGGGGGGGGGGATGCCTCAAGTGAAAGAACCGAAGGACGAAAAGACGACAGATTTGTTAAAATGTCTACCAACAAAGAGAATGACAGAATGAGGAACGATGAGTCAGCTGTTGAACTCATTACAGCTACAACAGTCATCCTCCTGTCTCCTAATCTAGAGGGGCTGCACTCATAAAGAAGCAGTCTGTCATGCAGTAATAGCGAAATATGGCAGACGCATTAGCAAGGGTCCTCCTTTATCTTGCATAAAGTCAAACATTATGTTAATATTAATTTGATATTTTTTGTCATTAAGTCTGGTCAGAGCGTGTGTACACACATTTGAACACATTAAATGCTGAACAGGTTTTGATTTGCAAGCACGCTATATAACAATGACGATCGGATTGTTCAGTTAATTGAATGGTCTAGAAAAGCTTCTTCTGGTCGATCTAGAAACAAATCAAAAATATTCAATTTGCAATGATATACAAGATAAATGTGACAATTTCTCAGTTTTAGATGCTTAAACGAGTAAATATTATTGCATATTTGCTTCCAGCACTTCACACGCCACAGTAATACCAAAATAAACCAGGTTTTCATTGAAATGTAGCACAAATTTTAACCAAATTTACGGAAAATTTTGAGAATAAAATGTATATTAAGGTAATACTGAACATTATGGGCTTAATAATCAAGATAAACAACTGCCTCCGGTGTTGGAAAAGAGAGATTGAAATATGACATTTCTGTTTGGGTCTTGGTTCGTTTCCTGACTGTTTCCAGTAAACTTTGCCGATTTTGCTTTTAACTTTTCTACTTCAGCCAAGCATAAAAACTTTTTTGTGATATTCCAATTTTTTTTGCCGCTTATTTATGGACAAATTCAAAATGTGCTCAAAAATATGACAGAAATCTGGTTACTAAAGGGCAGATAGAGTACTTTATTAATCCCAAAGGGAAAAATTGCAGCCAAATCATATAAAACACAGAAACAAAGAGGAAGGTCAGAACAAGACAAAAAAAAAAGAGCCTAAGTCCTTTTAAGACCTTTAAGGAAGTTAGTTTAGCTGTTGTTAATTAAAACACCGTTCTTTCAGATTATAGGATTACTCATATGTATGGCATTACAGGAAATGTATTCATTTATTCCAGCATTTTGGGCTTAACCCTAAATTTGCAAGATGACGCTATAGTGAGACAAACCTAGATATAAGCCTACTGTTCGACTCCCCGTCATCTGTTGTGTGAGTCATCACCACGACTGTAAGCTGGAGACAAATGACATCTCCCCTACATGTCTGGTTTGCAGCCACCCTGCAGTCAAATATGACATGGATTTACTGTAACAGGAGATCAGGGCTTAACCAATATACCATGTGCTCACTAAACCTGGAATGGTTTTGTTGAATAAGCACACCAGACCAGTATGTGGCATTTGGCCAGTAATGGCTAATATGGGTGTCCAGATGTTGAATCCCCGTGGCGCACAGACACAGACACTGAACAGAACACCTTCCAGTACACAAGACCCGACGCTGACTCATTAACGATAATCTCTAGGTGGACATGTATGAACGTGACGAGAATATATGTGCTTCTATCTATGTCATACTGTAATGTATATGTAGGTGTGTAGTCATTAGCAGTATCAAAGGGGGGTTGGAATGAATCCAAAAAAAGAAAAAAAAAAAAGTTATTCATGCTGATTTAAATTAAGTTGTACTCTCATGATTTTAATTATGATTGTGGTTTCTTTTGATTGAAACCAAAATTATTCTTCAACTAACAAGCAACTGAAATTTCCATTATGAACCAATCTATTTTTTTAACCTGCTTAATTAGGAAAGCAAAGATCATGTTTCTATTGTTTATTATGAAGTGACGCCAAACACTGAAATCCTCATTGTCTAAAAAACTCACAGATGTTACAGTACAACTAACATAAACGTTACAGTCTGCTGGAAAATACTGAACACACGTTTCACTCTCAGCAGCAGCAGTGGTAACTAGGAGTGAATGATATATACGGGACTGATAAATCATTGGTCGGTGATGGAAATTTTATTTTTAATTAAGTTATTTGATGTACTTTACTTGAAAAATGATATGAACATTTGAAGAGTAAGAACTCTTTCTCAGAACTATGGAATAATAACTCATCCATCTCTGCTCACTGCCTTTTAACTCGAAGATATGCAAGAGCTACAGGTTATTAACTTATTTTTAAAATGGATAGAATTATCTGGATCGGCCATGAGAAGCAGACAATTGTTGGTATATTAGCAGTAGTACTGCAGCAGCTGTAATATGAACATTACAGTATCAGAGGCAGCAGTAGCAGCTGTAGTATATCTACCCAGTACTTGTGTTGTCATACACTCACCCCAGTTGACCTTGGGAAGTCTTAAAGGAATGATTTTAAGAATGAAATCATTTAAACATTGTATAACTCTTACATAAACATAAAATAACAGATTTTAAATCACATTTGTCATTTCCACTCTGCGTCCCTTACACCTGTTTTGTGTTCCGAAAACGATCACCCGAGAGAAGTGCGGCTTTTCGCTTTACGGCATTAAGTCACACACCATCAACCATTTTGGTTGAACCAAAAGTCATATTTTATGGAGAAAACGTGTTCTGGTTTTCCCTCTGATCTGCTCCGGCTGCTGTGCATAAACTGTGATTTACAGTTTCCTGATGGACGGTAAAGTAAACTACTGCAAACTATAGCTGCTGTATGTGTGCACCAATGTTATCGCAGTTTGTTAGCCAGGCTATCTGTGTCTTTGTATGAGATAACTACTTGTTTCTGGTGTCATTACTGTCTTTTTTCCTGTCTGTCTTGGTTTACTTTAAATACTGCCCAAGACGTCAGTGTGACTACTTTCCTAAACCGTTCTTCGTTCAGACTCCCTGTTGTTTGAAACCGTGCAGCAGATTTCACATGTGAAAGACATTCTGACAATATTCCTGTGAGAAAAAGCTTTTAGACCCTTTATTATCTTTTCCTCTGGAAATTAGTAAGTGGCCTTGTTACACATGTAGCTTGTGAAGTTGTGTTTATTTCTGTGGGTGGATTCTCACCGGTGTTTTGCATGTCGTCCTTCGGCTCCCTGGTGAGCGCAGCGCTTTCTAAAGTGTTTTCAAAAGTGTCTGGCAGTTTCCTTGAATAAGGTCTCCTGTAATATTTCTCAAAGGTGAAGTGTTTCCTGCTTCTTTATAAGATGTAGTGAGAGTCTGAAACTACTGTGGTGAGAAACTGTGGACTGGCTGGAGGGTGTATAGACAAGAATACAGACTGAAACCTGTGGGCATGTATAATGTATAAATATCACTATATATCAATATTGTGGAAGAGGTTACAGCTTTTATCATGTTGTGTCTGTGTGCAGCAAGTGTGGTATTATAGGAATTATTGATAATCTTCACCATGTCTGCTTAGGTTTGACATTTGTGTGCTCGTAGATTTCTTTTTTCTCTTGACAAATAAGAGACTATCCACTTCTTTAGCATTTCCCCGAGATAACTTGAGGTGTGCCAAATTGAAAAGCTCTAACTCTTACCGTGTGCTCCAGACCTCAAATCCTGTTCTCAGTTTTACGACGTGTGCAGGCACCGGTTTGAGCGCCATGATTTCACTATTCTTAGCTAAGATTTGTAGTTGATATGTTTTGTCTGTCAGACAACTTTAGAGCGATTAAACACAGATTTGATTGTCATGAAACACCAAAAGCTCAGTCGATTAATTCCACTTTGTTAGCACTGCAACACCTAACCCATACTGTTTACACAGTGAATTAGCAATACCTTGTCATGACATCTGCTGGTCAACAGGATATTTAAATGTTCTCTGGGTAAAAGTTCAGGCGGTGCAGGTGCAACTTTTTTTTGTTTTTGATTAGTTCATAGGAAGGTATTTTGAGAAGAAAGTGGTTGTTTTAAATAGGGCAGCTCTTCAAACACCTCACAAGCAACCTACAGAGACTGTTTTCAACATTCTTTAAAGTTTTATGAGTCTTCAGACATCAGCCAGGATACATTTAAAAGGATCCTGGCCCGTTAAACGTTGGACCTGGACCCTTTTACTCCTGGATATGTAGGAAAGCATTAGAAGAGTGCCGCCTACCTCCCTCCCTGACAGAAGCAATCAACGCAGTAATTTTAAAGAGTGGCAAAGACCCGACAGACTGTTGGAGTTACAGGCCCATCTCACTTCTTGGAAATGCGGTAAAGGTCTTATCAAAGCTATTGGTTAATCAGCTCAATAAAGTCATTATACCCCTGATCCTCCCTGATCAGGAGGGCTTCATCCCTAAATGCAGCTATGCCAATAATATCAGACATCTTATCAATATCATGTGTTCCACTCAGAATTGAGCTGCCATCAGTCTAGATTCAGAAAAGGTGTCTCATACGGTAGAGCGGCATTATTTATATCTCACTCTTGGATGATAAATCCATTGGTTGGATACGGCTCCCTATGCTGTCGGAGAAATCAGTCCAGTTCAGAGGTTTGCTCTGCGGTGGTGTGAGTTTACTGAAGCATGCCAGCACACTGACACGGTGAAACAGTCGCGATCAAACAATATTCAAATATGCAGATTACAAAAGTGCTGTAAGGTAGGTAACAAATGGCAGGGACAAGGGGGCATTTGCATTAAGACCTAAAGGTCAAGTCAAATAAATAAGATGGCAGGAGGCAGGAAGGACACACACTTGGCATATCACAAGATCAAGGCTGAAACAGTAGGGGGCTGGAAGCTGCTCAGACATCATTTGATTAGCAAGTTTCTACTATGCCAAATGTGTATCACGCCACACATTTTTTGTTTGTTTGTTTTGAACAACAACAACAAAAAAGAAACACTAAAAAACTAAAATAAGCTGACCTAGAAACTAACCCGCAACTAGCTGAAATTGGATTGAATTGAAAACAAATCATCCCAAGATTATCCTGGTTATTCACAAACAGGACACACACACACACACACACACACACACACACACACACTCACACGTGCATCTGCATTCACAGTTCTTGATTTTTTTGTTGCTTTTTTTTGTTTTTGGCTAGACCTCCTTCCTTGTCCTTTGTTTACTACATTCCCATCAGCTTGAACTCATGTTGTATTCATCATGTCCTCTTTGTTTCTGTTTTTGTCTTTGTCTTATTGTGCATTGTAACGACTTTATTGCAGAGTGATGAAGAATTTAATGAGAAAATAGATGAGAAAACATGAACTCATGGACAAGAACAAAACTCTTAAAATAAACAAACAAAAGAGAAACTCTCCTTAGTCGTAATTAATTAAAAGAAAAACATTTAATTTCTTTCGGATGCTGAGGCACATTTCTTATTGATTGAAGTTATTTTAATAAAATGTATGTAGAGTCATTTTTGGATGTTCCCAGGTCAGTGTTTCCTTTAGCAAACGGTTTCAGTGGCTTTGAAACCATTGTGAGGGTTAGGAGTGTCGCAGGAACAACAGTTGGCATAAGTGTGTGAGGGATTGGGCTCATGAATTAGGTGTCTTACTCTCTGCGTATATGGAAAGTTTTTGTTTCTAGTGTCTGTAGATTCTTCTGTTTGTTATGCATAATCCAGTTTTTCTCTGCTCCCCTGATAACTGTGGGTGTCCAACATCTTTTTCTGGGACTACAGGCCCTACATTGTTTTTATACTGTGGGTGTCCAACGTCTTCTTTTGAGGCTCTGGGGCCTGTGTCATCCTTCAGGGGATGTAGCCAACATTCTCTGGCTCCATAGGTGATGAACACTTCACTAGCATGGACCACACCGTCATCAAGATATATTTAAATGATTTATTGGCAAAATAAAGGACTGAGAGTGAAGCGTGATCTCGTGGTACTTCTTCGGTCTGATGCTGCGGTGTGGGGAAGCTTTGGTAGGGGATCCGCTGTAGCACATGGGCATGATGGGCTCCTCTCCTGCTTGCTCTGCATATGTAGTAAGATGCAGTATTTAAAAGCATTGCATTTTGACCCATAAACATGTTGTGTTTTTTGTAGTCTTAGGTTATCGTATTATTCCTCATTAAACTCTTTAAGATCTGAAAAGGAAAAACAGACAGACGTGACAAATATGAACAAAAAACAGCAATATAAGATTAAATCTTTTAATCTCCAGTCAGCGATCCGCCATCAGCATGTGAAGCCAACTGGTATCACACCCAGCAATCTGCAGCAGAGAAGTTGAGCCATATTCAGCTTTTGAAGAAACGCAGCCGAACATTGGGATGCAGTGACCAATCCAACAATGAGACTTCCATTTCAGCCTGAAATGTTTTCATGTACCCAGCTTCTACTACTGTGTCTGGCTCACTGCAAAATAGAGACACAAAGAAGTTTCCTTTGGTTCATGTCCAATCTAGACAGAGGAGTGGTTGAGCGACATAAACCATGAGAGTAAGGGAGCGCTGATAGAGACCCAACCTATCCTCCTCAATATGCAATGGATAGTCTCACTCATGATGAACTTTAATCCCCACTTAAATTTGGCAGCAGGTATCTGGTTAAACCGGGACACATAAAAATCATGTATGGCACTGGCACAACAGGCTAGTATTCCTCAACAGAAATTCTGGAGATGTCATCAAATTAGACAGCTCATAACTCAACCTTTGGTTCGTCCATATCCACACCTCCAAACTAAGAAACCCTGCTAGAGAGCGACTATGACAGTAAGGTCTCCAATTTGAAATAATTTGCAGATGGAGAGTGGGTAGCATTTTGAAGATCTTTGGGATAATGTCTAGAAAGACACCAATTCAGGATTATACTTAACAAAATACTTAATTTCAGGGCAGACTGTGGATAGAGCTGTGGATGGTACTTTTGTCCACATGTTGCAGCCATGCATCCAACATCAAACTCATCTTTAAAACAGATTTCCCATTCTCTTCAAGTTTGTTTGTTCCTGGGAGATCCTTTACCACTAAGCCCTCCATGTACCTCAAGCAGACTGGGTCCACACATGCCTCACTGCAAGAGAGAAAACCTCAGTAAGTGCGTTACTCAGTTGCAGCGCACACCTTCAGGCTCGTCACCCAAGTGGAGAAATGTTGGGCACGAGGGGCTGAATATGGTTCACATCCACAGGCCCGGAGGCTCTGACTCCTATAGGCCAGCACAGTGGCTCTAACCTCAACTAACCTCATTATGGGGCATAATAAGGTTAGTTGGGGTTGTGACATTTGTGACAGTAACAAACTGACAGCAGATGTGTTTGTCTGCTGAGGAATGCTCAGTCACCACTTTTTCATGATTGTTGTATTTCAGTCTGTCTATATTGCTCCTTAGATTAGTTTTGCACATAGTGATGCTGGTTGTCTATACGTTTTTAGATTTTTTAAATTCCTATCTCACAGTTGTTGTTTTGTAGTTGGAGTTTTTTTTTTTTTTTCTAAACAAATCCTGACCTGTTAAAGTGCTATATGAGCCCAGGCTCTACAAAGCACCGGTGTCCCCACATGCATACAGACAGGAACTTTGAGGAGTGAGTGAGTGTCTGTGTCTGTCTTTGTATGTGCGTGCACGCCTGTCTGTGCTTGTGTTCATGGGTAATGTTACTTAAGTTGACACTGGAGAGCACCTAAGATAGAGGATTAAGGCCATGTGAAAAAAAAGCAGTTTAAGTGTCAGGACTATTTTGAAATATGAGAACGACAACAACAACAACAACAACAAAAAAGTCAAAAAATATATTTTTTTGTTTCACAAAATTCACATTTCATTGAACATTTTAGAGAAATCAGAACCAGATTAGTTATTGTACTTCATCAGAATTTATCCTTTTCACATATTACTGACTTAAAAAAAAAAAAAAAATCTAAGACATTTTTCTTTCTTTTTTCAATATGACTTTGTTATATTAATAATCTTTTCATCTCTGATTCTTCCTTGACTTTACAGAGTCAGTTGTGATTCATCACAGTACGTTTTTATTATAAGACAAATGTAATTTAAAGATCTGTGGAACATGTGAGTGTAATAATAGCTTCTCAGTTATTGATATGTGAGCTGTATTGGTCCATATAGACTGATGTGACATGGCACTCTTTAGGAGTTGGTTACTGGATCAGTTGAGGACAGCCCTTTTTTAAAGTGGAGTAGGCTACAGCTCGCCTGCATCTGCTGAAATCTGCTCCAGTTCATTGCAGTAAAAAAAAAAAAAAAAAAAAAAAAAAAAAAAAAAAAAAAAAAGTCTGCAGCAGCAGCACCAACTTTGTTGCTATGAGTGTTGAGATCTGATCACACATCAGAAGCATTTTGTTTTGAACATCCTAACAGTCTGACAGAGTCTGCTTGTAAGAGTATGACCCTCTCCAAATCACGCACTGCTGTGCCGCACCCTCTCCTGCGTGCACCCTTGGCTTTTGGCTACGACTCAAAGCTGTGGAGTTGACAGAAGGTAATCCCCACCATGTGAGGCCTCGGCCCCAGTTTGGAGGCGGGGTGTGATTCATTCAAATCTGCCGGTGCTATAAAAAGAGGGGAAGTTGCAAGTAACCCAACTTCAACCCACAAGATCGTGGCATAGCAGAAGATCATCCGTGTTGTTATTCTACGTGATAATGAATACTGTTAAAGCTATTAAAAATGCAATAGTCTGTCTCGTCTTGCTGCCCCGTTTTCTGATGGCAGCGGTCATGTTTTGGCTTCTTGACTTTTTATGCATAAGGAAAAGGGTTTTCTTCAGGATGAAGGAGCAGGAGGGCGATGCCATCGATCCTCCACTGTGCATATCAGACTCCAATCGTCTCTTCAGCCTGGAGTCCCTCAAGGCAGTGTGGCACGGACATAAACTGGACTTTCTCAAAGCGGCGCATCTCGGACACGGAGCGCCCAACACTGAAGTTGTTCAGCTGGAGGATCAGCGGCGCAGCCGCATCCTCGATTACGCAAAGGACAAGAGACCGCTCATCCTCAACTTTGGCAGCTGCACCTGACCACCGTTCATGGCGCGGCTGAAGGCGTTTCAGGGAGTCGTGCAGCAGAACGCAGATATAGCAGACTCTGTAGTTGTGTATATCGAGGAAGCGCACCCCTCCGACGGCTGGATGAGCACTGACGCGCCCTATCAGATCCCCAAACACCGGTGTCTGGAGGACCGGCTGAACGCGGCGCAGCTGATGCACCTGGAGGTGCCCGGCTGCCTGGTCGTGGTCGACAGCATGGAAAACTCCTCCAACGCTGCATACGGAGCTTATTTCGACAGACTTTATATACTGCAGGAGGGAAAGATAGTTTACCAGGGTGGCAGAGGACCTGAAGGGTATCGGATCACAGAGCTCAGAGACTGGCTGGATCAATACAGAGAAAGGCTTGAAAAATCCAATAATCTAGTGATTCACGTGTAAATAGGTTCTTATCTTTTTAGAGCTGCTATGACAAAAACAAATAAGGTGCAGATTTTTCAGTATTATAACACCTCTTAGGTACATTTCCATCAATAATGGTGTATTTATTTTATATATGGTTGGATCAAAGTAATTGTAAAGCTGTAGGCTCCTTCATGTCATATTGGACATCTGTACATCCTGTTAGGATCCATCCACAAACAGGTTAGTTTGTTTGGACCTTTTGTGAACAAAAAAGTATTTTATGTGTCAAAAAGTTTTTGTTGTTTTTATCTCTCCTCCTCGTGTAAATGCGTCTTTAATGAACCCATCAGGACGGTGACATTAGCGCATCACTGTGTTCATCAGTATTGTTGTGAAGTTCGGTTTTTAAACGGATTGAATCCAGAGAACCGAGACTGATGTTTTTCATACTGGAGATCATGGTGAAGGTGCTGCTGTCTGCCCTGCATGGCGCAACTTGTTTTTTTTTTTGTTTTTTTTTTGTAAATATTGTTCCGTTTTATGGATATATTTTTCATACAATAAAATGCTTTGATCTAATACCTTCCTTCATTACAAGTTTTTTGTTTGCATGCAAGATGTGGAGCCGGTGTATTCCTTCTTCTTTTAAGTCTCTCTCTTTTTTTCTTCTTCTTTTTTTTCTTCTTCTTTTTTTGCAATAACTGCATGCTCTGTATAGATTTTACAGTAATTTGGTTTCTTATAGTAGAAGATAAAAGGATGAATGTTTAATTTCCTGCACAATAAAGCACAACAGGCCTCAAGGATTCCTCTGGAAATCTCCTTTCTGAGGTGCAGTTCTTGAAAATGGTGTGGAGAAGCAGAAAATATGAAATCACTTCAAAAAGGATAAGATTTACCCCAAAAATCCCCAAGCAGAAAAAGTCTTTAAACACGGTAATTGTTGTGTTATTTGAATGCAGGTGCTCGGTGATTCATAGCTCAACCTATTCCAAAAGTGACGAAACTTTGAAGAGCTTTGTCTAATTTAGACAGAGCTTTTTTTAATGTGACATATTTTTTCTCAAATGATTTCTTTTTCTAAGTCTCTGCGGTCTTTTTCACACAGCAAAATGTTCAAGTCTTTCCTAAAGTCAGCTATGTCCTGCTGACGTGTTTGGGCTCTGCAATCAGGATGAAATATCTAGTGTCAGATTAGTGGTCTGACACCTTTTAAACTGCACGTATAATGATTATAGGCCTTTGGTTAATACTGCGGTGAAAAAGCTGAGCTTTGTTCTTTACAGCCCCTTCCTAAGCCTTTGACCTCCCACAATTAAATGAGGATAATCACACTTGATCCTATTATACTGAGTTATATATCCACCTATAAGGGTCTAAACCTACAAATGCTTTCAGGGCTTAGCACACCAATCCCAGAGCAGAAACACAGTGTTAGGTGTGATGGCATTTAACTCTGTATAGATATCTGTAAGTTCCTGTGGGGATGTAACGCTCAGTCGGTGCTCTGTCGAGCCTTCATAAACATACAGTAAATGCCACGAAAATCACCATGTTAGTGTTAGTATTCATGTAAAAGCATTTCATTCAGCTTTGTACTCTACGCCAAAGTGGAGGAAAATCCCCTCTGAGGCATCAGACACGAGTCACGATGCAATGTAGATGCAAGACAGGGCAACGCATCAGACACAGATGAGTAAGAAAACGAGATAGTAACGCTGATACAACCTGTAAATGGAGCAGCATCTAATCAGATACTTTGGTCTCTTGTCTCCCTGGCATTCACAAAGCCATTATTCATAGTCAACTTTGGAATATTAAGCCATCTCCTCCAGCAGGGAGGTAAAGTCACAACCAGTACATAAATCACTGTAAACACAACAGGGCTTTAGTAATTCAAATATAGTGACAACACAAGGATGCTCATTGTTGTTAAAGTGGGAAATTTGACCAGAAAACAGTGCTTATGAATCACAGCTTTGAAACAAATTTGAGTCAGCTCGTCTGCTATAAATATCACTGGATGTTGGAATTTAGTAGTTATAATAAAGTCGACAGAAATGAGAGAAAGCTTTTGTTATAGGTCAGGAAAACAAGATCCTTTCTATGTATCTGAGGGGCGGCAGTAAAAATAAAGGTCATGTCCTTCCAGTTTTCATCAGTTCTTCTCGCTGACACATTATGTTCACACATGAGGGGATGGTTTCCAACTTGGGTGTCGTGAGGACTTGGGGACCTCTTAAAGGGTCATAAGACTAAAGCTGAAACTGCACTTCACTGATCAGTCAATCTACAGAAAACGATTGATTAATTAAAATTAACTCAACAGTTTTGATCATGAATTAATAGTTTAAGCAAAAGTTTAAGACATTTGCTGGTTCCAGCTTCCCAAATACGAGGATTTGTGTCTTTTCTCTGTTGTATAAGCGTACGTATCTTTTGATTCTGGACTTTTCCTCAAACAAAAACAGCTATTTGAAGACATCACCTTGTGATCTACTGTTTTCTGATGATTTCTATGATTATAGGCTCCATTTAAAGTCAATAGATTGATAGCTGCAGCCCTGCACCGGGCAGTCAAAGACTGGAAAGCAAAAAGAAATGATGCTACATGAAAGTCTATTAATCTTTTTCGGGTGTCTAATCTTTCCTTTTTCCTTTTTTTTTTCTCTTAAAAAAATGAATAGATAATTTGACCTCTTGTAGCCTCTAAATGTCAGGAAACGGAAAGAAATCATCTTGTCTGAGCTGATCATAGACGATACATATGCAATCTGCAGCGGGTCAAAAGCCAAAAAATAAGAAAAGATTATTTCCTATATCTAGCAGCTTTAGGAAATACAGTGCTGGGTTGACTGCAAGGGTTTTACCATGTCTTTACTGCTCATCTGGAACACATTTAACACACAAACATATAGTATTTATGTACAGAGGGGTACCTGTCTAAATGAAATATATCATTTTAAGTGTATCCTGTGTGTACCCCTGAAAAGAAACCCCTCCTGGAATTCTTTGAATCTGATCTGGATTCTTTCCATGTGTGATTTTCCATGGATGTTGAGTTTCATCTGTCAGAGGAGAGGCGAACAGGAACAAAGGGTTAAGGGTCTCAGGCTGGTGGGAGAGATTTAACTTTTTGCTGCTCTGTTTTGTTTTTATGACTCGGAGGGAGAACACAACGGGTCTGCTGAGGTGGGTTTTCAGCTTTAAAGGTGAGGGCCCCTCTCCTCTCCATAGGGTCATAACTCTACGTATGAATGTCTGGTAGTGGGGAGCCGGGGCCTCAACACACAAAAAGGTTCCAGTGAAACCTCTGTGATTTCTGGTTTAATGTGTAAGCATTTAACCATGCTTTAAACAATCTTTTTTATACTGTACTCCCGAGCCTCTTTTGTGGACATTTTTCCAGTATTACAGACATTGTAAGAGAACGGAACGTGCTGTTATGTATAAAGGTTTAATCAGGAGCTTTTATTGGAGCCTTGGTTACGGCATTCTTACAAGTATTGACTGAATTAGCTGCGGTAAGAGGCGTTTAGTGCACTGCTGCAAGTGAAAGCATCAAGAGAAGATTGTAATCCATATGCGATCCATGGTGATTAACATACAGTTTAACATTTAAACTCCTTTTACTTATATAACAGCTACCAGATAATCAGATCTACAGGACTGTCAGTGATTTTTAAGGCAAGTTTTTGTAGGTCAGGGACACGCAGTAACACAGCAGGAGTCTCTGAAACATTTTCCAATAAAGTCAAGTCTGGGCTGAGAAATGGTTGGATGTGGCGCAGAAACCTCCCCATCGCCTCCACCCCCCACAGATTGTCACTCAAATGGTGAACTGAAATAGCAACAAAGTGGAAAATGATGTGTTATGTGGGACAGGCTGCACTCATCCTTGACTCCTGTAATGGTCTTTATTGTTGCTCAGAAGACGACCAGCGAAATGGAAACCAAATGGGAACCACTGCCTGTAACATCAGCTTTTTGCTTTCACACTGTGACAATGATACACTGTTGGGCCTATACATTATACTGTTTTTTTTAAAGGGTATTGGTATAAAATGATACTAAATAGAGATAATAAATACAACAATACTGAAACCAGGTATTTTATATATTGAATATATATATATATATATATATATATATATATATATATATGAATATTAATGAGTGTTTAGTTAATTCTATAAATGTACATATGAGAAAAAAGTAAGATACTCATCATTAAATATAAAATGCGGTGTTTTTAGTGCAGCGAAATGCACCACTTCGTGCTGAGCCCCTGGCTGAAGTAGTCGACTGTCTCCTTTTAGATGGATGACACCTTGTGGTCGTACCCTGTGACTACATGCGCTTCGATTTCAAGGAGCCGCATCTGTGGCGGCAAAGAGTTCAAGATTAATAACTGAAGTTGCAGCCAACTGAATACCCCTCACCTCATCCTTTTCCCTAGGAGAAACAGCAGCGGCTCATGAAACTCAACAAAAAACCACCATAGGCCCCATCGGACTCTGTGGAAGAGGACCTGCTCTGTCTGTAGATGTACAAGACTCATTCTAAGGTAAGAAAAAGGCAACAATATGTATTTTCAGGTGATTATACTCTAATAGAAACTTAGTTATGAATATTGTGTGCTGCATTTTTGCTATATTCTGGAAATATAACACCCTAAATCTCTTGGACCTTTAAACATATATATGTCCACATAGAAGATGACACTATATGTTATATATATTGTAATGCATATAGTGAACTGGATTCATTGTTGAAGTTGAAATTCATTCAATCTTTACCAGACAACTAAATTGCTTCATAAATACACAATAAATCAAAGTGTTATGCAGCAGTTTTTTCTGATGAGTCATGAACGCTTCAAGGGCAATCTGGCACACACAGCTGTGTCTGAACCGAGGAAACCGTTTTGAATATTTAGATTTTCAAATTCCTCACAGGTGTTTTCATGAATGTTGCCCGGCTAGACCTCTTCTCGGGACACTGTGAGGTGAACAAACTGTGCTCGCTTCATTGACTTTTCCAGTCCACACACACTTCTCCTGGTTTTGTTACACTGATTTTGCCAGGTGAACTGCAGCAGTGTGACAAAAAAGCAGATGGGACAGGAAATGCCATTAGTCTCTGTCACTGCTCCTCGCATTCACTTCATCGTCTCACCTTTTCTGACGCTTTTATCATTTCACCATGTGGTTATAGAAATATTTTTGAATGAGAGGTCAGACCCGGGTCTCTCTCAAACTTGCCAGACACCGGAGAGTCCCATTTTAAGGTTAAATCATCTGTAAGAGGTCACAGCCTGAAGCAAATATGTCTAACCTTGTACATGATACAAATGAGCGGGTAGAGAAATCCCCTAATTACACCTTCATCAGTTATATTACATAATTTAGTGAAATATGTAATTACCAAGACTCTAATTTGCCCATAGGCGTGAATGTGAGTGTGAATGCTAGTTTGTCTCTTTGTGTCATCCCTCTGATGAAGTGGTGACTTGTCCAGGGTGTACACCGCCTCTCGCCCCAATGCCAGCAGGGATCGGCTTCAGCACCTGCAACTTTGATAGAGATAAGCGTTACAGAAAATGGATGTAATTACTGGTATAAGTGCACCCACTTTCACTAGGCATCTAATCAGCATAACGCAGGGAAAGATGTCATCATGTGATGTTGTGAAACTTCAAGAAAACAGAGAGATAGAGAGGTGCACTACTAAACTAAATCCAACAATGTGTCAATGTTTCAGAGCTGTTAAGATATCTTTTCATATTTTTGATTCATTACTTTCAGGTGATACCCTAGTTCAAAGATGAAACAACAGGGGACAGATATTTACCCAGATCTACTCACTCAGTTGTGTTTCTACGTCAGGATCTTGCAGCTTAGTCTTTATGATGTATATAGCTTGCACCACAAGGTGGAGACAGAGACTGGTATCTGAAATTGTCATACCACTGGGGACAGTGGGGGTAGAGGAGTGCTGACAGAGTCACTGTTATCAGTCAGCTGATAATCATCAGAGTTTGCCCTGAGGAGAAATTTATTAAGCATCACAGAGCAGGAGAGCAGATGTTCCACCGATTTCTGAACAGGTAGGTGGCGGTGCATACAGCATGTGCATCGGTTGGATTTCACACTGTGAAACATCTGACGTGTTGGCCTTGCCAAGCATCTGATCGTGTCTCAACCTGCTTGTTGTTTCAAGAAAACAACAGCAGCAAACAACAAAGAGACTCAGTATGAGTCTGGAATCAATGGAGTCATTTTTAAGTCATGAAAAGGATGAAACATACCAAATAAGATGGTTTTCTATGTTTTATTAAAAGCAATGAACAGACAACAAAACATTATCTGGCCAAAGTACAACAACAAATAAATACTGAGAAAATCTGCATGGTTACAGTCACAGCTCCCCTGTAGAAATGCCACTTTCTTAAATCCTTAAAATCTTACTTCTACACTGCACAATGTAGCATGAAATGTAACTGTTGCACCCCGTCAGAGAACTGTGATAAACATACAGCACCACGTTAACAGAATCTCCTTACAGGCTGGACGGGGGCCGAAACATCTCCCACTCTGTGACCACACCGATCCTGATGTCAGAGGTTGAGAGATTTGAATATTTTACATGCAATATACTCCACACATTAACTGAACAATAGACTCATTTTTCTTTTTTAAAGTAGGTGGCCGTCTCATGCATGACGAGACGAGCCAGTAACATTTAACCGATGTAACCAGTATTGATTTCAGTGCTCGGATGTGCACCACGGTGCACGACCTGTGAAATTCCAACACCGGCAGTAAGAAGCTGTGTTTGCAAAGCTGAAAAAAAAACTCAAATTGCAAATGAGACTGAGAGGTGAAGGTGTAAAGATATTCTTGCCATGCACATGTAGATGGTGAAATGGAAAGTGGCATTTCTTAAAGGAACTGTGAAACAACCTGTGTCTTTAGTACAGGGCCCACACCTACGTATATAACTTTAACACCAACATCTAAAGTGACACATCTGCAGAGAGAGAAAATTGGTATTTGGGAGAAGAAATTACCTCCTGGTACATACTGCACAGCAATACCTTTACGTGAAAAGTATCTTGTGTTGCAGAGTTAACACCTGCAGCATTTGGAAGTACAGCTTTTCGGGTTCCATGTAGTAATATATAATTACACATTTTAACTGCACATACTGTACAAACTCACAATATGGACTCTTGCATTAATTGGCAAATTCACAGTATGCTGTATGGAGATGATTAGGGCTGCAACAGACAGTTATTTTATTGTTAATTAATCTGCTGATTCTTTTCTCAGCTGATTTTTATTTTGTCAGAAATTAGTTAAATATCCCACAACCCCAAAATATTCAGTTTAATATCGCGAGACAAAGAAAAGTAGCAAATCCTCACATTTGAGAGGCTGAACGTTGAAAAATGATAATTGATTATCACAATAGTTCCTGATTCATTTTCTGTCTGACTGATTCATCCTGGCAGTTTTAGTCTAAAATCTTAGTATAATTTATTCACAAATTAAAAAACAACAGTACAAATTACTCGAATTACAAATAGTTAGAGGCTATTTTAGATCATTAGATAATTTCTCCTTTTGTAATATTAATCCCATTATTATCAGATCAAAGTGTAACAAAGCAGATGAATCATGGCTGTGAAGTCAAAAATGGCTTTAACAAATACAACACAATGACATCTTTTTTTTTAACCAGCCATCTAGGTACTATTTGGAAGAGCATCTTTTTATAATTTCACACATTTTTAATGGGTAATTTTTCAACAGTACAATTAAAAGTACATTTACAATCCAGCGTCATGGTTGTCCACTTAGTCCAGTAGACTATACATTCAAATATAATCCAGTGTAGTCCAGTATCTCACATTTTATTAACACAACTGTACAACAGTCATAGTATTTGCTTCGTGCTATTTTTAGACATTCATATTACACTCCTTCCACAGGGAGAGAGGAGGGAAGGGAGAGATAATTTAATCAGATGGAGGTGTAGTGTCTCCCAAAGCTGGTGAGTCTAATCTTCTCCGGCAGGATGATGTTTACTGAGTGCTCCGGTTCTTCCTGGCTCGCACCGCCGGCTTCTCTCAGCAGGTGTTCCCTTTGCTGCCGGACAAGCTGGCTGTATTTGGCATTAGCCAGCCACGTCTCACAGCGGCCAAAAAACACAATGCCCGTAGTGCCCAAGATGACCAGGCAGGTGAGCAGAGCCAACATGCCGAAACAGACGAGCTGACCGTGGGTGACGAGGACGCCGGGGGAGTGGACTGTTTCCTTCAGGGTTATCTTGAGCAGGTCTCTCTCAGGCGGTCTGAGAAGCTTGTGGAAAGTGTGAGCAGGGAGGGAGTAGTGCTGCGGAGTCAGTGCAAACACTCTGTGGTCCACAGGTCTGGCACTGACCGGCTTGGTCTTGGCCTTCGGCCTGTGCTGCAGGGAACATGTGGGACCTGTAAACCATTTCTGGCAAATGCACTGGAAGGTTCCATCAGGTTGACCAACACATGTGCCCCTGTTGGCACAGGGCCTGCCGGCGCAGGGCGAGAGGCTGGTGGTGTCATTACACGTGAAACCAGTGAAGCCGTGCGGACAGTCGCATGTGAAAGCCAGGCCGTGGTTTGTACAGTTGCCACCGTTGAGGCAGGGGTTAGGCTGGCAGCTGTCAACGCTGATGTCGCAGAAGTCTCCAGAAAATCCAGGGGGACATAAACAGAAAGAGTAAGCTGCTGAGCCATCGGCATCCGTACATGTGCCTCCATTCTGACAAGGAGAGCTGGAGGACAGAGTAACACAATGTGAATATACATCAGGGGGAAATAAAGCTTCCTATCTACTGCACAGCTTTACTACAACACATTTTATCCCATGGTTATAAAGCAGCCATCACTGAAGCGGCCATCAAAAGCTTCTAATCCTATTTTACAAGTAGTTTTTTGAGCCGGATGTTAATAGGACAATTTCTAGTCTTACCGAAGGTCCATAATTTGCGAGGTCCCCCAGAGCACTCCCCTGGGGCCATTTGTTTTTAAACAGAGGCATAATCACCTTATCCGTTTGAGGTGTAACAGGTGGTGTTGCCACCTGTTTCATGTCTCAGTCACACAAGAGGATTAACGTACCTTTAGCATGGAAAAGACTGGTTCCAGTTCAGAGAGAGGAGGCTACAGAAGTCTCATAATTCACAAGGTTTCATGGAGGCTTAGATAAGGTGGACAGGTAGACAAAATTTCCTTACTTCTAAGTCTAAATAAACCATTTAAGAACTCACTGGTATATCTTAAAAGTGAATTGTCACAAAGCTGAAAATTGGGCTGTTTTTTGGAGCTCATGAAAAGCTAACATTTTGCATATTCATGGTTTCCCACAGCACAGTGACACAGTGTGTCTCCCTGATAATAAATGTTCCTTTCATTTAAAAATAACTGAGGCCAATCCTCTAGGATGTTGAAATCAAACCAAGAATATCTTGAATTATTAGTTAAGGTCGACCAGACAGTAATTGCACCAAAAACTACTGTTAATCATTCAGGGTTGTTTTTAGATATCAGCTCTCGAGGGCGACCACTGAAAGGACTTAATTTGTCAAGACTTTGCCGGGAAAGCAGCCCTGCTACACGGTGCAACTTTAATTCTTTTGTTGAGGCAAGTTCAGACTGCTTCAAAGATCTAAAATAATCTTTGTTGAATTTCCTTTTCTTCTTCTTTTAATAATTATGCAATGACAGGAAGCTTTTACTCGGCCGCTGCAGTCCTTGGAAACTGATGCATGACTTGAAGATCTAAATAATCTTTTAGCTCTGATTTTCTAGTTTTATCCTTCACAATTTGAAATTTACATTGTACATCTTGTGAAATAACATTTTTCTCATCTCGAATGATCCATTTTTCTTTAATTAATTGATAAATAAATTACTGAAAAATGCTCATTGATACTCAAGAGTAATGGCTATAAATTGCTTGTATTTTTGCATTTTTGCTTCAAGCTTGACTTAATTAAACAGTTCAGTTGCTGCAGATGATTAATTTTCTGACGTCAACTAAATCAGTCAACTAATGTTTCAGCTCTAGAACAATATACTTATTTATCCTGTAGTATTAATTTCAGTCATTTTGCCCAGCCCTAATGAAAAACAGCATTCGGCTCATTTACAGCTAATTACAAATCTGTACCAGAAAATAGAAATAAAATAGAAAGTGTAGAACAGTCTTTGCTGTCCTGCTGTAGTAATGATCCTGCAGCCACATGTGTAGCGTATCTGATCAATACAGCCATGCTTCACAAAGTGAACTGATGAAAACCCAGTATAAAAATAATCAATATCTCTAATAGTAGCTTGTGTAATTACACAAGTCCCTAACATTCTGTCTCTGTGAGTCAAAAGAATAATAGCTCTGGCATACTTTTTAGACATCTCTGGTGTCTCATAGTGGAGCTGATTAATGAAACCTCGTGTTGGCTTTTTAATGGTGATGAATTCCCCTAGCATGAAAGTGAAGCTCTTCTCGTTGTGAAAATTATAATAAGACTCATATGATTTTATTTTTAAAAAAAAGGAGGAGGAGAGCTGTCAGTTCACTGACACTGAGCTGTAGGCTATCGAATTTTAGGTATGTTCACGTCAATAACAAGGCTCCCTGATGGCGAACAAACACGGTGGTGTTCACGGTCTGGCGGCTGTGTCGGCTAGCTGTGTCCCCAGAGAGGCGTATCTGACAGGCAGCAGGATGATCAACCCTGACTGTAATCCAGCAGACGATGCTGCGATTTCTAGAGCTTAAAGGAGAGATCTGCTACTTTTGTTGTGGACACTTGGATTCTTACCAAAAAGCAAAACATGTTTTTTTTTCTTTTTTTCCTTCTGGAAATGTGACTTGTTTGTTTCAGTGGTCTGTAAAATTACGTTACTCAGAAATTCTGTCACACTTCAACTGTGTGCCAATTCTGATATTTTGAAAGACACAACCCATGAAGGTGGGTCCTTCAGAGGACCCGAAGGCATGGCTGAGCCCCAAAAAAGGACAAAACTGATGATGCTTTCAGGTGTTCCTGAACTGAACTGAACGTGGCTCCACACGATATGCCCACTTATTATATTTCTATACAACATCTGTTTATTTGTGATGCTCTTAACAAACATTTGCAGACATTATTGTTCTGCAGTGCCTTCTTACAGTAATTGTGCACATTCATCACCACCTGAAGGCAATTTACCAATAAATGGATAATGGTAATATGACATTTCCCTATCCTTCCTGCGGAGCAGTGGACTGTCAAATACTGACCGAAGCAAAGCATAAGTTCTGTCCTTCACATACCAGCAAGAGAAGGCTGAATTTCAGGTTGTATACATTTATTATAGAGAAGTTTGACAGCCTTGTCGAGCGATTATGATGTACACTTTTTTTTTTGAAACGATGACTTCAAAGGATGCAGCTCCTGAATTGGGATGCAGCTTATGATGCTGCCCAGCTACACACTGGCAGCTACTGCATAAAGGTGTCTGCTTGTCAAAAAGGGAAAGAGCACAATAAACATGGCTGCTGATGTATTTATGGTGGAAGCTGGGTAATTCATTCTCTGAAATATCTTATTTCTACATCAGAAGATTTGTGTGTCTGAGATGAAAACAATATTTATGGAGAATTGCGTTTTGGCTATGTTTATTTGAGTTTTGCAGTTGCTCACTCAAAGAAAAGGCCAGCCTAAACATGATGCTCATTCATTTTACGTGGATCAACATCTTGTCAGTGTCTCCACAGTCCTTACATCTATAATGGATATTTTATAAAAAATAATGTATCAATGACAATGTGAAAACAATCGTGAACCTTCAGAGATTAGTCACCTGAATCTGCAGCTTCCTCTGGGAGTTTCAGCTCATTGTTTAGCTGTCAAGCGCGCAGCTTTACTGTTTTGGGTCAATCTCACCCCTCTCACAGTTGTTTTCAGTGAAAAAGCTCTAAAAACCCACTATATGCTACCTGCTAAGCACCAAACAGCAGAGAGCTACACTTAATGACTGGCTGGTGAACACAGAGGAGCATTTAGCAGCTACAGAGTCAGATATTTCACTCAGGAGTTGGTGGAGACCAAAAACGGAGCTAAAAGATGTTGCATTCACCAAGGGCCAGATGCACGGCTCCAAATCACTAACAAGTGACCACATCAGCTTAAAAAGTCATGATACATCAATGTCGCAATGTGTGTTGACAACTTTTTCCTCCCTCCTGTTTTTTTTGTCCTGAGTCAGAGCTCCTTCGGTTGCAAATTACATGAGGCGCTTGAACCAGATGTAGGTGTAGATTTCTTTTGTGGCTATTGCTCGCTATCAGCATGAACATGCTGTTTGCCTTTATGCAGTGTCACAGAGCTGGACACCAGAAAACTGACTCTGACTAGAAATAATGAGCTGGAACCGCGTTCAGGCAGAGTTTTTCTTCACAAAGCTGGAGACTTGCCAGTTCCCACGTTTTAGCATTCCCATGTTTGTGAAGGGATTGTAATCAAAGCGTTTCTGTTTGTTTTAGTGTCGTACAAATGTGCAAATACCCTCTTGCCTGTCTGTTACAAGTCACAACAACCAAAATGGTTTTGTGGAGCAAGGAAAAGAAGAAAATCTATTTCTTTTCTCTGCTAACCGCCCACCATTAGAAGCTAGGTAGTTCGATTGGCTGCCTTGGCCATACAGAGAGAGCTGACAGACATCGCAGCATGTATTGATTATGATAAACATGTGGAGATAAAGCTGCAAGAGCTGGACTATTCCTTTACTTAAAATAGAAAGTCACATAAAAGGTGCTCCTACCCATTTGTGAGACAAAGTCCTTTCTTCAGCTCGCAGTTTTCACCGGTGTAGCCCTGGGGACAGATGCACAGGTATCCCCCCTCTCCTGTCTCTATGCAGGTGGCATTACCAACACAAGGCCTGGATGAGCACAGGCGAGTATCTGTTGTTAAAAAAAAAAAAACATGCTGTTTTTAGATCTTGCGCTCTCTCTCTCTCTCTCTTCATCTTTGTCTCTACGCGTTTTTCCCTCTCGCCTTTTGTTTCCACTCTCTCACTCACATTCACACCGCAGCATCTTGTCGCCAAGAACAAAAACTGCGAACATAACCACCCATGTTACGCAGGAAAGCAGCTTACATGCTCCAGCAGAAAGAGACTTGTGCTGCGTTCGCTGATAAGGAGGTCAAACTGAGCCAGAAGCAAAAAAAAAAAAAATCTTTTGTCTTTTTAATCTTTTCTCTTTGTTTCCTCTTTTGCTCGAGGGGCAGCAGGTAATTTGCACTTGATGATGTTGACTTTAAACACTGTAGGAATTATTAGTCAAGTGTTTTATTTCATTTTGTTTGAAAGACCACTAAATTCAATTTTCACAGCCACAGTGCATTATTTTTGAGGGTTGTCTGAGTTCATATGCACGGTGCTTAAGAGCACAAAAGCAACACTTTATATCGAGTAACTCTGCTCTGTTATTTTGTGGCTTCGGTTCTCAACATTGACCCAGTTTTTTTCCATAAGGATCTTTTTTTTCTTCTTCTTCTTAGATCTTCTCTACTGTAACCGCCCGTCTAAAAATACAGCTAACTGTATTCTCCAGACGCCGTCTTCATTCAGTGACAACCTACGCCTGTCCTCGAGGCTCTGTGACTCACCCTAACCTCTGGCATGTCAGGAAGTGTTAGGAGGCAGATAGAGATGCTCGGTGTGTTTAATGAGACTCACCTTGGTCACAGAGGCTTCCCACCCAGCCCTCCTCGCAGATACACTGCCATGCCTTCTCACATGTGCCGTGCAGACAGCCGGGGAAGGGCACGCACCGGTTGCAGTTCTCTCCTTGCCACCCTGGTTTGCACCTGAAAGAGGGGAAAAGGGAACAATCCTGAACTATTAATATACCACCCACAGAGCTTTGCAGCCCTGCTCTTGTCCTCAGTGGGGCTTTTTTTATCCTCTTAAAGTAAAAGTCACGTTTAATTATGCAGTAATTGGTTAAAATCCATAAATACTGACAGTGATGGGATGCAGTTATTTTGGCTCGTGTGTACATACAGCATCATTTGCCAGGAAAACATTTCAAACTGGGCAACAGCTTTTGTGTTATCTGCTAGGATAGCAATGCTTTTACTGTTTAAACAAAGGGATGATTTGGCAGTTGACTTAACACAGTGAGCGCCAAACAAATGTAGAAAAAAAAAACCCCAGAATGATCCAGTTGGCTGGATTGCCATCGCACTGGGAGGAACAATTACAGCTCCAGTGATGTATTGAAATAATGCAGAAGCCTGCAGGGTACATGCTCTATCATGTGCAGAGGAATCTGAGGTCGTTTTTAGTACCTGCACTTCCCTGGCTTCTCACAAAACCCATTTTCTGTGTTGCACCCCTCGTTGCATTCCCAACCTTTTGAGAGAGAAAGAAAGAGACAGCAGCGTGTTTCCATCAAAAATCATCACAATAAAAAAAACAGACATGAAACATTCAGAGCAATAAAATGTTCATCCGGTATACTTTCTTTGCACGCAGAGAGTTTTTTTTTTAATTTTATTTTATTTTTTATGAATGGACTCGATTCTCTTTGTGTCTCTGTCAGATGTCCCAGCGGACTGATCCAAATCTCACATTACCTTTGGCGATGCCCGTCACGACCAAAAAGAAGACCACCGCTGTGAGATGCATCATAATTTCGAGCGAGACCCCCCTCTCTCTTTGTCCTGTAAAAATTATAAAGCGGGTTAAGTCGCAAGGAGAGCTCCGTCTGTGTGAAGAAGCCATGTTTTGTTTTTTTCCTGTCTCATTACTCAAAAGTTCATTTGATGAAAGCAAAACAAACCTTAGATGAAGAATTCAGAGGGATGCTTTAAAAAAAAGGCACATCTTTTGTCTGGAGCTCTGAGCTGTATAGTTAAGTATCATATCATGGGAGTTTAATAATGCCACTACTGTAACGTTACGAGGATGAAAACCACCCCCACTGCGAATCTAAATATTATTAGAATAATCCTGTCTCATCTGTTTTCTCCTTGAATATAATTGACGCACCTGAACCAAATGCGTCTGCTCCAAAACGTATCCATTACGCACAAGCAGAAAAAAAAGAGAAAAAATGGCATTTAATTCCAAATCATCACCTTTTCCATGTCAAAGAAAAAATCCTCATTAACTTAAATTATCTTGTGGCATCCGGAAAATTGCCTTACCTATGTCGCACCGGCGCTCTGATTCCAAGCGGCTTCGGTCATATTTGATCCATTTTGATTTGATAATGCAAAAAGTAAAATAAAGAAAAAAATCCAAGCGTCGTGCTGCTCGAAGTGATACCACAGGTGTATCAGAGGTCCGGCTGCCGGAGGAGGACCTGGACGTTTTGACGGGACTGCTGCATCGTGCATCGTCCCAGTGCAACACGCTCCTCCCACCTAAAGAGGGAGAGTGTGCTCACCAGTCTGACCCCCCACGGGAGAGAGGTGCCACATTTAGAGAGTTTTACAGCCTGGATTTTATGGACGAACCCATTAATGTTTTGGCAAAAGTTCTTTTGAGGGATGTGAGGAGGTCCCCGCAGGTCAATAACACCTCCAAAAAGCTTATTTCTGCTCACAGTTCTTCTTTAAAAACACAGTCTGATCTACCTGCTCTTAAATTAAATCTCTGCCATGAGTGGAGGAAGTATTCAGATCATTAACTTCAACAAAAGGAGCAAGTCTTGCATTTAAAATCGTACCACAGTACAGAAATGTACTTTTAATGCTTAAATGCATCAGAGTCACCCCTTTCAGTGATAAGTTATCATACATTACAGTATCATAGTAGCTAATTCTACCTACTGAGTCTGTATCAACACATCTTATCTTATAAAGTGATTGTATATTTTGTATAAAAATCTTAATCTGAAGTACCTCCTATTGATTTCAGATCAGAAGTAGCAGCAATTACTCAAACACATCTGATCTCCGACTGATCTGCTGACCATTATTGCACAAAAACACAGCCACTTACCTTAAAAAGTAAACCTACTGTATATTGAATAAATCCAGACCCCCCTTCCCTCCCTGACCCCCATTTTTCAAATGTTATTGAATGACTTCCCTTACACAGCGCCTACCTGTCATACATAATAATGCCCTATTCTATTCTTAGTCCACTTATTGCTGTCCACAATCTCCCCACATCCTTCCCAAGGGCAGGGAACACAGAGCGTATGGTTTATAGTCTAAGGGCCTAATTATGAGTTTCACTTCCCTCTGACGTTATTAGATCGGCAATAAAGATTTTTGAAAAGGGTGGTGGAGCAATCATCAGGGGAAATCTACAAGATTCAACCTGTGTCTTGTGCCGCTTTTATAGAAAAGCAGAGTTAATATGTCGTGTTAGGTGTACAATAAGTAGGGCACAAAACACTCAGCATATTTTTTTAATATATATATATATTCATTTCTGGATAACACGAGTTTGCAGTCAAGAGAGCACTAGAGTATATATGTACGGTATACATATATGTATATAGACATATACATATGTTTGAATGGTGGTAAAGGTAAAGGGAAAACTCCCCTTTCAAGGGCACGCACATCATATAAACAGACCAGCCACGAGCAGATGTGAGTGGTGGAGGCGAAATGTATAAGTCTCCTCAGATTCAATATAATCTCTAGAGGTCTCCGCTCTCATATCCCCCGGTTCAATTTGGTTCGTGTGTTTATTTTCAAACCTCCAGAGACCGAGCTCATAGCCGGGGCGTAACATTACAGCGATGATGTGATTCTCTGCCACGGCTCCCAACCAGATCCACATCACTCAGTCTTTTATTTATTTTTTTATTTTTTAATGAAATGTCTCAGGTTTGTATGTGCTTTATTAAAGTGAAGGACTCATCCATTGATTTTTTTTTTCCCAACCAGCACTGATCTCATCTGGTATCTGATCTTTTATCTGCTCTGGTCCCGGGTGCTCCAAGTATAAATTGAACATTATGGATCTGAGTATATGAGTGTGTGACTGGGCGTGTGTGTCTTGTTGGCTTGTGTCTTTTATGACAGCAGACAGTTTGAGGTTATATTCGGTTCCCACAGACTGAAACTGTGTGTGTGTGTATGTGTGTATACATCCTGTATGTGTTATCAGTGGACCGACTGAAGTACTGAACAACAGTCTACAGCCAAGGCAGCTCTGCAGGGCTGTAGCACTTTTATTTCTGCTGTGAAGTTGGACATTTTAACATAGGAACTCATGGAGACTGACTCGTTCTGCAGCCAGCCTCAAGTGGACATTTGAGGAACTGCAATTTTTGGCACTACGCGTAGGCTTCACTTCACAGCTGCGAAGGTTGTCACTTGGGCTGTAGGCTACATGTCAACGTAAACATCCTAACATGCTCACAGTGGCAATGCTAACATGCTGATTTTATGTTTACCATGGTCATCATCTTCGTCCAGCAGGTTAGCATGCCGATATCTGCTGATTAGCACTGAGCACGAAGACACCCGAGGCTAATGGGAGATAAAAGTATCAGACAAATGGAAATTTGACCTGATCATGGCGCTAGTTGAAAAGTTACCCAATAATGCCAATCCAATATTTTCAGAGATATTTCAATTAAAACTACAAATCAGACATCATTAAAGTATAAATTGTCAGGTAAACATGAATATCTGTCCAAAATTTCATGACATTACATCAGTACTTGTTGATTTCATAGCCAGGATGCTATAGTCTCCAGCTGCAGCCTCTGAAAAGTGAATATTTACCGGTTTTCTTCTGTAACTGAATATTGGTCGGACAAAACGAGCAATAATCAGTGACGGAAATAATCTGAGGTTGCAGCACCACTGACTGTTTGTGCATTCATGTCACAGGTGTTTAAATCTCACTGCGGCCAGATCTCATTTTCATTAATTATGCATCCACAGGGGAGGCATTTCACTCTCGTCTCAGTTATTCAGTCGTATTGTTAATCTCTGTGAAGGTTATTCCCACACTGAGCCACTTCTTCTTCTGCTCTCCACAGATGTGAAGAAACACCACATGCAATAAAGGGACAGTTAGAGCTGCATATTACCAGTGTAGATGATTTCATTTCAAGTCCACTAGAGATTGGAAATGATCTCCTCCAAATTCTCAGCACGCATTTGCAAAATGTAGAAAAGTCTATCAGTGCACTCTAAATCTGATTAAGCAAATCCCCATTCAGTCGACATACACCAGCCAGGCTGCGGGTTTTGATACAGATCATTTCATTCACACTCACACGTCGGTTTGCAGGAAATTAATCTTGAGTATTGAATTCTAAACACAATTAGCTGGGTAATAACACGTGGTGTGGCTGCACAGTTCTGCCCTGTCCAGTGTTTTTTTAGATGGATCATCAGGATGCATCATTAGACAGGATATCACACCAAGTGGAGCTCACTTACACACATGATGCACAGCAGTAAATCTGCCTGTCTACAGTATACACACACACAGATAAACACACATGAATATAAAACATGATATATCTTTTTTATATTGGTTAGAGCACTGTAATTACTTTTTAAATTAGAGTACCTGCAGACAGGAAGGCAACAGATTTATATTTGAACAGACTGCATGTGGTGCTTCTACCTATCAAACAAATCTTTTTTAAAACTTGATATAAATGTGATATATTGACTTTTATTGCACAAACACCCGAACGATGGAGCAGCTCGCTGCTCTACTTTTAAAACTGTGCCCCTCTAAAGTTTGTTTGAGTGTGTTTGGCTTCTTAACCGTTGATATGAGACATGAAAACTTCTCTCATCTAACATCAGTTTGGATCCAACATCGGCTCCCTAAACCTCAAGTTACCCAGAATTTTATCGTCGTTTTGAGCTGATACACAAAACTATTTTATAACTTTTAGAACTTCTTGTTCCCAAACTTAACCTAATGTTTTGTTCCAGAGCAGCAATATATTATATTCTAACTTTATTAAAGACACTCAAAAGATAAAAGGGTCTATAGTACAATAGATAAAAAAGAGAATATATAGAATAAATGAAAAACAGAAAATAATCTGAACTGAACTGAGCTCGGGATTGGTCAATACCGGCTCATTATTACTTATTATTTATACATTATATTATACATTATTATTAATATTATACATTAAGTGTATACAGTAAGTGTGATTTCCCAAAGCAAATTCTCTTAAGTATATGCAATTCTAAAAAAAAGCACACTACAACTAATTTGAGCTTAAAACTTGCTCTCTCACCCCCAACACCTCGTCTTATATTTGTCCTGCAGGTTTCAAGAGAGTATTTTCTTGGTACAACACACGTACTACATAATTAAACTTTAATTTGGGGTAAACTGAAGTTTTGCTGAACATCTCCCTACATCATAACACTAATATGAATCCATCATCGTCTCACTGTAGATGAGCTACAGATAAACTGTGCAAAAGATCTGAAATCACTGTGCTGTCGTACGGCGTCTCGTCACTTCAGGGGATTCTTCCGTACTTGATAGACAGAGGCAATTTCTTCAGCCAGTTTGGTCTCTTGACACCAATTTTCATTGTCATGAAGATTTCATAACGTCCCATGATCGCATGGCAGTATCATTACACCAGCTTCAGTCTTCCTGTCTCCTGTGTGTAACAAGCAGACGGACGGAGACAGGAGACGTGTGTGTGCTGTGGAGGCTAATTCTATTTCTTGCCTCCTCAACTTCCAAATACATTCAGTAATTAGTCACAAAGGAGGAACGTGTGTCCTCCTTCGGGAATGACTGGTTTATTTAATTGCACTGCGAGGTGAAAGGTGAAAGATAAAATCACGTTGTCGCTCAGCTCCTCATTTCTTTTGTTTCCGCACCGTGAGTCCCGTTACATCAACGTCTACAGCTGGAATACCTTTGATTGCCGGACAGGATACTCCTTCAATGAGGCCCGTAGGTAATTCAACAAATGCTGTATTACTCATGAGTACAAAACACTTCAGTCCCTGAAAGATGGCTTTGGAGCCAAACAACCATGACAAGAGAGACGCACAATAGTCCAGGTGCACTTGGATAATACATCAGTCTCTTTATTGTCAGCATGCTGAGGAGAGGAAAAGAAATCTCACTGGCCAAAGTGTAGAAATCTGGGATAGTGGCTGGAAACAGAGAGCACATTTCTCTCTCTCTCTCTTTCAAATATACCAATTATATAGAAGGTGGAGTAGAGACAATCCGTCTCGTGCTGACTGGCGGCATACCATGCATTTTTCCTGGCTCTGTCCTGAGGGCTAACTGCTCTGTAGCATCGGCCTCCAGGGTGTTGGCAAGACTTCAAGCGCCTTTGGCTCTGGCTTTCATGGTTGTGCTAAACTAGAATATTCTCAAGCAAGAAAACTGGTGAGAGGAATTTTAAAGGGCAAACTATTAGCCTCCGCATTACTGTAGCCTCATTTCGTGTTCCTGCATGAATTAGCAGTTAAAAAGTCTAATGACAAAAACTGATGGTGTTGATGGCATTGGCAATTTAGAAGACTCGTCAAAGAGTTTGAGGGCAATGAGTCGTTTAATTGTTACATATCCATGGAAGGTTCGTGCTGGACGATTGATGTCATATATGTCAGTCTGTCTGCTGTCTTGTTGATGGTTATTTCCTCTCATCATTAATACACACATGAACTGAACAAACACGCCTCTTTTTGTCTGAATCAATTTCAGCCTACTCTCTCCTCCACAATTCCTGCAGGCCTTATTGTTCATGGCTCATACCACTGTTTTGCACTGGTGTTACATCAACTTTGAGCTTTATTCTGTGCAGAAAATGGTGCGATTAATCTTTTTTTTTTTTTTTTAAATGAATGTTCTTTTTTGGCCTCTCTTGGAACAAACTGCTCCTCCGGCCCCGAAAACTGGAAACCAAGACTCGCTTTGATTTTCTGATGCAACACTTTCCTTAATCTCTGGCCATTTAAAACCAAAAAGCATCCTCTCACTTCAAACGCGTCTGGACGGTTCTCTGGCTTTTGAGCATCCTTTAAAATGTTAAGGAATAAGAGTGCTTCACTGATCGGTGGTGTGTCATTTAATATATTCTGTCAAGAGTGACTAATGTAGGTTTGGTAAGTATTTAAGGCATAGTTCAGGTTACTTGAAGTGGGGTTATATGAAGTACTGTACTTATCTAGTGTCTTACCTATAACAGGTGGTGTGGCCCCGGTTTGGAGAAGCAGGTGGGATGAACGGGGAAGCAACAAAACACATTTTAGCCACCTAAAAAATTTAGTCTAAATGTACTACCCTAAATTTAGAATAATTTCACTGCTTTACCTTGCCATCAGAAAGCCCTTTCCGACAAGAAACTGCATCCTTTATATCAATCGATGCTCTCTTCAAAGCCAACAGACTTCATTGACCTCACACAACAAGGGAGTTCACGGTCTAGCGCTGTCTAAAAACGGGTGGTTTGTGTGTTTGAATCCCAAAATAACGCTGGTTCCTGCAGATTGCAGTGTTGTGTTCAAGTTTTTTGTCAATGAAGTCAGGTTGCCTCAGGGAGAGTGATGTAACTGCTTCAGTTTGCAGTAGGAAAGCGCTGTCTGCAGAAGCATTGTGATGAGCGACGATGATGTTTTTGTTGCTGCCCCCGTCCTCAGCGGTGTATTGCATACAGTAGCTTTCATGCTTCTCCAAACCAGGCATGTGCCGACCACTGTAGGTAATACACTGACTGGATGGATGGTGGATATGTACTTCATACAACCTCATGTCAAACGATAAACTATCCCTTTAACCTCATGCAGCCTCCAATATTGCCGTAATGGTATTTTACCAAAGCAGGACTATTTTAACATCGATAGCATGATTTTTGTTCATTATTTTCATAATATTTATTGCAAAATAGCCATGTAACCACCCGGCATTACCACTGTCACATCAAAATATCGATCACTGCAACAAATCAGTGCACAGCCTTTGTGGCTGCACAAACAGCAGCTACCTGACGTATAAAAACCCATAAACACCGACTGTGAGCTGCAGGAGGCAGGAACAAAATGATGATATTTGTGGAATTTGCCATCTGCTCGGATGTGTGCGCGTGTGTAGAGATGTTAACTAAATTTCATTAATGGAGATAGTGCCGTCGTTATCTCCATAGCAACTGTAGCCTGTCATTATGAGGAAAGCTTTAAGGTCACGGAGGAAGCAGATGGACAAGACTGATAGTTTGAGAGAAAGGGAGAGTCAAAGAGAAAGATTGAGGCGGGAAGGAGAGAAAAGAAAGAGAATGAAGGGAAGTCGGAAAATGTGGAGGAATGACTTCACCTGATGCCACCTTCACCTGACGCCAGTTATTCCTGTCTTGTTACCATGGGAACAGGAGGAGGATGCTATCTTTTTGGGTGTGTTGTTCCTTACTAAGGGTTTTCATCATCAAGCTATAACAAATATATCACCCTGAAAGAAGGTTAACAAAAAAAAAGTGTTATAGCTAAAAGTGACCCAGACCCAGCAGGTTATCAAAGTGTAAATTCACACTGAATCAAATAAAGCAGCGAACTGCTGCTGTGTCACCTGTACGGGCTCTGAGTAAGAAGTAAATGTAAGGGTATTAGTCACAGCACAAATTGATGTCCTGTTAGCAGTGATTTAATGCTTGACTGGCTCCAAGTTAAGAAATGGATTCCCTGAGCAGAATTGTGCACTGAGAGTCAGTTTTATATTCTCCATCACATTCAGTTTGGTGTTAATGGGACCATCTGTTTGAAATCCTCACCCGACTTAAAAACCTCTGAAAGATGACATATTCAGAAGAAGCGGCACCTCTCCTTGCTTTGCTTTTTCTTGCTTTCTCCAAAGCCCGTTTGGCTTGCGTGTGCATCTTGGGCGCTTGCATTTCTGCGTATGGTCTTCACGGGAGTGTTCACGCGAAAGGTGCGTAAATGTTAACGTGTTTGTCCGTTTAACCGGTCTCCAAGGTCTTTTGCAGACCTATCTGGAAACCCAAGGCGAGAGAGCGAAAATTGCACAGGCACTGGCGAGGACTGATAGCCAGGCACTGAGGTAAACAAATACCCGAACGGACAGACAGAATAGGTAAATAGCTCACAACACTTGCTGACTGAATCTCTCTGCTGTATATTGGTTTTCCCCAGGCACAGATTAAACACAAGCCTCCGCTGCAAACAACCACTGACGCTACTGTTTGCAATTCATGTAACTGATTGGTGGAGGTCAGTTAATCTTCTGGCCAGTGTATAAAAACTTCTGTAACATAACATCATTCTATCTCTGCCTACACAGCTGGCGCCCCTTTAGCTGTGGTTTTAGTTTATTAATGTGAAGCCTGTTCGTGTGCCTTGCAGGTGCTCTGCTTCCATTGTTTTATCTGTATGCTTCCTTCTGAGAATAATGGAGATTAATGGCGTTGCTATAACGCTCTGTTTGTTCTCCCCCGGTGCTAGTCTTCAACTTCTATCCATTACCAACATTCATCCCATCTTTCAACACACATTCAGGTATTAAAAGTCACAGTGGTGTGGGAGGAAAGCAGACAGGCAGAGAGGGAAGACCTGAGCTAACACAACAAGCCTCAAATGATACGCAAAGCTCAGTTCAGTCACTGAGCCTGTTTTGAGCCCCTTTCTTCCTGCATGATTCATCTCCGATAACGCCTTCTTTCGAAATTATTGCTCATCATCCTGTGTAGCACTTCCTCAGACACTACAAGCTATATTTACAGCTAAAACAAAGCATCGCCTCTCCGTAATGTGTGTCCTGCCCTCCTCCCTGTCACCGCCAGTCTGAAGCCGAGCACCTGTCACTCATCCTGATGAGCAGAACACCTTTAAGCGGCGTTGTCTTCGCTGCACTGAGGTAACAGCATGCATAAAAGCCTCCTGCCGGGTGTTCAACAAGGCCGATAAATGCAGGTAATCTAGTATAAATTGCACAATCTTTTTTTAGTGATTGCTTGTGATAGCTTCGAGATCACCAGTTGCTTTGCCTGCGAAGTGGATCAATAACGAGCCTAGCCCAGTGTCAAACTGAGTTGAACGTTGAATGTTTTCAGTGACTTCTCGGGGGCCTTTGTTAAAGCCGGTGAGAACAACAGACAAACACCAAAAATCAGGACAACAGAAGAAGAAAATAATCTATAAATGATTATTGTTCGACTGAATAATACACAAAATGAGGAGAGGAAGAGCTGTGTTGCTCAAAATGATGACAAAAGATCTTCGAACTTTATGCTTCTGCACATACCGACACAGTTTCTCTTTAACGTCCCTGCAGTGAGACTCTGACTGTCACTACCACTAAAGGTGCAATCAGTAATCAGAAATGTCTTTTATCGGCTCTTTGCACAAATTGACCATCATTTATCAGCGGGGGTTCACAAGTGTTGCTCATCAATGATTGTCACTTCAACGTTGACTTACTGTCTTCTGAGACTTCCAGCTTTCTTAACGTGAAGAGGTCTTAAGAGAGCCGGGACGTGTGGTGTTAAACCGGGAATCCTTTCTACTGCGTGGATGCAGTTTTCATGCACACGTGGTCAAATAGCCAATCATTTTTGTGAAGACGTTAATCTACATCCTCAAAAATGACTCAGTAGTAGAAGCTAGTAACTAAAGCCCTGTACACTTCCCTTATGTGCACACAGACTGTATTCTCCTTCTGTGGAAGACTTGACCAAAGTTACTGTAGAAAAACATATCACATAGCTTAATGCCATCATGCAGCACCCTCTTCAGAGTGAATAGATTTGAGCCCCAGTACATTTGAAAAGGGAAAGCAGCATTTTACCGGCGAGCAGCTGAATAAACAGTAAATCAGTTTTACTTTAAATCTCATTTCATTGGAGGAAATGTAGAAAGAAGAGCAATGCATCAAGTAATGCAAATGAAAAAACACAGAAAATGTGATTTTGGTTTCACTACACTTAAAATCTCCCAGGTCCGTTAAACTGCCCACCATGTACTCTGTACACTTTGTTACACCTATATATATTTTATCTTATCTAATGCTGAAAATGACTGGATTCCTCTCTATTTTCCTCACAATGTAACACTGGAAAAGAAAGTAAGTTCCACTGTGAAGTAAAGCACTGTAAAATGTTCTTATTTCAAAACCCCCAATTATCTCTCTACAAGACGGAGCATGTTTTAAGTTTCACATTAATTATTATTGTTATCATTATTATTAGAACTTCCAAACTTTTGACAAAGACACAGAAGTTTGGTCTGTTAGCACAAACCTGTTGTTATCTATCGTTATCCCACATGGGATTACAACACTGGTACTTATCAGACATTAAAAAAAAATGCCTTGTATACAGCACAAAAGCTACAGCATTATACATTATACATTTTCACTGTGATATGTTTGGAAGAGCTTGATCAACAAAGTTTTCAGAAGGTACACTTTATCTATCATGAATAATTTACCTTGTTACAATCATTTCATGAGAAGAGGTAAAAATATTTTAGTCTTGACACTTTGGGCAACAGTGTACTTTCAAACAACTAATTAATCAATAAATCATTTTTAATCCACATGGCAGAAGAAAGAAAAGAAATGCTACATGGTCCTGATAAAGGGATTTTTTTCTTATCTCACTTTCCCAAAACGACTTTCATTATTTATTTAAAAACCTAATTATAACCCAGGGCTGTCAAACTACGTTTACTTCATGAGCCACGTACAACATAATTTGAGCTCTAATGGGCCAAACCAAACTTTTCCCATTTTCTGGACCGTATGTTTTACATTGTTCCTAATAAGGACAACAGAAAACATCAGTGAGATGACTTATATATACTACGCTATGATATGCTATGCTATAATAATACTATATATAATACTATACTATACTATACTATGCTGTGCTGTGCCGTGCTGTGTTGTGCTACAGTATGCTATGCATACCATACAATACTATATTAATTCATCCATATTATTATCAGAAAAAATAGTATTATTATTTTCAGTTGATATCAGGAGCCCTGCAGGTAAAATATCGACACATTGCCACGTTCACGTGTTGCTTGCGTGTATTTAATGATATATTTGTGGACACGCTCATCATTTCTCATTGACTATCTGCTGCCACTGTAACCCTCTCTTTCAGTGTCTCTGCCGAGGTGTTGTGCAGGAGAAATCAAGCAGAGGATAAGATATTCCTCTCCTCGTCTAATTGAATCTCACCTTTCAACAGAAACCTGTGGCTGCCAGCCCAAGGTTAAGACAGTGTTGATATAACCTCTCAGCCCGCTCTCATTCACTCCAGTCGCGTGTTATGAATTATTCACATGCACAGTCACAGCCGAAAAGAGGCCAGCGGTGAGGGAGACGAACTCAACCTGTTTGATCGTGCTGCTGTATATAAAATGCTCTATAGGAAATCTCCATCGCCTGTGGAGTCTGTGCTTTTTATTATTTGGTGTGTTTTCTTCCTTAACGGCCTGAAACAGATCCACAGCATATTTATGATGACATGATGATGTCCAAGTTCAGTTGCTTTTACATTAAACCTCCTCCAGTTCAAAGACATTTTAAAGATCCCAGTCATGGCCTTCCTGAAATTTTCCATCAATTTCTCCCTCACACGGACTGGAGCCAGATAATGAGAGTGTCAGTGCTACTCCAACTGTAACCAACGTGATGGACCTAATTTCCTCTGTCGTTTTCCCATGGTGCAACAGGGCAACCATTCAGTCAGCCACTGCGAGCGGGGGTTATCATTTATAGGAAAATGATACAAGCAGTGAAACTGTGGAATAACACGCGCCCCTGAATTCATTTTTCAACATCACCTTGCACGGAGGATATCTGGTGCTACAAATAAATAAATAAATAAAATGCTTAAACTGAAAGTAAGGATGAAATTAACCCACAAAAGGAGGAGTGGAGTACAAGTGGAGTGTGTAGAAGAAGCATCCACATAGTGCTATTAAAGCAGATTCATTCAAACTGTGTCCTCATTGGGAAAAGAAGTGAAACTAGGCCTTAAACATACATTGAAAATGAGAAAACTGCACTAAATTGAAAGGAACAGACGCAGCGAGAGATATGCATAATAGCAAAGGGACAGTTTGACCTTGGTGTATTTATTCTGGGTTTGTTACTGTCTTCTTTCACTAATGATTTCTTTCACCTCTGCTGAAAAGGGAGGAAGTGAAAGAAGACAGAAAATGGACCTGAAGATTGAAGCTGAAAAAGGAGGTGAGACGGTACAGGAGAAAGTGGTTGTTGTATGGCACCGCTGAGGGAGGAGGAAAAATGAGGATGATGAAAAGAAAGAGATGAATGGGAGAGAGGCAGCAAAGAGGACTCACAAAGACTGCTGCTACTTTAAAGTTTACTTAGTGGAGTGTGGTCACATCCTATGAACTATAGTGGCTATGAAATCCTCAGCCGGGGGCAGAGAGGGAAAAACTCGCTTCCAGTATGACCATAGTGAGATGAAATTGCACTGGAAACCCTGAGAGGACTGCAAAACAAATCTCACTCTTGCAATGGCATCAGATTTATCCAGTGACATGTTGTTGTGGTTGTTGTTTTTCTGGCAAATGTAACATAGTCAGTAAGATTGTACAACCCTGACACTGGGCCGAATGCAATATGCTGCAATAACAGTACAGTTCAAACAGGTCCCCCTCAACCACAGCTCTGAGAGAAATATTTTGCAAGATATACAGCCACTAAAGAAAGCAGCAGACATGCAGGTTAATTGATTATTTTCATTTGTGATTAATCTGATATGATTTTCTTAATCATTACTTAAAGTCTGTGTAAAGTAAGAATAAATATGTGTTCTGAGTTTGTCATATGAAAAAAGAAAGTGTTATTAACGACCCAGCCAAATTTGAAGGATTAAAAATATCAAGTTTATGAAATTAGGTGTCAAAATCAGGTAATAATGAGCAGTATTCTCAGCTTCAGGACCGTGGGGGCGTGTCCGCTGAATGTGCTGAAGCCACACCCACTTGTGGCAGCAATTTCGAAGCGACTGAAATGTGTCAGAGGAGTTCAGAAATTGACATGACTAACTTTGAAACAGATGAATTCATCTCTATCTCTCTGCTCAGGGGTGCAGCGGTATGCTCAGGGTGGCCTCAGCGTGTCATCGAGCCACCCTTTAAGGACCGCCCACAAAATCCTGGACTGAAAACTGGTGAAAAACTGTTTTAACCTCTAACTCCACATTTCAGTCATATATTGTTCAAAGTCTTTACACACATTTTTAACAACTATTTTCCAACATATTTAATGTATTTTGAAAAAAAAATCTCAGAATTGCCTTCACACAGACTTGAATAAAAATGTCCATACCAGTTAACAAAGTCACGTCTTCAAATTTCTTGTTTTGTTAAACCAACAGTCCAAAACCCAAAGATATTCAATTTTTACGGATACGGACATTATTTGGCATTTTTGCTTGAAAAGATGACTGAATTGTCAAAATAGTTGCCATTCATTTCTCTGTTGAACGTCAGAGTAATGTAGTGCAAATACAAATTGACTTACTTCCTCTTGACACATTCTGCCACTGAACTCCTAAATAGAAACCAATTTTATCAAAGGGAGTTTTGATGCAGGAGGCAAAGTGGCAAAGCAGTCACTAAAACAGTACGGCATCATCAGCCGCTGCAGGTTTAGAACGTAAAAAGAAGCATTACATGTTTAGTAAACAGTCCTGTCGAAAAGAGAAAAAAGGCAAACCGAGTGAGATGAAGTGCAAGTCTAAATGTTTACATCCACTATCGCCCCCGTGCAGGGAGCAATAAAGTTCCTATTCCGAGAATACAAACATGGAAAACTGTATCCAGTCCGCCTTGACAGAACATCTTGGTATCAGCGTGCAGCTTGGCCTTTCCTGGAGAGTGTTTCTGCTCTCCAGCTCCATAACAACCTTCTGGAGGAGCCTACTTCAAAGGTGCGCTTGAGTTCAGGTGGGTGGTTCAGATTCAAAGCATATATTAGAAGTCAAACAGCATGGTAGCCACTAATGCAGCAATGTGTATGTTTAATGCAGAGAGGGCAGCATGTGTGTGCACATTTTAAAGTCAACACGAAGGCACAGCTTCGGCCTGATCTTGAAACCGAAAAAACAAAACAAAAAGTGCAGAAACTGTCTGTTGTTTCTCAGCAATATTCATAGAAATGTGTCTAATAAAAGACAAACAAAAAATGTTCTGTTAGTTAAAGTTTGAGGTTAAAAGTAGTTAATTTCCAGACAAAATGTGTTTATCATTAATTTACCATTGGAAACTTTACTTGTCATCAATGTCCATTTGTATACTTTCCTGTTGACAGATTTAACGTTGCTGTACGCTGACTTAAAGAATGGTAGAACGGGTCGTTCACTAATCAGATGATCGGTGGTTCGATCCCCTCCAGTCTGCAAGTTGAAGCGTCCTTGGGCAGGATACTGAACCCCAATCTGCTCCTGAAGGCTGCGCTATCAGTATGCGAACACGTATGAATGGTTAGCTCCTCGCATGGCAGCTAATGCGTGTGTGAATGGGTGAATCAGATATGCAGTGGAAAAGCACTTGGAAGATTAGAAAGGCACTTCACCATTGCCATTCACTATCTTAAGCCATTACTTAATTGTACCACTATCTTAACTTTAGCATTTGTATTGCATAGTAGTCCTCACAAAACCTCCTATGGCAGTCTATTTATAGTAGTATTCATGGACCTGGACCTGACTGTACTAAAATAACATTACAATAAAATCTCTCAGGAAATGTTAGAAAATGTCTACCTCTGCAGAATGACAACATAAAAGTCAGTTTGATGGCACCATTTCATTCCCACAGTTTGATCCTGGAGACCAAACAGTACTTTATAGAACAAGTCCACAAAGAGTTTGAAAACTGATTGACAGGGTGTAATAATTCTCAGTCTTCAGAGTTGTAAGCTTTCATTTCTTTTTTTGTCACATTTAATTGTGTCATGTGAATATTTTCTCTTCAAAATGACATTTATCCTCTTTGATTTTTGTGCATTCAGTGCTCCAGAAGATAAAAAAGATCTCAGAGATGACTCATAATGTTGATAGTGACTCACACTGGGTTTTATGTTCATGTCAGTTATTCTGCAAGCGAAGAATTCATTTTTTCTCCCAAATGGTAGATGTCTTATTTTAGAAGGCTTTCACATTTGGAAAGCTAAATGTTCTGCTCATTTTCTTGCTTATTATATAGAGTAGACACTCCAGTACTTCCTCATTGGTAATGAAGGAACAGATTCAGGTCTCATACACATACCATCAGGTGCACGATGAACTTGTTGGGTTTTCTTATTCTGTAATCATGTTTTCCTCACAGCGAGTGGTGCATATCTCTGGCACTGCGTCCCACTGAGTGGCCTTTGAATGTTTCCTCCGCACTGGCACAGTAATGCAGGAGAATCGCAGACGCTCTTGTATATTTAACAAATTTATGTCATCACACAATATGTAAAAGACATCGCTTTGTTTTTAAAGTGTTTGATTAAGAATCAAGTGAACAAACACTCTTGCTGATATTTCTAAATCCCTTGCAGGGTCACTTGAACCAATCCTAGCATGAAAACAAGAGAGTCCAAGGTCCCTTTTTTTCTCACCCACGTTTCTGCCTTTAATTGAAATCCTGCATTCATCTTATAATCATATACTGCACTATATAATTAATGATTTTCTTTATATGAAGTGAAGATGAAAGACAGAGAAGAGGACGGTGGTGATCTTTACTGAGCGTGTCGTTTCTTTTGTCATGTCGACATGTTGTGGCCAGAATGAAAAGACCGCTTTTGATTGACGTGAAACGTAATTATAATTCCTGTAAAGTTGAAATCGTTTCATTCGGTTGCCTGGAAACAGCCGGCTTTATGTGTCAACAACGTCTTGTCAACTCCAATAACTGTGCACACTCTGAGAGATAATTGTGCAGATTTTTAAATCACACCTGTCTGAAAGGGAAAAAAAAGGTGTCAAAGTTTTTGGGAGAGCTGTGTCACAACCCTTAAATATTCGATGAACACGAGACATGACTTAAATAAAAACGCTGATAATTAAAGCCTGCTCATAGTGAAGTTTATGAAGCTCACCTCGGGGTGTTTGCTACATTGTGATGACATGTCATGTAGTGTTTTCTTGTGGGTGAGAGCTCATTATATCTTGCCCATGCACAAACTCTGTCGCCCTCAGGACAGAAATGCCACCCAATAATCTGGCACCCAAATTATACCAGAAACTGTCTGGATCCTCTCTTTTCCAAAAAAGAACAAATTCAGTTGTCAGCTCATGCAGACAAAAATTCACACTATGAATATATGCTCGCTGCTTTCCTCCATCCTGCGCAAGAAGGCCGTGTGTTCATGCAATTAGCGGCTGATTGTACAGTATGACGATGTGGGCGTGAAGGAGAAAAGAACAGGAAAGGCAATAAGATATCTTAATTAGGTATAAGCCTCAGGAAAATGAGACATCTGATTAGTGTGTCCTCTCCTTGGTCATGGAGGAAAAATCCAGCATGAATCATGAGCGTGGCCACAGGTAATTGTGGTACTGAGCATTCGATTTCACAGGGTACGCACAGAAATGACCCAAATTAGTCGACAGATCACAAGTGAAAGTTACACCCGGTTAAAACTTGTGTGAATTTCCCTAGAGACGAAGCTCGTCAGTGAAAGTGTATTCACAACGGTGGCATCCACGCTCCAGGCTTCAGAGATTCAAATCAGATTTACTCTGGCTGATAACACGTTGCGAATAGATTCCACAACATGACAACATAACTGGGTTAGAAGTAAGTGATGCAAGGGTTGCTTAGAAACGTGTATTAGAGAATATCCACATGCAGCTCGTCATTTGCTTTCAGCTCCGCTGCTGCTGTTGTATTTGTGCCATTGAGTGTCAATTACAGACAAAACATCACAGCTTTGCCGCTGTAGCTTTGCGCCTCATGAGAGTCGTAATCCAAAGGGGAGTGATGCGAAATAAACGTCTCCATCCTTCATGGATGTTCCTCCCGTCTCAGTGCTGTGATGTTGTGAAAGTAGGCTACGTAATAGCTCTTTTTATTTCACACGGGCGTCGGCCTCTAGTGTGCCCCTTTAGGTTTATCTGCTCATTATCTGTGCGTTGGAAAATTTGCAGCCGCGTCCTCGGAGAATCAGGCCGTTCAGTCCCCTGAGTGCCTGTTTGAAAAGGCTGCGCCTGCACAACTCTTCATACAGATTGGTTTTAGCTTATCAAACCTGTCATTGGGAACACAAGAAGACAGGGATGGATGGCAGTAAGAAAAGACTGTTCTGTTTTGGTCACAGTTGACACACATCAGTACCAAAAACACTGCTACATCCTGTGAAAGTAGAAATATCTACAACTGTTCATGAATTTTCCTCTATAAAGTCCAGTCCAGTCCAGTATGGAGGCAGCCCTCCTGAGTCTCGCCCATCTGTCCCTCTAACAGACCGGTTACTCCTACTCAGATATTTCTTTGCCGAGGCAGCATCATGTACCCATTAGTTAGGGCAACTAGGACTTCCCAACTGTGATAAAGTTAGCAAATGAGCCTGCTGGCATTTGTTGCCTCTGCAAAAGGACCTTAAAGTCTGGAGGAGCCAGTGTTTTTTCATTCCCTGATCCAGCAAAGCCTCCATATGTGCCAAAGGCTTTCAAAGAAAGGTTAGCGCTCTCTTTGGTTTCTTTGATTTCATCAAAGTGGAGGAAAAAAGTGATGCTCATCAGCAGGTAGTACCACCAACGTGAACGTTATGCAACTCAATCCTGATCCTGCAAGCTGGTCTGGTCTGTTGGAAACCTTCAGCCTGCAGGCCAACTCGAAGAAGATGGTTTAACATTTTAATCAGATATTCTTCTCAGCCGGCCAGTCAGTGACAGCAGTTAACCGCTCGGGACAACCTCGATCTTAGTATCAGCAGGGGATTTTCACAACTGCCATGAGCTGTGAGTCATGGCTCTAGCCCCGGTCTTTATGTGGTGCAAATGGCCCATCAGATGCCCTCCAGGATAACGGTAAGGAGGATTTTCTGGGCGTAACCTTGGACAAACTGTGCGTCAGTCACTGTGATAATTCACAGCTGAATGTATTTCTGGTGTCCGGATCTTCTACCTGACCTCCTGCAGCTGCAAAAGTGGCAGGGAAGGAGGGATCTGCAGGAGGAAAGGATGGAGGCCTCCCTCTGGCTTGCAGATGGCCCTGACCACCTGCCCACCCTTGTATCAGCCATCAAAGCTTCCAATTCAGCTGGGAGCTTTAATGGTCCACAGTCAGTCAGGCTGGTGTATGGTGTTACCCACCTTTTAATCCTCTGATGTTGAACTGTTACACATCTTAAATATGTTGTCAGTTTCAAAGGCAAGCCATGCAGTTATCAGATTTCATCTATCAAGTCTTGTTAGAGGGCAAAGCCTGTGATGTTAAAGCTTCGCCTCCAATTAATTAGCTTCACCTCCCATTAAATATCAAGTTGTCAAAAGCAGGAGGGATGTCTAGAGGTCATTGCACGGCTTATCTATTGTGCAAGGTGACTAGTTGTTAATGAAAATTTCGTCATCGGCTCTAAAGGTTTCTTGAGTTTCCATTTAGTTTAATTCATTTCATTTAAATTATTTTCAGGTTTGGTTGGGTTGTATTGATGTAATTTGGTGTTTTCAGCCAATCGATTGTTCAGTCCGCCATGCACTTTGTTCCAAAATATCTCCACAGTTATTAGTCGGGATGAAATCCCTGTTCCCTTTGTGAACATAATAACTTCTGTGACATTTCCTCTAGTACCATCATCAGGTAAAACTGGTATACGGACTGACGTTTTATGGTGCCTTTCTAGTCTGTCAGCAGTGACTGACATGCTCATCAGTTCAGGTGCTAATCACATTCACACGGCAATTTGGGGTTCAGTATGATGCACTTTCACATGTAGACCGCAGGAGCCGGGGTTTGAACAACCAATCTTCTGATTATTAGATGTCACTCTACCCTAACCCTGAGCCACAGCCGGCCCAAAAGTTGTCCAACATGCAACACTGATGACATAATGACATTTTTTCATCAGGCTCGGCTGTAGTTTGTGTTTGTTACTATATAGCAAACGTTAGCATGATAGCACATAGCGCTAAGATGGACAACATCATAAACATTGTATCCGCTAAACATTAGCATTGTAATTTTGAGCGTGTTAGCATGCTGACGTTGGCAGTACAGCCTCACAGAGCTGCTAGCATGACTTTACACTCTTAAAATAAGAGTTTTAATGGAGCAATGTGTAGGATTTAGTGGGATTTAGTCATGTAGTTGCTAAATGTAACGCCCCTCACATTAACTCTCCCGTTCAAAGCCTGAAGGAGAAACCACGCTGGCCGCAGACAGTGGTGGAAGTCTTTGTCTGGACCTAGTGTTTGTTTTGTCTTATTATTTTCCATTTCTGCGACATATTCTGTAAACAGAGCTCTCTAAGTCTTACACACAGCACTATTCAGACTATTTCTCATCACCATCCAGTAGATGAGGGAAAAGAGTGAAGCTGAAGGCCTTAATTTGAAAGGACTGACTCAGCATCACCTAAAGCTGTTTCATACATTTGCAGATATTCCAGCAGTGCTTTGCTACTCTGAAGAGATGCAAGCGTCCATGATTTACAGACAAGAACCTGCAAGGAAAATTGAAGCTGCTCCTCTAAATTATCCTCGTGTTTCCTTTGGGTTTATTATACTAGCTGTCAAAATATGACATGTAATTTCCATAAAATGGCCATCGAGATAATTACGCAGACAGATTTCCATTTGCCCTATATCGTGTTGGACCCCCCGGAGTTTAATGAGTGTTGATGAGTGTCTATTTATTTAAAATGTGTGATATTGTGGAAAGCAGTCGTGTGAATAAATAGCATTATCTTATTAATGTACATGCCACGCACATTTGTTTTACTGTGTTTTAAGTTTGTTTGTTTGTTTGTTTATATGGGAAAAATATCAAAACTGACAGGAACACTGAGGGAAGTTGAAGAGCCATTTTTTCTTGACATTAGCTCGGTTCACAAGACATTTCTTCCAATTACAATGCCGTTTGTCTAAGGGTATGATTTGATCCCACCGTTTACCAAGCTTAGTCATTTTGAATTTTCATAATTATACTTTAGAGACAGTATAAATGTACCTTAGTTCCTTCAGGGTTATTATTATGATTTCACAATTATTCAGGAACTGCAGGTTAAAAACTAGTTGGCTTCATTGTTAGAGCTTTTAGAGTCAGTACTTTACCTAAATTAATATGTACTATGTAATAAACACCCTACAAAATAGAATCTCTGGTTGTATAAAGCATATGAAAAAAACTATTTCACTAGCTGTCACCTCATGGTTTACCATAAAAACACTAGAAAAAGAGATAAAAGTGTGTGGCTGTTGTGCAATAGTTGTAGTTGTATTCAAAGATTTGGTGTAAATAGAACTGAACTGAAAATAAGTTTCTTAAATATCAAACTTCATCAGACACATAAAACAGCCAACACACAAACTCTAATGAAGAGGACCTCTCAAAATATTCACCTCCACGTACTCTTCTTCTTATTATTCTCATTCCAGAAATGTTCTCATAATCTGCACAATTACAACGTACAGACTTTGCTTAAGATCTATCTGTGTATGCGCCGAGGACACGGCATATACCTCTTTAGTAAGGAAGAGATAATTGGTCCCTCCGTGGCTGCACACCAGCCAACGTACTATATATGCACAGAGAGGCTCTGCTGTAGCCATGGTAACTGTGAGTTGCATTGATATCCCAATTTTATTGGAGCAAACATACATCAATAAAAGCATAAAGCTACCAAGTCTTTCTGTCTCTGTATCTGCGGCGTACTCCTCGTGTCTTCTCCTCTTTTTACATAAACGCTAGCTTGAAAAACTTTCACGTTCGCTGGCCCATGAAAAATGCATAATGTAGGTTTGATGTTAAATCTGGATATTAATGATTTGACTTGACACAGGCAGATTGCACCAAGAGTGGAGCTCTGGAGCTGGAGGAAAACTCTTCCCCATCCAATAACAATGTGCCCCTTTTTGGAAATAATGATATGCAAATGACTGCCAGGTTGTCGTGTGTAATTAAAAGAACAATCTAGCGTTTGGGGAATATTTTGATTCATGTTTGGGTCGTCTCTATCTGTACAATGTTCGTCAAAGCATCCCCAGTTCTTCCTACTTTATAATACCACGCTTTATTTATGACCACACAGCACGGCACAACACGACGCAACACTGTCAACCCATTTGTGAGCCCTCTGGAGAAATAACAAGCTGCAGTTTGATCCACTGCCATGCTGAGTGATGACAGCATCATTTTAAATCAATTACAAGGGATAACAGTGGAAACCTGACTGGATACACATCTCTAACCTCTGATGTCTTATTTACTCCTCTAAATGCTCTCATTGTCACTTTACTGTGCTTAATGTGCAGCAACAGATGTCTGTGTTTGGCTTTCAATGTGACATACAAATTAAATGACAACAACAACATAAATTAATTATTTTCAGTGGAATAGACTGCATGTTATTCAAAAGCAGATCTATGTGCAGTCTCAAACATGACATGAATGACACGACATCTCGGCTGGTGTTCGTCCAAATACCACACAAACACCAACAATGTGGTCGTCTAGGACTTCCCTAGCCTGCCTGTAGCACTCGGCTGCAAGCCCATGTGTTCACATTCAAAAAGTAAATCTAAATAAATATTAATTAAAAAAAACAAACAAACAAACAAAAAAGCATGTTCATTACAAACCAGCTAGAGTTTCCGGGGTCCAACATTACCAAGAGGTCAGAAAGTTACAGTTACACAATGCTGTCCTCTGGTAGAAATAGGATTCAGGTTTTTAAAGATATTTTTTGGCATGTTCTGCTTCATTTGATAGTGACAGCTGGAGAGATAGACCGGAAATTCAGGAAAGAGAGAGACGATGACGTCCAGCAAAGGACCTACGATGGAATCAAGCCCAGGTCGCTGCGGTAAGGACTTCAAGAGGTGCATGCTCTACCGGGTGAGTTACCTGGGCGCCCCAAACCACTGCTATCATAATGCCTCAGAAAGATGTACTTAAAAGTATCAAAAGTACTTATTCTGCAGTACTAGTAAATACTTCATGTAGGTCTACTGTTAGAGATCTATAACAATTTTGTTTGTTGAATTTGTATCTCAGTAGCATCGTGAATGTTTTCACCAAGAGTCTAAAATAATGACTGTGCACAGCTAGAAAGTTTGTGGTTTGAAGCTGGGGCCTTTCTTTGTGGCTATTGCATGTCTGTGTGGGTTCCCTTCGGGTACTCTGGCGACATCCCACAGTCTAAAGACATGCACTTAACAGGTTAATCGGTGACTCTAAATTGCCCGTAGGTGTGAATGTGAGTGTGAATGGTTGTTTGTCTTTATGTGTCCTGTGATGAATTGCCGACTTGTCCTGAGTGTACCTCTCACCTCTCGCCCTAAGTCAGCTGGGATAGGCTCCAGCCCCGCCGTGACCCTGATGAGGATACAGATAATGGATGGATGGACCAAAATAACCATAGCTGTCAGATGAAGTGGAGTGAAAACAGAACAAATTTTAAAACTTATTTCTCAGATACACTCCACCACTGTTGTAGGAAGTGTGTATTTTATTCAGCTTTATCTGAGGAAGAAACTCAAATTCAAAGTCAGACGGCACCTTTTATTCTGCTTTGTTTGAATTATAAGCTTATCTAAAAAAAAAAAACCCAACAACAACAAAAAAACCAATAGTGTGTCACTGAAAATCAAATAACTTGTACTATGTAGGACACTGCAAGAAGTTACAGGGAGCGTTATTAGATTTATAGGACTCCTTTGGACCTTGTATTATATCACCACAGTTGTACGCTCCAGGGACAGTTGATGACTTGAGCTCCAAACAGATCGATGAAAATCTGTGTAGAAAATCTGTGTTCTATTTATTGAGGAAATTCCACATATAAACACAGAGAGGAGAAGTGCAGCATCACATCAGCTGCTGCTTTCCTGTAATTTGTCTCTTCAGTGCAGATAATGATTATAAAACTCCCCAAAGTCCTCTAGAGGTGATTATTGTAATTAAATAGTTAATTAGTGATAAACATGCTCTAATATTTCCTTTTCCCTGGTATGTATTTGAGTCTTTATAGTCGTGCCAGAAGACACCAGATGCCCTTCAGCCTCATTTACAAAATGGATTTTTAGCATCATGTTTGAATCCATCAAACTGTCATTTAAATCTGTGAGATTATAGGATAAAATGTCTAAAATCTATTTGTGGAGTTCATAATTGAGCTAATCTTGTCATCTTTGAACATTAGAGAGTCTTAGAGTTGGACATGTTCTGAATTTTAATACTGAAATGTACTTAAATTGCTCAGCATCACATTCCCAAGACTCACTCTGTCTTCTTCTCAGTATAATTAGATTTTTTTTAGAATCCTGACAGAAAGTATTAAATATGCCATGCTAGTATAGAGTATGTAGTGTGCAGTTCCTTCTTCAACTGATTGTTTGTTGCTTTTGGCTGTTTTAAAAAGTCAAAATTCTCTGACATTATTTTTTCCAAAGCCTCTCCTTGAATTATTCTCTTATGCACAGAATTTATGCACCAGGCATTTCTTATAAATGAGGCGCGGATGCACTTGATAGTTTGTGCAGAGTGCAGACTAAAGAAAACATCCTTAATCTCCCATATGCATTCAGTCTGAACGCTGTTGCTTTGCAAAAACAAACTATCCGTCTTCTTTCAATTCTCGTCACAGCGTTATCATTTCCATCTCTGCTGTTTTTATTTATCTCATGTGAATATGCTGCGCGTGATTTCCTTATTGATATTCATAAATCCTGTTCAGATATATAAATTAACTATTACCAGCTGCAGACAGCACTAAACACTCACGACCACTCCTTGCACTTCTCCATCTTCTGCGTGTTGCAATGTTAGTGCAACATCTGTGTTTTTGTTGCTTTGGTGCTCGCCGTCCTCTGCACTTTATTACCAGAAAGAGGCACATGTTTTTCCTCTCCGAGTGAAAAAAAAAACTAAATTAAATTACAGCGGGTCTTGCTAACTTCATTTGAATTTATTGCATTCTCCAACATGCGTGCTGCAAACCACTAATTTAAGCAGCATAATGGGGAAAGAGAAGTGAGAGAGGAAGACATGCTGGAGCTGCACGTTTACCCTCCTACAGCACCTTTTAACAAATGAACGTGCGCACATACCTTCACATCAGAAGAGTACATTTGAAAATTTAGACACGTGAAGCCTGTACTGTCCTTGTCCAAAATATAACTGCACTGCAGATGAATCATACACGTGTACACCTGCAGGTGAGCAGCCTGTCGTTGCAGCTCTGGATTCATCGTCAGTCATTTGGCCATTGTTTTCAACAGGTAAATCATCTCAGAGCAACATGTGTGCTCACATGTAACAACATATGGAAAAAATAAAATAAAAGAGGATCATGCATCTCCTCCTCTTTCCAAATATTTTGCAATGAATCAGGTGTCAGACCTCAATCAGGTCTTGTTAATCATTGCAATCATTGGCAGTAGTGTTGTTACTCTAACATACCTGTAAAACAGCATAAAATCTAATAAAACACATTTAAAAACTGCCCACTGACCTCCAAAAGAAAGAAACAATATTGACTGTCTTTAAAAACACACACACAAAAACAGCAGTAACATTTTCTAAAGAGTTTAATTTCACATCAGCAGGAAAACTCAGACATTTTCTGCAGCTCTGTCAAACTGAGGAATGAGCGTGTCGTCAAACAATGGCTTTGCACCCCATCTGAATGTGTCAACAAGCGGTGGCACACAGGTGAGTGAGCAGAGAGACACTTCACTGTGAAACACAGTAGCTGAGAAATGTTGATATAATATTTCTGTTTTACTGCGAGCGACCACTGGAGGGCGGTGTTGCATACATAAACAATAAGATGTGTGTAATTGCACTGACAAATGAAGGGAGCGCTTATGTGAGTGTGTGAGCGTGCATGCGTCTGTATGCCAGTGAGCACGTGCAAAAGTTTGAATGTTTCAATTATGTTAATATGACCTGTAAACCTCTAAAGCTTTCAGTGCGCAGCAGTGTCATTTGTTTCAATTTGCCGTTGCTTACTGTCGCTTCTCCCTTTAAAATGAAAGCGATGCACCACCACAGGGCTCCTCTTGACATGGAAATGAAAAATATTGCTTGTCATGGCTGTCAGACTCCATATCCTTGGTCAGACAGTGCTGCTGACATTTCCTATAGGTGTCTGTTTTATTGCCTTGGCATTTAGAGGGAAAGCTATACAGATCTCTCTCTGCCACATAGCTGGACAGAAAAAAAAAGAAAAAAAAAAGATGGATCCAGATCACAATCACTGTTTCCATGACAACATCAATGTTGACACCGGGAGGAGATGGGGGTCTGCCATTTGTTTGAGTGCTCATTAATAAGAAGAGAGAGGGAGAGAGAGAGAGAGAGAGAGAGAGAGAGAGAAACAGCATGTGGGTAGTGAATGGAAGTGGCTAAATTAACATTAAAGTTGAATAAGTGAGTGTTGCTACACTTACAGTTGGTTGTTTTTTTTTTTCTTCAGCAGCAATTGGGGGGGAAATTGTCTCATGCTGGGTTGTGCAAACGGGCTTGCGAGTATTAATGCGCACAGACTTAAGTGTGTTTGCCAAGAGAAAGCTCACAGTGGGTCCTAATGCAGATTACTGAAGTCGGCGTATACATTAAAAAAAAACACAGCAAATATGATTTTAGCTGAAAAATGCAGTTCAGTCTCTGTTCCCAAGGATAGAAAAACACTTTCTTACCAAACATACGTACAACAACATGTCATTTTCATGTTCTACTACAGAACTGACCCTGAAGGTTTGTGTTAAATGTCAGTAGGTTTGATTAACTGTACAGTGTTGTAATCACCAAATCTACAGCAAACACCAAATACTAAGCAGCGCTTCCCAATTTGTGAATCTAAAATGTTCGAAAGATGTCAGAGCGTATCTCTGAAGAGTTCATCAGGCAGGCACTTGAAGGGATGAAATGAGGCATCTGATCTTTTTGTTTCGTTTGTGGAGGCTTTGGGGAATCAGGATGTACTCAGAGGATATGATGAGTCAGCAGAGATCTTATTAGTAACTATTGTGTCTTATTCAAAGAGCTGGAAGATGCTTGTGTTGCTGCATCTGATTACATCATTATTATCCTGTTGAGTTTTGACAACTCAAGCCTTCTCTTCAGCTCGATGCTGGATGTTTCACCTCAGAACAAAACAGAAGAACAGAAATACAAAATCTTTATGGGCACAAAACTTCTCAAAAAATGAATCCGTACTTGTCAACCTGAGACAAATTTACTGTCGGTGAAGAGTCACCAAAGAATGAATTCCCCATTGCAGTTTAATGTGATTATAGGATGTCAAAAAACCTGAAAACTATTGTGTATTTCAGCACAGTAAACACTAAAGCTGTGTTCTAAACTGCATCCCTTGTGTCCTACATACTGCGTACTAGATGAACAATTAAGTATGCCATTACCAGCAGACTGTTCACACTGAAGCATACTCAAGTGATACATTGTCTCTGCATCACATAACTGCATCGACTGTACCCAGAGGTGTTACCAATTCAGACAGATGAATAAAAATGTTTTATCATAAAATGTAAATCATTTAAGTGTATTCTTTTCTAGTATTATTTTAATTAAAATTATTAAATATTTTAGTGTTAGATATTTTTCTACAGTAGATAGGCTCCTGTGTTTTTCTCTAAACTGTACCTTAAAGCAACATCAAAATTGGTATTTTTGTGATTTAGCGCCCTCGGTTGAAGAGTGTACTATCACCGCCATGAATGATTATATTACTTTTATTTAAGACTAGCAAGTCAACAATTTTGCTAACAGCCAAACATCAAACAAACACAAGACATAGCAGCCAGCTAATATTACTTACTCGTCCAACAGCAGGAAGCCCAGCTTGGCATCTGTCTTTTATTTCACGAAGCTCTCGCCAACAAGTAAAAGTCAGTCCCATGTTTATTCTGGTCTGGAGGCTTGATCACTCTCTCCTTTTCTCTCTTAGAACATTTTCTTCAGTCTTTTCACCTCTGTCATTATGCCCCTAGAAGCTGCTGAGCCTGGTTACACTGCATGCTTGCCCAGCTCCGGGTCTGGCACGACACAGGCTCTGCCCTGGTGCTGAAAACCTACTTTTGTGGATTGTCCAAAAAACACCTGTGGTAGAAACACCAAAACTCAACCAGTCTCACATTTCAGACAGCCTGGCTAACAAACTGAGCTAACAGTAGCTATAGTTAGCAGCAGTTTAGAGTGGGAATGATAGAGACACCATTCACAAGATTACACCTGAATGTAGCATCAAAATTTAGCTATTATTTTATAATTTTTAAAAAAAGCTACACAATGTTGCTCTAATATCCTTTGTCTTGAGTAGCTCCTGCTTCACATTCATGTGCCATCATTCAACTTCTCCTTATTGGTGGATTTGTTAATATGTTCATATATACTGCACATTTGAATCAGATATACAGAACTGTAAATGCTTCATCACAACTTCCACCAAGGTTAAGCGTGCTTGTGGGTTTTTCTGCTACCAACTCAACAAACTCATCTTTGTGCTAACAATGTTATGAAACGTATCATATTTTATTGGTTGTCTGACAGCTCTGAGTTTGTGTTTGGTTTGAGGTGCTTCTGTATAACCTCAGACAGAGTTTGGAATATTTTTTATCCAATAATTAGCAATGTCGGGCAGTTCCAAAACATGTGCTAACGAAGCCGGTGCCTGTCTACATCGATCGCAGGATGGATTTACTGTAAGAAACTTCTTGGAGAGGCTCGGTTTTGATAGGTGTAGTCTGCTGTGTGATATTTTGAACTGCAACAATCCGTGTCCGTTGCATACAGAAGAGGAATCAATGTGCTTGGGCCGTCCTCCACCGATCTTCGCTGATTTCCACTTACAGATCCTCCTGCTAGGCCTCCTACAGATGGCTCAATCTGGCCATACATATTTGTGCTGGAACAACATGAATTCTTGATAGAGCCCCTTTAGTTAAAGTTTTCTTGCATAACTAACATTGTTAAAAAAATAATAATAAATCAGTGTCAGGATCACTTGGTGTAAAACTTCACCTATTCTCTTAACTTTTCATTTGTGTTGCTGCCTCAGCTGCATCCTGCTGCAGGAGTTTCTGTAAGGTGTGAATTAGGGACAAGATGGATCGCAGAGAAGCTGCTCTGCATATTGGTGATGGACGACTACCTCTTGGCTTATAAGCAAAGTGTAATTAAAGCTGCTACCAGTAGAATTTAAAATTTGATTACTTAGAGACAAGTAGAGCCCCTCAGAGGTAATTTTTTAACAACATCACACTCAGAGTAACAGCTGTGGACATGTATCTACTTAGCAACTTAACTTTATATCACTCTGTTGTCCAATAGTGAAAACAACTTAACACCCTCCAACAAGTATCAGCCAACTTGGTCTGAAACACAGAATTATAGTAAGAGCTTTTAATAAGCTGCAGCAGCTAACGTTTTGACATAAAGTATGACTACACCAGAGAGATATGGGAAGAATTACAAACAGCCAGATCCACTCAAAATGGCCTTTCCGACTCGGTCTGAGCACAGCGTGACCACATGTAGGTTTTAGCAGTGGGACATCAATAGCATCCTAATCAGGGCTCCAGTCGTGCGTAACCACAGAGCAACTAATTGCATTGTTGGAGCAAAGGTGAAACCTTATCTCAATTAATAGATCCTTACTAAAAACAAACAACATTTAAATTGAATCTATTAAATACACTCTAAAGATCGGAAAAATCTGCATTCTCTCTCATCTGATTGTCATTCTTCAAATGTATTAGAGAAACCTTGGGTGTTTACTTTGGTCTTTTCTCGATCAATACGCTGTGTGCATCCTCCTTCAAAGGCTCCTTTATACATTTTATTAAAGAGGGTACAGCTGTTGGGAGTGGTGTTTTTTCAATGGTTCCGCCATCTGCCATGTAGAGTAGCTTCACACTGTTCACTCACAGCAAGACAGTCCTCTTCCTGTTTTGGTTGAGTACCCTCCTTTGTGTAGTAATCAGTCCTGCACAGTTTGCGGGAAATTGTACCCGGGGACACATGATGTGACAGGCACACAGGACATGGAAAGCAGATCAAAGAATAAGCTGTGTTCTTGCTGATGATTTTTCTCGTGGTACAGCGATCGTTCTAAGCTATAAAAAAAATAATTTGAGAATGACGTGGTAAGGTAAGGATTTAAAATGTGCATTGACATCTCTAGTGGCTATGTTCAAGGAGTCCATCCTGTCAATCTGTGACTGCAGCACTCTGGACCAGAGCAAGATATTTCAAACACTACTTGCCAGATTGGCTTGAAATTTGATGCACTGGATTTAGTCCAGCAAACTCTTCTCTTTTGGACCGCCTCATTATACACTCACTTTATCTAATATTATATCTAATAAAATCCAACACAGCTGTTGCTTCATAACATCTACTTTTATGATGCTTTTATGAATGTCAGAATTTTTTGACACTATCATAAAGTTTGGCATTGAGATCATGTTGGACTGGACTGCATTATCTGGGAGAGTTGCCATAGTTTCATTCATGATGCTATCATCGGATGGTGCCAAAGAAAAAAAAATTAAAACTCCTACAGATACTCTAGTAGCTTTGTTTGCATGTATTCTCAAAATCAGTTGCTATTTTGTGTCAATTTAACTCAACATCTGTGCTAACTGCAACTTATGGCAAAAAAAATCTACATCTAACAACAGAGTATAATAAAGTGATAATAAAATGGACATTCATTTGGAATGCAAATAGTTGAAGAAACTTTCTATTATTCTAACATCTGCATTCATAACAATTCACTTCTGTACTACCTTCAAAAGTTTTGAAGAATGGAAATCAGAGGAGTGAAAATGTAACAATGTAATTAGTTGCAATTAGTTTCTCTGTGGTTATGCAAGACTGGATCACTACTCAGGGTGCGATTGATGTCCCACTGCCAAAGTCTACATGCGGTCACGCCGTGCACATACAGAATCAGAAAAGCTACAGATTAAGAGGATCTGTCCATTCTGTTGTTTTCTTCTGTTGTGTAATTTTCTCTTTTCCTCTCTTTGTTTCTACTTAAATCCTCATGTCAGTTTATAAATGATCTAAAAGAAAAATATAGATTTTGAACTGTTTGGTTGTTATGCGATACTCTCACACTGCGTAGCTATGCAAGCCTTTAGGGAGTGATGTGTTCATGAAAAAAACTTGAAGTACTTTGAAGTACTACCAACCTGTATTATCCTTTCAGCCAGAGAGCTGATACCTCTGATAGGAGTTGCATATTTAAAGGCCAGGTGTCTGGACAAGGCAACATCTGCTGGGGAGGCTTCTTTTCATCTAAGCAGGAGGCACCAGATGCTGCCTCTGCACCACATCACCTCCATAGAGATGTTCTGTCTTAAGATGAAATAGATTGTAAGAGTGACAAATTAACGATATTAAGTGTGCCCGGGGGGACAAGTTAAAGTTAATGAACAGAGTCTTGTAAGTTCATCTTCAGCGCCACAGAATAGCAACCACAACAACAAACCACTCAAAATACCACGTGTGACAAATTGATCTGTGGTCACTTTGCAGCCCACAAATCAGATTTGGTTGCAGAGCTGTGGTAGCTGTGGTCAATATCTCTGACCTGGATATCCAGTTGCTTTCCAACACCATCCTTGTCAATACACAAATTCATTACCGATGATGCCCACAGACAAAGTACTGATCATGCAGCTGCTGATCTATTATGCTATTTTAAAAGGCAAAAATAGAATTGACATTGTCAGTGTATGAATGGTAATGAAAGTAGGTTGGTTGACGTCCAAATGACTATCAGATTCAAACCCCTTTGGGATCTCATTGTGTACTGAGCTGGAGCAGTGAAAGTGTGTCACACTGCAACAGCTTGGGTGCACTGTTGGTGGCCTGGACAACTAGGGCAGACAATTGAAATTGGGCAAAGCCAGAGGACAGAAAGCCATTGGAAATCTGTTCTACTGAGCCTGACATGGTTCACTTGTGTGTGTCCATTTCAGACGATGGTCTCAGGCTTGAGTCTGTACAGAAAGGATCACCAAAGACTGTGCGAACTAGGAGAGAGAAGGTGATAGATATGGCTACACTTCGCCGCAAACCAAGATCCAGAACAGCCTCAACTCGGCAAGATCGTGGCTCCTGCTCTTCGACTGCATCTTGCCCTGTCTTCTCTGGACCATATAGTGACCAGGAAGAAGATCCACCAATGCGTCGCCAGTCCTCTCCCTTACTCAAAGGCTCTCTTTCCAGCCTACACAACTCCCCCAGTCCAAGCCCCAAAGGTTCCCTTTTGAGCCTCCAGGGGTCTGGTTCCTGCCTCCAAGGATCATTGCCAAGCCTCCAAGTATCTCTGCCCAAGTTCCACCGCTCTTTATCCAGCCTGAAGGGATCAATCTCTCGGTTCAGGCGGCGGTCGCTGGGCAGCCTGGACAACTCAAGCCCCAGTGCCAGCGAGAGGAGTGCTAGCCCCAGCATACAGAGTGGCAATGACAGCTCCAGTGATGATGATGCCAGTTGGGACACTAACAGCTGGAGCTCAGGGGCCACTTGCCTGCTACGGACTCCTGTTAAGCAAGAGAGCAATGAAGCATCAGAGGAATCAGGTGGAAAGTCTCGCACCACTGACCAGGCATCTGCTACTGCCAGTGCTGAGCCTGAAATAATTTACCAAAACCTTCTCTTCTCACGCCCTGCAGCTAAAACGGAAAGTAAAGGCAGTTGTGCTCCAGAGAGGACTACCACAGCACCAAAGAAAGACACGGGAACCCAAAGTGTGTCCTCGTCCAGCCAGAGCAAGAATGCTGCTACAGTCGCTCATCAGCGGGACGAGAAGACCGAGAACAGACGGAAGTTCTCGCAGTTTCTGAACGAGGTGACCTTCAGGGTGTTGAAATCTAAGGGTAGTCCCACTCAACAACTGTCTATCCTTCGACACCGCCTTCCTTCTCCTCCACCACCGCCACCATCAACCCCATCTCATTCAACACTAACAACCAAACTACATTCAACACCAACAAACCCACCGCCAGCACCATCGACATCAGCAGCGAACTTGTGGTACAGCCCAACCAGCGCAAACCTTCAGACAATCAAGGAGTACGATTCAAAGGACATTACCACCTCCATTCACCAGTGGAGCAAGACATTACCCATCTGTAAGATCTTGGAGCCCGGGGACATGTTAAGAAAAGTAAAAGTGGAGAGTCACTCATACCCTGAACACGACCTGGAGCTATGTACAAAGATCCAAGCACAGCCCTCCACTGGGAGACTTTATTTAGAGACAGACATTGACAGAGTAAGGCGACTTGATGAACTGGCAGCTAATGGCACCCTGGGGAAAGAGAGAAATGAGAAAGGGTTGGAGAAGGGTATGGAGAGAGGGAAGGAAAGGGAAAACAGGAATCCATGGGAGAGAAATGGAGGTTTGGCAATGGAGAAAGGAAAGGAGAAGGAGAAGAGAAAAGAAAACCCCTGGGAGAAAGACAGAGGAACAGAGAAAGGCAAGGAAAAGAAAAAAGGGAGAGACACGCCTTTCTGGGAGAAAGACAAAAGGATGGAAAGAGGGAGGGAGAAGGAGAAGAAAGTGGTACATACATGTTATGAGCCCCCTCTTCCTCAATCAACTTCAAGTGGACGGAGTAACCCCTGCCCTGTCTTCAGTTGGCCAGAGGGATTTCCAAGAATGTCCTATAGGTCTGCCTCACTACCAAGACCTGTTAATATTACTGTGAGTAAAACTACAACTAAGAGTCTGTTCACACATATCCAAAAGATCCAACTCAACTCAACTCTGGTGGTAGGGTTTTGATATTATGTTTTAAGTTATCTGGTTTACATTTCAAAAGTTTGAGAGCAACATTTCTTCCCAAAAACAGCATCCCGATTGCATGTATAGTCCAAAGAACATTTCTTTCTTGCGTATATAAGGTTGTGGAAAGATAGCAGTTACGGCAGATAAACTACAATATGGCTAATGTTGGCCAGTCTCTTGCATGGAAATTGTACAACAGACTTCCCTTTTCACTTTGCCTTGCTAGATAAAAAGCATACTTCTTGCATTGGCATCAAACACTGGCAGTGGATGCAAAACTTGAGGTGCAGAATTCTCCAGTATTAATGTAATTCCAAGGGAAACTGGGTTTCATGTCAACAATTTTATCGGGTAGTAGAAAGTAGTTCCTGAATATTTGGTAGCGGTGGTGTTGGACTGACCTTGCTGGTTTTTCTTCCTAATTTCTCTCAACACCTCTGTTGGCAACGGAAAAGTGTAAACTACCATCTTCTCCCATCTCTGCTAATATACATTAAGGTACTAACTGCTACTTTTAACCTGAGAGGAAGTTTTTGGCCAAGAAATGTACACCAGGTTTGCGTAAACCAAAATTAATTTTTCATTTCTAGAGTTTAGTCTTGTGGGAAGTCTTGAGCATACTTTAATTACTAGACTGTAAAAATGAATACTTAAAAGTTACAAATGGTTATCTACAAACTCTTACTGTGAGAAGTATTTGTGTTATTCAGTACAGAAGCCCTTAGCAGTCATGCATTCATACATTTTATTTGCTGTTTTCTCATGTAATGACTTAATTAAAAAAACAAAACAAATGTTGTTATCCCGAGATAACGGGATAATTTTCTCAAGATCTTGAGATAACGAGAATTTGTTATCCTGATGCTAACCTTTCCATAATTAATACGAGATCTCGAGGAATCAAACAGTCCACTATATTAAATCATTGCAGGAAACATAATTCAGTGTAGCAATGTCAGGGGAGTAGGAGTATATCGATCAGCGTGTCACATCCATCAGTCAGCATCAAGTCAGCACAGCATGACGTCACGTGTTGATGGAAATCTCAGGCTTATCGTATTTGATTCATTATCTTGAGATCTCTCGTCTCTTTATCTCAAGATCTGGAGAAAATTATCCCGTTTCAAGATAATAACTTGAGATATCGAGAAAACAAATGAAATTAACTCATTATCATGAGAAAACTGAGGAAATATGTATGAATGCGCAGCCATTTAGGGTTTCCGTAATTCACTGATAACTAGAATTAACATCTTTACACACATGATGAAGATGAGGACCGCAGATACAGATACGTGGATTCTCTTACATCATCCATACTTACTGTATTATGTGTTACTGTAAGCATAATTGCTGTGATCATTTGAAGCAATTATATCAGCGAGTAGCATGCGCTGTGTGTTGCTATATGTCCCGGTTCCTCGTCATGCAGTAAGGGTAGACGTAGATTGCTGGAAATGAGGAGCCAAATGAAAAAGATAACACAAGCCTCTGATGATTTCCACTCAATCTTTATTCAAGGCTTTGATATAGCGTATTGCATCACAATCTGCCTCGTTAGCTGAATATTACTCTTCTTATTAGACGTGAATCATTTATGTTTGGTGTTTTCCTTAATCACCCACTTGCCACACAAAACAAAATCTGCAAATATGATTATTCATTAGCGTGATGTGAATGAGAAAGCTGTATCATTTCGTGCCTTACATGCCCAGGAATGTAGTGATACGTGAAGAACGTATCCTCACCAGTTCTTTTCAAACACAGAACTGAAATCAAAGCATGACCTGCAGTTTGAATGAATCTTTTCTCACTGTGTTTTCATAGACAGTACACTCTCAAAGGAGCGCCACGGTAAAGGTCTATATTACTTCTCATTTAAATGCATTAGCATCTTTCTGCCCTCCAAGCATCCAACAGAGAGATAGCAAAGAGAAAGTATTGGTCCCTTTGGCATGCTATATTAAAAATACATTCACCCTTATTTACTGGTTGGGTTTCAACCAAATTTCACTATCCTGCTCGGCTGTCTGTGTGAAGGTAGCTAATACATTAATAATTTAAACACTTTCCTCCATCTTTTTTTTTTTTTGTGCTTTTGAGCCTCAGGCTTAGAAATGCCACTCAGTACTATGGTCTCTCACACCATGCTGCACTATTGTACAAATACTCTGCTGCTAAATGGGTGGACCTTGACCAATGTCCAACAGTGAGGAAGAAGGGAGATATTTGGGATGCAGCGTCCTGATTAGAATTTATTCACTGGATGGCAGCTCCCTAGCAACTGTTCAGCCGACGAGTGGGTGTATGCATTGAAAGGAGTACATTTGGTACCAAGAGAGAAAACTGCTGTATGGCAGCTTTTCTTGAGAGTGGGTCATTGGATGAACAAGGAGGTTAATTTCCAAGGAGGGAAAGAAGGAAAAGTGTACCCTGAATTCAGTGTTTGTGCAAGCAAGGCTAAAAAAAAAACATGTTTTCTCTGTAATATACTACAATAAAGGTGCAAATGTGCAGGACACTAATATATATATATATATATATATATATATATAAATATATATAGGCAGGCAAAGTGTAGCATTTAGCTAAAGAGCCAGATATTTCCCTCAGGTGTTAGAGCTCATCACGAGCGACCAGACCAGAGCTAAAGGGAGAGTGAACATTACACTTACATCCATTAGGTGGTCAGAAACATGACTCCGAATGAATGCTGCATGTTGCCCTGTATCCACTTTGCCATATCAACATAATAGCTGTTTGTTTTAGCTGGCTTAGGTGTAAGATTGCAGTCCTCACTGATATAGGGACGCCTGCAGAAGAGGAGCAAACTATGTACAGTATGTGCACCAGCTTTTGTTCTCTGTATCACATACAGTAGGACTACATATAGAGATTATTTCCTGTGAATCCCTTCTTTGTGAGCATGCAGATTTTATCCAAGCTCAGCCAGTCACAATGAAAACTATCTGATATAGAGGCAATAACAGGCTGAATGGCTATTGCTAAAAATGCTGGTTATAAATATGAAAACATATATTTTTAAATGGGATCTGATATAATGACAAAATAGGTATTATAACTATAATGAATAACTTGATATCACACCTCACTGACGGGTGTGGTCCAAGGTCTGCTCTGTTGCACCTGTAATCACAGCCAATACTGATGTCACAGGGAAGCGACACACCCGTCTAGGTCACTACAGCAATGTGAGGAGTTTACTCACTGCAGATTTGTATTTTTGAGTTTTAATGCCATGTTTTACTGCAGTATGCACAACAATTACTGATGTAAACTAGCCATAGCAGCATCTGATCTAGATAACAGAATGGATTCATAATTTAGCAACAGCAAGATAAAGGCTTTTCCATTTTTCACTGAATGAATGAACATCCATAGTAGCTGCATCTGCAGATTATCATTCAGTGATGCCTTCCAGGAATGCCGATCTACTCCTCATCCGCCTCCCTCCCTCTAGGCTTGCCCTCCCCATACAGAGGGATGCTGGGATGGAGGGATGGACAGAGGGGATTACTGAGCGTTGTCTCATTCAGTAGCTGTATGAGTCATCCTGCTGTATCACTCGCACTGGTTGTAACACCCACACAACACCACGAAAGCACTGCATACACGTGCTGACAAACACACACACAACGCAATCGCACAACCGGTATGCTGAAGATGTGTACCTGCGACATTCATTAAACCTCACTGGATCCTCGACTATAAATCCTGAGGCTGGCTCAAACTGCATTCAACTTGGCACACCTGCAAACACACTAAGCTCACACTGCAGCACTAACAACTCAACAGAAACAATATCATGAAAATAAATTAGAGAGTGTTTTTGCACTTTAGTGTCATAGTCGTCTTTTTTCTTTTGGACCTTGGCTGCGCATGTATGCTTTACCAAGTCAACTCTGGTCCTGGGAATGCATTGAGTAATTGGTTCTGCACCAAAGAATTAAGCCCAAGTGAAAATGTAAATGTTAAATGCTCTTGTGAAATCCATGTCATGTATTATTCATGTGCAACAAACAAATGTGTGCAAACAAGGAGCCTGTTCTCACATTCATCTCTATTCATTCAAGTTTTCACGTATAAAGACGTGATGGAGCATAACTGAGTGGACTGAGGTGTCACCTCCATCTTCATGCCTAGTCTACATTAAGTGTATTATCTTAAAATAATCGTTTTTGGGATACACGCTCATTTTATTTTCTTTTAATTTGGTTGAGACGGATGAAACCTCTCCAATACTGTCTGTACGATAAATCTGAATAAATCTGCTAGTTAGCTTGGGGTATAGACTAGAAACAGGACGCGACAGCTAGCTTGCACACAAAACCCAGCTGAAAAACTAATTTCAAGAAAATTATATAGTCTATTCATTGATGTTCGTACACAGATTTTCTTGTTTTCCGGACATTTCCAGGGTTTATGCTACTGTATGTGAAGCTAGCATAGTTTTGAAGCTACGTTTGTAGCTCCGTATATAACATAAAAACGTGGGAGTGGTGATAATCTTCTGAACTAATTCACTGAGTTTCATACATATAATTATTGAGTTTTTTTTTACATTCTTACTTTCCCCCCTGGAATCCATTTTCTATAATTCATCTTTTCTCTTTCTCTTTTCAACAACTACAGTATGTAAGTCTGCCTCTCACCCTTGGGCACTTTCTCTCCATTTCTGCAGCACACAGCATTTTTCTTTTGAACTGTTAATCTGTCATTTCTTGCTCTGTCTCTCTCCCTCCTCCTTCTTTCACTTAATTCTCTCAATAGTGATATAGTATGTGTGCCCAGAGTGAGAAATAATGGATATATTTGTTTGCCGAGACAGACACTCTGAGAGCTCGTTAAATGCCAGATAAGAGGTACTCCACAGCATGCAGTGGCAGCGGCGCCAGATAAATCTGCTTGATAAATAAATCTAATCATTTCACCCTCTCTTCTTCTCTTCCTACCAGGAATCTGATGGAGAGATGCAGCATGACACGAGGTTAGCCACTTTCACTTTTACGCCCTCTCCTCCCGGTAGTGACACCACCATCACCACCACACCTCTCTCTCTCTCTCTCTCTCTCTCCTCCTCCTCCTTCTCCTCTCCATTGCTCCCATAACCCCTCCCCTCCTCACCTCCTGCTTCATTCAATTCTCAGCTCCCTCTCTCACTTTCTCCCCCCCTCCACACCCCTTCTCTCTCTCTCTCTCTCTCTCTCTCTCTCTCTCTCTCTCTCTCTCTCTCTCTGCCTACCAGCCTGTCTCCAGTCAGAATTAGAGGAGGCTTTTTCTAAATGCATGCCGCTCTGAGGGGATGCACAGGCACATGAATATTGTGATCTTATCTGCTGAAAATGAGGCGAAAAGCGTATAAACGGTAAGGCAAAAAAAAAAAAAAAGGAGAAGTGCATGCTTGGCTTTATTAGCTCCTCTGAGATAAGTGTGTGTAGTTGCTTTGCCACACTTACCAAAATAATGATTGTTGCGAGTGCTCTTCTGTGGCTGTTGTGCCGTTCTGTCCATGTGTTGCATAGTCTTTGTGAGTGATTTCACAAAAGGGCTGTGGTAGACAGCTGTGCGTTCAACAGTACAGCATGTTTGGAGAATATGAATACATGTTGTGCAGCGTGTACGAGTAAACTGACTGACTGAAATCTCTGCAGCAAATGAAGTCAGGCTACTGAAGACTGTTTGGTTTAGTTGAAGTAAATCTGCACTGTTGGTGGGCTTTTTTTTTTTTTCTCTCTCTCTCTCTCTTTGCTTGTTCGATTCAGCTGTCATTTGGATTTTATTGGCGTGAGAATAATGAGACACCAAATGTTTGCACAGCCCTCAATTAACTCTCATATTCATTCACCGGGCAAGATGATACCACAGAGAGGCAATTATGGCCGAACAAGCGCATCATGAGAGACAAAGTTGTTCTCATTAAACCAAACTCCTCACCTTGTATAGATTAAGAGAAAGAGAGTGAGAGAGAGGAAGAAGGGTAAATCCATATTTCACTTGATGAGCTGAGAAAAGCCACGTGGTTACTTAATATTTCAGGGAGTAAATCAGCCTCCTTCCATATGTTGCCTTCAGGTGCCTTCATAATCGGTACGTCAGCATATTATGATTATAACATCTAGGAGTTAATTGCTTTCACCTCCAGTCCTAACCTCCAGCAAGTGAGGAAACATTGATTTTTGGAGATGATCCCTGCTTCCTGTTACATAATTAAAGCAAACAGCACCTCGGATAAGGTGCTGTCCAGAGGGAAACTTTACGTCTTTGAAGTGAGTTTTAGACTTTGCGTGCAATGAAAAGAGCTTTAATTAATCTGGTGAAGAGAGACAAAAGAAAAGTGAACAATGAGTGTTAACTCGTTTGGCACCGCAGTGTTGTTTTTGCATTGTGACAGCATGTAATTAATGTATCATTACTTCAAAGATGGCAGCACAATTAAATCCAGTTCCTCAGGCTTCACTACAGCACTGTACGTGGCATGAAAGGTAATCTTAGTTTACAAATATTACATTTATTCACTGTCCAAAAATAAATCATAACAAGTCAATTTGGAACCCAACAGTGACAGGTTTTCTGGTGATACAAACAAAACTCCACAGTAATATTTGGTTATTCTAACAGCCAGGCATCTATATGGATCCGAAAATTGGAATAAATCAGTCTTGAAGACCGTCCAAACAAATCATCAGCTCCACCAAACCCCAGCAGCATGCCATGCCTGCTCCTCCTCGGGTTTATGAAATGATTCTTGTCATAGATAATAAGCCCGAGCGTATCACCAAAGGCTGTTTTGTTCTTTACTTGTAAGCTGAATTAGATCGATGCCGGCTAAATTGCGATCATCGCGCACTGACAAAACATTACAAACTCCTCCACACGCACAAAGCACAATATGAAAAGCGCATAAAGAGAATTTTAGCCTAATAGAAGCCAGTTTTTATGAGATTTTTTTTATTGTACCCTTTTAGCGTAGATAATTGGAACTTTGTAGTAATTCTCACATTTTCCATCTTCAGCAAATTTTCCGCTTCAAAGTTCTGCGTATGGTAAATTGCTGTAATCGCTGTTCTTCTTTTATTTTTAGATTATTAAAGTCCTCTTCAATGAGGTGATTTGCTGATTCTGTTCACTCAGTCAGACATGGGAAATGGAAACTGCCCAAAAAAGTACGATACAAATGCAGCTGTCAAAACTGAAATTCGGGGTTGCATTGTGTTTTTAAAAATGAAAAGAGCCCCTTAAAGACAGACGAAAAGGTTAAGTCACTGTCCAAACTCAATGAGTTTCTGTGAGTTTAAGGGACATGGAAGTTTCTTTGTTTACATACTGTAGGAGCGTGTCAAATTGCAGGCGTAGCTGCAGCAGCCAGCTCGATGACAACCGTGGAGAAGAAAACTTCACTTGACTTAATGTGACTTTTAATTAGGTCACAACAAATGTTCAGCTTACCGTCATCTGCTGAATCTACCCATGATCCACTTAGCCCTCCATCACCAGCCCACTGGGCTTCACTCAGACTTTGAGGAATATACCTTAAGAGGCTTTGTTTCTTCATCTCCTCTGTCTTTCCCTAAGCTAGTCACGTAGCATCTGAAAGCAGATGCTATATGAAGTCTCCCTTCAGGATAGCCTGGAGCATTTTGCCACCCCCACCCCTCTGTGCTTTCATTAGAAAGATCATTATTTCCAAGACGATGAGATCAGAGATTTATGCAGGAGCCATTTGTGAGGGTGGACTACTGTAGCATCTGGAAGCGGTTGATGAGGAATCTGCCTTGGAGCGTACTCAAGGGGTTGGCTTTGTCTCCGAGTGTTCACATGTGTCCATATTCTCTGATTTAGACCCCTGTGAATCACATGTCTAAGTCTTAAGACTCCTTCTCGGTCTTTGACTTACCACCTCACCACCCTCGTCGCTCCCTGGACTATAGGAGATACGCCTGTCTGCCACACAGCATTTACATGGCTCCGTCAAAGCCAACAGGACAGGGTGAGATGAGCAACATAAGCCTCTGGAGCACCCATACAGTAGATATTAAGTGTATTCTAAACAAAAAGTCTATGTACTGTATGTCAGAAGAGTAGGATGCGTGGCATTTTTATGTCACATATAAAATTCAGTGGGTAGAGCACTTTAACACACAGTGTTTTCACTTGATCTCACCGTCTCCACACAGCCTATTCTAGCTCTAACAAATTATTTGTTCTTTGTTTTTGCAGCTCATTAATGCATTAGCTTCAGTCCTGATCTCTCTTGTTCAGGGTCATGGTTCATAGACTGCTCCTATTATATCTACAATAATTTGTTGATTCAGCCACTGTTTTGTGTCGGGCTGCAAAAAAAAAAAAAAAAACAAACAAAAAAAAAAACATACTGTTTCACCAGACAAGTGGCTCCTTGTCAAGCGCTCTTACGAGCTACATGTTGAACAAACCGTGCACTTATTGCGCCCATTACACCTCAATAAATAGTTACTGCCCCCCGAAGGGCCGCGCATGCTGTTGTATGTTCAGCCTACATGCACACAATCTCAATAACCCCAGGTTGCCTCCTGCTGCGTAAAGCATGGTGGATTTCCAGATGTCCAATCTGGGCTGTGATGATAAAGAGAAAAGGCTCGAAGGTGAAAAACACAGGATTCTTTCTTCAAAGGCAAAATTTGGTTGTCATGGCCCTTTGTACAGTACTGGGCTCTGCGGTGGTTAAATAATTATCCTACCTGGTGTTTCAATCAAATATATTACAACAAAACATTTCATATTCAGCGGGAACATTTTTGGTTTTGTAGCACCTGACACATTCTGTCTCTATAGAGCTTTTCAGCATCTTTCAGTTGTTTTGGTTGACCGACAACTTTACTGTTATGGTTCATTCTCGCCGCTCTCATTGCCACGAGAGTTGTTTTTGGCCATAGCTACTGTATTTCCTGTGCGCTAAAGCACCAACTGCAGAAAGAGTTAGACATAGTTGAGCATTTATCAGCTAAAGAGCCAGATATTTCTCTCATTAGTTGGTATCTAAAACA